>CM053771.1:369605983-369632734 GCA_028658325.1 Potorous gilbertii | reverse complement strand
GGGCATTTTCCCAGCCAGTTACTTGACTTCTGAGATTCCTCTCCATCCCTGGCCTAGATTTACCCAGCTAGTGCTTGGGGTCTGAGATTCAAATGCTGCTCCCCAGCCTCAGGGCTTTTGGCAGCAGGTCTGGCTGCTATTCAATGGGAGCTTAAGTTCTAGTGCTCAGGTGAGGGTAGGGCCACCTCCCAGGCTCAGTTCCCTCAGGGGGTTTATTTAGAGACATTCTGTAATGGAGCTCCTGCAGAGTTCCTGCCTGCTCTGGGAGCCTCTGGCCGCCTGCTGCGTCCGCTGCTGCCTCCTGAGGGGGACTGAGTTATGGAGACACCCTGCTCCCCCCTCTCAGCCAGCCCAGAAGTCTCTCTCAATGACCTGTAGTGCCTGTGGGTGGAGGGACCCCCGCAGTCACCAGAGATTCTGTCCCTGAAGCCTGCTCAGATCTGCTCCTCCCGGGGCTGCGTGGCCAAGGTAGGGTTGGGTTGCTCTCTCCCGTGTGCGACGGACCTTTGGTGAGGGTTTTTCAGGTATTTTTGGAACAGAAATCTCCTCCCCTCTGTTGTTCTCTGGCTTCCACCGGTCCAGAATTTTTAGGAGTTCTTCTTTACAGATATTTTATAGACTGTGGTTTTGGACCTAGCATAAGTGTGTCTTTCTACTCCGTCATCTTGGCTTCTCTCCCTTAAATGTACATTTCAATGTAATATACTTGTTTCCTTCAGTTTCCTCTTTCTCCTGAATTCCACGATGAGCTTTGCCATTATCTAACTGTGTATCATACATAGCACTCCAAAGTGTATATTACATGACCTTAAATGGCAACTCTGTGAAGGAGGTAGTTGAGGTCTCACTACCCCATCTTGCAAAGGCTAATAAATGTCAAAAGTGGGTCTTAAACCAGATCTTCTTATTTCCTCAATTTGAAGTCCAAGACTTAAAAGGTTTTGTGGGAAAAAACCGTAGTTCCTTATCTTTGATTGTAGAAACACTTTTAATTATATAATGAATTCTTAGTATCTATGTGTTGAATTATAGATTGGATTATGGCTTGATATCAGTAGACTTAGATAAAACAGACCATGTCATTTCTTCATTAGCTAAAGAAAACATCCTCTTATCTTTGTACAAATATCTGAAACCCCTTTCAGATGAATATTTTGAGCCAAATATATAAATTTTGACATTTTCTTAATTGAACAGAAATAAAGAAAAATGTAGCAGCACAAATATATTCATTTGTCTTCATATTACTTTTAGTATTGTATAGGCATGGTTTTATTTTTCCACCAGAGTTCTGGACAGAAAGGATTTTAGGGCTGTCACATGTTTATCCATGATCATATAGAATGTGTATACAATAGAAGAAAGCTCCCTCTGGGAATCTTCATGAAAGCTCTCTTTGATCCTTCTTGAGTTATCCATATGAACTCTGGCAAATCATTTAATGTCTTTGAATTTTAGTTTCTGTTTTTTCATCAGGGAATATTATAATTTTTGACTACTGACAGTATCATTTTATATACTGTTGACACAATTTAATCACTGGAGTTAATCCTTCTATGTTATAAGTAGGTGGTTAAAAATGAACTTTTCCTTCATATTTTTAGTTATTATTCATTTCATTTGTGTATTTCTTTAAAAATAAAAAACAATTGGGGGCCCAATGGATACATGCATTGGAGGAAATATACAGTTATTGTTTTCAATGTCTGGAAAGGTGAGTGCTGTGAACATATAAACAGGTGTGTCAGGTCATACTACTACTACTACTCAAGCAAAACACTTGACTTTCTGACACATGAATTCTTTCATGACACTTAGTTTGGGGTAGAAGAAGTTTAACTTCTAGAAAGTCCATAATGTCTCTTCCTTCAGAATGTTTGCTTCTCTAACTATAAAAATATACGATGTGGATAAGGAGACTATAATATAAATATTTCTTATTATCAGTGTCACAATAATAGGATTCTAAATTGCCATTTGTAATAGGAAGTTTACCTAGGTCTTGAAGATCAAAGGGACTTCTTCTTAAGCAGGAAAATGCCAAAGAAAGTGCCTTTGTCCTGATGATGACTTAGCTACTTAGCGAGCGATGGGCAGGATGATCAGTTGGCACAGGAAATATTAGTTCCCAGGTTACAGAAGAGGAAAAAGTACGTTGGACTTCATTTGTGAAATTGTAGTGTAAAGTATTTTCAACACGTCCAGGCTTCTCTATGAAACAAAAATTCATCTTTATAAAACCATTATTCTTCCAGTAATGCTGTATACAACTATGAAAATTAAAATACTGTAATATATGAAATCTGAAAATTGTGGATGATGCTAAGGGCAATAGAGAGATGCACGATTATTAAAGAAAAGCTACCATACATTACTATAGTCTGCGAATGTCTTTGGGGAAATTATAAAATATAACATCCAGATAACATGTAATTTGAAAAAAAGTATAATACATTAGTCATGGAGCAGTGCAAGGGAAAACAGATGGACATCCTTATTTTTGCCCTAGTTCCTACATTGAATTAGAAAAAAAAAAACATATGAAAGCCTACAGTTACGAAGTGCTCCAGTATATTGTGTGGATCTTTTTAAAGAAAATTGTTGAAACATAGAAAAGAATGTATTACATTCTATACTATTGGAGGGATTCCCCACATAGACAAGATCCTGACTTTATCAAAATATGTTGTTACTGGTCAAGAAATTGAAGAAATTGAGAGTTTTCATGAACTTTCCAGAACAAAGACTTTTGTCTCCAAGTCTTCTTCTCATTTCACCACACCACACATTTACCCTTCTATAAATTAAGTTAATCCTGCATCACAAATGATGTAGTGACATTTCTATTTTGATTATTTCTGATATGAGTTCCTCCATTCTCTTTCAGTGATATTTTTTTCTTCTGCCTTACTCCCCATGAATAAACTAGAATCTTTTTAGACTGATACTTTTCTGCTGTTGTCCATGCTGTTCACCTACAGCTTCAAATATGGGATTAGGAATACAGTTGAATGTCAAAATGAAGTCACAGCATTACAGCCATTGTAATAACTAGACATAGTTCTTTCTATATTGCTTGTCATAGTAAAACTTATCCCTTAGGTCTTGACACTCAGCAACAGAAAGAATATGGATATGCATACAACCTCAGAAAATGACTCCTCCATTAACCATTAGAGATCTTTCCTCTGTATGACTGAAAGTTACCAATTAATGTTCTAAGAATCTGAAAATCAATTGGGAAGGAGTAAGGAATCTAAAGATTGTCGACTTAACAGTAGTAGTAGCAGCAACAGCTATACTCGTACTGGTGGCACTAATAGTTAACATTTTTATACTTCCTATATGTGTCATGGAGCACGCGAAATGCTTTAAACATATCTCAATTCATTTTCATAACTCTGAAATGTAGGTACTCTTATTATCTTTATTTTACAATTTAAGAAACGCTTGTCATCATTTATTGAAACATTACTTTGAGGTAAAAAATTTTGACTGAATGCCCTACTAGGAATGATCAGTGTTTGTTCTCGAGGTATTCTGTTCCATAAGTAGGTGATGAGATAAGATAGAGACATGGACTGGACCTGTGACTTCACTGACTTGGGGAATTTCAGAGTGAGGAATATTCCTCCACTTATCCAATTTCTTCAATTTAGAGTCTTAGAGAGTTGTCTACAACCTTGAGAAGATACGTGTCTTGCTTAGATTCACAAGCATGATTCTGAACTCAGACCTCACTGGTGAGATGGCAAGCAAAGTAGGAAAATTTGCTGTTTTTGTTTTAATATAATCAAGTGCCTCTGATTTTTTGGTTGATTTTTTGGTTGTTGTCCTTCCTATCTGAAGAGGACCAAAATGACATCATCATTAATGTGATAGCAAAGTGAAGTTTCAGTCTGTCCCACTGTGGCTGATCAGACCAATATGAACTCAGAATGCTTGATCACAGGTTGGGCACAGATAGTCCTAGTGAATATTTGAGGTGGATACTCCAAATTTGCATGTCCTATGTTTACGTTGTGCTGTCTCAATTCTGTAGGATGGGCAAATTTGGAGCATCTGCCCCAAATATTCACTTGGACAATCTATGTCCTACCTGTGACAGAATATTCCAAGCTCAATAGTGTTCTGATCTGCCAGTCAAACACACTTAAATTTCACCTTATCATGGTGATGTCATTTTGGTCCTCATTGAGAACAAAGAGCAGCTACCAGCCACCCAACCAGCAATTATTTGTCTTTTACCCAGGAACCCTGGGATCTTCTCCTCCTTGTCTGACTTTTGTTGATGTTGTTATTAAAGGGGTCATTCCTTAAGCAACTACTTAAAGAAGTCTATTCATTGAATGGGTGTATCTCACTCAAAGTGAAAATATTATAGGATCTTAGCCTGGAAGGGCCAGGATCTCACATTGCATCCTTGGCCATCTCCAGACATCCTAATGAATATCAGACCATCGGACCCAGATGGCTCAGGAGGAGAAAGTGAGGCTGTTGACCTTGCATGGCCCTCTCTCTCTCACTCAAATCAGAGTCAACTGCAAGTCATGTCATCATCTTGATGTCATGGTCCTCTTGGAGAATGAAGGACAAGCCTAACCAACCTGTATGATAGATGAGATTCTGGGGAGCCACTAAACAGCACCCCTGACCTCCTCCCTCAATTTGAAAACCCCAGATATTGGTGCTTCCCTCTCTGGTAACTATGTACATGTGGTCAGACAGTTGCATCTGTCTGTTGATTAGTGATGTATGCATTGCTTACTGTCAGACAGTTTGGAAAGGCTGTCTGTTTAGATTTCTCTGTATTTTCTCTTAAGATCATGGTGCTGACTTTTTCCCTGAAATCAGTGAATGATACATGTGCTTGAATAAAAGACCCCTCAAATATTGACCCCTCAAAAGCTGCCTGTCCTTTTAGAAAAGCAGATCAAAGAACCTGTGAGAGCAGGCCCCCTGTGTATGTCGGTGTTTTTGGATATACTTGGCTTCTAGGTCTACTCTCTCCACAATAGCATGCTTCCTCTTAAGTAAGCGGTGAAGGTTGGCTAAATTGTATGACTAAAAGTTAAAATAGAGAACTGATTTAACTATCCAGATATTCAGTGACTCTTTTGCTTTATATTCTCTCCCCTTTTTTGTGTGAGGAATGTTTAATGATATCAGAAAGTAAGTTAAACTTGAAGGAGGCCCTGTAAAGAAACCATTAATGTTGTCACAATGGTTTCATTTGTTTTACACTAATAATTATAAAACATTTATATAGTACTTCATGGTTTAAAGAAGAATATATCCGTTATCTCATTATCTCCATTAGGTAGATAGTACGTGTATTTTACATTAAAACTTGGAAAAACTTGGAAATTGGAAAGACCTGTATTCAAATCCTACTTCCGACATTGTTGTGCTACTTGGACCAACTCTTAGCCTGTTAGTCTCATGTTTCTTTTCTGTAGTGTCTCTCTTAAAAGGTTGCTATGAGGGAAAAAAGTGATTTTATATTTCAAAAGCACTTTGGCAACCTTAAAGCCATCTATAAATTGTTGTTATTTGTATGTTGACAAAGACCAAACTGAGGTGACTTGCTCCAAGGTCATATGACTTGTTAGTGGCAAAGGCAGAACTCAAACCCAGATCCTCTCACTCCAAACTGAGGACGAATTCCTGTACATCATGATGCCTCTGTAATCATTAACAGTAACATTACTTGAGGTGATGTTTGCAATTTACCTTGTATGCCACAAGTTACCTGTAAGTTCAAAATCCAAGAATTTCTGCATCTTAATTGCATTTAATTTTGTTCAAACTGTGCATGTCTGTTCCTGTTTCTAAATATTACCATGGTCGTTAATTTGCCACAATTTGACTTTCTAAATTCTTAGACATTAGAAATAATTGAAATACATCATTTAGAGATTTTCAACTTTTATAAAAATAATTTTATTTTAAATTCCCCATTTTTCTCTACTCCTAGCTCATAAAAGTTACTCTAAATTTAAATTTGAAGTAATAAGAAAAAAGTCACTGTGTAATACTAAATTTTTCTTGGATAATCTTACAGAACTGTCTCCTTAACAAAATGAGATACCTACCCTCTGTTATACTTAGGAATCTGAGGACAAGGGTGGCTTTGGGAAGCTCTTAAATGTCAGTTCTCAGTTTAATTGTGGTCAAAATGTGCAACCACTCACTCTGGGTATTATGCAGCTGTGCAAATATTGTCAGAGGGGAAAATCTAACACAAACTAACTGGAATTATGCTACTTGAAGGATCTTATAAAATATGATTTAACATACTAACTAGGAAAGAATAAAGAAAAATTAAGATGCAAGATGTAAATACATGAGCGTTCTTAAGTGGAATTAGTATCTAATACCTGTTTTGCTGATGATGTAGTCAATGTTTTGTGGGTTTTTTTTCCAAACAAGAGAAATTAGGAAAACCCATAGATCTGTCCATCTTGTCCTATCTAACTGTAGCATCATCAAGGTGAATGGATGCATTTAAAAGGGAGTAATCTAGATAACAAAAGTTAATTGGTGAGATTGACAAACAAGCACGTACTTACTTGCATGTGCACTACACACACACACACACACACACACACTTTTAAAAAGGCATATTGCAGACTGTTTACACTGGCTCCTGGAAATTCACATCCAGTTTAACAGAACTACTGATGCACAATAAACACGAATCTTCTTGACAGTGAATTTTGCACAGCTGGGGAAGGTCTCATAAATAAATTCTGGCTAAGAATTGAACAGGAGGAACATTATCTTGGAAAACTTAGACACTTAAGCAGTGCATTTTTTCTAAAGTGTACCTCATTTTCTTTGTGTACCTTTTTCTAAAGTGTACCTTTTTCTAAAGTGTACTTATCTTTAAACAGACACATTATTGCTAACACTTGTCATAGATTGTGGTACATATGTAGGCATAGGCATTTACATGACACTTTTCAATTCTCACTAAGATTACAATTCCTAGACAAAGTATGTAAAGTTCATTTACTTCCTCCTAAAGAGTATAATCTATTTATGGTAGTTGCAATAAGAAAAAAAGTATTTCAATTAATGGATGTGAGAATTCAATAGTTAAACAACTATTGAGTGAAATAACTCTAAAGAGAAGTGGATAATCAAAAAATCTATAAATTATACATTTCCACTTTTAGCTACCTAGTATATTAGGTAATATGGATTATGCACATGTGTATATGTTTTGATTTATTTAAATCTTGTTTCTTATGCAAATGTGCACATGTAGCATATATAATGGAACTTAGAAGATGGTAGCTAAGTGGTACAGTGGATAGAGTGCTGGGTCCAGAGTCAGGAAAACTCATCTTTCTGAGTTCAAATCTAGCCTCAGATACTTATTAGCTGTGTGACCCTGGACAAGTCACTTAAACCTATTTGCCTCAATTTCTTCATCTGTAAAATGAGCTCGAGAAGGAAATGTCAGTTGATTCTAGTATTTTGGCCAACAAAACCTCAAATGGGATCATGAGGAGTTAGATATGACTGAAACAACTAAACAAAAAAAAACATATGATATATATATGCAATAACATTTAATCAAATAGAAACATGTAGTCTATAGAAAAGAAATATGTCTATAGTCTATCCTTTCCAGATTTAATTGAAAAAAAAGTTAGATCTAGTCATCCTTGTTATATTTTGTCATGAACAAAGCTGCTTTGGGAATTCTGAGTAGCCCTGTTTCTAACAGCATATTTTGTGGTGGACATGCTAATAAATGTATGAAAACAGCTTGTCTGGTCTGGAAAAAAAGTGTATATATGCATATACTTTTAAGTTTAAGCTCCATTATGAACACTTCCTTAATTCTAAGCAATCAACAAAACACTAATTCAAGCCTTGATTTTTGTAGTGTTTACTAATTTCTGAGATATAAATGCTCACACTGAAAATTTAACTGTCTTCCCTCTTGAGCTAGTTTGAGTTGACTCCAGCAAAACCCTGTTTTTCATTAATGTTCTGCCTTATAAATTTTCACTTCAACTTTATCTATTTTTACTTAACATTATTTACATGAACACCAAGTCTTCTCCTACTGGGAAATGTTTCATATGTGGTTCTACTTTTCCCAAATTCTGATGCTTCCTTTATTTCACCACTGGATGAAAGAGAACTCCAAATGAGTACGTGACACTTCCTGTCTTATAATGGGGATTCCCTATCAACTGACTTCGTGCTTGACTCCCTCCAAGCCTCAATAAGCTATAACCAACATGCTCCACTATTTGCTCTTTGAGTGACATCAAATAATTATTTCAACAATATTTCTACTAAAGATATTTTAAGTACTAATAGCAATAACTAGTATTCACATATTATTTTAAAGTTTTCAAATCCCTTTACATTCACTGTAGGATTATGAGGTAAGTACATCTTTTATTGTTTTCAATTTAATGAACAGGAAATCTTGGTACTCTGTTACAATAATTTAGGTAAGGAGTTGTAAGATCCTTAACTATCATGGCATCTACATGAAGGGAGAGAACTGGACAGATGAGGAAGCTGTTGTTTAATTAGAATAATAAGACATGCCAATTTACTGAACATAGGAAATGGGAGAAGAGTCAAAAGTAGCCCTAAAGTTATAGTCTTAGATGGTTTGTAGCAGAGGTAGAAATGTGTTCCTGGGAGAATGGGGTGGGTGTAGTAAGAAGATGATTAAGTCCATTTTCAAAAGATCAAGTTTGAGATGGTGGTAGAATAGACAAGCAGTTGGTTGTAAGACAGTAGTTCAGAAATGAGATTTGTGAGAACTACATAGCTATAGATATCATCTATATGCAAGATAATATTTCTGTCTATGGGAAGTGACATCAAGGGAAAGTGTATTGAGAAGGTAAGAAGACAAAGGGACTTCCATCTACTGATTATCTCAAATCTATCATATATATATATATATATATATATATATATATATATATATATATATATATATAACTGTCTTTTACCTTTCTTTGTATCTCAATGTTTTAGTACAGTGCCTGGCACATACACATTTAATGAATATTTTCCAACAGGCTGACTTATGTTTAGTTAACGGGAAGTGCATGATGAAGAAGTAAATAGGACTGAAAAGGAAAAGACAGACTGGTAGGAGGATAACCAGGGGAGAGCAGGAAACTAGGCTAGATCACTTTATCAAAATTATCTTGTATTCTTGAAATCAATAGTCTTCCAATGATGCCTATGAATTTGAGATACAGATTCCATGGTCTCTGGTAAAAGTTGAGGGTCATGCAAAGGACAGATAGTGGTTTATATTGGAGGAATGAGGCTAAAACAATGAAGAATTGCTTATAAGAAGCATTAGACATGTATGACCTGAAAGTGAGGTGGAATGGTTACATTGTAAGAGCAGCTGATAACCATTGGAGAAGCTAAATGAATCATTGCAATTCACCGAATGTCAAAAGAACTAGAGGAAGGAACTGAGCAGCTTGGTTGGAATCTCAGTGAAGGATTTGTAGGAAGACATAGACCGAAATAACACAGGAAGGTAATATTAATAAATCATATTGACATAGTTTTTTAAAGTTTAAAATGTATTTTTCTCATGGCAGATCCCTATTGTACTGATGAGGAAACAAAGTCTGTGATAGGTTAAGTGACTGTTACTTGATTACCTCATTCAGTATCACAGGAAGAATATAAATCTAATTTTTCTGATTTCAAGGCTAGAATTCTATCCACAATCCACTCTTTCTGCATAAATAGTTAACTGTCCTAAGGGAGAGAGTCCCAGCATTGACAAATTACAAATCCAATGAAGTAATAATTTAAGAAATGTCTTCAGTTTTAATTTTTATCAGCTTCAGGTAATTTAATTCTTTGTTATCAATGAACTTTTCAAATTTAAATTGTTTCATTGGATGACCATTTCTCAAAATACTAAATTTTAGCATTTAGAAATAATAAGCAACAAAGGCAAATTCATTTTTATTCTGGTTTTCAACAAAATTATTTATATCTAAAAACATGATTCCTTTTTTCCAGATGGTTATTTTCTTATAATCCTGAGTTAATTCCCACGGCTTAAATTTTTCTTTCTTATGTTATCTTTTTTGAATACATGTAAATTTTTAACATTCATTTTTTAAAGTTTTGAGTTTCAGATTCTCTACCTTCTTCCCTCACAGCCCCCTCTTTGAGGAGGCAAGCAATTTAATATAAATTATGTGTCATCACGCAAATCATTTCAACATTAACCATCGTGCAAAAAAAAAAAAGAAACAGACAAAAAATACCCAGAAAAATAAAGTTTTAAAAAAGTATGTTTCAACCTATATTCAGATTTTATCAGTTCTTTCTCTGGAGGTTGATAACATTTTTCATAATAAGTCCTTTGGAATTTTCTTATATTCTTAGATCCTCACAATAGCTAAGTCATTCACAGTTGCTCTCTAACAATACTGCTGTTTCTGTGTACGATGGTCTCCTCATTCTGCTTACCCCTCTTTGTCTGAGTTTGTATATTTTTGTACATTTTGATCGAAACTTCCTTTTATCTCTTTGGGATACTGATATAACAGTAATATTTCTGGGTCACAGGTTATGCAAGTTTTCTAACCCTTTGGACATAGTTCCAAATTACTCTCCAGAATAATTGGATTAGTTCACAAATCCAACAGTAGTGCATTGCTATCCCAGTTTGTTCACATTCTCCCTAGCATTTGTCATTTTTCTTTTCTGTCATTTTAGCCAATCTGATAGGTATGTGATAGTATCTCAGAATTCTTAAATGGCCCGTTTGTAATTATAGTGATATAGACCATTTTCTCATATGATTGTAGATTTGATTTCTTCATCTGAAAACTACCTGTTCATATCCTTTAACTATTTATCATTTGGGAATGACCTGTATTCTTATAAAATTGACTCATTTTTTTTTATGTATTTGAGAAATGAGATCTTGTAGCTCCAATGCAATATTCATAGTGCCTACGGTGGCTATGAATATGCCAACACAGTTCTAAATCACAAAATAGAACAGACTCTCTACATGGAAGACGGAAACAAAACATTTATTCAAATACCAAAATCCAAATCCATCAAAGCAACAAAGAAATCCCCAAGCCACTAGGTCCTTTAAACAAATCACAAACAAGCTCTCCCACTCCCACTACTTGTTCTCTCTTTCTTCCAGCTCTGACTAGTCTGACTCAATTCCTCTCTGCTCTGCCCCAGCTTCATCCCTTCCTATTCCACCAATTTAGAAAACTCCTCAAACCACAGGCTTCATAAGACTCAAGGCTTCCATGTTATTTGAGCAAGTCACATGGGCCTGTTAATGAATGGGAAAGATCTTCCCATTTAAATGACCATTACAGGTCTTTATCAGAGAAACTTGCTGTAACAATTATTTACCAGATTTATGATTTCCTTCTACTCTTGATTGCATTGGTTTTCTTTGTGTATTTTTTTAATTCGATATAATTAAAACTGTCCTCTTTATATCTAGAAATGTTCACTCTTTCTGGTTTGGTCATGAAATTCTTTCCTTATTCGTTGATCTGATATATAAGCTAGTCCTTGCTCTCCTAATTTGCTATGGTATCAACTTTTATGTCTAATTCAAGCACCCATTTAGCCCTCATCTTGGTATATGATATAAGATGCTGGTCCATTTTTCTGAGTATTTTTATCAAAATAGTGAGTTCTTGTCCCAAAACTGGAGTCTTTGGATTTATCAAACACTAAATGACTGTGGTCATTTACTGCTGTATCTTGTGCACTTAATCTATTTCACTAATCCACCATTCTATTCCCAAACAAGTACCAGATAGTTTTGATGATACTGACATAACACAGTTTGAAAACTGATATAGCTAGGTCACCTTCCTTTGCATTTTATTTTCATTGATTACTTAACACTATTGAATATTGTTTTTTTAAATGAATTTTGTTATTTGTTTTATAACTCTATAAAATTTTTGTGGTAGTTTGATTGATATGGTACTGAATAAGGAAAAAAAGCAATAGGTAAAATTGTCATTTTATATTACTACCCATGAGCAAGTAATGCTTCTCCAATTGTTTAGATATGAAATTATTTGTGTGAAAAGTGTTTTGTAATTGTGTTCATAAAGTTCCTGGGTTTCTCTTGACAGATAGACTCCAAAATATTTTATATTGTGTACAATATAACTTTTTATAATTACATTTTAAATGGAATTCATCTCTTGGTGCTGGATTTTTGCTGGTTATATATAGAAATAACTGATGATTTGTGTAGGTTTATTTTATATTCACAACTTTGTTAAAGTTGTTAATTATTTCAACTAGTTTTTAAGCTGATTATCTAGGAAATATACCATCATATCATCTATGGACTGAGAGTTTTGTTTCCTCATTATCTATTCTTATCCCTTTAATTTTTTTTCTTCCCTTATTGCTATAGGTATTTTCAGTAAAATATTGAGTAATACCAGTGATAATAGGAATCCTTGTTTCCACACAGATCCTGTTTGGAAGGATTCTAGCTTATACACATTAGAGATAATGTTTATTAAGAGTTTTACAAATATACTAGTGCTTCTCTTTTTAAAGAAAGCTCCATTTATTCCTACTATTTCTACTTTTTGAAAAAGGAATGAGAGTTGTACTTTGTCAAAAAAAAATTTTTCTGCATCAATTGAGTAATTATGGTTTTTGTTGTTTCTGTCATTTATATGCTCAATTATGCTGATGATTTTCCAAATATTTAACCAACTTACATCCTGATACAAATACCAACAAGTCATAATGTATGATCTTTGTGGTACA
The DNA here is from genome assembly GCA_028658325.1 of Potorous gilbertii. Taxonomy (NCBI): domain Eukaryota; kingdom Metazoa; phylum Chordata; class Mammalia; order Diprotodontia; family Potoroidae; genus Potorous; species Potorous gilbertii. The sequence continues at coordinate 369,619,924 of CM053771.1, read as the reverse complement.
GTGCCATAATCTCCTTAATAGGCTTTTATTTAAAATAGTTGCATCAATATTTATTAGGGAAATAGATATAGAGCTTTCTCTATTTTTTACTCTTCCCAGTTTAATTATTAGCTCTATATTTATGTCATAAAAGGAATTTGGTAGGACTTCTTTGTCTATTTTTTCCAAATAGTTTAAATAGTATTGGAATTCATTTTCTTTAAATGTTTGCTAAAATTCCCATGTAACTCTACCTGACCCTGGGGATTTTTTCCTAGGAAAAAATTCATTCATGTCATGGTCCATTTTTTTTTATAAAACAGGATTATTTAGGAACTCTATTTTCTCTCCTGTTAATCAGGACAATTAATATTTTTAAAATATCCTTTCATTTCAGCTAAATGATTAGATTTTTTAGCATCTATTTGAGCAAAATAGTTCCTAATAATTGTTTTAATTTCATCTCCATTGGTGATGCATTCACCTTTTTTTCTTTTGGATACTGGTAATTTGGTTGTCTTTTTTTTAAAATCAAATTCGCCAGTGGTTTGTCTATTTTAATTACTTTTTTTTGTAAAAACAATTCTAAATTTTGTTATCAGTTCAATGGTTTTCTTTCAGTTTTATTCATTTTTCATTTGATTGTTAGGATTTCTAATTTGGCATATAATCACAGTTTTTAAATTTCCTAGTTTTTTCCTAGTTTTTTTAATTGGATGCCAAAATTATTGATCTGCCCTTTCTCTTCTTTTTTAAGGTAAATGTTCAGAGGTATAAATTTTCTTTTCTCCTAAATACTACCCTGGCTTCATGCCATAAATTTTGATTTGTTGTTTCCTTATCATTCTCTTTAATAAAATTATTGATTTTATCTATGATTTGTCCTTTAACTCACCCATATTTTAGGGTTACTTAATATAGCTCCAATTTAAATTTAATCTATGTTTCCATGCCCTTTATTGAATGAAATTTTATTGTATTATGGTCTAGAAAGAATGTATTTAGTATTTCTGGTTTTCTCCATTTGGTTGTGAGGTTTTTATCCCCAAATACATGGTCAGTTTTCATAAAGGTCCCATAAATAGCTGAAAAAACTGTATACTCCTTTCTATTTCCATTTAGTTTTCTTCAGAGGTCTATCATAGCTAAACTTTCTTAACATTTTATTCATCTCTTAAACTTGTTTCTTGTTTATTTTGTGGTTAGATGTATCTAGTTCTGAGAGAGGACCCACTAGTACAATTTTACTCTCTATTTCCTACTCTAACTTTTTAAAATTTTTTTCTTTAAATATTTGAAACTTATGCCATTTGGTACATATATATATGTATATATATATACATATATATATATATGTATATATGTATATATATACATATATATATAAGTATCGATATTACTTCCTTTTCTATGGAACTTTTTTCAGTTTCCCTGGTTTTCTCTATTACTTAGGCCTATTTTTGCCTTTGCTTTATCTGAAAGCATGATTGCTACCCCTATTTGTCTGTTGTTTTCTCAACTGAAACATAATAGGTTCTGTTCCAGTCCCTAATTTTTTATCCAGGTGCTTTTTAATCGTTGTAAGGAAAGCAGTTGGATCTTGTAATCACAAGGATTGTATTCAGATTAGTGCCTTGCCTCTACTCTGTTCTATTTTTTACAATAAAAATAATGTAAAACACCAAAGATTCCAAAAAAATCATAATTTTACATGTCATGAAAATGTACCTTTGACTATATTATTAACTTTACATTCATATCTTCAGATCATTTGAAAGAAATGCCATTCTTGTGTCATATATTCTTGGTTTTGTCCTAGAATAAATGGAAACTTGTGGGGAAAGTTTGATGGAAATATCTACCATTTTGGAATAACATATGCAGGAAGGCAAGGCAAAGTAGGATGCGTTTCTTCTACTTTAAAAGCAACTGGAGATATTTTAGTGAATAACGTAAGAAGTGTTTGAATTGCAAAAGCTCATCTATTCTGTAAGTACAGGCTTGTGAGTGGGACACCTACGTGATCTGAAAAAAGGAACCACCCCTGCACCAAACAGAAATTCTGAATGATGAGGCTGGAAATGACTTAATCATATTCCTGCCTACATGATAGCAGCCATATTTGTGTTGGGAGGCAGGGGGCACCCCTGAACCCATGCATTTATTTCAAGGTTGAATTGATTGCTTCAACTTTTACACTTCTTGTTGATAGATAATTGTATACAAATACACACGCACATGTATGTGTGTGTATGCTTTCAACTTATGCTTGAAGTCAAAATAACAAATGAAGGAAAAGAAACACAAAACGTTTTTTAAATGTTCTATAATGGCAACAGATTTAGAGAGAGATTAATCAGACAATGGTAACGTCTTTTTCTTACTGAGTTTTCGACATCCATTATTTGTTAATGGGGGTAAACCCAGGCCTATGATTTCTTAAGAGAAGGAAATTCCAGGTAATATAGCAGCAGTTCCTTCTAATTTCACCTTAAAAATCAGCAACACATACATACTATAAATATTGACCTAATTGATTGTGCACCCTATCAGGAAATAATATCAAACACAAACTCTTAAAATGTGTATATTTCCTTATTTAAATATTACATATACATCCTATTGGACTAATGACTATACTACTTGTAAAACTTACATAGAGGCATTGTGGCAGAATATTGAGCTGGCCTTAAAGACTGGAAGACTTGAGTTTAAGTTCTGACTTTTCATATCATGCTGCATGACTCTGGGACAAACCACTTAAATTCTCTAGTCAGGTCTCTAAAACTCAGTTGCAGAGGATGTTCTACCCTATATTAGTAAAGTAAATCATCTGCTAATTTCCTATTTAAATAAAAATCATAGAACCATATCCTATTCCTTTAAAAGATAGACAATCAATCAATATTTATTAAGCATCTACTGTGTACCAGGTCCTGGATAGACAAAAACAAATTTGATTAGTATTAAATGAATATGAAGTGCTGTTTTATCCCAGGAGCTCACTGGGAGCCAATAGAATTTTTTGAGCAAAAGTGTGGCATGGTTAAACTTAACCTTTAGGTAAATCACTGTTAGTGTGTGGAGAATATATTGAAGAAAAAGATTTAAAGGGGGTGACCAACTAGAAGAATGTTGCAATATTACAGTCTGAGTGATGATTAGCATAAACTAATATGGTAACTGTATGGGTATAGAGAACTTACTAATAAAGAGATAGTATAGAAAAACAATCAACCAGGTTTGGCAACAGATTGGATATGTGGAGTAGGAAAAAGGGAGGAATGAGGGAAAACACCAAGGAGGCAAACCTATGTTACTTAAAGGATGGTGGTAACCTCACTAGAAATAAGGAACTTGGGAAGAGGAGATTAAGGGAGGGGAGGGATAATGAAACTGATACCCTTCCATACCTGATCATCCTCTTATACTCTCTCTTTTCCACTGGAAAGAAGTGTACATGGGGAAGAAGTTCTGGTCACTGCTCCAGATTATAGAACTGCTGCTGAGGGGGACTGGTATAGACTTGAAGTTATGGGAGAGTAGTGGGTGTGAAGACCATGGGACATAGGAAAGTCATGAAAAAGTTTGCCTGCTGTAGGGGCTTCAGTTTTGACTGCCTCAGAACGCCGGGTTCTGGGCCAGTTTGGAAAGATTTTAAGGAGTTAGCATAATTTTATTGGAAAAACAAACAAACAACAATGTTTGGTTATGATGAGGATGAAAGGAAAGGAATGCAGGATATAGAACTGTCTCCATCTTTCCATTGATTCCTTGGGACTTGGACAACAGCCTTCCTGGTGTTATACCGTAACCTTCCCAGGGACCCATGCTCCTCACTTTAGAGACCTGTGTAGGGCTCTGAGAAATTAAGAGATTTACCCATGGATCAAATAGCTCGTATACGTATGAAGAAAGCCTTGAACCCAGGTATAACTTTTTCCAAGACCAGCCATCTACCCACCAGTTATTACATATAAATTATATATAAATATTAATGTGTCAGTGCTCAGTCTTCAAAAAGAATGTGTGGTTATAACTTCAAATATACATAACAAAGAATGACTATGTCCTTGCCTAAAGGATATAGTTACAGAATAGATTCAAAACAGTTTTCTGTATGCAGGTAAATTTAGATGGTTCTTTATTGCCTTTAGTATAATAGGTAAACTTTCCCATTAAACAATAAAAGCCTTTAACCATCTGACTGTACTACCCTTTTCCAGGCAGATTTCATGTTACTATACACACACATGCACACACACACATACATATACTAACTCTCTGTCTCTGTCTCTTTCTCTGTGTCTGTCTGTGTGTAACTGAGTCAAACTGGCCTCCTTACCATTTCGTGTATGCAATATTCCCTTTCATTTTTATCTATTCCTTCTCAGAGATTATCTTTCATACTTGCCTCAGCTGCACCTCTAGAACATCTAGTTTCCAATAAGTAATGCCTCAATTCTATGGCCTTCAAGAAGCTTCTTTTTTTCTCCATTGTTGCAAATATGACCACAAATCACAATGTAACTTTTGGCATATAATTTGTATTTTCTTATCTGTGAACATGTTTTATCCCTCTACTAAAGTACAAGTTTCCTGATGGCAGTGACTGTCTGTCTTATCATTTAACACAGGGCCTGGCAAATATGTTGATTGAGGAAGGTAGTCAGTACTGTAGAGAGGAGAGAACATTGATTCTGGAGTCCTGAGATGAGGATACAAATATTATCCCTTCCCCCTCTTAAAAAGGAAGGCACTATGGGCTCAGAGGTTGCTTTTTGTTTTATCTCTATTATACTTTAATTGATTTTCTTTTTCTGTCTATAACAATATGGTATAGTGGAATAGCATTGGGTTTCTAATACAACCCATACATGAATTTTGCCTCTTCCACTTACTAGCTGTCTGGATTTCGGTAAACTTCTTAAATTCTCTAAATTTTAGTTTCCACATTTTGAAATAAAGTCATAGGACTAGATGAGTATGAAGAGTTCCCTACATAGCTTCTACACTATAATATATGCAGGGACTTGATAATAAAATGGAAGTGACTTTCCTCTTATGTTTAGGGCTCTGAAACAATCTCCTAGAACCATGGAGATAAATCATGTAAAATAAGCTTCAAAGAATGCAGCCTTGGCTATATCTGAGTTTTTTTTCCTATATATCCTGGTTCCAGAGCTCTTAGTATACCTAGAGTATAAGCAGTGCTGGGAAAGGAAACACATACACAATAAAATGCACTTCACTCCATACATACATTATATCCCTAGGTTGTCATGTTGTGGTGAAGGTGGAAAAGAGAGAAAAAGAGAGAGAGAGAGAGAGAGAGAGAGAGAGAGAGAGAGAGAGAGAGAGAGAATATACATATGTATTTAGCACTTACTACATGCCAGACACTGTGATAAGCATTAGAGACACAAATATAAACCCTCAATTAGCTTACAATATAGTGGAGGAAATAATAAATAAAGGAATCCTGGCATCCAGCAAAAAGTGAAAGTTAACCTAACAGAATTAAGAGATCTATGAATGAACTGCAAGTATCTGAGGGGAGATGTATAGCAATATAATATAAAAGATGTGATCCACACTCATACTTTTGCTTCCTTCATTCCCCTTTCAAACATTTGTGCCACATTTCTAATTTCAAATTATCCTCTCTGATATTGACAGTCCCTAAATGTCATCTGAGCTTGATAATTTCTCATATGCCACAAAATAATCCAAATTTTTAAACTTTCTACTTCATAACATAACCTCATCTTCATCTTCTGTCATTTAACATCTGAAAAATGATACTATAAGGATCATTCATATTAACTTTAAGGTTTACCTTGCCCTGAATTATTGCTATGGCTAATTGAGCTAGGTAATAGTATCATTCTTTTCCAGTAGGTGCTGTAATTTTCAGTTGTTGAGCTTTAGCTAGCAATTAGCTAATTAGTTCAAGGCTTCAATATCTCTTTCATGTATTACTTAATTCTACAAATTCAAAATTATCTCTATGAAATTTATTTGAATTGAATTGTCACTGTAGTTGGTACCTATAGACATTTAAAATGTGAACTCTGAAACCAGCTATGATGATATATATTATTTTCATTTTCACACAGAGAAGCTTTTACAACCTCTGTAGTGAAAAAAATAGAGAAGTAGATGCTTATTAAGTTCTCTATAAGATCACACTTTGGTTTCTAAAATAGCACAAAAATGTATATAAATTCTTACCACTTTTTTCTCCAAATTTTATTCACCAGCTTTAGTGACTGAAAAGAAAGAGAACTTGAAGTGATAGTGATCCTGTCTTCCTCCTCCTCCTTCTCCTCCTCCTCTTCTTTCTCCAACCCTCCCTCTCTGTCTCTCTCTCCCCTAGTTGATTCATTTCGTTGACTGACAAGGATGAATGAGATACATGTTTCCTGATGTTGTGCTAATGGTTTACAATCTGACTTTTGTGATGAGGGAGTGTCTTCTCTGTTGGTGAGAAGATAACTGTGTTTTTTAAAAAAATGTTGCATTGCCAGGCAATTCCCACGCAAAGCTTCCCACCCTGCTGAGTTTCCTCAAACTTGTATGTTGACTTTAGGCTGAAGATTTTGGCAAGTTAGGAAATAAATGAAACCATTACACTGATCCTATTTAACACAAACTCTTGTTGTCTCACTGTCAGTGACTTTCCATCAAACCTGATGCCTATGTAGTCTCCCTAACATTGTAATTAATTTTCATTTATATAAATTAAATGACAACATGGCCCTTGGTTTTAAAAATTGGTATTGATTAAATCAACTAAAATTTCCATGTTTAGAATCATTTAAGCATAGTGAAATTTACTTTTTTCCATCTTTCTATTTCAAATCCAAGTAACAACTTATTTCTCCTGAAGTCTATGAACTAGTTAAAAGATATTTTTAAAGAAAAAGGAAAAAGAGGTTAATAACTATGTCTTCATTCTTCACTCTAAACTCCTGAGATATTATATTCAGTTCCTATTGTAATATATCAACTGAAGATAATAGTATGTTGTATTTATAGCCTTGAATCAAATAATTTCAAAGTGTTTAAAAATACTTAGTTAAACCTGGAATGAACATGTCATATTCATACCCCTATCTTTAAAAGGATGTAATTCTCTAAATGTCTGACTGAAAAGGCACACTTTCTGCCACTAAGTATGGTGAGCACAATCTAAGAAGGGAACTGGGCAGACAGGAAATATGGCAGGATAAACTTTGTGACTCAGTTTGTAGAGATGTCCCTATAAGGGACATGTTAAGAGGAACAAAACATTTTGTTTGATGATAATCTCAAACTCTGTCTAGATTAACTGCATTAAGTTATAGTATAAAGTACAGTTCTTGTCCTGGAGGGGTGAGCCTAGGCAAATCATCTGTCCTCTCTAGGTCTAGGTTTTCTTGACTGTGCAAAGATCTCCCAGGTACCTTAGTGCTCTAACATGACATAATTTGATATTTTAGCTCTTGAGTTTCTCTTCCTTTGCATTTTCCTCCTGAATTCCTCTTCCTTCTCCTTTTCCTTCTCCCCCTCCTCCTCCTTCTCCTTCTCCTTCTCCTTCTCCTCCTCCTCCTCCTCCTCTTTCTTCTTCTTTTTCTTCTTTTCTTTTTTTATTTTGCCTTTCACCTCCAGGTTTATAGTGAAACAGATTAAGTAATTTTTCCATCATTAAGAATGATGGGCATTTGGGAATACGTTACTTCATAAACTCCTCTGAGACAGAGACTAACGATGACTTCCACTTTTTTGTATCTTACCAAGACCTTAACATATATCAGCACCAAATAGATGTTTTCTGACTGAAATGTGTCCAAGTCATCTCTTTTTGATTTACTAGAGTCTGGCTGTGATCCTTCAGAATTGGTTTGTGGCAGGGGGCTGTGGACTGAAATATGGAAATCTTGTTTGGTTCATAACATGTTTTGAAAAAAGAGTATGGGTTTTCATTATGGAAGCATTATTTTAGTAACTAAGAATTATAAGGGGGCCACCTGGTGGATAAGCATATGCACTTGTCCAATTTTGGCACTAGGAGTTATAGGAGTTATATTTCTGTTTTAAGTAGGATTTGATCAGGATCAACTTTTCCTTTTGGTTTAGAAGTATTTTGGCTCTATTTTTGACATGATGGATTTGCTCCTTTGCTTATTAAAAGGCTAGTTCTATATTTTATATCTGGAATTCCTATGTTCATATACCATATTCATTTTTAATATGCAGTAAATTTTAGGGGCTATAAATTTTAGTAGATATCAAGGTTTCAAAATAGCTTATACAATTATATGAATAGAGAAACTGAATAAAGAAGGTGTGGCAATATATCCTCCATTACCAATTATATATGTATATGTATGTATGTATATTTGTCTGTGTGTATTACTAGGTGCTTAAATTGGAAGACAGAAAAAGTCTTATTCTTATTAGTTCACTGATGAAAATATGCATGTAATTGTCTCTATTCTAAGATCCTTATACCTGTTGAATATTCTTTTTCCCAGAAATAACCTCTTTATGAAATCTTGCATGTATTGATATGAAATGGTTTAGGAGAATCGTTACATGCTATTGAAATGCACGTCTTCAAGAAGAAAGATAGATCAAGCAAATACAAAAATATTTCTGCAGTCAAATAAATATGTTTGTAATATACTTTTAGCTCAACATACCTTTTCCCCCATGACCTAGTTCTTAATATTTTACTATTAGTACCAGGTAGCATAGTGGATAGACTGTTCAACATGGCACTAGAAAGAAAGATGCCAACTAAAATCCTACTTTAAATACTTCCTACCTCTCTGTCCCTTTTTGAGTTACTTAACCTCTCCCAGATTCAATTTCCCCATATGTAAAATGGGGATAAAGCAGAACCTACCTTACAGAATTATTGTGAGAACCACAAAAGAATTTACATATAAAGCTTTTTGCATACCTTGAAGCATAATATGCATGTTAGCTACTGTTTATTTTATTGTTGTGATTGATGGTGGTAATAGGAGAAATTTTAGGTAAATATTTGGTTTGATTAGTTTTGCTGATGACTTTTATTTACTTTGATCTAGTAAAGTTTGTCTATTTTTTTCACCTAGTTTATAAGCTTTTAATCTAGGAGAACACAGAGTTAAGAGTCAAAACGGACACTGAAGATCTCCTCACCCAACCTTTTCATTTTATAGATGAGAAACCTGAAGGCTAGAAAGAGGAAGTTACTTTTCTAGAAACAATATCACGATTGACATACAGTTTTCCTAAATCAAAAATTCATTGATCTTCCCCTTATAATAATACAGTTTTATTTCCATAATCCCTATATTATGAAAAAGATTTCCTTGACTAGTTAATATAATTTAATTTCTAGAAACTTATTCTGAACTTTTAGCTAGTGATTTCGATTTCTTTCCCTCACACCTGTGAATTCTTAAAACCTATTATACTCATAGTATATCTTCCATACTTTGTATTCATGGACATCTCCTATTTTCCCCTAGGAGTTTCAATGATCCTTAAAGGCAGGGGCTGACTATTCATCTTTGCAATTCCTTAGTGCTGAGCACAGCATCTTATGCCACTTAGGTATGCTCAATAAATATTGTATTGAATAGTTGAATTTCAAAATTTATTGCAACTTATCTTATTTCCCTCATTTCATTTCTGTTTTTATATTTTGGATTTATTATTGCAGAGTTCCTTCAGAAAATAGTCAATAAAACCATTAAATAATAAACTACACAAATCAAACAGATTTCTATCTGTAATCCCCAAACTACCAAATTATACAAATAACAAAGTAGTTTTGACTGTTTTGGGAGGGTCTGGGATAAATATGGGAAATTTCTACTGAAGATTACTCTCATGCATTTTTAACTGCTTTGAATAATTTGATTGCAAGTTTCAGAGACAGATTGAAAGAGAATATAATTGCACCTCTTTGTGTTTGTTGGTACAATAGAAATTTACAGGCAGTCTATGGTGGAAATAATATGAGAGCAACTGAATGAGTTCAGAACTCTGTAATGTGGATCTTTCTTCATTGTTGGGAGTGGTAAAGAATGCAAAACAACCCCAGAATATCACATTTGGCAGCAAGCTGTGTTTTCTCTGCACAGTAGATTCCTATTGCTCAAGAGCATTAGAAAGAGACCTACACACCTGCTCCTGTTATTCTAAAACTGAATGATGATTACAGAAGTTATAAAGGGCCTTCATTCCCCTAACCCATTGTTTCCTCCTGCTTGAGAGAATTTATATGATTTGTCTATTTAAATATTACTTACTATACCTGCATCATACAGTGGATGCTTAATGAAATATATTTGATAATTTTAGATAGTATTTTTAGCATCTTTTGTTGTTTGAATTCTCTAGATTTTATGGGTTTAAATTCTGTGTTCCCTTCTTTCCACTAGTGGGCCACTGCCCTATATAACCTTAGGGTGATCATTTTTTGTGCTCTTTTCTCTCACTGAAACTTTTTCCTATCCATCCAATTCCTCATAATTTTCACAATTTTATCTATGAATTATTTGTTTGTGCTATTTTTTAAATCTATCCTTTTCTTTTCATTTGTAAGTCTTTATCCCAGTTCCAGATACATCATTGCTACTCCCTGAATGATTTTTCTGTATTTTACTTTCCACATTCCATGTTACTCCAACTATCAAAAATATGTTTATATTGGTATAACTTTGAGTCTGTTTCCAGTTGTCTCAAAGAAAGAAATTTTAAAAAAGAAGGTAATGGAAACAAATAGGAGAGGAGAAGAAGAGATGAAAGGGGAGCAGAACACAAAGGAGGCAAGAGAAGGGATGGGGAAAACAATGAAGGAGAAATAAGGGGAGGAAAAGAGAAGAGAGGAGAGGAGAAGAGAAAGAAGTGAAGAAAAGAGAAGAGAGAAAAGGAGAGAAGGGAAGGGAAGAGAAGGGAAGGGAAGGAGAGAAGAGAACTGAACAGAAGAGATTAGTTGTCCTAGACAAAGAACATGTGGCTTAAAGAATGCAACTAGACACCAAAATAGAAAAAAAAAATTGTTGTCACAAACAATGCATTATTTTATCATGAATGAAACATCTTTTTTTAGAATAATTGTTTTCAGTTTTCAACATTCACTTTTATAAGATTTTTAGTTGTAATTTTTCCCCTCCCTCCCAAAGACAACATGTACTCTGATATAGGTTATACATGGGCAATCACATCACATATATTCCCACATTAGTCATGCTGTGAAAGAAGAATCAAAACAAAAGGGAAAAACCATAAGAAAGAAAAAAAAAGAGAAAATAGTTTGCTTCAGTCTGCATTCAGGCTCCATGATTCTTTCTTTGGATATGGATAACATTTTCCGTCATGATTCTTCTGGGATTATCTTAGATCATCATGTTGCTGAGAAGATCTAAGTCTAACAAAATGGGTCATTGTATAATGTTGCTGTTACTGTGTACAATGTTCTCCTGGTTCTGCCCACTTCACTCAGCATCAGTTCATGTAAGTCTTTCCAAGCTTTTCTGGAATCCACCTGCTCATCATTTCTTATGGAGCAATGGTATTCTATTACAGTCACATACCACAACTTGTTCAGCCATTTCCCAATTTATGGTCATCCCCTCTCTCCAATTCTTTGCTACCACAAAAAGAACTATTATAAATATTTTTGTACATGTGGGTCTTTTCTCCTTAGTATGATCTCTTTGGAATACAGACTTGGAGATGGTATGAGTGGATCTAAGGCTATGTCTTAAGGTGTATTAGGTATAGTTTTATAATTCTTTGGACATAGTTCTAAATTGCCCTCCAGAATGGTCGAATCAGTTCACAGCTTCAGCAACGATATGTTAGTGTTCCAATTCCCTCACATCTTCTCCAACACTTTTTATTTTTCTATTTTGTTACATTAACCAATCAGATATGTGTGGTGTGGTACCTCAGAGTTATTTTTAATTTGTATTTCTATAATTAGTGCTTTAGAGCATTTTTTCTTATGACTAAAGATAGCTTCAATTTCTTCATGTAATAGATGCTTGTTCCTATCCTTTAACCATTTATCAATTGGGGAATGAGTTGTATTCTTATAAATTTGACTCGGTTTTTATGTATCTGAGAAATGAGGCTTCATCAGAGACAGTAGTTACAAAAATTTTTCCTAGTTTTCTCCTTCCCTTCTAATCTTGGTTGTATTGACTTTGTTCAACACTTTTTTTTAATTTGATGCAATCAAAATCATTCCTTTTGCATTTCATAATGTCATCCATTGCTTGTTTGGTCACAAATTCTTCTTTTCTCCATAGGTGTGACAGGAAAAACATTCCTTACTCTCTTAATTTGTTTACCTTTATGTCTAAATCATGTACCCATTTTGAGCTTATCTTGGAATACAATATAAGATGATGGTCTATGCCTAGTTTCTACCATCCTCTTTTCCAATTTTCCCAGTACTTTTTGTCAAATAATTTCTTACCTGAGAAGCTGGAATCTTTGGTTTTATCAAATAGTAGGTTACTATAGTAATTGACTACTGTGTCTTGTGTACCTAATCCTTTCCACTGATCTACTCTTCTATTTCTTAGCCAGTACTAAGTATTTTTAATGATTGCTACTTTATAACAGAATTTAAGATACAGTATGTCTAGGCCACTGTCCCTTGCATTTTTTTTCAGTAATTCCCTTGATAGTCCGGATATTTTGTTTTTCCAGATGAATTTTGTCATTATTTTTCTAGCTCTATAAAATAATTTTGGTAGTTTGACTAATATAATATTCAATGAGTAAATTACTTTTGGTAAAATTGTTATTTTTGTTATATTAACTCAGCCTATCCATGAGCAACTTAGATTTTTCCATTTATTTAGAACTGACTTCACTTGTGTGAAAAGTGTTTTACAATTAGGTTCATATAGTTCTTGGTTTGTCTTGGCAGGGAGCTTCCCAAATATTTTATTTTGTCTATAATTACTTTAAATGGAAATTTTCTTTCTATTGCTTATTGCTGAGCTGTGTTAGTAATATATAGAAACATTGATGACTAGTGTGGATTTACTCAACTTTGCTAAAGTTGTGAATTGTTTCATCAATTCTCTAAGCATTATCATCATATCATCTGCAAAGACTGATAGCTTTGTTTCTTCATTGGCTATTCTGATTACTTAAATTTGTTTTTCTTCTCTTATGGCTAAGGCTAGCAATATTGAACAACAGCGGTGATAATGGACATCTTTGTTTCACCTCTGATTTTATTGAGAATGCATCTAGCTTATCCCCACTACATATAATGCCTACTGATTGGTTTAGATAGATACTACTTATCATTTTAAGGAAGTCTCCATTTATTCCTATGGTCTCTAGTGGATTTTTTTTTTTTAATAGAAATGGGTGTTGTGTTTTGTCAAAAGTTTTTTTTTCTGCATCTATTGAGATAATCATATGATTTCTGTTAATTTTGTTATTGATAAGGTCAATTATGCTGATAGTTTTCCTAATATTGAACCAGCCCTGCATTCCTGGTATAAATCCCATCTGGTCCTAGTGCATTATCCTCTTGATAAATTACTGTAAACTATTTGATAGTGTTTTATTTTTTTAATTGCATCTATACTCATTAGAGAAATTGGTCTATAAATATCCTTCTCTCTTTTGGCTCTTCTCAGTTTAGGTCAGCCCCATATTTGTATGATAAAAAAAAATTGGTAGGACTACCTCTTCAAATAGTTTATATAGTATTAGAATTAACTGTTCTTCAAATGTTTGGTAAAATTAACTTGTAAATTCATGTGGTACTGGAGATTTTTTCTTTTTTAGGGGGGAGGAGGAGTTCCTTGATGGCTAACAAAGTTCATTTTTGAAATGAATTGGTGACTTCTTTACTTTATAACTTTTAAAATTATCATTAAATATTAAAAATACATCAAAGATATGTAGACAAATCCTTAATTTATTTAGCATGTTCTAAATTTG
>CM053771.1:369537180-369605483 GCA_028658325.1 Potorous gilbertii | reverse complement strand
CAATACTTTAATGCCAAGAGGATCAAGGATTGGAATATTTCATATATAAAAGTGCATTGTTAATTTAATTTAATAATTATAATTTTTTTTTAAAATTGAAATACCATTAAAATTAATGTCATCTTACATTTGGAAGAGCAATAAAAGCTAAATATCTTTAAATGTATTTTGTAATTAAGATTTCAATAAATTTATCAGTTAACAAGTATTTATTAAGTACCTATGTACTAGGCACTGTAAATTATTATATTCTGAGAGCACAAATATAATAAATCAAGCAATTCCTATTTTTAAGAAACTTACATTCCAGCAAGTCAAAGGTTTCTCATTAATTCTGATATGTGTTCACTCTCTAGTCATATGCATTCTCAAAGTTTCTTAGATTATTGGAGTTTTACCACTTGTTAAATGAACTTTAACTCTTGAAATGTCTTTTATATTGACTGGATTCTTCATTGCTCCATTAAAAATAAGTCTAAGGCTCTCTTTCTTATTCAGGAAAGTAGAATGAGATAAAAAACAAACATAAATTTGCCCCAGATATAAAGTAGGGAAAGGATTGATGGGCTATTAAATTTTGCAAAGAAAAAAGTATTCTTAAATTGATTTTTTTCCTTATACAACATTCTGGAAATTAAGAAGAGAGGAATATTTTAACAAATGAAAATAATCCGTTAATGTGTCTCTGTATTCACAACTATTTGTTTTATGACTTTTTAGCATATATGTGTGTTTATGTGTATATTATATATGCTATATATGCACATATATTTAATATGCAGTATTAACACTCACAGTGTTTCATGAATGACTGATTTGCTGTATGAGATAGTATACTTCGAGAGAGTACAAACTTAGGAAACCTTGGTTGTAAATTCAGTACTTACATATATGTGTCAGAAACCTTTGTTTCTTTCCTGTCCAGCTATCTTTCAAGTTTGTATTGTCATAAGAAGGCTCTAATATCATAGCTCTCTTAGTTGAGGTTTGATTAGGGAACAATGAGGCATTTGTGAAGCAATGAACATTTAACAAAGCAGGAGTTTCCTTTGCCCGCATACACTGGGAACATCCAACAAAGATGTACAGCAAGGATATAAAGTGTCTTAGCTTCTCTACATTTGCCACCCTCTATCCCCATCTCCAGCTGGGAATATATCTGGTCAGTCAGTCATAAGGGTATAGGGTCTCAGGCACACCCCCCAGTTGTGAGTGGTGTGCAGCCTGCATGGTTTGGACTTTTCATTGATCCTAGGCCAGAAAACTATGCTGGAGATGAGGCCAATCAGATTTGGAGGGGAGGAAGAATTACCAGGAAAACCACTAGGGAACTAGGTACAAAGAAAGTTGTGTGTGTGGGGTGGAGGAGCTGCATGAAGGTAAAGGGAACTTGTACCTCCAATGAGATAGCATAGTACCTATACCAACCATGAATATTGCAGCACAATTCTGAATCATGGAAAACAGAACCAAAACATTTATTCAAACACCAGAAAGCCAAATCCATCATAGTAACAAAAATCTATACACAGTAACAATGCAGAGGACAAGCCTCAAGACTTCCCCATTCTAGGGTTCCCACAAACCAGTTCCCTTAAATCACAAGCAGGCTCCCTTCAACAAACAAGCTCTTTCTCTCACTCCTTCTGGCTGCCTGCTTGACTCTATCCTTCCTAACTCTGACTGCTCTCATGACTAATTTTCTCTCAACTCTGCTCTAGCTCTGCCTCTTCCTGTTCCACCCATTCAGCAAACTCCTCCCACCACAGGCTCCATGTGACTTAGAATTCTATGTGACCCATAGTTCACATGGGCCTGTTAATAAATGGGAAAGATTTTCCCTTTTAAATTGCCATAACAGAACTGTGTCAGAAAACTTCTGCCTACTGCATACTACATTAGGATATTGTCAGCAAGGCTCTTGGGGCACTTAGGTTGTGCAGTGAATAGACTTCTGGTCCTACATTCTGGAAGACTCATGCTTCTGAGTTCAAATCTGGCCTCAGACACTCACTTACTATCTGGGTGACCTTTGGCAAGTTGCTTGAACCTGTTTGCTTTAGGTTCCTCATGTGTAGAATGAGCTGGAGAAGGCCATGGCAAATCACTCCAGTATCTTTGCTAAGAAAATCCCAAATGGGGTCCAGAAGAGTCAGATAAGACTGAAATAACTGAACAACAAAAAGCATGGTCCTAATGATCTTCTAAAGGATAGAAAACCCAGAAGCCCTAAATGTTTCCTTCCTCCTACAGAAAGACTGCCTCAGGCGGTCTGATCCATGTGAATTAGTTATGCCTCATCTTTGAAGTTTTTAGTGGGTGAATGAAAGTGGTATGAACCAGAACAGAAACTAGCTCATCAGCCCCTCAGCACAAATGATGACAGCCAAGTATAGTCACAGAATTTTTTTTTTTTCCGATCAAAGTGATGCTAAGGAGTCAGATCATCTCCAAGAACATCAAGGCCTCTGCACCTAGACACTTGTGACAGTCAGCAGTTCTTTACCCCACCTCATGGTTATTAGTAATAAAGTGACTAAGATGTAATAAGTCTCTTGTGCTTCTGACAATACTGAAAGCAGGAAACCTTCTATCACTCCTTGCTCCTTGAAACCTTTTCTGGGAAAGAGTTCTTTGAATTAGAATGTGCCAATTGAAGGGAATTTGAGCTACTGCTCCAGAGTATATGGAGCCCTCTTAGTGGGCAAGAACCTTGAGCCTGAGGAAGGGCTGGAGAGGATCAACCAGAATTAAGTTCAAAATATAGTTATCCCCTCCACATCACAATTTTCTGCTGTGGTTTCAGTATGTTGCAGGGCAGCATAAGATATTAAATGGGAATTTGGGGGGAGTTTTGTGGAAGCTGCAGAGGAGATGCAAAGGCCAGTAGATGACAGAAAAAGCTTAGAAACTCCAAAATGCATAAAATATATCTATAGTATCATATAAGATCAACATAGTTTATCTTTTAATACCATAATAATTCATACCTTTTCTCCGGTTATGAAGGGAGGGCCAAAAAATTTTTACAAGGATTTTCCAAAATGTGGGAGTGCCACACCCCTAACATGGAAGGGATAACTCTACTTCATTGTTGTTAGTTGTTTTCCTAGGGATTGAATCTAACACATCAATGGCACTGGGGGCCCTTCTCCTTTGCAAGGTAGCATCAATTTGTCAGACACTCTGTTCTGGGAGGTTGAACACCTGGCAGGGCAGTCAAATCCATGATGATTGGACTGTTCTACAATAGGGACAGCCCTTTCATTCTCAGATGGGAAAATTCCATTTTATCAAGTAGGGTCAAGTTAAGGGCCATTTTGATCAGGAATAGTTGTCTTGTCCTTAGAGATAGGGATCATGTGGTCTTCTGCCCAGGACAGCAAAGTATCACCAAGAAATGTCCAAAATGACACTGGATCCACTCCTTAAATTTGGCTACTTTTTAACAACTTTGACCTGTTTTTTGTTTGCTTGAGAAAAGCCTCTAATGAATGCTTAACATGTCCCACAAACAACTATATGCAATGGAGGATATCAACAAAATCCCTAAATTGGTCTTGACTCCAAAAAGGAGAGCCTTTGATTATCTAGTCCTCTGTTCTCCAAGCCCAAGACCACGTGGCCAGACCCATGGTCACTGCCCAGCTACTAAACATAGATGAAGGTCTCCCTCACATGCCAGCCATATAGTCTGAAGCTCAGCAAACTGGCAGACTTGCTCACACCACTACTTTCTAGGGCATCTCCTGTTACCAGGTCAGTGGTTACTGATGTTCAGCTGTGTACAAACTTTTCTTCAGTGAATGTCCTTATAGACCAGAGCCCACTGGATCAGCAGAGGCGGGGTTCCCGAGACTAGATCTGAAGTCTCAGTCCCTATAATAATCACTACCTGTTTTTTGAGGTGCCCCAGGAGCACCTAGCCAAGTGTGATTTCTAATACATAATTCCCATTTAGCAATAGCAGCCTCCTGTGCTCTGCATATACTACTAGAAGGAACATGTTTTATCGCCCAGCCAATCAGTAATGACCTCATATTGTCTGTTCAGTACCAGTTAGTGTCCAAGAAGAGGCAAGCAACTGCTTTTCAAACACAGTATAGAGAAGGACTGATCTGGAGAGCTTGGGACTCCAAATGCCTAATAGTGATTTCTTTTGGCCATAGTACTGACCAAAGGTTCCACCTAGCCTGGTCATTATGGACAGAGACCTCCAGAAACACAGGCCTTTCAGGATCATGTGGATCCCAGAGGAGATCCTACTTAGTAGCCTGCCTTACTCCTTACAGGGCTGCAGCCTGTTCTAAGTACCTCTTGAATGGCATGAACTTGTGAATGACTTGGTGAAAAGGGGCCAGCAGGATATCCAGGAGAAAAATGTGTTCAACAAATCTCTGGGCTTCTTTCTTAGATAGTGGACTCTCAAGTACTAGTAATTTAGTCCAGACTGCATCTAGAATCCTCTGGGCTTTCCCCTCATACTATATTCCCCAAAATTTGAGAAAGAGGGATAGGCCGTGTATTTCTTAGGGTTGCTTTCCCACACTTTGTCTCTCATATATGTTCCTGTCACTGTGACCTCCTCTAGTATCTTCGATATTGTGTCATCAGTATAAAAGTGTACTCCAGTGCCCTCAGGAATGGAGGCTTCTTTCAGATTTCTGCCCATCATAATTTGTAAGAATGGGGGAAAGTTTGAGTGACTGTGTAGAGGTATAGTGAAAACATATTACACTCCTTTCTAGGCAAAAGCAAACTATTCCTGACTAGTTTCAGTCACAGAAACAAGAAAAATCATCAACGAGGTTGATAGCTCCATACCATTCATGCTAGCTCTAGACTACCATGTCTATCACATCAGTGAGATCGGGAACAACTATGAGAAGAGGCCTGACGACTGTTCAGCTCCCTGTCGTCCATTGTAAATCCATCTACCTTCTTCACAGGTAACACAGGGCTGTTGCAAAGGGATCTGGTGAAATGAAATATTTTGGTTCCCCTAATCTCCATCACTAGAAAGTAAATACTTTTCATCTCTTTGGAAACCCAGCATTATTATGTTAACTACACTGGAGGGTTCCAGTAACTCTTAAGTGTCTTCATTTGGCTATGGGCTAGTCTTCAATCTCAAGGTTCAGGAACCACAGCCAATGCTTAGGGTTCAGGTCATCACTCTCTGCTCACCTAGAAGGATGGTGGTAGTAGATTCTGTGACCCTATTTCCAGAAAGACCACTTCACTAAGAGTATGTTAATCCCCTAATATCCCAACATTCTGTTCCAACTTCATTAATTGATTAGCCAATACCTGTCTAGTTGCATGGTAAGGGAGACCCAAGGACAAAATCTAAAGCTGTTCTGGAAGGTCTCCACCCAGAAGGTAAAATCTAATTGCTCCAGAGTAAGGCTAGGTTAGCAGGTCTTGGGGGTGGGGTGAAGAGTGGCTAGAGATATTTACAATCACTTAAACCTATTTCCTTAAGGAACTTCACCCCTTCCTTTGCAGATCCACATTTCCAAGCTGACTCCAAAAGAAATTAATTTTTACAAGGCCAAGTGCAAATAACTCCCCATCTCTGCCACCTAAAAACTGATAAAGAGCACGTTCCTTCTGGAGACTCTAATACATATAATTGGCTATGTAAAAAGAGGTCCTCAGAGAGTTCTCCCCAGTCAGGGAGGTCTAAAGCAGAGGACTTTTCATCACTGGCTCCATCAGACCACACCCTCAAGGACCCTGGGACTCCTCAAATTTCTCTTTGAATTTCTACTGCACATATCACCTTTCTTTGGTGGAGACCATCTGTGGTCTGCCCACAGATTATGATAATAGGACATTTGTCACTGATCCATAAATACAAGATCAAAATGATGGCTATTTTCATGAATAAATATTAGTGGGTTTTTTTTAATCCCACATACTTCCCAGTGTGAAAAGTTTAATAAGGTAAAAACCAAAACAAACCAAAAAAACTCCTGAAATTAAAGATAGCATTAATCATATTAACCTTTTCAATTTTGGTGATTTCTAGTTACTATGTTAATAATTTATAAATAACATTGTTAGGAATTATAACCTGAAGATGTCTATTAAAAGACTACATTCTATATCAGCTCAAAAATGTATCAGATAGGTCTTTAGAAGGTCAATCATTGAGATATTCTTATTTCACGTAAGAAACTGATGTACGGAGAAGTTAAATATCTTGATCAAGGCCAACCAGATCATAAGTATCTGAACTCAGATTTGTTATCACAGGTTCTCTGACTCACAACAAACAATTTATACTGTACAATACTGCCTCCCTTAATTTATTCTTTCATGAAACTTGTAACTCTTCTCATATATGTGTGTGTGTGTGTTTATATATACACTATAGCAATGATGATGTTGTAATGGTAGTAACAGTAGGAGGAGGAGCAGTAGTCGTAGTCATTAGTAACAGTAGTAGTAATAGTAGTAGTAGTAGTAGTAGTAGTAGTAGTAGTAGTAGTAGTAGTAGTGGTATTTACATTTATATAGTACTTCAAGGTTTGCATAGTTCTTTCTTAACAACAATCATCTAAAGTAGTGCAAGCATTAGCCCCACTTTGCAGATAAGAATACTGAGGTTTGAAGGATGCGCGACTTTTTCAGTATCACAAAGTTAGTAAGTATATGAGATATACTATGATTCCATGTTTCGTGAATCCAAGTTCAGAACTCTATGGCTGGCTTCTCAACTTATCATTTTTATTTCATTATTTTACAGATGGGCATTGTGGTATAGGAAAATAAAACATAAAAAAGAGAAATTTAGGCCTAAACCCTATGCCCTTTAAAAGTTGGTAGTCCAGGATGACCAGCATGACATAGCTGGACCTGTAGAGGATAAAACTGACCACAAAGATAGTATGTGATAGGACATGATTTTATAACTGTTGAGTCAAAGTACTTCTATGATTATCAGTTGTGGAAGTGACCAGGAATTCTCAAAGACTTTATCAGTGCTATGGAACCACTACCGTACAAAATTTACCCACTACCACTAAGTTAATTAGAATGAACATAGGCTTGCTACTCCCTTTTCCTAGTTGTATGGGCTACCTCTCGAAAAGAGTGCCCTATACCAACCCTAGCATAGGAAAGGGCAACTGCATGCACTTTGATCCCCTTTGTAGAAATGCTATTGTAAACTCATCTCTGAGATGACACTAGCCTATTCTGTTTTGAAACATGTACCACTCAGTATTATCTTGTTCCTATTACAAAAAATTGTCTATAATAGGCGTGGGCCTTTTGAAATTGTCCTCTAGACTAATTTAAGAGCTCTTGCCTTAGGTGCTATGTTAACTCCTTTAAATTTTCTCTTCATGCGTTTGCTTCATTATTGAACAGAGATATTCTTATAATACTACTATATGCTACCCAACCCATTAGATAGTCAACTCCTCTATTAAAAAATGAGTTTCATGAAAACAGGGCTTATTTTTTGGCTTTCTTGTTATCTGTAGCTCTTAGCACAGTCCCAGAGTTGTCCCCTACATTTGAACCTCCTGTCTCCTTGGGTTTCCTTCAAATCTCAGCTGAAATCCTACCTTTGTAAGAAAACTTTTCTAGTTCTTCCCAAACTTAGTGCCTTCTCTTGGAGATTATCTCCAATTTAATGTGTGTGTACATGTGTTTATATACATACGTATATATTTATATATGTATAGATAGATAGATAGATAGATAGGATCTGATTTGTACATACTGTCTTCAATTTCATCTCCCTTATTAGACTGTTAGTTTCTTGAGAATTAGGTCCATTTTCTATCTTTCCATTCTTTTCCTTTCTTTCTCTCTTTCTTTCCTTCTCTTTCTTTCTGTCTTTCCTTCTCTTTCTCTCTCTCCTTCTTTCTCTCTCTCTCCTTTTTTCTTTCTCTTTCTTTCCTTCTTTCTTTTTCCTTTCTTTCTCCTTCCTTTCTTTCTTCTTTCTTTCTCCTTCCTTCCTTCCTTCCTTCCTTCCTTCCTTCCTTCCTTCCTTCCTTCCTTTCTTTCTTTCTTTCTTTCTTTCTTTCTTTCTTTCTTTCTTTCTTTCCTTCTTCTCTTCCTTCCTTCCTATCTCTAGGCCCTAGGGCTTAGCACAGTACCTGACACATAATAGATACTTAAAGAATTCATGTTGACTAATTGATTTGTTGACTACCCCTTGACAACTGTGTGATTTGGGGCAAGTAATTTATCCTCCTAGCATCTCAATTTCCATATCTATAACATCAGGAGGTTGCACTAGATTGTTTCTTTTAAATACTTTTTTCCAGTTTTACTTCCTTTGATTCATCCAGTGAAAAACATTTGTACTTTAACTTGGAGAAACTATGAACCCTTTACTTTGAGTTCTTTCATCTTAGGTTTTGTTCCTCTGTTCCAATTCTATAGGATCATGCTTAAGTTACTTACTTTGTCTTCACTATGTGAAGAAAATAACAATCTTTCTACAAAGAATAAGCATCTATACCTATGTGTATAGAAAGCTTTTTTGTTAAGTGTGTCATCAGTTATAACTTGGCTGCTGTCCCGCAGTTTAATTAGCACTAGTTTGCCTAATTTCCTATAACAGATAATGTTGTTACTGAATCGGGGGACTCTGAAATCCCCCATCAGACAAAGCAAGCTTTCTAATGAGAATCGCCTAATTTAAAATACCTATGACTGGCAAAGACCCCCTTATCCCCAAGTGCTACCTCCAAAAAATTAATCTCTTTAGTTAGCTGCATTGTTTCATCTAACTAGAAAGTATTCATTTTGGTGAAAGTCATTGCCTGAGTGATTCAATGTTGAAAAAAATTGAAATAAGGAGATATGATATTAGGTGAAATTGAAATCAAACCAACTATGGAAGGCTAAATTGCCTTCAATAGCCTCAATTTGGCTCCTGTATTGATGTTAATTTATTCCTTAATGAAGAAAAGATCAGGAATTTGGCTTTGATTTTAGATGTAATGATAGTGTTATTAGTTTTTAAACATACATTTAAACTACATGTCAAAAGGAATATATTAGAAAGAGAAAAACTTCTGGTCCTTTTCATCCTTGGGAATCAATTTTGCATTTCTTCCCACCTATCTGTTCCAAAACATAACAATATCAATGTCATAGTTGAAAATAATGATATATAAAATATCAAAAGAAAGCTCCTTAAGAATAGGGATGGTTTCATTTTTATCATTTTTTTAAAAAAAGATGTCCAGAAACCAATAAAATGTCTGACAAATGGAAGGTACTTAAGAAATGTTTATTAATTGACAATTATGACAATTTTGTTAGAGACCTGCTCAGTTTTAACTATGGATATGGGAAGGGATGTATTGGAGACAACTCAAAGCAATTGCTAAATTTTCAACAGGAACATTTATACCTCAGAAACTAGACCTTGATTTATTGTTTTCCAGATTGTCTAGAATTAGGAAAGTGTTAATAATTCAGATTAATCTTAGAAGTACATATGGGTATGTTGTGTTTTATTTTTTTCCCCAGAGAGTTAACTGTTAAACATTTACCAGCAGATTTACCACCATTTACTTGTTACTCTATAAACAGTGACTAATCTGTGTAGAGGAGTAGTCCAATGCCAAAGAAATGAGATCATCGGTAGACTGAAGAGCTTGGTGACTGGAAGAGGAGGAAGAGGAGAGAAAAGAAAGAACAAGAGAAGGATGAGGAGGAGGAGGGGAAGGGGAAGGAGGAGGGAAAAGAGGAGGATGAGAAAGGGAAGGAGGAGGAAAGGAGAAGGAAGAGGAGGAGGAAAAGAATGATCGTACTTCAAAGCTTAGAACATACTTTATATCCATTATGTCATTTGAGACTCACAATACCTCTAGATGCATAATATAAAGATATTACGGTAAATAAAGATCACTTTGTTCACTGTCATGATAAATTTCACACACAAAATATATAAAATGAAAATACACACACACACTCACACACACACACACACACACACACACACACACACACATGGGTATCTTTTCCAGTGCGATGCCAAGATTTAAGTGTACAAACTAAAGTATAATAGTAAGAGGATGTCTTCACCTTTTTTATTAAAAAACCGTTATACTTTGGATATTGATAGCTACATTTATTAAGGTTTCATTTATTTGTTTCATTGTTTTTTAACTCTTAGCCAGGGATAATGTAGAACTTCTTATGAGCCAGGCACTTATAAAGACAACATGCAAAAGAAGTTTTAACTGATATAAGACTAGAAAGGGCTGTCAAAGTTACTCAGCAATGTGGGTGGTTTTAGGATAGAAAAATTAGGGTTATAAGTAGAGGCTAATAACAGAGAATTCTTGCCATTATAGTTCCAGTTATTCATAGACTTTTTTTTATTAATAAGAAAGATAAAAGGAAAAGAGAATAAATCCCAGGTCCTTTGACTCCAATCAAAGGATTTCTTTCATTGATCTACACTGCAGGCTTTAAAGTTAAGGATGATCAAACTTAATTTTGAGCTGTCAGGCCACTGTGATCCAGAATTCTAAGATGAACAGGTGAATATAGCAGGAGGAAATATTGATTTCCTTACAGCATTTCAGAATGACTCTAAGACAGTGGTCCTGAGGGAGTTAAGTGAAGAGCAATTTCCAGTAATCCATTTGGGACATAATTAGGTAATGTAATAAAGGATTTGACTACAGATGAAGGTATGGTTTCAGGAAGAAATTATTTAGGAGAGTTAAATGAAGAATGAACAGCTGTCTTTACCTGATTGAATCTAAGTTATCATTGAGACTAGCATTCATTTAGAAATGTTTTGTAGCAAGAATACAATGGGGAATTGTACTCAGGCAGAGAGATAAAGGGTAGAGATAACTAGAGGAAAAATCTCATTTGCAATAGGAAAGAATAACTTTACTTAGAAACTTGTCTTTAGAAGGATAAAAGCAGTGACACAGTCCTAGGAGTATAAGATGAAAAGAGAGAACATAAATTCATTTAGCATAAAAAAAGGAAAGATTTTGAAATAAACCTGAGCAAAGCATATCTCAGATCAGATATTGACTTTATTTTTCTGAAAATTAGTGCAAGGGCATGCTCCTCAAGTAAAGTACTTAAAGTTGGATCAAGACAAAAAGAAAATGTAAATGCCATGATCACCCACCATTTAGGTCAGTTACTTAGCTTTAAAATAGAAGGTGGTGGAGGTGACATTTGTTTTATGTAAGGACATATACATGTCTTTATAAAACATGGAAACACACATTAGCCTATTTAAACTATATAAACAGTTGTGTAAGGAACACACAATATTTCGAGGACACAGGTTTTTTTTAATGTATATTTTGATTATGGAAGAATTTTATAATTCTTCCTGATATAATTTTTCCTAATAGTTATAGGAAGAAAATAATTTTTCCACTATTTATGTTTTGTCACATTTTAGAAGCATATTCCAAATACATAAATGGTATGTGCACTGAGAACATTTACATAAGAAGAAGCAATCAAATAGAAGACAGTCAGGAGGAATTCTTTAGCCACCTTGAAATAAAAATAATATTGATGTTGGTACCCAGAAAGTGACAGAAATTAAGTACTTATGATGGTGTGAAACAACAAAATTATGAGATGGGTATTTTAAACATAAAGTTAATATTTAAGATGAAACTGAAAACAATAAAAATGCTTACTGTTATAAACTATAGTTGTTGACCAATTGATTCCCCACCAGTCCTCTCTCACTGGCTTATTCTACTCATACAGAAAAAAATATCAACTTCCATAACATTTTAAAATAACTTGAAGTACAGTAGTATATGGGAAGAAGTTGTCCTACAATTAAATTCTGGGATTTTATTAAAACAGAACAGAATGCCCTTACAACAATATTTTTTAATTTAATTTAATGTAACAGTGCATTAATGTCTCATTTTTCCCACATACCCTCCAATGTTTGCTATTTTCTTTTTCTGTACTATTAGTCAATCTAGTAAGTATGAAATGGTACATCAGAATTGTTTTAATTTGCATGTCTTCAATCAGTAGTGAGAATTTTTTTTTCATATAGTGATAGATTTGATTACTTCTTTTGAAAACTGTTCATATCATTTGATCATTTTGAATTGGGGAATGGTTCTTACTTTTGTAAATTTGACTCAGGTCTCTATATATTTAAGAAATGAGATCTTTATCAAAGAAATTTGCTTCATGGTTCATAGTTGATATGGCTAAATGTGCTTTCCTCTGCCCTACTCCCTAACCTCAGTTTATTTTATTCTCTTTCTGTTTTCAACCTGTCTCCTTCAAAAGTGTTTTGCTTCTATCACTCCCCCAATCTATCCTCCTTTCAATCACCTCTGTTTCTCTTATTCCCTTCCCCTCCTCCTTTCCTGCTGATTTAGGTAGAATTCTATGCCCAATTTAGTGTATACATTATTCCTTCTATGAGTCAATTCTGATGAGAGCAAGCTTCGTTCATTCCCCCTTATCTCCCTCCCCCCTTTCCTCTCCACTGTAAAAGCTTTTTCTTTTCTCTTTTATGTGTGATTATTTGACACATTCTACTTCTTCTTTTCCCTCTCTCCTAGTATATTCCTCTCTCACCACTTAGTTTTGTATTTTTTTAGATATCAGCTCTTCATATTCAACTCATCCCTGTGCCCTCTGTCTATAGAAATTCATTCTAAATGCCCTAATCATAAAAAGTTTGCATGAGTTACAAGTATCATCTTCCCAGGTAAACAGTTTAACCTTATTAAGGTTATGATTTCCCTTCCATGTTTATCTTTTTTATATCCTTCTCTTGAGACTTACATTTAAAATCAAATTTTCTATTCAGTTTGGTCATTTCATTGAAAATGCTTGGAAGTCCTCTATTTCACTGAATATCCATTTTCCCCCTGAAGGATTATACCTAGTTTTAGTGTGTAGGTGATTCTTGGTTATAATCCTTGCCCTTTGTCTTCTGGAATATAATATTCCAAGCCCGTTCATCCTGCAATGTAGATGCTGATAAATCTTGTGCTATTCTGACTGTGGCTCCAAGATACTTGAATTCTTTCCGGCAGTTTTTGTATTTTCTCCTTGATCTGAGAGCTCTGAAATTTGGCTATAACATTCTTGGTAATTTTCATTTTGGGATCCCTATCAAGAGATGATTGATGAATTCTTTCCATTTCCATTTTATCCTATGCTTCTAGAACATCAGAGTTATTTTCCGTGATAATTTCTTGGAAGATGATATCTAGAGGTTTTTTAGTTTGTTTGTTTTTAGTCATGGTTTTCAGATAGTCCAACAGTTTTAAAATTATCTCTCCTGAATCTATTTTCAAATACAGCTGTTTTTCCAATGGGATATTTCACATTATCTTCTATTTTTCATTCTTTTTGTTTTGTTGTATTGTTCCTTGATTTTTCATGCAGTCATTACCTTCCATTTGTTACATTCTAATTTTTAGGGAATTATTTTCTTCAGTGAGCTTTGTACTTCCTTTTTCATTTGGCCAATTCTACTTTTTAAGGAGTTGTGTTTTGTTTTATTTTTCTCTTCAGTGATCTTTTGTGATTCTTTTTCCATTTGGCCTTGTCTCTTTTTTATAGTGTTATTTTCTTCAGTATTTTTGTGTCTCCTTTACCAAGCCATTGATTTATTTTTCTTATTTTTCTTCAAACACTCCCATTTTTCTTCCCAGTTTTCCCTTCATCTCTCTTACCTGATTTTCAAAATCCTTTTTGACCTCTTCCATTGCCTGGGATCAATTGATACATTAATTGGAGGCTTTGGATGTAGGAACTTTGACTTTGTCATCTTTTATATGTGTTTTGATCTTCCTACTCACCATAGTAACTTTCTATCAGAATTTTTTTCTCATTTTCTCATTGTCCTAGCCTATTTCTTGACTTTTAATGCTTTGTTAGAGTAAGGTTCTGCTTCCAGGGTGGAGGGTGTACTGTACCAAGCTTTAACAATTTTGTGCAGCTTTTTTTTTTTAGAGCTACTTCTAGGTACCTGTAAATTTTCAGTTCTTCCAAAGATCTAAGGAGAGGTATTTTTGCTGCTCTCCTGGCATGTGCTCTGTTCTGTGAGCAACCATAAACACTTTTTTTCCTTCCTTGGAGCTATGATGAATTTCCTCAATCCACTGCAGCTGCAAGTTCTGATGTATTAGTACTCCTCCTTGCCCTGGAACTGCCACCTAGAACTACTACCCAGATCTGGGTATGGCAGAGCAACAGAGTACTGCTTCAGCAATATCAAAGAGACCCCAGCAATTACCTTCTGACCAATTGTGCGATGCACCACCCTCCACCCACCCCACCATGGTCTGTGGGCTGAGTCCTCCACAGCTGATTCAGTGGCTCCCAAGGCCTGCACTGAAATGCACTCCACTCTTGCTCAGATGTGATAGACCTTAATTTCTGATTATCTAAGTTGTCTTTGTCTGGAAAATTACTTCTCCCTGTCCTTTTATGAGTTATGTTGCTCCAGAAATTCTTTTACAGCATTATTTAAAAGGGATTGGGGAAGAACTCAGGGGAGTTGCTGCCTTTTTCTCCAACATCTTGGTTCCGCCTCTCCAAGAATATTTTTTAAACAAAATCTTGATTCTCTTACTTCAAAAGTAACATCATTAAACAGATTGTATAGCTAATATCTTTTATTTGGGAAATAAAATTAAGCTTCTGCTTTTTCAATAACTTAGATTCATTCAAACTATTTGGATGGTTACTATTTTTTTTTAACATTCACGTAAACTCATTTTATTACTCTTAAACTTGCTCTCCTTAGTTTCTAATTTTTTTCTAACAATTTTTCTCAGCAAAAATATTCTTATACTTTTCCATTTCCTTCTCCTGCTTATTTTAGATGACAACCCTGAGGCAACCCAGGTTAAGTGACTTGCCAATGTCACAGAGCTAGTAAGTGTTAAAGGTCAGATTTGAACTCAGGAAGATAACTTCCTGACTCTAAGTCCTTTCCCCACTGTGCCACTTAGCTGCCCATGCAGTTAAGAGGACCTAACTTCTAATCTATTCTCAGACACTTACTAGTGGTGTGACCCAGGCAGGTCATTTAACCCTGTTGCCTCAGTTTTCTCATCTGTAAAATGAGCTGGAGTGGGAAATGGCAAACTCTCTAGGCCCATTGCCAAGAAAATCCCAAAATAAAGCCTTAATGCAAGTGACAGACTGATCTTCCCCAGAATTAGAGTTGAAATGGAGTTCAATGGTCATCCACTGCAACCAAACCCAGAAAAGAATTATATCTACAACAAATGCAATGAGATATCTAGCCTTTGCTTATAACTATCCATTGACGAAGAACCCACTACATTCTAATCAGTCCACTGTATTTTTTTATTTCCCTAATTAATAAGACAATTTTTATACATGAAAACTTCATGTTTTCCCTGAGAGTAGGTAGCAAGCAAAATAAATCTAACTCCTCTTTCACATCCAGCCTTAAAAATACTGGATGACAGCTATAATGCTTCCATTCCAAGTTTTCTTTTCTATAGGCTAAATATCCCACGTTCCTTCTGTCAGTAATCATAAAGTGAATTCAAGATACTTCAGGGTCAAGATTTCTCCCTTCTCAAAATTTTTTAGCTTATTAATGTCCTTCCTAAAATTTATCACCCTGAACTGAATGTAATATTTCAGAGAAAGCCCTGAGAAAAGTCAAATAGAAATGTTTCTTCTTTGGATTCTCGGGTGCTATAATTCTGACAATGACGACTAAGATGTCTTTAGCTTTGTGGTTGGCATATCAGACAAACTCTGATTGAATTTGAAATCCACTAAAATCCTAAAATATTTTTTTTCTTCCTTCCTTCCTTCCCTCCTTTCTTTCTTCCTTTCTTTCTTTCTTTCTTTCTTTCTTTCTTTCTTTCTTTCTTTCTTTCTTTTATATAAAACTGTGGTCCTGAAAGACAGTTCATGATTTATATTTCCTTAATTTCTATCTTCATTATAACTACATAGTAGTAGCTAATAATAACAATATTGATGATGATGACAGCTACCATTTGTACCTACCATGTGCTAGACATTGTGTTAAGGAATTTACAAATAGTATCTAGTTTGACACAACCAGTCTGGGAGGTAGAGGTCAAGTGACTTTCCCAGGGTCGCACAGCTATTGAGTTTCTGAGACTGGTTTTGAACTTAGATTTTCTAGACTCCAAGCATGGGAGTTGTAATAAATATACACTACACAACCTAGTTAAGCAAATGGTTGCTTAATGAATATAAATTGCAAGGAAAGTGCTGATCTGTATAGATAAAATTCCTATCCAAGAGCTCCATACATTAATGAAAATCACATTGTGATCTGAGTATATGGTCCCTTTACCCCCACTACTATTTAAAAGACTGAGTCTACAAATTAATATCAACTAATCAGGTGTTCTTAACATTTGTTGAATGCAATATACCTCTTTGGAAGTCTAGGGAAGCCTTTGGACCTTTCTTAAAGTATGCTTTTAACTTCCTAATTGCAGGAAATTCTAAATTTAATTTAGATATTAGTGAATGAAAAAAAAAGATTAAATTTGTTCCTATCCTGAAATCTTACCTGCATGATGAAAGGACTTCAGTAAAAAACCTGTTCCATTACTTTAATAAATAATCTAACATTCATTCTGAAATATGTCTTTAATTATATTTGGAATTACAATGCTTTGGGGAATCAGGATCAGAGAAGTCTTGGACTTCTGACCGGTCTGGGACCCAACCAGGCAAAGGTACAAGGAACCCCTAGAGGCAGACATGAATGTGACAGGTGGTTTGGAGAATAAACAAGCAAGATTCAGATGGTTAACTGAATTTAGTCTGCGTAGACAGGGAATGGATTGATAGGGTGAGATGGACAGGGCCCAGATACAAAATACTAAAGGCCAGAAACAGGGAAAGACATTAGTGTAAGACTCTCCAAAATACCAATTATTTTTCTTCCCTCTTTATAAAGGCACCTATGAGGGATAAAATGGTATAGGTGTGGGAGGTGGGGGTGGGGGGAAGGGGAGAGGGTGCATCTTCTGCCACAAACATTATTTAAATTTTTAGTGGCTATTCTGATGTTAGTATTTAGCTGTCCACTGAGAGTGCTGTGGATAGAATTTTGGAACTGGAGCCTGGAAGAGCTGAGCTTTAATCCTGCCTCAGACAGTTGCTAGCTAGGTCACCTTGGGCAAGTTCCTTTCTTCTCTGGTTTCTTCATCTGTAAAATCAGAATAATAATAAAGGAGAAGAAATAATGTCCAAGGGTGATTCTGAAGAACAATGAGATCATTTTGTAAGTGTCTTTGTAAACCTTAAAGTGCTAAGTAAGTGACAGCTCTTGTTGTTACTGATGAAGTTTATTCCAGCTTATCTTGTATTTATATCATTGGAGTGAAAAAAATACCATTCACTCAAAACTCCTAATTAAATGTATTTTTCTGTTAAGTATGGCTTATGTTCAGTAGCAATTGAGGTATTTGATTTTGCCTCCTAAAATGAATTCTAAAATGTTCAAAATATTATGTCATTCAATAATATTATATTGATCATTGCTAACATTTGTATAATACTTTAAGGTTTGCAAAGCTCTTCACTGATGTTATCTCATGTTATCCTCAAAACAATACTGGATAGGTATTCTTATTATCGCCCCCATTTTACAGATGAGGGAACTGAGGCAGATGGTGGTTACGGAAATTATCCAGGGTCATACAGCACATTAATATTTAAGAGCAAGCTTGAAATTAAGTCTTCCTGACTCCGGCATCCCTGATGTAAAGAATGATCCATTGTCAGTATGTTTCATAAAATTTTGTATTAGCATTTGAGTTGGAAGATAGCTGGTGGATACCTAAAATGGACTCAATCATGAAGGAAGGATAGACATTTAGTATCTTCAGAGAATTCATTTCTCTTATTATATTTATTAACATATGTCCCATGTCTTATGCAAAGCACATCTATTTGGGTATTTGAGCTGAATATCTATCTATCTATTTATCTATCTAGCTATCTATCTATTTATCTATCTATGTTATTTCTTATGGCATAATAGTATTCAGCACAATGCAGCATAATAAATATATACACATGTGTATATATACACACATATATATGTATGAGTATATTTTAAAACATTATAAAAAAGAAGAAACATTGTATTTCTTCTTCAATTTGTCGTACTTTCTCATGGTATTACCTTTATTATTTATTCATTTAGTTTCATGAGACAAAGCGCAGTTTCTTTTCTCTAGTAATATAGGCAACTATAATTTTTTTACCAGAGAAAATTAGTCCTTTGGAGAATTTGTTTTTTAGGAACTGCATATTTAACTGGAACAGAGGAGGATGGAGATGTTACCAGAAAGACATATTAAGCTGGGGGTCATTTAATTGTTTTCATAGAACAGAAATTCCTTTGACAGGAGTTGTGAAAGACTTTGTTATGGGAAACATTTAAATTCAGTCCCAGAGCTACAGACATTTCAGAGATTTCTAGGGGTATAACATTTGGAACAGTTCTTGTCCTAGTGCCAATATCCATTAATCCTGCTTTGGGATAGAAAGAACAAGTTTTGGGAAGAATCTTTTACACAATGTTAAGTAAGCACTGACTACTGTAAGTACATGATAGAAAACTCATGTCCTATTCACATCATGAAGGAATTTAAAATGGATATTTTTAATATGTTTTATAAAGATGAAGGAAAGAGAGCAATTTTGACTTGTTTAGAAAAATTTCAAACAGGAAAGAAAATCAGATTAGATTTTATCTTGAGAAAAAATGAAGATTAATTCCTGGCACTGTTGTGATTTATTTCACTCCATTCATTTATATTCATCTATTATTTATTTACATAATTCAGATTTGTGTAAGTTTTGTTTGGTCTTCCAATTCAGTTGGTGTCCCATTAAAGACCTAGTTTTTCTCAATTACATTTGGAGGATGGGGAACTTTTTTTAGGAATAACTATAGTGATTGTTTGTGAGCTACTTATAATATGTCAGAGATTAAAGGGGGGGAGGAATCAATAAGAAAAAAATGGGGAAGTTGTTATTGACAATTTTCCCTATTTCCAACTATGTGTCCCAATTAAAAACCCATGAAAAGCTGTTAGCATATTTGTTCTGTATTAAGAAGAATTAACGGGGGTAGTTAGGTGTCTCAGTGAAGCGATCACAAGCCCTAGAAGTCAGGAGGACATGAGTTCAAATCCAGCTTTAGACACTTGACACTACTTCTGTGACCTTGCGTAAATCACTTGACCCCAGTTGCATTGCTGTCCCCCTGCAAAAAAAAAAAAAAAGTTGAGGAAAAAATAATCAAGTTAAAAGCACTACTGGAGGCGCATTCTGGGAAGATGGTGGAGTAGGTCAGAAATTTCTAAGCCCTCCAGATTTCCTCCACAAACTGACAGAAAATCATCACGATTGATGTAGAGCAACAAAAGTAAAGGGGTAAGGCCGTTGTTCTGCTAAGACAATTTGAGAGCACCTCAGAAAAGAAGGGGCCTCCAGGGGCTGTCATCAACCTCCAAGCCAACTGCACTGAATCTACAAACAACAGGGCCTGGGGCCAGCTCTGTCAAAGAGCATACCAAGCCTCAAGAAATTTCACCTCAAACTTAACTATTACACTTTTATCTCACAAACTTGGATCTGTGGAACAGGAGAAAACTGAATGGGATGAGTGAAGCATTATTATAAATACACAAATGAACTATAAATGACTTATCCAGAGAAAGAACTGATAAATAGAAATACATATAGAATAATTAATATATATATCTATATAGATAGATATAAATATCGATACATACATACATATATATGTGTGTGTGTCTAATGGTAACCATGTCTAGGGCAGGGGGAGGGAGAATGGAAGAAGAGGGAAGATAAAAAAGGGAAAAAAGAAAAAAAAGAAATTTACATGATAACTTCATTGTATATTTGAAAGGAATACCAAGTTGCAGATAACAGATTTGCAGTTTCATGTGCAATCATCTTTTTTTTATTAGACTATGTTATGGAAATACTTGTTTTATTCCATAAATTAAAAGTAAAATAAAATTTTAAAGAGACACTATTCCTATTAATGTGACACACTCCAGTTGAGATATGTAGTCTCCCTTCATATTATGAGCCCAAATATGTAGAGGTCATTTTGGTTTGCTTTGTTTTTTGATGGTGGAACACTTTTTTCCACCTAAATCCAGTCCTTCTAATTACCATACTGATGCTTTGATTTAAGTTCTTTTATGAATATTATTTGATTTAAAGAAGCAAAATGAAGCTTTAACTGACATCATAGCTCCAAGGGTATCATTGTAATGTTTACTGACATAAAATGAGCTTTTGTAAAGAGTTGTTCACATATCAGATCTCAGTTTCTTTTTGTAAAACTCAAGCTGCATTTTCATTGATATTAGTTCCAGGTTGTGACTTCCATGACACTGATGTAGCAATTATCCAGTAGGTTTGTGGTATACTTTCCAATTCCAGGGGATAATGTTTCTTAAGTTCAATTTTAGATTAAGGGTTTTCTACTTTTTGTAAATTCCATTTCTCTGTTGGGGAAGTATAATCTTCTCACGTCTCCAAGTATGTCATTCTTTGGGCAAAGTTAAACTGGAGATGTGCCATGATATTATGACTTGAGAACTATACTAGAAGTCAGAAGATTTGGCATCAAGTCCTACCTCTGATACAAACTGGTTTTGTAGCTGTAGGCAAGTTATATCATTTCTAAGTGCTTTGAGTAACTTTCTAATATTTAAAAAATATTTATATTTAAAAATATTTTTAAAAACCCCACGAACTCCAAATCTCTACTTATTAAGGAAATATTCAAAGCTAAAAGCTAGTGTGAGATTATACCTCATACCTATCAGATTGGTAAAGATGACAAGAAAGGAAAAAAATAAATGTTGAAGAGGCGGTAGGGAAAACAGGTGCATTGACATATCAATTTATATTCCTGTGAATGGAAACAACCATTCTTGTTATCAATTTGGAATTAAATATAAAACATACTTAACAGTGTGTACCCTTTTATCCAGCTATACCATTGCTAGACCCAAAATGGGAAAAGGTCCACTATGTACAAAATACTCCAAACCTCCTGCGTATAGTAGCTCTTCTAGCATTTGAAAAGAGGGGACTGGAAATAAAATAGAAGTTCATCGAAGAATGACTGAAAAATTGTGGTTTATAAATGTAATAGTGCTGTAAGAAATGAGGATGTACATGATTTTAAAGCAACATGAAAACTCATATATGAACTCATGCTCAGTGAAGTAAACTGAATCAGAACAATTTATATTATAAAATCAGTATTATAAAAATTAATATTTTTAAAAAACTAATGAATAAAATAAGCAGAAGTAGCAAAATAAATTTATGGGGAAAGTACATGTATGTATTTGAACATACATGTAATTCCTATCATATATTATATATATCGATATATATTTGTATTTGTACATTTATATACAGTCAATGATTTTTCATATTTGTTACCAAAATTTTTTCTTTTCTCTTATAGTTTCATATTTGATTTTTCATATTTGTTACAAAAAATGTTTTTTAATATTTGATTTTTCATATTCATTACCAAAAAATTGTTTTTTCTTTTCTCTTATATTTTCAGTAGAGCAGTAAAAGGGAAGGGGATAAAATAGAATTCTAACAATTAAAACAATAAAATAGCCAAGTGGATGTGTGACAGATGT
This sequence comes from Potorous gilbertii, assembly GCA_028658325.1. Lineage (NCBI taxonomy): Eukaryota > Metazoa > Chordata > Mammalia > Diprotodontia > Potoroidae > Potorous > Potorous gilbertii. The sequence continues at coordinate 369,583,776 of CM053771.1, read as the reverse complement.
GGAAAGATGAATGTACAATCATATGAGGTTACTATTTTATTAGTTTTAGTTTGTTACAATAGATATCTCCTGGAGTAGAAGTTATCTGCACATGTTTGTAATATAAAAACAAAACAAAAAAAAACAAAAAAGAAACTAAGATTTTAGAGACACACTGATCTATAGTGGTAGAAAAGGAATTCCTTCACCTGGGCCTTCCTTATAGTAATGGATAGATCAAATTCTTTCCCTAATATATGCTAAATCACATATATTTTTCAATTTTATCATTATAATCATTCAAAACACTTTTTGTTTTTTTTCTTGCTCTGTATCATGCACAACCAACTAGTTTTTATCACCTCATAGTATTTGGATATTAGCACAGCCCTCCCTCATTCAAAACAAAGTCAAGTGCAAGTCATGTCATCATTTCTCCGATGTCATGGTCTTCGGAAATGAAGGATGAACACAACAATTTGGATACTGGTACAACAAATACATGTATGTTTGTAACTTTATAAATAAGCTTTCTTGTGATCCCCTTGTAGATCAATTTAGAATATAAACATGTTGAAATATGTCACAAATTGAAATACTTTGTTTTATCAGGTCATCGGACACTCAAAGTGTTTATATTTAGGTCAATTCAACAAACATTTATTAAGCACATTTTACATGCCAGGCATAATTTTAAATTCTAGGAGTACAAATCAAAAAAATGAAAGATTCTCAAAGAACCAAGATGAATATAGTATATATCTGTTGGTTTGTTTATATTTTAACTTCATTTATCCTGGTGCTACTCTGAGTTTAAATCTACATCATATAACCTTTAAACATTATAAAAGGTCCTAATATGCTTAATAGTTATGCATAGATCAATAGCTTTTAAAAGTTTTTAAGTAGTATTGAAATTTTAATTCTTATGGGGTTATATATTTCAAGCTATAATTAAACAAAAATAAGTCCTAGCAAAAATCTGTAGTATAAATAATTGAGGCTAAGACATTTTATATCTTTCAAAGCAACATATCAGTTACTTTTCTTGCCTCACTTTTCATTAAAAGCCACTTAAATAAAAGGATATAATAAAATTCTGATTGGTTATGTAATTGGTGTTTTATTCACATTTGTGTAATTGTATTATAATAAAAGAACAAACTTAAATGAAAAGATTGTAACTTATAACCTTTAAGGTGCTGATGAAAATAATCTTGAGATCCTTTGGCAAAACAAAGCAAAAGTAACCACCACCACCACAACAATAACTCAACTTGGATATGTGAAAAAAAAGGTTTTTAAGATTATCAAAACTATTACAATGTTTTGAAGTTATATATGTTATGCAAAAAGTCCCACAAATGAAGGGAAGAAGAATGATATTGTATCTTCTTCCTAGTCATCAAAAGTCCATGTTTGAATTTCAGTGGTAGAAACATGAGTGAACACCACATATGGCAGATTCCCATACATCTCTACCAGTAGGCCACCCTACAGTCTGTTTTCCAACAGTCCCTCTGTCATCAAACTGTCATCACAGAGCTAGAATGAATGTCAGGAAGTGATCTGCAGAGGAAAAAAAAGTCCTTGGTTTGATGTCAGAGGAACTGATGACAGATGACTAATTTAAATGTTTTCCAACATTTGAAGCTATAGGGAGCTCTGTTCCTCGTGAGACAATTCAGTTTTTTACTGGACATGTTTGAATGGATTCATTTGTGAATGTATCTTGGACAAACCCTGAAGATAAGTAGTTTTCTAGGTTTAGAAGTGAACAGTAGCAATAGCAAATTGATGGTCTCCCCCTTTTTAAAATGTAAACTCTCTGAAGACAGGGACAGTTTTTGCTTTTGTTTTATACCCCAGAATTTAGCAAAGAACCTGACACATTGAGAACTTTATAAGTACTTGTTCATTGAGGGATTGATTGAGAATATGCCCAGAAGGATCTTGGATTAGGTAAACAATGAGAGAGAGAGAGAGAGAAAGAGAGAGAGAAAGAGAGAGAGAGAGAGAGAGAGAGAGAGAGAGAGAGAGAGAGAGAGAGAGAGAGAGCTTTTTCTCCATTTAGAATGTTTCTGTATACAAGATATAGATATATCCACTGTTATCACGTTAGACATTATTTGTGGCTGTGATGACATCTCATTGATAGAATGTGACTCCTCCTTGCTAAGGTGATGTATTGACTCATTGTCATCACAGAGCAAGAATGAATGTCAGGAAGTGTTCTGCAGAGGAAAAAAGAATCCTTGGGTTAATGTCAGAGGGACTGATTGCAAATACAGCCTCTGACTCTTACTAACTTGGTGGTGTTGGGCTGGATATTCATTGTCTCAAGATCTTAGTCTTTTCATCTATAAAATGAGTGAGTTAGATTAGAGAATCTTCAAAATCACCCTTGCATTAAATTCATCATCTTATGATCCTATGATTAATTCACTAGTTCATAACCTTGATTGGGTTTTTAAAAGGTGTGTTTCAGTTAGTCTTAGATTTAAGTATTTACATGGGAAATGCTAGGAGGTGCCTAAGGGGTCTTGTTCAGTTACTTCACTCATGTCCAATTCTTCATGACACTCTTTGGAGTTTTCTTGGCAAAAATGCTGGAATGGTTTGCCATTTCTATATTCAGCTCATTTTACAGATGAGGAAACTGAGGCAAACACCATTAAATGCCTTGCCTGGGGTCACAAAGCTAGTAAGTATTTGAGATTGGGTTTGAACTTAAGGATATTAATTTTCCTGACTTCAGGCCTGGCATTCTATCAACTGTGTTAATGTGTTCTATACAGTTTTTTAGTTAGTATTGTTTTGTATTATATTTATTATATTGTATTATCTATATATCTGTAGGTATTACATATCTAATAGCTTTGGCTATTAGAATATCATTTCTCAACATATAAACACACATATAAAAATATATATATCTAGGTATCAGGATAAGTCACTTTCACAGTTTTGTTGTGAATAAGCATCTTTGGTGATATTTACATCTTCTCTAGTGCACTTTTGTCATCCTAATAGTCAGGCACATTTTCAACTCAGATTGTTTTCCCACATCTGTTTAGCACTGGCAGAGCAGTAAAATTAGCAAAGAAGACAGTGACCTCAATAGGCATAAGAGAGTCTATCTTAAAGCTCATAGAGAGAAACTCAAGGTAGATCAGTTAAAGAAAACTTAGAGTTTAATGAGAACAAATTAATTGAGTGCCTACCATGGAGTAAGGTGTTTAGCTACTGTGTTAGGCATAGGAAAAATGAAGACAAAAATGAAATTGTTCCCAATCAATCAGTCAGTCAACAAACATTTAATAAATGCCTACTTTGTGCTAGACTCTTTGCATGCACAAAATATACAAATACACAAAGGAGTATCAAAAGAGATACATAAAGGGACCAAAAAATGAGAGAAAAGACAATGTCTTCTTCCAGGAGTCCACCATCTACTGGATTGCATCCAGATGTGGGGAATGATGATACAGAAAACACTGAAAAACAAGGGATACCATTAAAAATCTATATGGAATTAGTATTAACAAGTTAAATAAAAATGTCAGTGTTATTTAGTTCTTCCCAAATGAATAGAGATAAGTAACTTTTTTCAAATACATTATTTTGACTGGAATATGTGGAAGACCATATTGTAATGTTGTAAAGTTACTATCATTCCAGCTCAGATTCAAGTGGGAAAAAATGCTTGCTGCCTTTAACAATACTGAGGATGACACAATGTTATTGTTTTTAAACGACATTGTTTTTCTTGTGTACACTGATTTGTTCTGAGGTCCCAACTGAAAGAAACAACATATGTGCATTAAGACTTGTCTATTTATTTTATCTTTGCAAAAGAAATTGTGCATTTAAAACTGAAGAAAAGACATGTTCTTGTATTTGAAAATATGCACAGATGTTTAAAAGGGGGAAAAATGTTATCTTTTAAACATTGAGAGGAATTTTCTTTTTCTTTTTTCCCCACCATAAGTTTCTCTTCTGTCCTCTCCACCTCCCCTCCAAGTGGTTATTTCCAACAACAGAGCAAGTCCTGTGTTGGAACTCAAAGTTATTCTGATAGCCTTCTTTGGAGTGCTAGTTTCATCTAGAACTATGCCTAAATTAGTAAGCTATAATAAGAATTTGAATTTCCATAATCTTATAGGAAACTTTGATACTTCTATTACCTCACAGGACCCAGAAATTGAATTGAGACTTTGCTACTCAGTCAGGTTGTGGTAACAGACCCAGGAGTCAGTAACTGAATTTTCTACTTCTCTGCATCAAATTTTCCTTTGAAAATGATGCATGCAATACTGAAGAACGTTAGGGAGGAGCCTCTCTGAAATGTTAAATATTTGGTTCACTGGGTCCTATCAGCAGGTATGGCCTGCAGGGAACTTGTTTATCCAGCAGAACGACTCATTATGAGGACAGTGATGTAGTGTAGTTTACTTCTTACCCTGAAGCCATTGAAGGAAACAACTGAGTGAGTGATATTCATCCTGGGCCCTGGATTGTGCCATTAGAAGTAGCAATAGCTGGCAGCGTATTAAAACAGAGATCAGGGACTATAGCTATGCCACTGAATAAAGTTCTAAAATTCCAAAGCTGTTGAATTATTCAAGTGTTTTCCAATTTATAGAATAAAAAAGGTTTGATTGACTGTTTCAGCGTTCACTAGTGGAAATGTAGTCAGAGATGGCCCAGACTTCATACATTTCTCAGTATGCATTTGTTTGTCATTACTGTATAGTATTGGAGTGTGTGTAGATACTGACCAGTGGGACCAGAGCTGTCAAGTCAACCCACCTTGGAAAAATAGGAAGTGGTAGAATGGGTTATAAAAGAGAAAAGGGAAAAAACAGGTAAATAATCAAAATGACAAACAGATACACATTTTTTTTAACTTTAAGAATATAAGACTCTGGTTGAGAGGGAGAACTTTCTGTTGGACACTCACGTATGGGCTACCACTGTGTACCCTGACTGATATAAATGTTTAACTAATTTTGAGTCCTGTGTGGTGATAAGTAAGAATAAAATAAAAGTTAAATGTAGAAAAGGACCATTCCAGATCTAAATTATGATTCTATGAATGGAATCTTAGACCTGAAGTCAGGAAGTACTGAGTCTGAGTCCAGAATTACTACTTACATGTCTTCTTCAAGTCATCGAGCCTTTGTTACAGATTAGTATTCTAATTTCTAAAATGGTTATAGTAATGGTACTTACCTCATGGGATTTTGTGAAAACTAAAAGATATGTTATAGGTAAGTCTTTTTGCAAGCTATAAAGTGGCACGTAAAATATCAGCTTTCATCTTTATTCTTAATTTAAAAAAAAGATTCATTTATTCATTCAAAAAGCACTTACTTAGAGTGCCAGATATGAAGGAGGAAACAAAATTTAGATGACAATCCTTGCAATTATGAGGCTTCCAGTCCATAATACATGACAAATCTGTATAACCACAGCACCACATTAAACAATGTATGCAATAGGGTAGTTTTCCTCAAAAAGATTTTGGGTAGTCTGAGAGGGAAAGTCATGGGAGTGGAAGAAGGGACTAGAGGAAGTAGAATCTGAGAAGCACTGTTTCACATCTCAGTACATTTTACGGCATTTGTAACCACTGGGATATGATGCTAGATGGAAATATGGATTTTTTCCGTAAAAATAAATGAAAATTCATATAAATTCATGTATGGTTAGGACTACTGACTCATTCTAGCTTAAACCTGGAGAAGGAGGGATCATATCTTCAATATTCAAAGTGAATATCAAAGACTATTGGAGGATAGATAATCAATATTGACAGTTAATCTTCCAAAAGAGGAAATGAAATCTGTCTTCAGTAACTCATTGCAAGCTGGTATATCATTTCTCCAAATTTACCAGCCTAACAGGTATATCAATTTGTTCTACTAGGAAAAATAAATGGAATCTGTATTCTTTTCTGTTTTCTCAGTATAAGATACTACTTAACCCGTATAGGGAGTTAATTTACAAACTGAGTGGGAGTATTTCAGCAGATTCCTAGGGGGTGTTATGTTATTATAACAATGTCGTATAATAGAGTTTTCCTGTTTTTATACCTTTAAACACAAAGAATGGAATGCAGAAAATTATCTGGAATTTTTCTTGGCATTGCCAGCATCATATTATCTTTACTTTAATGTGTTGCTTGCCAATGATGGAACTGAGAACCTGTGATTTCAGTTAATAGACATCCTTTGGTACATTTCCTAGATATATACACATACGTTCATGAATCTGTGTTCTTATCAATGGGAATACTGCATGTTTCAGTACAGGTCACAACTCATCCATGCACTAGGAGACTCTATAAATAGTGTCCTGGGACTAGAATTAGGAAGATGTGAGTTAAAATCTAAACTCAGACCCTTAGTACTGGGTTGACTTTGGGCAAGTCACTTACCTGTTTCAGTTTCCTCAATTGTAAAGTGTGGATAATTGTAGTGTGTTACTCACATGGTTGTTATGAGGTTCAACTAAGATCATATATATAAAGCTTTTGACACATAATGGGAACTGAGTAAATTTGTCCTTTCTTTTCCTTACTATTTTTATCCTCTCACCTCAGACACTTGACACTCACTAGTCGTGTGACCTTGGGCAAGTCACTTAACCAGAGCTGCCTCATCCTGGGTCATCTCCAGTCATCCTGATGAACATCTGGTCACTGGATTCAGATGGCTCTGGAGGAGAAGTGAGGCTGGTGACCTGCACAGCCCTCCCTCACTCAAAACAAAGTCAAGTGCAAGTCATGTCATCATTTCTCTGATGGCATGGTCTTCTTCAGCAACAAAGGAGGAACACACACATATTTTTGTCTATTTCTTTCCACAGATCCTCCACAGAGGAGCTATATGATATTTTCGAAATCTTTTATTTCTTTAAATGCTTCTTGGTTACCAGTATAGCATCACTCATACTTTCCTCACTCCTTGTCACTTACCTATGCTGGCCATGTATAACAGTGATGCAGTAGGTGACTGAAACGCACACACACACACACACACACACACACACACACACACACATTCCTTATTAGAGGTCCTTCACTTAGGATACATGAACTTTTTATATAATAAGAATATTTTTAAACGTTTGGTTAAAAATCAGGAACAGTATACAGTAATGTGTTGGTTACCAGTCCTAAAACTCATTAAAACAGCAAATTAACTTAAGCCAGCACAACTTGTTTTCTATGAACCGGTCAGTGTTGGCTCTTAATATTCATTGCTTCATTTTTTTCTAGAAGTTCACTGAATATCACTTTAAAATTCATTCAAGAATAAAGGAAGGGGAATTCAGATGCCAATTTATGCAATAACTACAAAGTTCTAGATAGAAAGAGCAATAAAATGAAACTGAACACTGAATTATTATAATATCCAAGTTTATCTCTGGAAGGGAATTGAGAAAATGTTCCTGGAGTAGTGGGAGAGAATGTAACATAGGCTAACTATCAGATGCAGCAAGCTGGTGTTTGATTTTTCTAATATACATATATATATGTAAATATACACACATACATGTGTGTATATATGTCTGTATTATGTATATGCATGCATGTATGTGTGTGTGCATATGTATATTTTCTTTTTAGTCTTTGTTACAAGGAAAGGTAGGAAGTATCTCTAAAAATGAATAGTATGTAAAAACAAAAGGTAATAAAACAAAATTGATCCTAGAATTTTTGTCATGAATTAGAGTAAAATTCATCCACTGGTTGATCTGCCTTCACCAAGTCTCTTCATTCTCTAACCCATGCTTCATTCAGCTACTAAAATGATTTTCCTAAAGTGCAAGCATGACCTTGTCACCTCTCTATTCAATAGGCTCCAGTGACGTCCTATCACCTCCATGACTTGAGATTCAAACTTCTTCATAACTTGCCCCCTTTTTACCTTTCCAATGTTCTTTCGAACAACTTATGTGGTTCCTACATCCCTCCAAACGCTCTCTGATCCATTGATATGGACTTCCTTGACTTTCCCTGAACAAGACACTCTATGTCTCAGCTCTGGATATTTTCATTGGTTGTCCCCTATATTTGAAATGTTCTTCCCCTTATCTCCACTCCATGGCTGTCCAAAATCTACCCTTCTACTGAAAGTCTTTGCCAATCCCTCTTAATTCTAGTGCCTTTATTCAACTGATTTGTTTTTCTATTTATCTTGTATATAGATTGTGTGTGTGTGTGTGTGTGTGTGTGTGTGTATCCCTATTGGATTGTGAACTCCTCAAAAAAAAAAAGGATTGTCTTTAGGCTTTCTTTGTATCCTGAATGCTAAGCACAGTGCCTAGTAAATGATAGGCATTTAATAAATGCTTATTGACTTGCTTAAAATTTTAAAAACTCATCTTCTTCCCTTTTGTGATAATTAGAACAATATTGATCTACTGGGTTGTTCTATTGTCTCTTGTCTATTACTGTCATCACAAACACAAGAAACAATTCGAATCAGATGGTAATGGAGATTTCTGTTCTTTGTGATGGGATTATGCCTCTCATTTGACTCTCTCCTTTCTATGAGAAAATAGTATGTCCTATAGTCACATGCCTAGGCCACTTGGATCTCTTTCCAAAGTTTGATGCTTTATGTTCTCAGCAAAATGCCAAACATTTGACTTTTTTAAACTGTTTACTCCCTAATGGCCGTTCTCAGACTCCACATCTACTGACCAATGTCTGATATGATAATCTCACATTGGGACCAGTGGGCACTGGACAACTCCAATACATCTGTTTCAATCATCTGCTTCATCCACATTGCTACTTTCAGTATATCTCTCCCAGAGAAACATTTTACCGGAAAATACGGTCACTAGCAAAAAAGAAAATCCTTAAGTAGTTACTATATATTAAGAGAATATGTTCTCAGTTTCATCTATGAGATCCATGGCTTGCATGATAATGCATATAAAATCTCTGCTTTCATGCACTTAGTTGGCAAGAGCACATTTAGGTGCCCTTGAAATGTTCCCCATGAACATCAGTCGATCAATAAGTATTTGTTAGGCACTCATTATGTGTTGGAGACTGTGCTAAGAGCTGTTGATATAAAAAAAAAGGCAAAAATGTGTTCTTTGCTATCAAATTGCTCCCATTCTTAAGAGGGAAACAATATTCAAAGAACTGTGTGCAATCAGGATATATACAGTGGAAATCAGAAGGAATCTCAAAGGGAAGGCACCAGCAGTGCAAGTGGGACCATGAAAGGGCTTTTGAGAAGATGGGACTTGTGCTGAAATAAACGAAAAGATATCAGGTCACTGAGCTGAGAACAGAGAGAATTTCAGGAATGGAGGAGAGCCAATGACAAGGCAAGGATTTCTGGAGATGGAGTATCAGAGAAATTCCACTTGTATTCCTAGATCATAGTATTTTGAGAGAAGTAAAGTATAAGAAGACTGGAAAGATAAGAAGAGATAAAATTGTGAAAGCTTTCAAGAGCTAAACTTAAGATGTTACACTTTATACTGGAGGTGATTGGGAGAAGCAATATTTTAATAACATGGAGAAGTGACATTGTCAGACCTATGTTTTCAGAAGATTGGTTTGATAGCTGAGTGGAGGATAGTCTTAGATGGAGCGAGACACGAGCAAAGAGACCAACCAGCAGACTCTTGTAATATTCTAAGCATGAGGTGATGAGATCGTATGTCATATTTATGGCTTTGAGAAGCAAGAGGGAGATGTACTTTAAATATTGAAAAAGTGGAAATGATAAGACCTGAGAAAAGAATAGAAATATATGTGGAGGGGCAGTGTAAGTAAGATGTCTATGATAATACATTGATGTATAAGTGTTAATATTAATACAGAAAAATTCATTTTTCTCATAGTAACTTGTGAATTTATTTATAACCTAAATTTACTTATGTGAAATATCTGCATAATTATGTGTATATTTACAAACATGGCAGCTAGGTGGCACAATGGATGGAGTACAGGGTCTGGAGACAGGAAGACCTGATATTAAATCTAGTCTCAGACAGTTACTTGCTGTGTGATCCTGGGAGAGTCATGTAACTGTTTCCCTAAGTTTCCCTATCTGTAAAATGAGCTGGAGAAGGAAATGGCAAATCACTCCAGTATTTTTACCAAGAATACCTCAAATGGGGTCATGAAGTCAGACATGACTGAAATGACAACAACAGACACACACAAACATATATACACATATATACATATATGTTTATGTATATATGTTTATATACACTAATATATTTCCAGTATATTGTCAAGCATAATCATTTATTTTTCTAAGTAAGATTATCAGTCTGTATTATTTTAGTGCCCATTAGTATATAAGTATATTCCAATGTTTTACTTTCTAATTTATCTTAGCTGGAATGTAAAGAGATCCTTCACCTATCTCACGCAGTTATATTAAGATCTGTGTTGTGGGCTGAATATCTTTTATAGTAATAATGGCATTTATATTTGTGTGGTACTTTATAGTTAAAAAAAACTACTTTCCTCTAACAATATAAAAAATAACATAGGGTAACATACAATGTTAATAAGTATTGTCCTCCTCAGCTGGAGAAAAAACTGAGGTGAAATATCTCAGCCAAGGTCATACAATCAGTAGATGTTGTCACAAGGAAATAAACCCATTGCACATCTTCACACTTGAAATTTTGTCTTCTTTCCATTGTATCTTTCTTCCTTTCACCAAGAAAGAAATTTTCCCTTCTTGGAGTATAACCAGCTTTCAGATTCACCATCTTGTTCTTTATTACAGACCTAAGCTTGTGTTGGGTCTTTAGTAGTCCTAAATAAAGATTGTTTAGAGTTCTAGATAGGGCGAAAGACAAGCATAGCCTTTTGCATTATTACAGAGAGGGAAAGAAAAAGAAAAAAAATAGCCATAGCTTGAGCCCTGCTAGCCATGGTTGATAGCATCACCATTTGTAGAAAGAATGGTTAAATGACAATTAATTCACCTTTTCTTAGGATATAGATTGAAATTGGGAAAGGGATTAAATGGGAGGCTATTGTTTGCCTTGTTCTTTATCACATGGGTATTTAATCTAGCATCTGTTCTTTGTCTCAAAGGTTTAAAGGACCTGAGGCTGGTAGTCTATTTTCTGATCTATTCATGTCCATATATATATTTTATTTTGAGGCAGTTACATGACTTAAAAGCAAGTATAAACAAGCTATCAAAATACGAGTATGAAACACATTTAGGGTTAGAATCTGTCAATCCAACAAGCATTTATTGAATACCATCTTATGTGCTTTATCAAATAGATGAATTGTTCAGAAAAAAAAGACTGAAATATAAAAATAAAAAATTTCTTTTTATAGTTTTTAAAGTTCACGCTGTTAATATTACAAAGATAGAGTATTAGCAGTGCATGACTGGTTAACAGAAAGGAAATTCTTAACAATCATATAAAAAGTGTCTCCATATAACATAACTACTTGCTTAACAAAAAAAAATGAAAATAGTAAATTGTTTTTCTATTAAAGGTTAATCAGTATTGTGGAAAGAATTCCAGCTCTGATTTCCCATGACTTTAGGCATTTCAGTTACCTTCATAGTTTCTTGTGTGAAACAAAGATGATCAGCCAGATGACAGGAATATTGATTTAGAAATCAGAGAGACCTCAAGGGCCATGTGAGATTACTAAGATGACTCCTAAGGTTTGTTTCAATTAAATATCTCCTGATCTGATTCAATTAGGATAGAATAGGGAAAGGGACCAGGCCTATGATTTCATTGGAGTAAGAAGTTTCCAGATGAAGAAAATCTCTCTTCCAGTATGGGTCAGCACCATTTCATTTTAGAGAGTTGCTTAAAGGACTGAGAATTTAAAAGACTTAGGGCCATACAATCAGCATGTTTCTGAGATGTTTTTCTCTTTGCCATATTGTCTCATAGGAAAAAAAATCAATTGAATCCAATTCAACAAACATATATTAAGCTCCTTCTTTGAGTTAGGCACTAATTAGGACCAAGATGAATAAGTAAAAATGAATCAGGATAGTTAAAATAATCTGAAGAGAATCTTTTTTCATCTACTTATCCATAGTACAGTGAACTTCTGCACTCTATACAATAGATCTTGAGAAATCTATATTTATTGGAACATCTACACATAGTAACAAAAATTACAGATTTCATAGTTTCATTGATCGTCAAAATTATCCTGTGAGGTTAGTATATTACAAGTATTTTTCCCGCATTTTATATCGGAGAGAACTGAGGCACTAAGAAGGTCAATCATTTGCTCAGGTACACATTTGGGAAATGGCAAGAGGTAGTACTTCATGCAAGATTCTGAGGTGTTTTCTGATAAAATTGTGTAGGGATTGATTTAAGTGTTAAATGTATCACACTCTAATTCTTTGAGAAACTGGCAACCCATGCTGCAAATCTCTCTTAAGCAATTTGTTTGATTAAATTGAAACCTTATTCCTTTCTCATGACAAGTAACAGAATTTGCTATATCTGCTGTCTTGTACCTTTTTACAAAGGAGATAGCGTGGAGATAGTTTGGAAATACAGCATAGGCACTTTAGGCATGTGTCTAGGGGATTCTGAATTTAGCACATGCCTAAGGGCCCCTCAGGTTAGCATAGACAAAGAGGTGAGCAAGCTGTAAGAAACATGGTGTATGGAATAGGATTGAAATGGAAAAAAGAAAAACAGTAATTAAGAAAAAAACTGATTCCAGTAAAATAAACTGACAGCTTTTGGAAATGTAATCATGCCAGGGTGGAACTATCTATTATATTATTCACACCTTTCAATGTACACATATATCAACAAATACTGTAGAACCAATATTCTCATTTGACAGAGAATTTTCACCAGTACCGTAGGATTTCAATGTGAATTATAATTCACAGAGATATACACAGGAGTGGAAGTATCCTAAAAGCAGTTCCCCATGAATTCTACATAGTAATTCTACATGTTAACAAAGAGTAGTATGATCAACAAAAATTTTCAGACAGGCTTATAAAATAAAATTATGCACCAATTATTTGCATCAATTATCAATTGATAGAATGGGGTGGGGATAGTGAAAGAATTTAAAAATTTCTGACTTTGACTTATTTATGGTATAATTATTTGATAATAGCTTAATGATAATTCCAAGAAAATGTTCAAGTTATTTTCCATAAGAGATCCCAGAGTATTAGAAATATGCTAATTTCCATAAATGGTGGTTAAAAATGCTGATTTCCAAGTGAACTGGAATGAGTAAAAGTTGAAAATTAAGATTCCAATTCTGCTAACCATTGGTTAGGATATAAATTGTGAATATTACTTTCTTTTTGTTTTATGATTTTTGACCTCAATATTGTGCTTCATTAATAAAATGTATAAGAAGAGATTCTTAGAAATTGGAAATTATGAAGGCTTTCTGATGAACTTTTTTTATAATGAGGACAGAAATTATGTTGTCATTTAGTGCAAGTAAATTACATTGTCAACTGTGTGAATACTTGAGTAAATGTAACAATTTATATATAAATATATTCATGTATGTATATATAATAGATTCCATATTAATCATAGTTGATTTACATTAAAAGGCATGTATGAATTGTCTTGTGATGTCTTTGTAGACATATTTAAATTTAGAGTCTTTATCATATCTTCACTAAATAAAATAGGTAATTGTAATTGATTGAAAAGAAAATAATTCCATAGTATTATAATTTTAAACTTTATACAAATGATTTAACATCATGTCTGGATGATTACCTTATTATCATTTTATGTAAACAAATCACATAAAATAACTCTAATAAGTTGATATACATTTGTGTATCACAATTTCAATTTAGTAATACTAAATCTCTTTAGATTCAGGATTTTGAATCAGTAGTATTAAAGCAAAGTTATATATAAACAACCAATTGCAAATATTTACAAAATATGTGTTATTTCTGCCAGTAGTTTCTATAGTAAACATCTTTTGAAGATGATACTGGTAAACTATTATAAAGAGAGTTCATTTCCAATGTTCATTTCTTCCCACTTCAGAAAATTTAGAAATAATTTGGAGTTTATAGTTTTGTTTTCTCTCAAGTCTTCTGAGAATTTGTCTAATTTTTCCCCTTTGTGAAAACTATTACATTAACTGTTTTTCTTTTTTAGTGATTCTGATATACTCTATGACAGATGGCCTTGGTTAAAACAATTTGATTCTTGTATCCTATAAAAATTTACATAGTGCCAAAATAAGACCCCTGCACAAATTCTGCACAAGAATTCTATAGGTTCCATTTTTAAAGTCCCATGAATTATTTATTTCATTTCTTGGCTCAATCATATGAAATTTTGGCCTCAAATGTTGCATGTTTTCTCTAGATATTGGAAAGAAGATAGTAGATATTCATGATATTTATCAGGAAGAAGTTTCAGTTGGAATACATTCATACAGATAGATAGATAGATAGATAGATAGATAGATGGATGGATAAAATATAATTCCTTTCTTGTGTGATGTTGGGAAGTTTTGCTAATTTTTCTTCTCTCTTCTTTATTGTAGCTGATGGATGCACTGATTGGTCTGTGGATATCAAGAAATATCAAGTTTTAGTGGGAGAGCCTGTTCGAATCAAGTGTGCATTATTTTATGGCTATATCAGAGCAAATTACTCCCTTGCCCAAAGTGCTGGACTTAGTTTGATGTGGTATAAAAGTTCTGGACCGGGAGACTTTGAAGAGCCAATAGCATTTGATGGAACTAGAATGAGCAAAGAAGAAGATTCTATTTGGTTCCGGCCAACGTTAGTACAGGACAGTGGTCTTTATGCATGTGTCATCAGGTATCCATTAAATTCTATTATTGATTCATCAATGAATTAACATTCAAAACTTAATAGTAAAACATGATTGATAGTGCTTTCTCCTAAGGCTATTTTGTTGATATTTGTATGTTTTGCTTCTTTCTATATTCATAAAATGACAGGTCTTGAATTTATATTAGGTATTATTTCTAGCTTATTGAGAAAATAGAGCCCATCTGGGTACCTAATTATGTTGCCAAAAGTTACTGAAGAAGATGAAATAAAATTCATAGGGCTGGTAGAATGTTGGTAATAAAATGCAAGCAAAGTTTTGTAGAAAAGATGCACACTTTATTTCTAAATGGGATGTAACCTCTTGCTATTACCCTTCATGGCTAGATAGAGCATAGATAGTTCTTTATTCAGATATATATGCAAAGATGTTTAAAGTGGTGTGTGTGCATGCATGCATGCATGTGTGAATGTTTAATGGGTGGGAGGAAGAATCATTGGTGGTATAAAATGAAAGATATGACCTCAATGAGGATTCTTTTTAAGTATAAGTTGAGCTAACCACTAAATGGCCTTCCAAATCTGCAGTTCTGCTATTCTCCAAATATTTCAGCCAATATATGATGCCAGGGGGAGAGACAGGAGTCACCAAATTCGGTGTATTCTTAGAATTCAAAATAGTGGCATTAGTTCCGTACCTCATGGTGCATCATGTACATTCTCTCATGTGCTTTTAACAAGTTTTATACACAGACAGGTATTTTTCTTTAATGACTGCAACACTATCTTCAGGTTCCAATTGAAGCTTGTCACAATTTAATTCAACTTTTGATTTATAAAATGTATCTTGTGTAAGATACATATATCAATTTATGAGTAAGAAAGTGAAAACAAAAAAGGGGGTATGTGGAAGTTTCTTTAAAAGATCATATCTCACAATTTGTAGGCATGGTTAGGAACGGAAATAAAAATTCACATGAGTAAAGAAAATTCCCTTTTTCAAGGGAAGATAATCATGGAAAACAATATATATATATGTAATATGTTATAAAGAGAACAATGCTCGTGGATATTTTGAGTGTATTTCATCTTCCCCCAAGAGTAACTCTCATTTCTCATGAATTTCCCTATTTTGTTTTGAAACATTAATTAACATTTATTAATTGCCTACTATGTATCAGGCATTGTGCTAAGCATTGGGAATACTAAAAGAAATATGTAAAATAGTAACACTGTTAGGAGTTCTAGCATTAATAATCATTTGCCATTGCGATATAGTCAAAAGAACTATGATTCCGTTTGCCTTGCTTTACAAATACAAATCTAATTTTCAAATCTGTGGCATATCTTGAAACATCTTTATCTCTCATTGCCCAATATGTGTAGATGTTCTTTTCTGAAATAGGTTACCCAACCCTACTTATCAAAGATGAGAATTGTGCAGAATTTTCATATTGTGATTCAGGAAACAATGTATAGTATTTGCTAAATTTTCAAAATTATGACATTGAGGTTTATTACTTTGTCAAAAATTAGTTCTTTATAAATTAATGCTCTGGAAAAGTAGAGAATGAGTTTTGGCTAATGGAGAAGGTGAAAAATTTGTGAAGATAGCACATCTGCAAAATCATCAAACCTTTATAAGGGAATACAGGTTGAATATTGCATAAATAAATTTCTTTTCATTTTTATGTGTATGCTATGTTGCTGGGGAAGTTTATACATTTCAGAAAGTGATGCTTTTGGCAGAAGCATTAATATATATAATTCAGGGGAATATTGACATAGTGTGCTGTTTGTTTTTGGTTTTTGGTTTTTGTTCCAACTGGGAGTGGGATATAATGTCAATAAAGGCAGTGTTTTGAATAGCATGGCTTGGTTTGAAGACATAGGTTGTTTCCCTCCCCTCTAGCCCCCACAGAGATCACTGATGGTTTCATTGATACATTGTTAGCTATCAAGCAACGTTGCCATTGGTTTTACTTAAATGGATTTGCAAGAATGTTGGAACTTTGGGGATGCTGCCTTTCACACAATAGTTCTAATCTAATCTTTTTATTAAGGATTGGAAATGGTAACTTAGCAATGAAAAGGGATAACAAATTCTTTGATGGGGAGACAATAACTCGACTCAAAAGATTAAATGGCATAAATTCAGGAGGAAAAAAGTTATTTTCAAGGATTACTATCAATATAGCTTTGAAATCTTCTTATTCACTAATCTCTATTTGCATTTAATCCAATATTCTTTGACTATAATTCTTTCCTTTCATTTTGTAAAAAGTTCATTCATTCAATAAAAAATCCCATAAGAATTCCTGCTTACAGAACATTTTTGGGCACTATAGGAGAAACTAAGCCTGGAGAGGGAATTCAATTCTAGTATATCATACAATGCTACTACAACATACGTACTTCAATGCTACTATAATATAACATACAGTGTTATATAAATTTAGAAGAGGAAAGTTTTTTAATTGTTGGGGAGCAGGGGTTTAATAGTCATGGGAATCTTCTTTCACTGGTAATTGAGTTGTTTGAACAATTGAAATTTATCAGGAGAAGAAAGTTCCATTTGTAGGAATATTCTGAGCAAAGAAACAGAGCCGTATACTATGTAAGATGATTTCTCTAAAGTATAGAGTACACAGTGTTGTCACATAGGAGAACCTTGGAGAGGCACAATGATGTCAGTCTGAAAATAGCCATAGATGCTAGGCAAAGAAACGACTTTGAACTTTAGTCAATGGGAATTACATACTAGTAATTTTTAAGCAGAATAGCATGAACAAATCTCAATAAAGGAAAAGATTTTCTAGATGTAGTATGAAGGATGAATTGGAGTAGGGAGAAATTATAATTTAGTAGACATGTTAGGAAGCTACTGAGTATTCCAAGTAGGTAATAAGAGGACCGGTGTCAGGGTCGTGATTTCAAGAGTAGAGGGGATGGGATCTAATACAGGAGATAAAACATCACAAAGTTGCAATCAGTAGGGTTTGATAAAATGATGGATAAAATATTTGACTTGTTATAAGGGAGACCTGAGTTTCAATCTAACCTCATATATTTACTAGCTATAGAATTCTAAATAAGTCACTTAACCTCTGAGCTTCAGTTTCCTCATCCATCCAAAAAGGATAATGCCCTCATAAGGTCTGTCAAATTCTTGTTACTGTTCTGTCGTTTCAGTCTTGTACGAATCTTCATGACCCTATTTTGGGGTTTTCTTGGCAAAAATAGTGCAGTGGTTCGCCATTTCCTTCACCAGCTCTTTTTATAGATGGGTAAACTGAGTCAAAAAGGATTAAGTAACTTGCCCTGTGTCACACAGTTAGTATGTGAGAGCATATTTGAACTCACAAAGTGAGTCTTCCTGATGCTACACCCAACACTTTATCCACTGCACCACCTAACTCTTGTAAAGATCAAGTATAGCAATAGATACAAAGTGTTTCACAAAACTTTAAGTTTGATATAAATGCTAGATCTTATTATTAATTGATTTAATATGGTAATCATAACAATGCCAATAGTTCACATTTACATGGTACATTAAGGATTACACATCACATTGCATGTATCATTGCAGATGGTGATTACAGTAATCCTATGAGGTAGATACATTACATGTTGCTACCATCCTTTTACTGCTAAGGAAATCAAGGTCCAAAAGGTTTTAGTAATCTGCTCTAGGTCACAGAATTACTAAGTGTTGGATGAGGCAATTTAAACGTGGACATACTTTATTCAACAGATTTTATGCTGAAGTTACACACATGAGAGACAGAAAGTGAATGATGATGCCACAGACAGAAGTAATGTCAAAACAAGGAGAAGTGTATTAGTCTGTTAGTACTAACAACATCTGTTTGACTAGCATTTGCCTTGTGTGTTTGGCCCTGTTCTGCAAGCCTGATACCCACTCCTTTACTGATGCCTTAAAATATAATGAGTTGAAGTTGTATGGTTTTTTCTACCCTCATTAGAATTCAATCTAACACTGTGTAAGTCTCTCTGCCTCGACTTTCATTTCATTTCTTATGGGAAAACAAAGGGAAGAATGTTTAAATGTTCTCCTAAGAGAACATCTGACACAGTTGGATCCTGTCTAGATCCTTCTAACCTTTAGGACTTTTTCAGTTGTTACTTATGAAAACCTTTTAGGTGGCAACAGTGGCTACAGCACCAGACGTGGAGTGAGGAAGGTCTAAGTTCAAATCTAGCCTCAGACTTGCTAGGTGTTACCCTGGGGCAAGTTATTTAATCCTTTTGACTCAGTTTACCCATCTGTAAAAGGAGCTGATGAAGGAAATGGCAAACCACTATCTTTGGCAAGAACACCTCAAATGGGGCCATGGATTATTGAAAACAACTGAAAAATGACTTAACAACAACAGTACTTTGCAAAATGAGGTAGCAAGAAAAATGATCAAGTAAATGTACTTATGGAAACTTGTAGTCTAAAAGGTAAAGCAGAAATAACTGTGTACTTGTTGTGTGTCTCTGTCTTAGTATTTCCCTGGTTTTCTGTCTCAGACTGTCTGCTTTGTGTTTTTCTACTTTCTCTGGTCCTGGCTCTCTCTGCCTGTTTTTCTTCTCTATATATGTATCACTTTCTCCATTTAGACAGAGATAGATTAATTGATGTTAAATACATAAAAGGAAAGATAAATATATACATAGCCATCTATAGTTAATGCAGTGGAGAGGTTTGGTCTAGAGTCAGGAAGATTGAGTTCATATCTGGCTCATTCTTACTATCTGTGGGAACCTAGGTAAATCTCACAATCACTTGTGATTTGTGTTATATTGTATTTTTATTTGGACGTTAGTTGTGCCAGATAGTCACTGAGGTCTCTTACAGTTCCCAACTTCTATGATTCTGTGGTGTTTTTTCCCCCATATTTAAAGTGGCAATGGAGAGCCATATAATTTTCCCAAGGTAAGACAAAAGGAGATAGGGAAATAGGACACAACTGTCCTGACTCCTCTTGGAGAACTTTTATTCCATTATGTCTCCATTAATCACATTTTAATAGACTGTGCCTTTCTAATTCCCCCCCTATCACTGGAGTAAAAATTCATTGTGTAACAAGTTTTACACAGAATAAAGCAAATTATTACGAAAATTAAATACCTTGTAATTGACGTCATAATTGTACATTTCTATGTTTCAGAGTCCTGTGTCCTCCCATTATTGGTGTAGTATAATAAGTATATAGTCTTAATGAGGAAATTATACTTTACCATATTTATTCACTTTACTTTGTCCAATACCTTCCAATTTTAAGAAGGAAGTATAATCTTTACTGATGTCATTTCATACTCAATTTAATACTTCAGTTGTGGGGAGGCAGGGAAAGAAGCTCTTAAAATAGCCTTTTTCAGTTTAATTGAAAGGGTATTCTTAACTGCTGAAAATAAGAACACTTAACAGAGGTGTTAGTGTGATAATTACCTTGCTCTGACTACACATTCAGAAGTTCTGTGATTGGATATGTTTATGGGTGACTTTATGTACTACCATAAACTACTTAGAATCATAGAATTAGAGAATGGGAAATGAACTCAGCAGTCATCCAGTTCAATCCGTACATGTTAGATCCCAAAAAAGTAGTTATCCATTCTCTCCTTGGATACTTCCAAGGAAGGGGTTTCTGTCTCTTGAGGGGATGAAAACCACTCTTTTGGACAGTCCTAATTGTGAAGCATTTTTCTGTTGGCATGAAATCTAATTTGTCTCTTTGCAGTTTTTACTCACTGTCCTTGGTTTTGCTTTCTATTGACAAAATGTACAAAATAGTCTCTCTTTCATATGATAGTCTTTCAAACACAGTTATCATGTACTAGTAACTCTTCTTGTTTCCAGGCTTAACATATCCAATTCCTTCAACTTATTCTTATATAGCATAAAATCAGGGCCTTTCACCATTTTCCTTGCAATTTCCAGTTTATTTCCAATTTTTCTTAAAACATGGTGTCCCATATTTAACACAATAGATACCTGATAAGCATAGTAGAACTGTCATCTTCCTTTTCCTAGAAGCTATGCCCTACTAATGGGGCTCAATATTATATTAATTCATTTGGCTCTCACATGACGATATTAATTCATAAAGTCTGTAATCTAGCCCATCAATTATTCAAGGTCATATAATTATGTTGCTGTGAATGCTTCCTCCTTCATTTAGGAAATTTTCCAGATTACGTGAACCTGCTAGAATTTACACTACCACTCAATACCATTAATTCACCAGAATTAAACAGCTTAAAAAGCAAGAGGAAAGACTAATTATGTGAAAGAAAAAGATATGGTGATTTGCAATTTGAAACAGCGTAGTGCTAAACTATTCAAACATAGTTTGCTATCAGAAGTGGGAGATAGTCAATATGAATTATGTAAAAATGATCATAACTTTCTAAATAAATTTAATCAATGTAAATTAATTGTTATTGGAAGAAGATCAAAGGGACCTAGAAAACACCTTAGTCAGCAAATATTTGATCTAACTTGCCAAATGGAGAGAAATGTCTGCCAAAGGCAACACCAGATTATAAAATGACCTTATTTTAAACATCATATAAAGAATGATGGATGATTATGAGCCATAGTGTGCATGCTGTTATCAATCATTAAAATAACGCTTTAATGGAGGGCTTATAAAATCTCTACTAAAAAGAGGGAGAAATTCAAGGAGGAAATGAATTATATAGCTCTTTGATGAGAATTCAAATTTACTAGTGGAATTACTATATTTTACTTCTATGTTTATTTAATAATGAGTGGATTTTAATTCCCTATTATCTACAAGGGATTATACTGAGTATGGAGGTAGAATGTGGGCAGCCTGGAATGGCAAATTTGAGTAAGATAATTCTCAAGGAACTCAGAATTTGCTAAGATAGGTAATGTATTTCTATAGGAATATGTGTCTATGCATATATACATATACATTTTCACATAGTATATGTAAAATGAATGCTATATGTATGTGAACATATGGAATTATAATTATTTTACAAGATAAAATGGAATTGAGAGAGAAGCAGTAAGAGTTCAAAGTTCTCTGAAAGAACGTAGAATTTGAGCTTCAGCGTTGGCTATGCCAAAGATTGTCTTTTCATAACTTACTGGGCAAAGGGAAGAACAGTTTGGTCAATCCAATCAATCATAGAAATGTGAAGTCAAGAGAACACTTACTTGCTTAAAAGAATAGACTATATTTGAGCATTTTGCAACCCTCAATTTGCTGAGATTCTTTTAAATTAGATGACTACTTCAAAATGTCAAAGATTCTACAGTCGAACTGCCTATAAGATGTGCAGTCCCTTACAAATCTGAGATTTTATTAATATCAGTATGGACTGGGTCATCATAAATGAGATAAGAATGAGATATGTAGTGCATATTATGGATACTGGACACAAAGGATTGGAAGATGAGAGATAAGATGAAATTAGATAAGTAAAGTGTCATTTTATGAAAATCTTAGATGGGAATAATAGTTTTCTTTAAAGTAGTTTATATTCATTAATAAGTAATTCTAACATCCACCATTAGAATTCAGAAATCATCTTAGTTTATACTAATATTATTACAGCGTGTAGGACTAAAATGGACATTAGAGATTATTTTGTCTAGATATCTCATTTTACAGATAAGAAAAATGAAGTCCAGAAAGATGCAAAACTGTATTCATGATCACACAGGCAGATTAGTAGAACTAGGTTTCAAACATAAGTTTACTCTGGATATAGCAGTTGTCCTGATGAATTGAAATGTTTGAAGATGACTTTTCTCTTCAGTAAATCTCCAACAAAATAATCAGAGGTAGCTGGATAATGAACAGAACTCAATGATGCTGGACTTAAAACAAATGAATATAGCAGAGTATTAACTCCATTTTGAAAATATATTAATAATGGGACCATATAGCTTACAGAATAGGTAACAGCATATTTAATAACTTGGAATAGAAATATTAAGTAAATGACAGTCAGTGAATTTAAGCATTCATTTGGTTCTTACACTGGAAATTAAGAATTTTGTATTTTTGTTAAAATGATTGATTTAGTTAATTTCTCAGAGTCTTGAGTTTTCAAGGTAAGGACATTCACATATATGAGTTCAGCTGTGTAGGAGACTTCAGCTATGGAAATTCCTTCTAACTTTATAGAAGGGTAACTGCTCTAAAACTTAACTTTTAGAAAGTTCTTAGCGACATTAAAAGGCTAACCAATCAGTAATTATTTAAATCTTGACCCTTTATGCCACACTCCCTCTCTTAGAAAGAGAGAGGGGATGAAGATATCAAGCATTTATTAAATACTTACTATGTGCCAGACACTGAGCTATCCTTTAAAAATATGTCTCACCATTCACCAATTCATTCTCCACACACAGGTGACAAAGTGATATTCCTAAAGAACAAGTGTGATGATTTCACCCTC
Organism: Potorous gilbertii; assembly: GCA_028658325.1. Lineage (NCBI taxonomy): Eukaryota > Metazoa > Chordata > Mammalia > Diprotodontia > Potoroidae > Potorous > Potorous gilbertii. The sequence goes on along the minus strand of CM053771.1, from coordinate 369,560,533 downwards.
TCGTTTAAAAAGTTCCAGTGGTATATTGCCAAGGCAATATTCACAGCACTAGTGGTGACTATGAATATGCTGGCATAGTTATCAATAGTGAAGTATAAAAGACTCTCCATATAGAAGGCAAAAGAAAAACATTTATATAGACACCAGAAAGTCAAATTCAAGAACCATAAAGCTAAATCTGTCATAGATAGTGACCAAGAAGTCAATAAACATTATCACTGCAGGAGGAAAAACCATTCCCAAGCATCCACCCCTCTCCCAGGGCCTTCTCACAAGCAAACACTTGGTGTCTGTGTCCTCTCTCCTCTGCCCCAACCTCCCTCCCTCACTTCAGGTTCTGCTCTAACTTTCCTGTTCACCCATTCAGCAAGCTCCTCCCACTACCTCTGGCTGAGGCTTCCGGTTGATTTACAAGTCACATGGGCTTATTAATGAATGAGAAAGATCTTTCCATTTAAATTGCTGTTACAAGTGGTTGCTGATTACGTCTGGGATGAAATACTGATTTCTCTACACACTATTCCCTATTCTGGGTTAATTCTGTTTCAGTCTGTCCTCCAGTAATTTAGATTTAAGGAAGAACAAAATGAGACACTGATCTTCATTCAACAACTGACAAAAGGGTATTTACTCGATCATAGCAAGAGGAGAATATCCAACAAGGTTAAACATTGAGGACACTTTGAGTTGATTCAAATGAATGAAAACTTCCTTGCCTGAGTTAATCTTTGAGATCTACCAATCTGAATTCCTAGGGATGCTTTGTTTTGGAGTGATAAGGAACTGTGGTCCACATTCTGGGCCTTATGTCCTCTGAGTTAACAGTCTTGAGGAAGATCTCAGGGGCCTTTAAGGAAAATTAACCTAATTTGCATGGGAATACAGGATAGGATATTTGTTGCACTATACTCTGGTTCTAGTATTCTCAGTCCAGCCAGGCTGATATTTCTGTTCCTTACATATAGCATCCCTTCTCCCATTTTGGGGGTCTTTTTATAGACTATACTCCCATTTGAAACACACTCCCGCTTCACTTCCATCCTTTAAAATTCCTAACTAGTGTCACATTCTACATGCAACCATTTTTCTTCTTCTCAGTTTAGGTGCTTCCCTCCAAAATTAGCATATTTGTTTTATTTATATTTTACATACAGTTTACGTGTACATTCATGCTGTCTTCTTCAATAGAATGAAAGCTAATGGAGAGCAGGGCCCATGTGCTTTTCTTATTTGAATAGCCCAATGTTTGGCACATGTTAGGTGTGGAATTAATGCTGGTTGACTGATTGCAAAAGCATGGAAATAGCCAAATTTCCTTCTATTCTGATGGCTAGATTTTCTGTAATTAGATGAATCTAAAAGTTCTTTCTTTCTCCTAATAGCTCCCCTGGAGAAAATAGCATTTTTGTTTTCATAAACAGTCTTTAATGACTACTCTAAATTTAGAGTTTGCGACCTTTTAACTCTACAGTACAAGCGCAATGTCTTTTGCTCCGGTGGTTACTGTGAATATTAGTGACTGTGGTTAGGAAGCACTTGTGTACACTTGTCATATTTTTCCTTGGCAATTCTGGTAATCAGTACAATTTCCTAATCAACAAGAATTGTCTGCAGCTCCCTCGGTCTGAAGAGGCTGCAAAATTGGCAGCTCAGAGTTTTGTCTCTTGTCCTAATGTGAAAGGAGTGAGACTTGTCTGTACCTTGATTTATTTATTTCGAGCAATAACTAGACCCCCACATCCCATGAGGGTTATTGGATTTAGCAGTGCCCTTACTCTGTAAAGGATTCAATATGTTTTTGTCAGTGAAGGTTTTAACCACTCCCTTAGGAATTACTTTCCTATTAGATGAGACTTATACTTGCTGTTCTAGATGCTTTCTCTATTTCTCACAGAAGAAAATATCACTTTCCATAGGTTATTCATCTTTGTCTTAACACCTAGACCATTTGAAGTGAATCCAAAGGAGAGGATCATGAATTAGGTTTTAGATACCCCAATTAAATATCAGTATCTAACAATCAAATGAATTCAAGCCTAAACATTACAGGCCAAATTAGCAGGAGGAACCTTTCATTTCTATTCTAAGTATTTCTTAAGTTTTATCACACTGTGATAAAACACAGTGTCTATTTCAATTCATATGAACATGATACTTTAAATGTTTTAAAAAGTGAAATTTCATATTCAAAAAATCCCCAAGAGAAATAAGAAAGTTATGCATAGGTAAAGCTCTTATGCTTTTCCATAACTGTATGAGTCATGGTTGTAAAAAATTCCCAAACATAATACGCATTCAAAGAGCATGATTTTCCCTACTTAAATGTTCCTCTATTACTGTGTGGGTCAGAGACCATCGACTTAAATAAAAATCAGAGACTTCTCAAAGTAGAAGCAAAGCAGCAAGATTTTATTACAATCTCGTGAGAAAGGGCATCTCCTTTCTGATAAGTAATCGGGAGAGTGAGGCAATTATAGAAGGCAAAAATAGAGATTCTATAGCCCTAACACAGATTCCATCCCCCTGCTGGCCTTTTACTCCCATCGGCTGGGAGGCAGGCTCACAATCTAAAGGCGACCATGTACCCTGTGAATAGGGGACAAGGAAGCAGTGGAATATCCAATAGAAAGCTAAAATAATGTTAGCCTTATTTGGCGGGCATTATGTTGATGTGGCAACCCAAGAGGGTTGTGTTGTGGCAACCCAAGATGGGATTTAAGTTTCACATTCCCAAGAGTCTCTTAACTTCTGGGAAACCAAAACTTAGGCCTAACTATCTACTAAAAGCCTTTTGTTAAGCACTGAGGAGTCTTTCCTAACTTCATTGTGTTCAATTACCATTGTGTGTATGTGTGTGTGGGGGGGTGGAGTGTGGGTGGGTGTGGGTGCATGTGACATCAACCTGTACATCAACCTGTAAAATTAGATTCTAAAACATTTGGACAAGTAAATTTTAACTTTTATGGAAAGCTTTTCATCTTTTTTGCATAAGAACAGCAAATCATTTTTTTTAATATTAGAGTTTAATTTGGAATTGGCTTATTTTGTCTAAATTATTGTCATAAATTTAAGGTTGTGTTCTATTTCTGAGATTTCTTCCTTTTCTTTTATTTATACATTTTAATGACAATTAGAAACTGTAGGTGGATGTGATCCATTTCTAATTTCTTATAAGTAACGTATCCTCTATCAAATGATCTGTTCTGCCTAGTAAACAGTCCTATAACTATTCTTTTAAATCTATATAATATCAAATAATTTTAAATGATTTGTTATCCTTTAAATATGTTTTAATATGTTACGAAATTACCCATACCTAGTAACATTTAATCAGGATAACTTAAGTTTTTCTAATACTTTAAGGATATAAAAAAATCCAAAATTCTTCCATAGTCTTATGTTTCAAAAGAAAAATATTTCTCCACATTTTTAATTGTTTCTAATAATCACTACTTTGGATCCAATTACCTTAATTTTTATTTTTTTTTATTTTTAAGGTAAAATACCTTTGAGTGTAGTTAGTATTTCATATTTGTCTTTGTGTCTTTGTGTCCCCAGTGCCAATCGCAATGAATACTTGGTAGGTTTTTAAAAAATGCTTAGTGGTGGATTGATATAACTTGGTTTATATACAAGATACTTACATCTCACCATAATACCATTCATTGTAAAGAAGTCAATAATAAAATGAATGCTAGTCTAGAAGTCAAAACATCTTGGTTCCAATGCTAGCTGTACTATTTACTCATTATATGAATTTCAGTAAGCTATTTAACTTTTTTTTCAACTTCGATTTTCTCATTTGTACAGATGGAAATTAAAACTTGTTTACCATATAACCTATGTATGATCCAATAGCAATACGCATGTAAAAGCACATTGAAAAGTGGAGTGATCTATCTAGCACAGGGTTTGGACAACTATGCCTAAAGGGCTAACACCAGCCAAATGTCTATTTTGTTTTATCAAAAACAAACTTGTTTTTACTTTTTTAAAATATAAAAATCATTCTTAGCTTGCTGACCATACAAAAGCAGATGGTGGTCCAGATTTGGCATCCAGCCATTCCTGTGTGGACGCTTGATATTGACAAATGTATGCTATAATAGTTTAATGTAGACTATGAAATATGGTGGTGGGGGCGGTTCTTGAGTTGTCAAAGGGTAGCCATTATGAAGTTATTTATTTCCACCCAGTTTGTGTAGTTGATCTCAGATGAATTGTGGTATTTATTTATGACTGTGTAGGTAAGATGGCTAGAATTTGTTGAGTCAAAAGACAATTAACATTTGTTTTATCATTTATCCTTTTTTATAAATTATTTTTATTAAAATTATTAGTTTATAACCCTTGAATGAATTACAACCTATACAAGAGAAACGGAACTGGACCTAGGGTTTCACTTGCTCTAATTTTGGGTAAGAAAACTCCCTCTGTCAATGCACACATGTCATTTTCTTCACTGCAGCTTAGAGCAATATATGTTTAAATGACATGCCTAATGTCCTAAGCCAGTATGTGTCAGGCAATACTTGATGCCAGGTCTTCTTGCCTTGTAGACTTACTATCTACAATTCTGCACTGTCTTTTTAACATGTGAATGAAAGAGAATATTAAAGAAAAATACATCAATTTGGTACCTTAAGGAAACGTCAATCCTCTATCACATTTTCCTTACTTTTTGAAAAGTTTATCTCACCTGTACACTATGATGCTTTGGGTGTTCCAGGTACATCAAGCTTGCATATCATCCCTAGCCACATGATATCAAAATGCTGCAGGCAGCTTTTGTTCTACCCTATTTCTAATAGTCTTCTGGAAATAACTTATTAGTAAATGTTTTGTGTTAATTCCAGGAGAGCCCTTAGTTTAGCTTATCTTGCACTCTAATCAGTTCCTTGATTCTTTTTCCTTCTCTGTTCTTGAGAGAATATTGCTTTATCTCATCCACATGGCTTTACTTTATACAGAGAGAGATTTCTACACCATGCATATGAATACTAATGCTTGCATTTTCCATTACTGTCTTTTTTAAAATCAGAATTTTGCTTACCCATCTGAAGACAATTTCAATATGGCTATTTTGGCAATCTAAGCATCTACTTCATTCAGGCCTCTTTTTGGTACCTTGGGATCATATGACTTAGTCTTTGATGTGAGCTCTATGAAACAGAACACATGGCAATTTACAATTTCTCATCCTGTGCAACTCGTCCATTTTTTTCTCTAAATACTCCATAAATATTAGAGATTTTCTTCATTATTTGAAATTTAAGATGAACAGTATGTTTTGTGGAAAGCTCATTTGTTTTTCTCATTCTTTACATGACTAACACATCTGAATTTATAACTCTGTAGGGCCTTTTTAATGTCTTTATACCACCCATGTCATGCAAGTTGTGACTGATAATATACTATGATAATTCAACCAATCAATATGCTTTTATGAAGTATCTACTATATGCTAAGCTCTAGGAATACAAATAAAGAAGCAGTATGTTTACATCTACCATATTTCTTTCCCTTATTTCCTCAGTTATTTGTCATTTTATTTCTTCTGAGATTATAGTTTTTAATGGTCTACAGCTATTTAATACCAATGGGGGAATATTGATTTAAAAAAATCAAACATCCCTGAAATGTTTGTGCTATACAGTAATGGCAAATACTTTAGTTTCATTGGCAGCAATACATATTTTCCTAAATTTTATCCAGCACAATCTCTTTCTCCTATTTAACTGCCCATCCACAGCATGTGGTAACTTAATGAGCCATCTATCTTGGTGCATGTAATACTATAATGACATGTATGTTTCATACTTGGTCTTTCTGTTGATGGTTAATAAATGCTTATAGACATAATTTCCTAATATGTGTGATTAGAATGAAATCAGAATATCTGTGAATGTGAAAGGACTTAAAAAATATATCTATTAACAAATTTCCTTCCACAATATCCCTTTCAAGTGGTTGTCCACTCTTGCCTTGAAGAATCTCAATTTGGGAAGATGCCAGCACTGGCCTCTTTCTCAAATTTGTGAAGGATGGCCTTCTTTCTTATTGTTCTGGATTCTTCTGAAGAGGGTTCAGTGGAGTTGATATGATGCTACTTGTGAATATTTGGAGAACTTTGCTTACAAAGGAGAATTATTTTGTTTCATTCTGAAGTAGGATAGCTTCCATGACATGGGAAAACACATTAATGAATATGTATCTTCAATTTTAGCAGCTTCCTTGATCAGTGGGCAAAGCTATTTCTGTAGTGATTATGTATGATTTTCATGCAAATGTGGAAAACATTTTGAAAAGTAACTTCAAACTTCATGTTGTTCTACTAAACTCTTTCTTAAAACTAAAACAGTGAAATGTTAGCATCTCTTTAAGTCTTAGTTATGTGACTAAAGGTGTGATTTTATTATTACATTGTTATATGATTATAAAAAGTCTACAAAAGTTTGTCTGTTCCTTTATCATGTTTTTAATCAAAGGTATCTTCAGTTTGTCTATGGACCATTCTCATAAAGCAGAGTGACTGGTTATTCTACCTCTGCCACTTACTGTAATAGTAACACTTTAGACCTCAATCTGTACTTATACAATTGCACTTATCAAGCTAAGTATAGTACTTTACATTTATCCTCATGGTGCTTTAGCTTTTTAGCTTCAGATTTTGATGGATCTTGGTTCTAATATCCAATTTGTCCAACTCACAATTGAAGAAACATTTCTTAAGTAGAAATTAGAAAATTTATGGGAATTAGAATTAGAATTAGAAAATTAGAATTAGGGAATTAGAAAAAATATTACAATTTCTCTTCTCAAAGGCTTATTAAGTATAAGGTAAACATATTAGGGAATTAGAAAAAATATGACAGTTTCTCTTCTCAAAGGTTTATTAAGTATAAGGTAAACATATACATATTGACATAATGGTACTACTTGTTATATGTATATACTAAAAGTCAAATAGGAGAAAGAAAAAATGGGGATTAGGGGGATTGTATTCCTATGGGAATCAGGAAAGTGTTCATGGGTAAGGTAATATCTGATCATGTTTTAAAAGGAGGATTTTATGAGGTAAAGCTGTGAAGGACATTTCTTCTAGTCCTGGGTGATGATTTGTTCAAATGAATGGTTTAGAGGGAAATGGTTGAACATGGAGAATGATGTCTTCCATTGGAATCTAGAACATACCATAGAGAGAAATTAAAACCAGGTTAGAAAGATAGGTTGGAGCTAAACTATAGGAATGCTCTGATAAGAAATTTTTATTTATCTCTAACTCAGTTCTCTCTTATTCCAATCCAACCTTGCCAAAACTGCTAAAGTATTTTTCACAAACCATAAATACAATCATTCTATTTACTACTCAATAAATCAAGTGGATTTCTTCACAGAACATCTCCCCTCACCCATAGGAGCCTTCAATAGTGGAGTTCCCTTCACCACTAAAACAAGATCTCCTTCCTTTCTCTCTTTTTTTTCAATCCTTACCAACACTTCATCAATTCCTCTTAAAGAACCTTCTCTATTCCCTTTCTCCCCTCCCTTTCTTTAACCTCCCATTTTGTAGTGTAGTCCCACCACAAACAAACAAGAAACGAAACAAATCATTTACCAGTATGTATGGTTTCAATAAATTCTAACCATCATATCCCAGATGTGCTTTTCCACTGTTTCCTCCATTTGCATCAGCCTTCACTCTTGTGTCTCATGAACATTTAAAAAGAGGTCATTAAACTCTTCTCTCCACTGTTACTTTGCTGCTTTCGATGTTCTCTGCTGTTCCATCATTTATTCACTTCTCTTATATTTCTCTTGTCTGAGTCATTTGAGAAGCAGATAATCTCTTCAAGTATAGTTTTTCTTTCCAAGAATGTTTTAAATGTCTCTCTTTTTTTTATTGAACGCCTTTCTGTTTTCATTTATAGTTAAGCTTAGACTTAGACCAAGAAGGTCAGCTTGGCTCCATTGATCTTCAGAATATATCGTTCCATTCCCCATTGGGTTTTCTGGTGGATACAAAATAATGTTGTGTTATTGAATTTCCTTTTGTTTATATTTGAAGGTATTTCTCTTGACTGCTTAAAGATCTTATTTCTGAAGTCAGTGGATAAATTTGACTACAGTTTATCTTAAAGTTTGTATGCTTGTTTTTTCATTTGTTTATTCTTTTTTTTTGAGACCATCTATGAATTCTTTCCATTGATATTTTAGAAGTTCTGAGCAGTTATCTTCTATGATTTCATACATTGTAGTGTTTTTGTCCTGTTATGTTCTCCTGGGAAATATATGATCCTTAGTGGTCTCTTTACCGCCTGTTTTTGAGACCAGCATACTTTATTCTTGCATAAAGAAAATATTTTATTTTAATATTACTGTGTTTTGCATCTCCTTTTATGTAGTCTTTCCCTCCTGTGTTTTTTCATTCCCCATCTATTGTTTTCTCTTTAGTGTCTTTGATGAGACTTGTCATTGTAGATTTCAGGGCTTTTGTCTATTATGCTCATTATTTTTGTGATACAGTCCAAAAATTCTGCTCTGATCATTCTCATTTCTTTTTTAAACCAAACACAAATAGTCTATTTGTTTCATGGTCTTTTCAAATCTACAAAGTTTTTTGTCTCATAAAGTATTAGATCATTTTCCTTTGTTTTACAGCATTTATTCCTAAATTCCTACTAGATCTGGAGGACATATTATTTTTTTTTAGCACTTAGTGTTTTTCCTGCTGATTTATCTGCTTATGTTCAAGTTTTCTTCTTCTTGAGATAAAATATAAAAACCTGTGTTTGGTGTTTAAAGTTTATCAGAGCCCAATCCCTCATAATCTTTCCAGTTTTCATATAGCTTGCTTCCATCTGAACATTGTGTGGTCCAGCCATACTGCCTTATGTGCTGTGAGAGAAACTATTATTAATAAACAATGATTTGGGGAAATCCAGCTTTTCCCACTTTTTGTATAGTCCTTATTTCAAAGTTTAGTCTCTTGAAGGACATTTCTGATGAGATAGAATTAAGTTTCCTCAATCTTGGTCAGATTTCACCCATCCTTAAAAGGACTTTAATCTCCTTGTGTTCTGCATAGGTTTGGGTGGGGATAGAAGTAAATAATATAATAAAAGTTGATTAAAATAGGTCCACTCCCTCACTGTAATATTCCCTCTTTCTCACTTCTTGCTAACCAATCAGAGTGGATTGCCACCCTCTAGAACACCCACTTTTCCAAGGTCATATAAGCCTGGCGCTTGTTACCATGTGAGTCTTTGGCATTTGAGAGTGCCACTGACCTCTTTTTTTTTTTTAAATGATAGCATTATTGTTAAAAAGACTAATTATCCAGAAACTATGTCTCTCAGGTTTTTTTTTAAATGTCACAGCTATATCTCAAAAATAGCACCCTATCTCTGTGTCTTTGTACTGGCTGTCCTTCATAACTAGAACGTTCTTCCTCTTTACTTCCAAGTCTTAGAATTTCTCACTTCTTTCAAGACTCAAGTTAGCATGGGGCCTGGGAAATAGTAAATGTTTAGTAAATGCTTATCCCTTTCACCCAATGCCACCTTCTTACTCTGTCAATCTGCTTGACCTCCCTTCTAAGGATATCTTCCTTATCTCATATGTGCTTATTTATCTATAGGTTGTCTCCTCTGTAAGTGTGCAAGCTCTTTGAGGGAAAAAACCTGCTTCTACCTATCTTTGCATCCTTAGTACTTAGCATAGTGTCTGGCACAGAGTCAACAAAATGATTGCTGACCTACTGACTGGCTGTTGTACAGTACAGTTCAAAAAACCAAATATTTCATCTGTACTTACTGGTTCTAGACACTGTATTAGGTACTAGGAGAAAGTCTAAATTTAGATGACAGTGCTTCTGCCCTCAATCAATCCACAAAAACTTATTAAATATCTATCATTTGATAAGCACTATACTAGGCTTTGGGGATATATGTTCAAAAAAAGAAATAGCTCCTATTCATAAAGAAGTGTATGTGCCCAAGTGTATATTGCAGTCTAATGGGGGAATGACATGCCAACACAGGTATCTATAATACACAAGATCATATGAGACTTGTTCCAGAGAATTATAAAACAATCAACTACATTACCAGAACAAGAATGTGTGAGAGAAGGAATTTTTGTAGACTTCTGGGAAGGGGTAGAATTATAGTTGTGCTTTCATGGAGGAGTGAGAGATGATAAAATGAAACTTCATAAAGAGGAAATATTAGTCTGAGAATAGGCATAAAGGTGAGAAATCATAGTGAATGGTCAGAAGATAGAAAAGCTTCTAATTATAGAGGGAGTGATACGAAGAAAAAGCTATAAAGACAGGATCATGACAGGTTTGAAGAACTTTGACCATCAGACAGGAGCTTTATGAACCATAAGAAGTCATCAAAGGATTGATATGCTCAGAATTGCTAATTAGCAAGATAACTGTTAACAAAGTATAGGTTGGGAGGGGAAGGAAGAAAGGAGAAAAGGAGAGGAAAGAGGCTATTATAATAACCTAGCCAAGAGTTAATGAGTACAAAATAGAATATTGCTCACTGAGAGAAAATCATGGCTGTGGGAGATACTCTAGAAGTGTAACCCTGATAACAATATCAATAATTAACAATAACAAAGGCAGCTAGCCTTTATATTGTGCTTTAAGTTTTACAGTGTGGATCACAAGCATTTCATTTTGTATTCACCTAGGAAGATGAAGAAATTGAGGGGACAAAGTAGATTGCTGACTTGCCCAGAATTATACAGGGAGTGTCCAATGATAGATTTGAACTCAGATTTTATTGACTTGAAAAGGCTGAAAACTGTATACAGGACTCTATACCAGACTACCTAGCTGTCTCTAATAACAGCTAGCATTTAGATAGTGCTGCAGGGTTGCAAAACATTATACTTATTTATTATCTCATTTGATCCACACAACTCCCTATGAGGTAGGTGTCACTCTTATTCCAAATTTTTACAGCTGAGGAAATTGCAGCTGTAAGTGGTAAATTACCACATGGTTGGGTAGTGTCTAAATCAGGATTTGAACTCAGGCTTCCCTGACTCTCAATCCGTTGTTCCTACCTACTGTGCCACCCAGCTACACTCTAATATCAATAGCACTTGGTACATAAATGTACATGGTCAGTGAGATAACTATCTCTGTTTTATGTCATGGGCAATTTTGATAGGCTTATCAATGTTTTAGCAGCACTGAACTGTAACACTCAACTAAAGGACTCCCTCAAAGCTGAGAAAGAGAAATAAGTCACTATTCTTCAGGATTTGCCTGTCAACTAGTTCTTGATTCTCTTTAAATGTTCTCAAATCCAGTTCATATTTTTCCAACTTTTTCCACAAGATTATCATCAGAGACTTGCCATATGACTTTCAGTGCAGGTCTACCATGTCTATAGCATTCCCTTGATCTATTAGTCAAGAGATTGTCAGAAAAGAAAATTAGTTTGGTCTAGCATGACTATTTCATAACAATACTGTACTTTTTCATTGTGTCTCTTCCCTTTTAACTGTTCACAGATTGTGCCTCAGTCATCTGTTCTAAAAAACTCCCTTGAATCAATGGGAAGCAACTGTTTTATTTTTAAGAATACCTATTTGATCCTTGTTTTGTGAAAATCTGGGTGCTAGACAATCTTCAATCCCATGTGCCCTGCTCCATTTGCCACAATTTCATTGACATTATCAATGGTGGTTCAGTATTTAGAATGAGTTTGTTGCTCTAGAATAGAGTTTGACATTGAGCTACCCTCTGAGAGAGGTTAAGATGGGTTGGGGCAATTGCTATTATACTCCATTTATAGATGAAAAGAAGGACAAACCTATTTAGTCAAGTAATAATTTCCCTCCAAAAGCACCTTTAACTTCTAACTTTCCTGCCTTTTCTTCAATAATACTACAAGTTTCCCAGTCACTTGTCTTTGAGACAACTACATAAAGTCCGTAATAGTTGTACTCAATTAAAAATAGAAGGAAAACTAGTCTAAAAATATCACCCCATAGTGCAGATTGATGTTCAGGGTGATAAATGTGACATGTATTGGAATATCTCCTTATTTAATAGTAAACTTTTGAATAATTAAAAGGCTTAGAATTCTGAGGCATAATAAGAACACCTGTAGCTATGGTTTATCCTAGGCATTTTAATACAGTACCATGAAATGGACCTGGGAGATCCAAAGATTGAAAAAAAAAACAATGAAAATTCTAAAATTTATCTGTATTTGTTATTGCTTAGATGTATCCATTATTCATTTCACGGTCTTATTACCTCATACCTTTATTTTTGCAAAATCATCTCAGTGGCTTCCTCCTGGATTACAGCACCTCGCTCCCACTCAAATCCATTTGTCATACTAACATAAGAGTAATATTCCTAAAATACCACTTATATCATCACTTATTTAACTCACTGGCATTTATTATATACCTACTATGGGTCAGACACTGGAGATAAAAAGAAAAAAATAACCTGAAATAATCCCTACTGTCAAGTAACTTACATTATAGGATATCAGAAGCACTGCTTAAAATCTATTAATGCTTCTCTGTTTCCATGCCAAATCTAAATAACTGACTGTAAGGGGTTTTAGTTATCTGCCCCTACTATGCCTACATAAACATTCCTATTATTGCCATATTCTAGCCTGTGACAGCCCTCATTTCCCCATAGTTCTTTGCCTTCTTTTCTTTACCCTATTCACCTCTCATAGCCTACAATGCCTGTTCCTTATGTCTATCTCAATCACACTCATCTTTCCTGTGTAGCTCATGCTCCAATTCGTCAACAAACCCTCTGTGATCATTCAAACTTTAATCACCCCCCCCTCTTTTATTTCTACAAAACCCAGACTATGACACCTTCAGCAAATTTTGATTTTAAACAACTTGAAGAAAGAGGCTATATTTTGTACTTAAATAAATATGATATGTATACCAAATTTAGCCTTTTAATTTCCTTTTTTAACTTTAGAAGGATAGCCTTAGTCCTTCCCTTTATTTCATTCAGGAAACATTTATTAAGCACCTAACATTAGAGAAACACTATTTTTGGTACTTCTGAAGCAATCCAGGCTTCAGTCACTCTTTTTATAAAATGAGATTTCTAAACTAGATTCTGGAATGTTTTGGAGAGGTTGAAATAATGACATTTCCTAGTTGTTTTTAACCTAAATATTCTTGTAAAGTGAATTATACATGATTTCTTCCTATCTAATGAAAGAGTCCAAAGATCTAAGTGTCTTCTACATTTTGGTGTCCTGGGAAAAATCCTGATGATCCAGTATTAGTTATGTGTCAATTAAAATGTAGTAGATACTTGATAAATATTTTGAAATTGAACTCCATGAAAGATAAATTAAGCAAACTGAAAAAAGTGAAAATCCCTAAGCCTGTATTAAAAACAAAACACTCAAAAAAATAGAAAAGGGAAAAGGAAGCATTTTCTTCTTTCTTAGGAGCGGCCTAAAGAAATTAAGAGTAAGTAGGAGAGAAAAAATAAAGAACCAATGAGGAAAAATATACTTTAAAATAAATCATTAACAAAATACAGAAAACAAATGGCTCAAAGCATAAAATATTTAATGTTTCATTTTTTTTTGTCCAAAGTGGTGCTTATTTGACAAATTTTCCCAAGGTACATCAAAACATTTGAAATCATAAGTATGTAGTTTAACATTAATTTGGGAACAACTCTAATAAAATCAGAGATGCTTTCAAAAGCATCAAATCTGCCTTAAAGTATTCATTTTCTTTTTCCAATTCAAGATTTTAACTGTGCAAATTCTAATTCACCAAAAGAAATGTTAGGCCAAACATTTTATTTCCTTTCCTCCAGGATAAGAGCTTATCTTTTCCAATTAAGAGAAACAACTTATAAAGTATCTTTCGATTGTTTTTAAATTAAAATTAATGCATTTTTTTTATCATTTGAGAAAACCAAATGAAAACTTCAGATTCACAATTATTGAAACACTTTTTCATATAGATTTTATAGGAATTGTAATTGTTTTAAACAAATAACACTTATATTGTAGTCAGGAGATATCACAGAATAGCAGAATTTCAATTTGAAGGGAACTCAGAAGTCATCTACTTCAAAGTAAACCTTTTGAGGCATTATAAATAGCACTGCATTATAATCATACCACCTTGCTTGAAGACTTCTAGTGATAAAGAATCAATTACTCAGTAAGAGAGTCATACACAGAGTTAAAGCTGACTTTACTATCACTCTGAAATTCAAGTTTTAAATTTATGCCATTCCTCTCTGAGTGGGGCACTATCACTTGATGAATGCTAATTTTGTTTTAGGAATGGACATGATATCACTAATAATATCAATAGCAACAGCTCATTTACAATGAATGTGAAGTGTCTCCTTATCTAAACACTTGTGAAATGATGTGTTATAATTCTCATTTTACAGATTTGAAAAATAAATATTAGTAAGAAGCAATGCTTTGACCAAGGACCCTGATCCTCTGAAGCCATATGTATTTATTTTTTTCCCCAAGAAAATCATGTATCAATGAGAGTCACAGCTTAAATACTTTTTCCAGAAATATGAAGAACATAACAGACTATTATTGGAAAATGATATATTCAGAAGTTATTTTTTAAATAGGGAAACTTTGAAAATACACTTAATCAAAAAAAGGAAGAGAAAGATGAGGTTGAAACAAGGAATGTGTGGATGGTGTATGTGTATGTATACATGTATGTCTCTCTGTATATGTATTCTTTCACATTTTTATCTTTCTGTTTCCTTTTCCTTGCATCTCTTCCTATTAGTAAGACAGAGGTAGGAAGTAGATAATTTAATGAGAAGTTATATTGGAGAGAGCATAATAAACCAGACTAGGATGAGGATGCTTAAAAACCAATTTTGATGTTTATTCAGACATTTGTACACTGACATTTTTCCAGGATTATTTTCAAAGACAGTCTGGGATTCATAGAGTAAAGGATGATGTCGACCTGAAAGTCTGGTTAAGAAAAAGCAACAGGCTAAATGCATACATTTTTATTATTCCCTTAAGTTAACAAATGTGAGTCATGGAACCAGGAAAACTCCTGCCTGCTCAGTACAGGGATAATCAGACTTAAGTACATTTTAGGACAATCCAAAATGGTCTATGTCCTTCAGATTTATGGTCTCCATGAGTGATTAACTAGAACATTAGAAAGGAATTTCTTAATTGCAAAGGTTGTAAATACAATAACAGAGTTTGACAAAGTTTCAGTTGAAATTATGACCCAGGATGTCTGTTTTTTCTTTATCATTAACATGCCATAACATAGTTTATGTCCACAAAATATTAAGGTATGGAAAATATCCCATTATTTATGATAATGTAAGGGCCTCATAAGGAATGCTAAGTCAGCTCCATTTGGCTTTGTTGACATAGGGAAAGGCATTCTCTGAGTTTACTTCAGAGAATGAGGAGACTGTTAGGTCCAGACTCTTCTTAATTCAAGCTCTGGCCCTTATTAAAGTCTGAAAATTTATATTAAATATTATCAATCGTTTGTGAGGGTAAGGGAGGTAAGTGTTCAGTAGGATCATGCTACATTCCTCTTTAATCCTAGAGACAAAGTGTTATTATTGTAGGAGACTCCCAGGAAGGAGGTTTTATGAAGCCTATGGAACAGGTATCTACTTGTGAAATCTCTGACTTACTATTCTCTCCCAGGTCTATCCATAAGTTTCTTTCTTTTTTTCTTTTCTTTTTTAAATTTTTGATCAGGGTTATTTTATTTTAATTAGTGTTAAATGTCTTACCCAGAGTCACACAGCTAGTAAGTATCTGAGGCTGCATTTGAACTCAAGTCTTCTTGACTCCAGGACTGGTGACTCTATCCACTGCATCAACTATCTGGCACATACCCCATTACTTATTTTTTTTCTTTTTTTTCTAATACATACAATTTCCTTAATTTTTATTTTTTTATTTTTTAAATTTGTTTGAAACTTAAGTACAAAATAAGAAAAGAAAAAAATTGTCATGTACATAGCAGAACCATAAGAGAGGATTCAATATAAAAAAAAATCCATTTCAAGGAAAAATATATAACAAATACTATACATAGTTTTCAAAGCTGTCCAGCTTTCCTTTGCTTCCTCATCGGTTTCCTGTTATTCTCTACTTGTATATTTTCCTACTCCTTATTTTTCTTCACTATCCTCTTCACCCTACTCCTATCTCTCCTCACTCATCTATTTTACTTCTACCTACTACTTTGCCCTCCTATTCCTTAATCTACCCACCCCTCCATGTTGTTCCCTCTTTAACCCATTCTTGATGAAAGTAAGCCTTCAGTACTATCCATCTTCCCCACTCCTAGCTTCTTCTGTATCAGTTTTTCCCTTTTTTTGCCTCATTTGTATGAAATAATTGTTCCTTTGATCTCTCCCTACAGTTTTGGTTTGCTTTTAGATTCACCACATCATATTTAGCTCAGCCCAAGATTTTTTTCAAACTACCCAAATAGAAATGACCATAAAAGAATTAATAATATTTTCATATATAAGAATTAAATGATTTAGCCTTATTGAGTCCCTTACAATTAGTTTTTAATGTTTACTTTATATTTCTTCCAGATTTCATATGTTGAATTTTCCCATAAGTTTTGTGGTTTGTATCATAAATGCTGGAAAGTTTTTCAGTTGCTTAAATGTCCTTCTTTTGCCCATTCATGGTTATTTTCTTCCTTGAGCTTTTGATTTTCTATTTCAAATTTATTGACTTTCTTTTCATTATCTTCTTGGTTTTCTTGTATTGTCCTTATTTTTTTCAAATTTTTCCTCGGTCTTTCTTATTTGATTTTTAAAATCCTTTTTAAGTTCTTCTAAGAAATCTGTTTTTTTGCATGGGACCATTCAACATTTCTCACTGAAAAAGGAGTAGCTTTTTTAGCTCCATCATCTTCCTCAGATCATCACTATCTCCATTGTAGCTATCTATGATTGGGTTATGTTTTCCTTTGCTTGTTCAAATTAAAGATTTATTTTTATTTTTTTGAAGCTATTACCACTGATCAACTTCTAGTCCTGAGGTATGGGGAGTAATGTCCCAAGTCTCAGGTCTTTCTTACTGTTATTTTCCTCTCCACTACTAAGCCATGGATAGAGCCCAGGGACACACTGCCCAATATAATTTCCAAGTGGTCCCTCCAGTGTCTGTAAAGTATAGCTGTCATTTCTTCCCTGGAACTGAAACCAGGTACTCTTCTCTCCCTCAAGTCCCCACAGCCAGCTAGGTCCCTGCCCTTTGCTAATGTACTCACCAAGTGTTTGCTAGCTCCTTCTTCCCACAGCTGCTCTCTGGGACTCCTCTGTTCAGCATTCCTGTGTTTGGCACCCCTGGACAGTGGAAGACACTTTAATCTTCTCAGCAGTCAGACCCCCATACTGTTCCTTTTTGAAAGTTTCTCAGACTGAGGCTGCCTCCCAACTCCAGCTGCCCCAGTGCTTGCTGTTTGTAGATTCTGTAGAGACGACCTGGAGGGTTTTGCACTTCTCTTGGCAAATCTCTGTCCTTGGAGATCTTCTCAATTTTCTTAGGAGAGCAAGTGCTTTACCCTGACTTTTATTTCTTTCATCTGCTCTACATTCCCTTTGAGGCAATGTTCTGTCTTTTTCTGTGGAAGAAATTTGAAGAACCAAAAATTTCTGACCTACTCTACCATCTTCCCAGAATCCCCTCTCATTCATATGTTTCTAAAGAGACCCAAATGCAATTTAAAGCACAACTGAAAACTTAGGCATCATTTGTGCTAGTTGCTCTTTGTGTAAGAGTGATGAAACAATTAAAATCTGTTTAACTGATTTTAACGTATAAGCTGGTTGCTTGTACATCTGTCCTAAACTCAGTACACATATGAATAGTTTGTCATGAATTTATAAATAATATATCATTGTTAACCTATCCCCTCTGTGCTTTCCATCATATTTTTGATAGAGTCAGTCTGACTGCGACCAACTAATTTGTCTACATGGCATTTAAATTACTATTAATTCACATATACATCATGAGGGATGAAAAGCAAAGCTAATTTTAGACATAGTTGAACAAGATAACAGGACCTGCAATTTTTTATTTGCTAAAATATTTACCACTGTAAAAATCACATTTTTTTTGCCAAAGTTAAATTAATCAATTAATGATGGCATGATTCACATTAGAAATAAAATATTTGCTTAATAAGAAATATTATGGCAATTTGGATAAGGAACACATAAAATATCTGAAAGCTTAGAGAAAGATGGAAAATTACCCAAGATCATTGATATATTTGAAATGTAGTAGGCACAGAATTAGTAACTGGCAGAGAGAAAAAACAAATAAAAACTTACAAAAGGAGAAAGAATAAAATGGTTGTACTTATCACAAAGCCTCACACAATCAATCAAAAGGTTAAAACAGTAATTATTTTGATATTTATTCTAAATTACCATTATTTGATAAGTTCAAAACAACAACTGCATTTAAGAAATATTTATTTAGTGTCTGCTTGTATGTGATTCTGTACTATATGCTAAGTAAGGATAGAACAATTAAAAAAAAGGTAGATTCTCAAGGATATTATATTCACTTTTTTGAAATGAAAACTAAATTCAAAACAATTTGGGGAAGGCAAAGTTCTAATAATTGGAGGATCAAGAGAGGCTGCTAGTAATATGAATTGCAAACTTGAAGCTGGTCATTTCTAAGTGTAGCAGCTGCTCAGTTTTCACATTTTATTTTGAAGCAGTTAATGTACTTTAAACATTCAAACTTACATTTATCTATTTTGGGATTAATGTAACCTTGTAACATTGTTATATACATTTTTAAGTGCCTTTGCAGGATTATTTGTTTATATACATTTCAAGGAACCATGTGAAGAGAAAACCCTCACTTTAATATTTATGAGCTATATAACCACATGTGACTAGTTGCATCACTTAAATTTTATCCACCTCCATGTCCTCAACTCTGGAATATAAAGATAATATATTGTATAACCTATACATAGTATAGTGGATAGAGGAGCCAAGAGTCAAGAATTACTGGAGTCAAGAGTAATTAAGTTCAAACCCTGCCTCTGATGTATACTATGTGGGTGCCCACAGGAAGAATGTTTAACCTTTAGGGACCCCAAGAAGTACTGAAAATCTTTAAATTATAGAGGAAGACAACACAACACAATGAAAAATGTACTAGATTTGGTGGCAGATCATATGACTTCTTATCCCAGCTTCTATATCTTGCTATTTGTTTGATCTTGGACAAGTATATTTACCTCCCTGGGTCATAGTTCCTGCCTACATACCTCTCCCTTGTGAAAATGGAGGTGTTGGACTAGATGACTTCTAATGTACCTTACATGTCCAAGTCTATGATTCTACATGGGAGGGACTGCTGATCTGCATTGTGTGGAGGGAGTCTCTACAGTGAGAATTTCAAAAATCAATGAAATCACAGGTTCATATCTCCCTGCCAACACTCTGCAACCCTTCCCCCAAAATCACACTATGTGAAACTACCAAACATATAATTGTACTTGGTAGCTGGAGAAACAAAGTATATGGTATGTTTACTATATCTTAACATGTAATATTAAATAGAACTGTTATGCCATGATTAGTATTAGTCATCTCACTTTCAAAGTATCTTCCATTCAAAACTGCATGGTGAGCTTGATTGAACCAACAGCATGAATCATAGCTTTCACTGTATAGCATTTCACTGATAAAAAACATAATTAACGATGCTAGAATTAGTCATATAATTTTAGAACTTGAAAGAACCTTAGAGATCATCCTTACTGAGCACCCCTGATGCAGATGACCAGGGACACTTGGTACTTAGTTTTCTGTCCATGGCTGAAAGACTTGGACTTAGAAGCATATAATAGGATTCATGTCAGAACCATGACAAATGAAACTAAACCACAAAGAGATGGTCGTTACTTTGGATATTGACTCAGTTAATGGATGCCAGAAACAACTTGTGTAACCTGAGTCCATGGTGGGGGTCAAATGGTTGAACAAAATGAGTAAAATCAATTATTGTTTAATGAATGGAAGTGACATAACCATATATAGATTGGCAAAAGAATGGCAGCCAGGAAGTGCTCAGACTCCTTATAAAGGAGGCAACATCCTACAAGCCCATATTGCTGATGGAACAATTTCTTTAGAATATATAATTCATCACAAGTAAAAACTATAACAATCTCATAAATAATAAACAAAATAGAATATTCAATGTAGGCTGAGGCAAATTCCATTGGACAAGTTATACGGTTATCAAAGAGAAGGTGGCTTTTGTTTTCAATCATTTCTCTCTTGTCATATTCATCATGGTCTCTTTTGCGGTTAGAGGTAGA
The DNA here is from genome assembly GCA_028658325.1 of Potorous gilbertii. Lineage (NCBI taxonomy): Eukaryota > Metazoa > Chordata > Mammalia > Diprotodontia > Potoroidae > Potorous > Potorous gilbertii. Next base: position 369,540,142 of record CM053771.1, on the reverse strand, counting down.
CAGATGAATATGTTGAAATTTCTCTTAATAAAATTAGAGCGCTCCCACAGAGTATTGTGCTACCTTAGAGGCAATGATATCCAATAACTGGGAGAAGGCTGGAGGAACTTTGAAGATTTTGGAAAGGTGATGGACATGGAAGAGTTGGATTGACTTAGACATGGACTTATAAAGTGTCTTCTATATGATAGAAATGAATATTTGAGAGCCTCTTTTGAGTTAGATGTAAATCATCAGTGTGTTAAATTTGAAAAGGGAATTCTTCTGAAGTAAAAATAAAAAATTGCCATTTGTTAGACAACTGAAATTCTCAAAAGCATCTGTGATCTCATGGATAAGAATATCTTTCTAATAAAATAAAATCTAGCCATCATTCAATAACCATTATTTATTACATTTCTGCAATGTGACAGGACCTGTGGTAGGTACTAGGGATATAAAGATATACCAAAAAAATAAATAGTTCCTTTTCTCAGACATCTTCTGTTCTGTCAGAAGAAAATATGTGTATGTACTCATATACATGTAAGCATATATGGAATATATAATGAATTAATCTAAATAAATGCAATGTAGGTAGGAAGTATAGACACTTGGAGTTGTGGGGATTGAATGCCTTTGTGTAAATGAAGATAGTGCTTCAGTTGACTCTTGAACATATTCTTTCCATAAATTCAACACAGAAGAGTTTAGGAACATTCCTTTTTTTATTGTCATCAAGAGAGGAAAGAAAAATCTTTTGAGTATTCAAAAAAAGCAGGAGAAATTTTAACTATAATTTTCTGACAATTCACTTAGTTGGATGTTCTTCCATTGTTTCCTTCTGTTAAAAAAATTGTCTAATTTTTAATCATCCCTGGTGGGCGTAAAGTGAAAGGATTTTATTACAAAAGTAGAAAGAATGACATGAGCGTACATGGAACTCAAGAATATATAATTTTATCCCCCCAAATGATGCCTATAAACGTTCACAACCAAAAGAGTAATGTGGGCTAAAAGGATACATTTGAATAAATATAGAATGTCATTATAATTTTAACAAATTTGGTACATATTGGAAATGTCATTTCTATGAATTCTAATCTCATATGACAACAATCACTTATTCAACCACAGGGATAATTTTCTTTTCTTAATAAATTTGGAGGCACCACAAACAGTGATGAAACTTTTAAATAACCATTGACTACTTTCGAGACTTTATCCTCTGAATTCTTGCTGTTCAATAAAATAGTTATCACTATGCAGTTACAATTGTGTTTGTAAGTAGCTTGTTTGTATAGATACCTCAAACACATGGCCGCCATTTGTGCTGGAAGAGTCGGAGACAGAACACAAGCAACAAGTTTTAAGTTACAAAGAGGTTTTCATAGCTAATTTGTACGCAGACAATGTGAGTTATTTTCTTCATTCTGCACTGCTTCTTTTTTTGTTTTAAATCAAACTGTAAGTTTGTGCAATGTTCCCTTATTTAATTGTGTCAGCGGAGGTGCTTCCTAGTAATGACATGAAAAGAAGAGTCAGAGACTAGAGAATTCAGAGTAAAACTCAATGGCTAGTTCAGTGTTTTAATACACATAGCACATTTGGGATGAATGTCCATGTGATGTTATCTCATTCATTGCTCGCTGAATTTTCGGCTGTCACTGGAAACAGAGATGGATGGCTAAGGAAAAAAACCTCTTTCCCTAGACATTATTGATTTTGAATGTTCTGTCGAAACTTGGTTTATTACTAGTTTTGTTTATGACTTGTAAAGTTATTGTTGTTGTTTTAATGTGGAATTATATGGGTTTCATTTCTACCTTCAAAGTCTGTAATATTGTTATTATGTTATTTTTGCTGTGTAGCATTTGTTAAGAGTTGGTTAACAATGTCCTCCATTGCTCACAGCTTGGTCTTTTCACTTTCACTTCTGATGGACAAAAACACTTATCAAACATACAGTATATGCTTTTTGATCATTCTTTTTATCTATGCATATATGAACATAGGTACCTAGGATCATACATTTCAAGCTGGATGACTCTTCAGAGTTCCTCTAATATACCATCCTCATTTTGTAAGTGACAAAGTGGGGTTCAAAGAAATGCAATGACTTTCCCAAGGTCATAGTAGTAGTGAGTGGTAGAGTAAGTTTTGATATAGGATGCTAGTACTCCAAATCTCAGCATTCTTTCTATTATGCTATGGTGCTTACACATGCATACACATACACACATGCACACACATGCATACATATATGTAAACTTATGTGAATTGATATTTATATGGATATACATATATGTGTGCAAGACATATATATTATACACAAACATACACATACATATATACATGCTCACATACATATAACCAGACCTCTATATCCTCCCAAATTAAAGATGGCCAAAGGTCAACCATGGCTAGGGGTCTGTGCAAGGAAAAAAAGTGCATGTGAAAAACTGGAAAGCAGGAAGACTCAAAGAATAAGTGTATATTCCTATGAAACACCAGTCAGAATGAAAGAAAAAGGTTGAAAAACAAAATGTCCAGGAGAGGAAAGATGAGGTTAAGTCTGGATCCCAAGCAGGTAATCAATAAGGCTTATAATAAGAAATGAAAAAATGATTTTTCAAAGAATAAATCACAATAAATACATTCTACATTTTATAATGCTATCAAATAAAAAACCCTAATAAAAATCATATAAGAAATGAAGATATTTCAGAAAGACAAAAAAAAGACTTTATGAAAGAGGTGAAGTAAACAAATGCAAAATAACTTTATTTTAATATAAAATCAATATTACTAAAAGGAAAAATATTGAGGTTGTATACTGATAAAAAATTAAATCAGCAGAAGCACGAGAATAGTTTATTTAGTAATAGCAACATTATAAAAACAAGCAACTTTGAAAACTGCAAGAATTATGGTGAATTCAATAACCATTCCTGATTCCAGAGGACCAATGATGAGATATGTT
>CM053771.1:369518252-369530338 GCA_028658325.1 Potorous gilbertii | reverse complement strand
CTTTGGAGGAACTGAGATCTTACAGGTCCACAGAGTATACACTACACTTGACAAAGGACCCAAAAGTCAAGTAACTGGTTGGGAAAATGCCCAGAGAAGGGAAAAAATAAGACTATAGAAGGTTACTTTTTTGTGACAGGTTACTCTCCCATCCTTTCAGATGAGGAAGAACAATGTTTACCATCAAGGGAAGACATAAAATTCAAGGCTTCTGCATCCAAAACCTTCGAAATAATATGCAATGGCCACAGGCCATGGAAGAGCTCAAAAAGGATTCTGAAAATCAATTAAGAGAGGTGGAGGAAAAATTGGGAAGAGAAATGAGAGAGATGTAAGAAAATCATGAAAAGCAAGTCAACAGCTTGCTAAAGGAGACTCAAAAACTACTGAAGAAAATAACACCTTTAAAAATAGACTAATTGAATTGGCAAAAGAGGCCCAAGAAGCCAGAGAGGAAAAGAATACTTTAAAAAGAAGAATTAACCAAATGCAAAAGGAGGTTCCAAAACTCACTGAAGAAAATAGTTCTTTGAAAATTGTATTGGAATAGATTGAAGCTAATGACTTTACAACAAGCCAAGAAATTACAAAACCAAAAGAATGAAAAAATTATGGGACTACCTAAAAGCCATAATCAAAAAAAATGCCTAGACATCATCTTTCATGAAGTTATCATGGAAAATTACAGTGATATGCTAGAACCAGAGGGCAAAAGAAATATTGAAAGAATTCTGAAAGAGATCCAAAAAGAGAAGTTCCTAGGAATAGTGTGGCCAAATTGCAGAATTCTCAGGTAAAGGAGAAAATATTGCAAGCAACTAGAAAAATACCATTTGAGTATTATGGAAATGCAATCAGCATAACATAGGATCTGGAGGGTTCTACATTAAGGGATCGAGGGGCTTGGAGTATGATGTTCCAGAAGTCCAAGAATCATCTACCCAGCAAAACTGAATGTACTGTTTCAGGGAAAAAATAGTCATTCAATGAGGTGGAGGACTTTCAAGAATTTTTGATAAAAAGAGCAGATGAAAAGAAAATTTGACTTTCAAAAACAAGAATCAAGAGAATCATGAAAAGGTAACTAGGAAAGAGAAATCACAAGGGATTGACTAAGTTGAACTGTTTAAATTTCTTCATAGAAAGATAATATTTGTAACTCTTGAAACTTTTCTCAATATTTGGGTAGTTGGAGGTGTTACACACACACAGACAGACAGACAGACAGAGAGACAGAGACAGAGAGAGAGAGAGGGAGCACAGGATGAGTTGAATAGGAAGGGATCATATGCAAAACAATAAAATTAAGGGATGAGAGAGGAAAATATTGCGAGGAGAAAGGGAGAAATGGAATGGGGCAAATTATCTCTCATAGAAGAGACAAGAAAAAGCTTTTCCAATGGAGGGGAAAAGGGGGGAGGTGAGAGAGAGAAAGTGAAGCCTACTCTCATCACATTTGGCTCAAGGAAGGAATAACATGCACACTGAATTTGGTATGAAAACCTATCTTATACTACAGGAAAATAGGGGATAATGGGATAAGTAGGGTGGGGGGGTTGATGGAAGGGAGGGCAAGTAGGAGAAGGGAGCAATTAGAAGCAAACACTCTTGCAGAGAGACAAGGTAAAAAGAGAGAATAGAAGAAATGGGAGGTAGGATAGGATGAAGGGAAATATAGTTAGTCTTACACAACATGACTATTATGGAAGTCATTTGCAAAACTACTCATGTATAGCCTATATTGAATTGCTTGCCTTCTCAGTGTGGATGGGTGAGGAGGGAGGAAGGAAGAGAAATTGGAACTCAAAGTTATAGGAATAAATGTTGAGAATTGTTTTTGTATACAACTGTGAAATAAGAAATACAGGTAATGGGGTACAGAAATTTATCTTGCCCTACAGGACAAGACAGAAGATGGGGCAAGGGAAGGGAGGGGTGTTAGAAGGGAGGGCACATTGGTGGAAGGGGCAATCAGAATGCAAGGTGTTTTGGGGTGGGGTGAGGGGAGAGATAGGGAGAAAATTTGGAGTTCAAAATTTTGTAGAAATGAATATTGAAAACTTAAATAAATTAATTAAAATAAAATTAAAAAAAACATAAACAAAAAGTGAGAATTTAATCATACAAGGCAGGAGAAAGGGAGATAAGGAGGGAAAATTTGAAGCATGGGAGATGGTAAGTTAAAATGCATATAGATCCCTTTCAAATGAAATCAAAGAGTTAAGAGAATTTCCTGGAGGGACTTGGAAGTGAGATCTGGATTTGAATGCTTATTTGCTTTCAATTATCTCTCCTTGATACACTTAGATTAATGTCTACTATTTGCCTGTACCATATAAACATAGTCAATGAGATTGAATTAGACAATTCTCTGACAAATGAATGAGTCTAGGGAAAGAAGGAGCGGGAGAGAGGAAGAAACAAAGATATGAGCCATAGAGATTTTCCTACATTTTTCTAGTTTAATTTTCATTTTTCTCTCTATATAAAATACTAAACCCAGGGCCTTCTCTTCTACTAGTAGGAGACCTTCAGAATTCTGGAAGTTGAGAGGGAGAATAAGTAGACCTTTTCCTCTGGTAGGCAATAGGGATTTTGCAGATTACAGGAAACTTGCACTAGCAAACCAAAGGGGTCAGTCTGATGAAACCATTCCACTGAGAATTCAAACATAACACCATCTGGTGGAAAATTATATATTACACTTCCTTGTTGTTTGGTTAATTAATTGATTGAATAAGTGAGAACTTATTTTCTGTAGGTTTATAGAATCCCTAACAAAAACTGATGTTAATTATTTTACCACCTGAAACATTGGCTGTGTGTACAAACAACCCTCACTACTACGACTTAGAATGTTCTCCCTCATCACGGCCATCTCATAGAGTCCCTAATATCCTTCAAATCTCAGTTCAAATGCCAGCTCCCATATGAAGTCTTTCCTAATCCTTAAAACTGCTATTGCCTTCCCATCAGGGGTGGGCATTGCCTTTGTATATGCACATGCTGTTTCTCCTGATAGGGTATTCCAAGCAGAATACCCCAGAGGACACCACATATAGAATTAAGTGGTGAAGTAGACTTAGTGCTGGCCTGGGAGCCAATAAGACCTCAATTCAAATCTATTCTCAGACACATACTAGCAGTGTGACCCTGGGGAAGTTGTTTATCCTCTGGGTTTCCCTGGGCAAGTCATTTTACTACTATTTGCCTCAGTTTCTTATTTGTAAAAAGCACTTGCTTCAGGGTGGTGAAGATAAAATGCGATAATATTTGTAAAAATGTATGTCTCAGGAAATCATTTAACCTATCAACTGTAGAAGCTGGAAAAATACAGAAAAGATGTTACCTTATATTAATTTTGGATGTTTCCTCATCTGGAATCTCTCCACAATTATGAAGTTAAAAGACTAAAATACATGCACACAAGCATACGTACAAACACACACACAAATATGTGCTAATTACTAAATTATAATAAATAGACAAATATTTATTTCATTAAAATATATGCCAAACCCAAGATTCTTAGATATTTTTGAGTTATAGACTTTATAATCTTGTAAGTTAGCTTCCAGCTCTGTATTACTTTCAGATTTAATAAGCATGCCATATATGTCTTTATGTTCAAATATTAAATAACACAGAACCTAGAAAAAATCCCTAGGACTCTCTACTCTAGACTTCTTTCCAAATTGACTTTGGAATACTAATAACCACTCTTTGTGTTCAGACAGTCAACTAGCTCAAATGGAACCTAATTTCAATATCTAGCTGACATCTCTCTCTATATAAAAGCATATTTAAAGTAAAACACATCTAAAGAATTCCCTTGATTTGAAAACTTAGTAACTCTGTCAACAAAAGAATATGCTAGATAGCACCATGTGACGCTAAAATGGGTATTGTCAGAACGTGTGGTTCATGTACCTAAAAAAATATTTAATATAACAAATCTCAGTACATTCATCTTTTGCTTACAATTTTGTTAAATATCTTGTAATGATTAAATGTAATTAACATTTGTGTATCACTTTACAATTTATATCACACTTTTCCCACACTTTTGTTAGGTAGTTATTTAAAATATTATCATTCCCATTTTAGAGATAAGGTAACTAAGTTTCAAAGATAGTAAGGGAGAAATGAAAAAGTTCTATATCACAGGAACTCTAGAGAGAAAAAAGAAGGAAGAGGAGAAAGAGAGGGAAAGAAGGGAAGAGGTGTGGAAAGCAGGAGAAGGGGGGTAGAAAACATAAAGAAGCAATTCTTCAATCTCTCCTTTCAAATTTCTTTTGGGGGGGACATAGTTATGTTTTGTTAATTTTGTTCCTAAAAGATAGGATTGTGGGACCTAAAGAAACAATATCATTTAGCAGTTGGATTTTAAGATATGTTTGAAATTGAGTCAACTCATACTATCCTTGATAATTCCTTGATTCTATATTCTTTCATCATAGACAACTCATATTTTCATTCATCTATTAAAACACAAGAATATTTCACCTTTCCAATCTATTGAAATGGGTTTTTTTTGGTTGATTAGAGAAAAAAGGCTATTATATAGAGAATGTGGGCTTGAGATGAATGAACACTATTATCTCATTTCTAGACAGAATAGGTGTGTTAGTACCCAGAATTTTTTGCAAAATAATTAACGTTACATAAACAATACATTTAAAACTCATTGATGGTGATACAATATGAAAAGATTTTAACCCAAATCAATCATGTATTTTACAAATAAATTCAGTACAAGATGTTTACTAAGATCAAATTCTACCAGACATACAACGCATAAATAACATTCTTAGAAAATGGGAAAAAGTGTGGTATTTTAATTAATGGATAAATAACATTAGAGTCTGTATACTGTATACTATATATATAACTAAATGTATTATTATGCATATATGTATATGTGTATGAATATGCCATAAATATACCATATCCAGATGTTTGGAACTGTACATATACAGGCAATTATGTTTAAAAAATTAAGTGGAAAAACTTCCTAACAATTAAAACTGCTTTGAAATATAATGGACTCTATAGGGAAATGACAGAGCCTCTTTCTCTGGAAGCCTTCAAGAATTGGTTAAATGACTTTTGACTGGGTATGTTATACTGAGGATTTCTACATGTTTGGGTTGGAATAGTTGACTGCAGAGGTATCTTCAAACTCTCATATTTTGTGATTCTGTGTCCACTAGGGAGACAACAGATAGAAAAATAGATACAGATAAATAAATAGATAGATTTGGATAGATGTATATGTAAATGAATGGAGGCACAGGAGAAGAAATATTTGCACTACTCTTTAGTTTATTCCTTAAACCTTCAACAATTTAGTTTGGAAGATTGGATTAATAGGTTACTTCTACCTTTGTGATGCTATTATTATATGACAAATTCCTTTAAGTATTTCACCTATATAAGAGAAGAAGGAAAGCAAAACCAGCTAACTTACATCATTTTGATTCTATATTTCTCAACCAATCCATGCGTGAAAATTGTGAAAGATAACTATAAATGGCAAGAAATTATGTGCTATTTCATTCTGCTCCAAATAATCCATAGAAATATTCACTTTGATCCTCTCCTACTATTGTAAAGTGTTCTAGTCATGGAGAAATATAATGAGAGAAGTGGAATAGCCCTTATGTCATTGTAACACCAAGGCAATATTCACATTACATTGGTACTATAGCTATTCATTTCAGAATTTTACAATTTGTAACCTGAGCATCTCCTATTAGGATATGGATATTTTGGAAGTGGTCTTCAAATCCATATTTTTGACACTGGGGTTTTGATTATTATTGAAAATGTTAGTGTGGTATGACTCTATAATGAATGGAAATACCTTCGATAGACTGAGAAAATAAAATGCTTCCCAAATAAATTATTTTTCAAATGTATGTTGACATTAAACTATTGTAAAAAAATAAACACAAATTCATTTAAAATGCTACTAGTCATACAGCATTTTGTCATTTTTTAATCAGTAGAAAACAGTATAGCTATTTTCATGTTTCTGGTGTTTGTTTTTTAATCTTAAAAATGGACTCAATGTTAGAAAAGACTAGGAATTTCTAATCCAATACAACCGGCTCAATGCCAGACAGGGAACTGAGATACAAGCATCTAAGGCTATTAAGGTTTGTTTGTTAATATTAGAAATACCTAAAATTCATTGAAGTGGTATATATATATATCTTTCTCTTATACAGTAATCAATGACATGAGTCATGACTTGTTCCTTTTTACATAATTGTAAGCTCTGTGAGGGCAGATATCCTCATTTGAACTCTTGTCTATCCCAGCACCTATTACCATGTCTCATAGTCTGCTTAAGTACTTAAGAAATTTTTGTTGAATTCAGTTTAAGATAGTTAAGTTATTTACTATCACATGTAAGAAAATATTAATGCTGGATTGAAACTGTTTACATTTCTACTAGATGAAAAGTTAGGGAAATAGAGGGCAATTGGGGTGCATTTCACAAAAGCAATGGTTGGCATAAACAAATGTGAACATATAAAAAATTTAGTTTAAAGAGCTGTTCAATGGCCTTTGAAACTGTTATTAAGAAAATGATTCTGTGATTCGTTCCAGTGAAGGAGTTTATTCCCTTGTTATAAGTATAGGGCTGCAGTTATGACTTTTAATTGATGTAACTGACACAGAACCATCACTTGAAAAAAAAACTAGCAGAATCTTTTGCTGGAAGAGTAGGAATGATCATTCTCACACACAGAAGAAAATATGATTTAAAAAATTTGAATTAACTAAAACAGATAAGGGGCTAATGTCTTATACTGGTAGGAATTGATTAAAAAATTCCACTAATGATATTATAAATTAAAATTTTAATTCTGCCCTCCAAGATGCAGGCTATCCTCTTGTCATCAGACTTGATGACTACCATGTTTTCCATGATTGTAATTCAAAAAAAAATTAATTCTTGGACCAGTACCCATTTCATTAAAAAATGAATTTCTCTTTGCTTCAGAACTTACCAAATCTGATCATATTGTATGACTCGCTTTTGAGTTGTGTGGTTTAGAGCCTTGTTTTGCAAATTTTTAATGTAGATATTATAAGGGAAAAAAATTTTTCTAACTGAAAGATGGACTATACCTCTAACTTCCTTTATCCATAGTAGGGTAATCTTTATGGTCAAAAATTAGAAGAGGATAAAAGGAATTTTTTCCCTTAAATTGATCTTTACTAGTAAATTCATAAATTCAATAAAAATAAAACATCTTTCAACAGATGGTAGGAATTTTAAAGGGGAAAACTATCAATCTAAACTTATAGTCTTTAAAAATTAGTGAAAGATACTATCTTCCTATACTTTCCTTACCAATTTTGGAACTCATATAAACAAATAATGAGCTAATTGAGGGGGAGGGTCAAAGTTATTTGGTGAAAAACCCTCAATTCAGTAATTTACATCTGACATTATGAAATACAATGCTAGTCCATTCAGATATTTTCCAACTTTCATGTATATAATTCAATATCCATATACATACCATTATAATGTGTTTCTACTTCTGTCACAGAGTTTATGTCCTCCACAAAGCTGTGACAAAGTAGAGTTTACTGGCTAGATTTTTTTCTCAAAGACAAAGTTTTAAATCCAATTCACTCTGGATCTGTTGATTGAAAAAGATTAGGTCCCTAAACTGCCCAAGCACCACTTAATGGTTATTTTGGGGGACCTCCTGGCTCAGAGTGAATGTAAATGATAACTGTTTCTCTTTTGGCCAGCAAGCCTGGGGGTCTTCTTCCCCTCCAAGTTTGATGTATTTTTTTATGATAGAGGACATTCCATGACTCATTTTTAAAGAGTTGTATTCATTGAATGGATATTGCCTCACTCAAAGTGAGAAATTTAAAAGAATTCAGCTGAAAAAGACCAAGGTCTTCCACTGCATATAGGATCATCTCCAGTCATCCTGATCTATATCTTGCCACTGTAGCCAGATGGCTCTAGAGGGGAGACAGTGAGACTGATGATTTTGCACAGCCCTCGTTCACTCAAATCAAATTCAATGGCAAATCATGTCATCATCTCCCTGATGTTGTGGTCCTCTTTGAGAATGAAGGACAAACCACTACATCCAAAACCATACACACTATGGTACCAGTACATAGTGTGTGTGTGTGTGTGTGTGTGTGTGTGGGTATGTGTGTGTGTGTGTTTGTCCTTCATTGCCAAAGAAGACCATGCCATCGGAGAAATAATGACATGACTTGCACTTGACTTTGTTTTGAGTGAGGGATGGCTGTGCAAGTCACCAGCCTCACTTTCCCTCCAGCGTCATCTGAATTCAGGGATCAGATATTTCTCAGGATAACTGGAGATGACCTAGGACGAGGCAATTGGAGTTAAGTTATTTGTCAAAGGTCACACAGCTAGTGAGTGTCAAGTGTCTGAGGTGAGATCTGAACACAGGTCCTCCTGACTCCTGCACTGGTGCTTTATCCACTGCACCACCTAGCTGTTCCATCAATACATGGTAGGCACTTAATAAATGCTTGTTTTCTTCTTTCTTATTTTCATCCCTAATTTCAAAAGTTTTTGTGATTTCTTTTCAAAACATGTTTATTTACACTTTACCTTTATCAACCCCTTTTCTACTGTCTATGATTATTTTTTTAACTTGTCAACTCAAAAGAGCAGACTGGCATTACTCTATCCCAGGATCATATCTCTGAGTAGAGAAGAGTCCCCCATCTCATGCTCCCCCTTCTCTCAGGGATCAAACTCTATCTCTTGAAGAAGGGTGGGTGGAGGTAACTCTAAAGATATTGATCCACAAGTTGTGGCATATGAATGTGATGGAATATTATTGTGCTACAAGAAATGAATCAGCATATTTCAGAAAATCCTGGAAAGATTTACAAGAATTGATACTGGGTTAAGTGAGCAGAACCAGGAGAACATTGTTCACAGCAACAGTCACAGTGTTTGATGACTCACTTTGATAAGACTTAGCCCTTCTTGGCAATGCAAGGTTTTAAAACAACTCCAAAGGACTCATGATGGAAAATACCATCCACATTCGGAGAAAGAACTATGAAGTTAGAATGCAGAGCAAAGCAGATGATTTTTTTAAATTTTATTTTGTTTTGCTTTTTTCTTTTCTCATGGTTTCTCCCATTAGTTATAATTCTTTTATGCAACATAACTAATGTGAAAATGTGTTTAATAGGAATGTATGTGTAGAGCCCATATCAGATTGCATGCCATTGTGGGGAGGGAATCGAGGGGGAGAATTTAAAACTTATAGAAGTGGATGTTGAAAACTAAAAATAAATAAATTAAAAAAATACATTGATGCATGCTTTCCTCTGAGTTCGACATAGATAAACCCTCAGGTACACACTTAACTTGTAAGGGCAACACAAACACAACTTACAACAGTGCAATGGGGAAAAGATAGTATAAAAGAAAGAAGGAAGGAAGGAAAATAAAGAAAGATAAAAATATAGTGAGTGTGGTGGTAAGTTTCATGACAGAAATTAGGGCATTGGCAGTGGGGAGAGTAGGAGAAAAATCTGGAATAGCTTTTAGAAGAAGCATGTTAGAGAATCAGTGACAGATGAATATTTGACTTGCCAAGGACCCAAACAAACAACTAAAGCTCCAAAACATACCACACTATTAAGATGAGTGGCAGGATAGAAGTGAAGAACATTTTACATTATTTCTTTGTGTGTAAAATGAAATAATATGATGCTTCAAGGTGGTGCTGCTGGGGGTAGTTAATTTTGTTGTCTAAGGTCACACAGATATCAAATCCAAGATACAAAAACAAGTATATAATTTTAAATCTAGTTTTATTTTCATTGTATCATATTGAATTTCATTTCCATATACTAAAAATATTATCTCCTAGGTATTAAAAGATGTGCATTTCTAGATTTACCTAGACTTCAATTCATATCCATAAGCCTACAATAGAATATCTGAAATAGAAGGATCTTAGAAGTCACTTAGATGAATAACCTAGAGATTAAAGAGTTTAACCATGGAAGAACTTGAGAGAAAGGTCTTAGATCTCAAATACAGGGTTCTTTCAATTACCCTTGTATTTACTAAACAAGGCACATGGAAAATATGTGTTTTATATGGTTTACTTTAGAGAAATCAGTGGGCATTTGTCTCAATAGCATTTGAGTTACCAGTATATAGATGGGAGGAAAAGTGTCAATATATTAATTATATTATTTAAGAGATCTATATTTTAACTTGATTACATAAATCAAGCCTAACTCTCATCACATTGTAGTCAAATTATTATTTCTACATTTGGTCTATTGTGGAAAATAAGGGGACAAAAGTCAATAACATTTGTACCAAAGTAGACTGTAAGTTTAAATACATTAAAACAGAAGCATTTATCACTTCTATATTTAAATACACAAACTAGGTTTGAATTTTGCTAAACATATTCAGCTCATGAAGTTCTACAAGGATAGAATATAAATGACATTTTAGCTATAAAAGCTGAATTTTTATAGGGAAATTAGAACTCAGAGAAGAATATAGTATCTCCTCTCTAATTCTAAAACCTGTCTGAGTTAGAAGATCCTTTTTAAAGAAATGTAATTATATCACTTCAAGCTGATAACTCAATTCATTAATCTATGTTCAAGACAACTCTTCTATACTCTGACATGGTCCCTGACTTCATGGAATTTATAATCTAGTAGAGCAATTTTCAAGCACTTTGGAACTAGAACAGAAAAATGTTGCCTAAGTAGGAATTTCTTTTTTTACGTGAATACTTATTTCAAAAATATTAAGTCTTCTTTGAATACAAAGTATTCTCTTGAGTAGTTTAAACAATTATCATGAAGTATGTTCCCACCATCAATTTGATTAAAGAATTCTTTCATTCATTGATAGTAAAAAGGGAAATTTTAGACTATCTCTTGTCAAAAATGATCACCTATTTGATTATTACGGGAGCAAGGCCAAACCCAAATCAACAAGCATTTGTTAAGCACCTACTATGTGGAAGTATTTTTCTAGGTGTCAGAGACACAAAAGGAGGTAAAATAAAATTCTTGTCCTAAATGGAATCACAGTCTAATGAGGGACACTGTAAGCAAAGAAACATATACAAACCAATTACATAAAGGGTTAAAAAGAATTAATTAAAAGTGAAAAGACACTTTAATTCAGAAGGAAGAAAGGAGGACACATTTATACATGCACACACAGACAGATATAGACATATATGTATAGATGGATGCGAATCTCAAAGTGAGTTTTTTCCAGTTTAGGAACTAAAAAAAAGACTATATTCCTGGACAAGAAGGGGCGTCATACCTACAAAAAGGTCCCCAATCTTGTACAGGATACATAAAGAGGTTCCAGATGGCAACTCTGTCTCTTGATACCAAGTTGCTGGTTGTAGATCTAGGGGATATGGAAGAGGGAATCTGTTCATGAGAGTGGCATTGTTCTACTATGAGAAATGGTTCTTGGTCCTAGGTCCCAGGACCTATCTCCTCAGTTCACACACCATTCAAGGAATAAGTTGAGAAAAAGGCAGCAGCTGTGTAACTATGAATCCAGGAGTAGCAAGGTCTAACCTTTAACTCCCATCACAGCCTGAAGCCTTCATGGGGATAATGACAGCAGAAACTCCAGGTGAAATAGGAGTCTATTGTTCCTTTACCCTGAAATTGCAGAGTTTACCAACTGGCTGAGAATGGCTGAGTCTAGCAGTAGTCTGTTGGAACTTCAGTTAGTGACATACCCACAGGTGTCTTGCTCAGATCCCAACTCAAGTCAGGAACCTCCTTCCAACCAGAAGAGCACCGATCAGACTTTGCCTTGGGTCAGACCATGGAGAGAACACTGAAAGCTTGTGGGTCCCTAGACTGGACTGTTCCCCAAATCCTAAAATAATATGCTACTTAATACTGCCAAGAAAGCATCAAAAGGTATAGAAAAGGTAGGCTTAAAAGGATTCTCTCCAGGAGTACACAGATCTCAGCCCTATCATCACATCTAACACCATGAAGTAGTCTAGAAGAATGACTTAATAGAAAAAAAT
>CM053771.1:369489293-369518152 GCA_028658325.1 Potorous gilbertii | reverse complement strand
TTGCTGCCCAACAACTCCAGGAAAAAATGCCAGGAGCAGAATAGCAGTGTGTATACAACATTTGTTGATCTGAACAAGGGCTTTGATTTTGTTAGTGAAGAGGGCTTATGGAAAATTATGCCAAAATTTGGTTGCCCAGAGAAGTTCATCAGTATTGTACATCGATTTCATGATGACATGCTTCCCTGAGTTCTGGATAGTGAACAATACTTTCATGCCTTCCCTGTCACCAATGGAGTGAAACAGAGCTGTGTGCTTGCTCCTATGCTTTTTAACATGTTTTCAACCATGTTAACAAATGCTTTCAATGAGGATGAACAGTGTCAAGGTCAGCTATTGCCCTGATTATAAATTCTTCAGTTTGAAAAGGGAACAAGTCAAGACCAAAGTGGAGCAAATGTTGGTGCATGATTTTCTGTTTGCAGATGATTGTGCACTCAGTGCAGCCTCTGAAGCTGAGATGCAACAAAATATGGGTCAATTCTCTGCTGCCTGTGCTAATTTTGACCTAAAGACTCATACCAGGAAAACAGAGGTGCTCCATCAGCCACCACCACACCATCCATACATGGAACCATCGATTACAGCAAATGGAGAAGTTTTAAATTCTGTGGTAGTTACCTAGGTAGTATACTTTCCAGGGATGGACACCTTGATAATGAGGTTGATGCATGCATTGTCAGGGCTAGCTCAGTGTTTGAGAGGCTCCAAAGGAAAGGATGGGAGAGAAGGGGTATTAGATTGACTACCAAACTGACAGTCTACAGAATCATTGTAATAACCTCATTGTTGGATGCCTGTGGAACAAGGACAGTCTACCAGAGCCATGCCAGAAAACTGAATCGCTTTCATTTGAACTGTCTTAGGAAGATTCTGAAGATCACCTGGCAGGATAAGTTACCAGACACCAAGGTTCTTACTGGAACTAAACTGCCAAGCATTCAAACTATGTATGCTTCAGAGAACACAGTTCCAAAGGACTGGCCACATTGTTTGAATGCAAAATGTAAACTTGCTAAAAAGATTATTTTATAAAGAACTTACATAGGGCAGGCAATTACATGGTGATCAGAAGAGGTGATACAAGGACACTCTCAAGGTCTCTCTCAAGAATTTTGGAATTGATTGTGTGACATGGGAGACACTGGCCTAGGACCACTCAGCTTGGCATGCCCATATCAGAATGTGCTCTATGAGAAAGCAGAATTGAAATAGTTCAAAGAAAACATAGGATGCACAAATCTAGAGTATCCACCCCAGATGTTCACATGGACCATGTTCGCCCCATCTGTGATAGAGCATTCCAAGCACATATTGGTCTGATCAGCCAACGTTGGACATGCTGAAACTTGACTTTATCATAATGATGTCATTTTGGTCCTCTTCCAAAATGAAGGACAACAACTAACCAACCAACCAATCTCTGAGTAATCATATAAACTTACATAAAACAAAATATAATACTTTATAACAAGGCAACCCCTGTATAAATCTATTTAAGAAATTACCTTTAAATTGCACTGACTTTTGGAATAGACTTTATAACTAGAGATATTTATTGAATACAAAGAATGGTATAAAAAGTCTGTGTGTATTAGTGACAGTTAAACATTAATTCAGTGGTTCTACAATCTATATTAAAATAGAGAATGCGACCAGTGCAATAGAATGCATGTCAGGATATTGGTTTGTCATTAATTCATTTTATGATTTTTCAGGAAAGTTATTTTACTTCTCTGAATCTTTTCTATCATAAGTAAAATGAAAACTTCTAACTAGATATTCTTAAAGGTCTCTTCCAGAGTTAATGAAAGAATTAGTCACCTACTGTATACCAAGCACTATCTTTTAAAAATTTTGCGATTTATTATAGGTCAGAGTCAGTGACAATTAAAACTTATTAAATTTCACTACGCTTAGCTATAGTTTCTACAAGATTTCATCTTGCAGAATGACAAATTTATGGAGATTATTAAGGTCAAGAAAACAGCTGAGAGGGCATGATGATAGGTCTAAATTAAATTCATAATTAAAAATAATTATTCAGGTTTATAATGAGACATTAAAGTATGATGTTTCAACTTACATATTTTTCATTCTCATTTAGAAAAATGCATCACTTTGGTCTTGCTTGTTCTTCATTCTCGAAGAGGACCATGATATCAGGAAGGTGATGTGATCACTTGTAATTGAACTGGATTTAAGTGAGGGAGGGCTGTACAAAGTCATCACCCTCATTTTCTTCTCTGTAGTCATCTGAGTCAATTGCAAGATATAGATCAGGATGACTGGAGATGGCTCCCACGTTACTTTAATCAAACCATTGATATACATGGGGAATACATTTCTGGTAAAACACTAGATTAATTTTGAATAGGGGCAGGATTTGTTTTTCACTGACTGAGCATTGAAGAATATTAATATATATAAAATTAGATTGCTGAATCTACAACATAGAATGTGCACATTCTATAAGGAAAATAGCAATGGCTAAGATTGAATTTAAACTCAATAAAAATCATTTGTTTTCTTTTGTGTTTGTAGTCTTTTACTATTTTCCTTTAATGTAAAATTTCTTGAAAAATAAGAACTTTCAGTAAACTGGTTTAATATGGTTTACTTTGAAATTCTCCTGATTTAAATAAAATAAATTATTTTAAAAGCTCAGATTTTCCATTTTCCATATGCATTCAACAATGTGTAAGAAAAATTAGAAAATTTACTAATAAAAAGAGAAAAGTAATACTTCACATTTATTTTAATGTGAAATTAAATTTTATTATTTTAAGCATTTATTTTAAAATTTATTTTAAAAATTTATTTTATTTTTTAGCAATTATTTTAAAAATTAGGTACTAAGTAGTCTTTTGAAAATCACAGTTCTAATAGTAATAATTGCAGACCACAACAAATATAATTGAAGATCATGAAATAAATGGAAAATATTAGGAACTTGAAAAATACTTGATAATCAGAAGCTTTAGAATAAGCATCATAAAAATTGACCTTTCCATCCTTGTTTAACATTGTTCCCATCGCTAATTTCACATTGTAGTCAACTGAGATTTTGAGTATTTCACCAAAATGAAAAATATGATGTCTCAATCCATATGTGGATTGAGCCCCGGTTTGCGCCTAGACTGCATTTCCTTCTCATGTCTGCCTTTCCGATTCCCTTTCTTCCTTATAGTTCAGTTTCTATGCCATTTTCCCTGGTGGCATCTTCCTTATTCTTTACAGTTATTAATGAGCTCTCTTTCAAGAACTCCTAGAACACTTTTTTATAATTTCTCCTTTGCTTGCCTTTTCTCTCTGCCTTGGATTATATTAATTTAAGTATATTTCATGTTCAGACTATTAGAATTTAAGCTTTTTGAGGGTAGGGACTGTTAGTTTTTGTCTCCATATCCCACACTCCTAGCATAGGGACCAAGGTGTTGAAGATTATCTAAAAGCTTCATGTCATTATATCTTGAACACTTTAAAAATAAAAAGGTAAGTACCTAAGAGAAGAACTATAAAATGGGAAGAAATGAAGGAAAAAAGGAAGGGAGATAGGGAGGGAAGGAGGAAGAAATGGAAATCAACTAGTTCAACCAAAAGGAAATTGCTAACTATAGCTATAGCAAACATTTCAGAATCAATTCTAGATTTTATGGTAAAAACTAGAATAAAAGCCAAAATACTCATCACATTAGATAAAAGACTGTAGATAACAAAACTATAGAAATGAAAGAATTGCAATATACCCTGTTTAAATATGCTCTATATTCTGAAATGCAGGAAATGAGATAAAGTAAGCACCTCAACTCCTACAACTTTTTAAGAAAACTTGAACCGATAAAAATAGTCTCCAGCAAAGGAACTTTAAAAAGTCCAGAAACTGCCTCTGCTATCAGACTTATCTCCCAGGCAAGCAGAAACATATGTCAATCAAAGGTAATGCCATTTTAGGGTATAGAATATTTCCAATACATGGAGGAGGAGGATGAAGAAAAACTATAAGGATTGTTACCTCAAAACTTCAGAAAAGCAATTGCTGAGAATGCCATGAGCTTGATCTAAGTCAGGTTTTCTCAAAAGGTTTGTAAAAGAAACTAGATACAGAATGAAATGGGAAAAAAGAAATGAAACTGTATAGTATTGTATTTCTATAGTAATCTAATCTTATTAGAGAAGATAGTGAAAGAACCTTACACAGCTTGGAAGATTTGTGAAGAAGAAATAGAAATGGTTAATAAACGCAAAATTGTCAAAAGCTATAAAAAATTGGCAATGAATTGAACATATTAAGGCATTGAAATTAACATGCAAAGGCATCAAATTTGAAGGTTTCTCAAAGAAAAGCAAAAAAATTATAGATTGCATTATTATGTATTTTCTCGGGAAAGAGTATAATTGAGAAGTAAGCAACTTCAGTGTATTTTCTCTCTTCTACAAAATCATATTTTGTGAAAGTGACTTATTCGTATATGATGCAAAAAATAGATAAGAACATGAGATATAAGCAGGGATAATTTCACAAATAATTGTCTACCAAAAACCACAACTTATCAAAAGATACAGACAATGCAGAAGGAACATTTGCCTTGATAGAAACAAGTCCTCTTGGAGATATCTTTCAAAAAAATGCACAGAATACAACAGAAGGAATGCCCAAAGAAAGCAGAGATCAGGAGAGCTTTGAAAGCTATAAAATGAAAGTATAAATTAAGCTCTACTAATATAGAACTATAGTTTAATTTATAATTTTCCGTTTTCATACCATTATTGTACTATGGAAATATTCAGTTTATCTGATTTGTGTGTGTGTTGAATGTATGTCCAAATACAAACACCCCCTCCTCCATCCCCCATGTGTCTGTCTATATATACATATATATGATGAAATACACAATAAATATGCATCTGTATATTTCTATACATTTTAGAATGCCAGCAGATGGTATAGATAGATGAGAGAGAGAGAAAGAGAGAGAGAGAGAGAGAGAGAGAGAGAGAGAGAGAGAGAGAGAGAGAGAGAGAAAGAGAGAGAAAGGATTTGAAATTCAATATCACCTAAGTTCAAATCCTTCCTGGGTATATATTATCTGTGAGATCATGAGCAAATCACTTGTGATATCTAAAAATGTTGAGAGACTATGTCTAACTAATCATTTTATTAATAACACTAGCATTTTATTAATAAAATAGGTCAGTGACATTCTTGAATGCCAAAAAATCCTTCATTGTTGGTGGGCTTATAATTTATATGCCCTTGATGAATGGATGTTTCTGAGGGTGGCGATTACCTCTGATGAGAGTATTAATATTAAAATAACCAACGGACCCACTGCAATGATGGACTGGGAGATGTAACCTTGTTTATGTCATTGACTTCCAAATTGCCAGGCCTTGGGGAAACTCGTCAAAAATTTTATCCTCACCCAAATCAGAGTAAGACGCAATGGATGGAAATTCACCTAGATAAGATGGTCTAGGTGGGGAATTATTTTATTTGATTGTCCAAAGCCGGACAATTTAGAAGTAACTGACATAAACAAGGTTACATCCCCCAATCCATTATTGGAGTGGGTTCTCTCATTAATTGCTAACCAATCAGAATTGATTGCCAACCTCAGGAATATTCACTCTTTCAAGGGCATATAAACTGTGAGCTCACAGTCATGAGAAGTCTTTAGAATTTAAGAGTGTCACCAATCTCTTTTATTAATAAAATTCTAGTGTTATGAATACAATGATTAATTAGCCAGAAACTATGTCTCTCAACATTTTTAAATACCATAGTATGGCAACCAAATGAAGGGAGCAGAGCTTTGCAACCTAGATTCATAAGAAAGGACTCCCTTATATATTGGGCTCATGTTCTTCATAAGGAGAGTTCTTTATTAGGACTCTGACTGTGATCTGACTCTCTCTTTTACTGGTAAGTTTATATGTTCTATTCTAAGTGTTTGAGCTAAAGCTTTCTAATCATTCACCATCACCAGCAGAGGATTCTCACAAATAAGCTATGGGGACAGGGACATATTTTGCATGCCAGTAAAACTTCCAAAGTGGGCTTTGGAAAAAAATACATATTTTTGAATTGTTTTATTGGTAATCCTACAGAAATGTAGGGTGCTGCTTGGGACATTTTGTGAACCATTTTGAGATCAGAGTCTGGCCATTTCAGTCCTCTTATTAATTTTAAAGAATTAATAAGCAGGTACAGTCTAAAATTTCTGACAGGTAAAGTGTCATTAAGAACCCTGGATTTATTTGTAAGAGGGCTTAAAGAAACAGGAAAGCTGTGAGGGTGTCAACTCTCATAAAAGCTACCAGTCTTCAGGAGAAAGTTTTCAGGTAGTTAAATACTTTCAAAACTCTGCTCAAGAGGGCTTTGAGTAAAGCCTGCTTCTTAGGCATGTAGAAGTGTGTTGGAGGAATATAGTATTTAAAAAATTATAAACGTAGGTTTGAGTGTGACGCTGAGAAAAAAATATTACTGGGAGCCCAACTTTATGAGTAATCTTTGGTCTGAGAGAAACATTCAAATGACCATTCTTTTTATTAATAAAATGTCAACATGATTACTAAAAACATTGATTACCCAGAAACCATGTCTCTCAAACCTTTTAAATATGACACTTGACATCTAAGTCACCTGGACAACCATAAGATAATTATAGAGGAGTCTTTAGTTTGTTGACAGGGAAAGTTCAGGAACTCTCTAGACTGATTCTATACACACAAGTCTGTGGTTTTACACTGTCTATGTGAATGTATATATATATATGTGTGTGTGTGTGTGTGTGTGTGTGTATACACATATATAACATATATTTGTCTACCTATACACCTATACCTATACACACACACAGACACAAACATGATTGTATATAGGCATGTGGTATTCAGGCCTGTTATCATTAGTGGTAGAGAGTTTAGTTTTTTCCTTTGGAAGGTGCCTAAAGTGATAAAATAACTGATACACACACACACACACACACACATGTGTGTGTGTGTGTGTGTGTGTAATCAAATTCCTCTTAAAACTATCTGATGTAAATAGCGATATATACATATATGTGTATATATATACATATATGAACATATACAAATATGCATATATTATAAATTATATATGTATATTGTATTATACCAACATACATATTTAAAACACACACACAGATACTACATATAACTTGTGCATGTACATATGTATGTATTCATATATCAATATACACAGACACACATACATGTATAGCTTACTTCAGAATTGTTATGAAAAATGTGATTTGCAAAACTCAAAACACAATGTTGATGTGATTACTATGCTAGGATATCAAAAAATTCAAAATTCTTAAGGGAAAATGAAGCAACACAGAGAAATGGATCTATAGAACTGAACAATGAAGTAAATTGCAGTATAATTAGACGAAAGATCTTCCCATTTCTTTTACCCCAAAATTCTTCAGGTTATGTTATATGATTAGTAATACTGAGACCACAGGATATATTTCAATATTTCAATTATTTCATATGCATCTATAACTTGGGGCTTCTATAACCTCCTGGTATCACATTTATTTCACAGCTATTAAATAAACACTTTGAAGAAACAGACACAGAGTGATGGTCTTCACTTTTTTCAGTGTCAATACCCCATTTTACAGGTGGTACCGTAGCTTCTTAATTATTTCTTGGGTGTGAAAGAGAGGCAAATGTCATTATTCAGGATGTATATGACTACAAAAGAAAATAGGTTGGTTAAGGGCTGAGATGGGATATAAACACATGAGTGGATAGCCTGGGTTCTGTCAGGGAAACTTGTAGATATTAAAACAACTAGAGCAGTACATTGGCTAGCTCTTCTCCAAAGTATATATAGGGTGTCCCAAAAGTCTTACTGCATTTTTTAAAGGAAGTTTTAAAAACTGTGCTAGGACTTTTGGGACATCCAACACAAAAGAACATGGCCTATTTGTCCAGAATGGCATGTGGAGGGAGCCTTTCCATCTGCATCTTTGGATAGAGTACCTATAGAGATGAGGTTATAGGTTCTTAAAATTTCAGCAAGTATACAAAAAAGACCTATGACATTTCATATTCTAAGCACTAATAGCCTTTAAAAATACTCACAGATGCCTTTCATCGTGTCAAATCTCATTTTCCTATTCTGTTTATATGTTCTTAATTTATAGAACATATTGAATATCAGGGTTGCTTTTCAACACTATGAGGGATATGTTCACAAAAGGATTACATATGCAATTTTATCCAGTAGTATTAAAGATATGAGAGTGACATTTAGATGATCCTTAATATCAAGATTTTAACTATTACATTCTTTACTTGGTGTATTCTCTCCTTTACGTTCATATCATACAATGGTCATCTTTTTCAGTTCTTATAGAAATGAAATGTGTTAAATTTTTTTTTGGAATAAAATATGTTGTTTTTCTTTCCCAAAACTGTCATTAAAAACAATTAAATCCCATAGTTTATTTTATTCCTTACTAACCAAGTAGGTTAGTATATTTAACATGATGGCAGATTTATTAGGCACCATGAAATAATTACATATGGAAATTCAGGGATTTTCACTCCTTAATTGGCCTACAAATATCTCCCAATTTAAATTTCAATGTCCATTGCAATGTGGCAAGGAAGCATCAAAGCCCTGAAGCATTAAAATGTTCCAACATTAAAAAAAAACGATGCTTATAAAACAAAAACAAATCTTGTGTAGATATGTTATAGTTGTTGTTTATTTTCTTTCCCTTATATTCATTTCACATTTCTAAAACATAATGTCAACATATGAAAACCTTTCTTTTATTGGTTTTCTGTCTTTCTTATTGTTTCCAAATACTGTGTTAGGATGGTTGTGTTCTTTTGATGTATACATATCATTTTGATAAAAATATCAATGAATACTTTTAAGAAA
This sequence comes from Potorous gilbertii, assembly GCA_028658325.1. Classification (NCBI taxonomy): domain Eukaryota; kingdom Metazoa; phylum Chordata; class Mammalia; order Diprotodontia; family Potoroidae; genus Potorous; species Potorous gilbertii. Next base: position 369,509,220 of record CM053771.1, on the reverse strand, counting down.
TAAGGAAAAATTGTAATCAGCACTGATTTGTAAGGTCCATATTTTATAACTCATTGCCTGATTTGACTATAGCATGGTACTAATGATGCTGAAGTTACAAGTTCAATACTTCAATGTGCCAATTAACTCTGTTGCATACCATATATTGAATCTTAATCCTGATCAGTCTTTCCATAAATATGCAACACTGTTTGTAGGTAGGCAGACAATAGAACTAGAATAAATTATCACATGTCTATCATAAGTTCTGGAAAGAAAAAGTCAGAGTGCATTTACTACAATGAAGAAGAGCTATTATAGTAGTATATTAAAAACAACACTTTGCGTGGGTCATAAGACATCTCTAGCATATGATATTATGTTTTAAAATAATTTCCTTTTGAAAATGTTATTTTAATTTAAATAATCATCTCAACAGTAAAAATCTGTTCCACACTGAAGAATTTTGCTCTTTTGTGCATGTAGTCAGTGCCACAAAGTATGAGACTTATTAAGATATTATTTTATGCAAATTAGCCTGTTCTCTCCAACTAAAAAGTGTTAATAACATCTCTATAAATCTCTGTGAATTTTTTTAGTCGTATCTGACTCTTTTGACCCTGTAGACCATGGCATGCCAATTTTGTCTGTGGAGTTTTCTTGGCAAAGATAATGTTCTGCCATTTTCTTCCCCAGTAGATTAAGGCAAATAGTGTCACACAAAAAATCAGTGTTGGAGACTGAATTTTATTTCAGGTTTTCCTGATTCCAGGTCCACTTAGTTGCCTCCACATATATCTCTATATAACAGAAAATATATTGTTAATATTATCTCTGTAAATTGTTATTGGAAATATTATAGAACAACATAAAAAAAAACATTTTTCCTCCAGGATTGCTTTATATGTAGAGCAAATCAAATGATTACAAAGCCTTGCCTGCTACAATTATTCACATACAGTCCCACTATATGTATAAAGACCTTCATATAAATTTTCCATGAAAATAAAACATTTAATTTATGTTTGGTCACCCAGTAATAAGTAGAAATTTTGGTGATACCCAGGGGTCCCATGTAAATCTCTTCTGTAAATATCAATAATTGCATATTCGATTTAATCTTTTTCAATACTATTAAAATAACCCTTTATCATTTCATTTAAGCCAAGTGTTTCACTGATGAATAAGAATAAATAGAGGTAGTAAATCATAACGATATCATTTCTAAGAGAAGGCAAGATATAACATCCTTACCAGTAGAGAGTTTGGTGATGTCTGAATTTCTTTTGGATATTAACAGATTAAATTTTAACATGATTGACTGTTTTACATTAAATGTGAACATTTGGCATATTTTCTGCTTGTGGGGAAGAGTAACAAAAAAGGTTAATGATAACTAAAAATCTCCTAAATACTGATTCCCTTCTCTTCTTTCTCTTTTTCTTCTTTCCTCTTCTTTTTATATCATTTATTTCTTAGTCTCTTTTTATCTCTTGAATTTAGCTTCTTCTTACCATCTCCCCCTGAATCACAGCACTATTTCTCTTCTCATTTTTTAATTTAATTGTATTAAAGTCTAAGACCTATGTATATCATTTACAAATGTAGTATTAGCATAGATACTGGGCTACTTGAGATGAGATTTCATCCAGTTATTTATCATTTTATGTGAAATGTATAGGTCACTTGCCCAGAATTCTTTGAAGTGACAAAAACATTTTTTTTTCTGTTTAGTTACTAGGCTTAGTCTAATGCAAACATCTTAACCCATCATGGCATAAAATTAGAAATGATGCCCTCCTTCCCACTTTTGTATTTCCAAACTAATGTCTGTCAACCTCCCATAACTAGCCATAGCCATAGATGAGAGAGACAGAGACAGAAAGACAATGTGACAGAGAGATCAAAATAGAGAGACCTGGAAAGAAAGTGAGAGAGAGATAGAAAGACAAACAGAAATATAACGAGAGAACATTTATTAAGTGCCTATTATAAGCAAGGCACTATGGTAAGTACTGGAAGAGACAAATACAGAAAAGGAAAGGGGAAAGGAATAAGCATTTATATAGTTTATGAAGTGCCAGGAGAAGACCATCAGGGTTTCTGGCCAAAGCAGAAACAATTGCAATTTACATCTCTCTGAGTCAAACAGGGCCCAAACAATGACCAAATGGGGTTGGGCATAGGAAGGAAGGAAGGAAGGAAGGAAGAAAGAAAGAAAGAAAGAAAGAAAGAAAGAAAGAAAGAAAAAGAAAAAAGTTGTGTTGTCCAACTGACCAGTTCCAGTTCGGTTCCCAGTGGGGCAGCTCTTACTACTACCTACAGAGGCTGTTGTTTGTCTGCATTCTCGAAGAGGACCATGACATCAGGGAGGTGATGCCATTACAGGAAAGTAAATTCTTTGCCTCATTTCTTATCTATCTTTAATCATTTAATGAACATTGCCTCAGTCAAACTAAGACTTGTTAGAGACCTAAGCTTAAAGAGGCCAAGCTATTCCATTGCATTCAGGGTCATCTGTACTTTTTCTGATCTATCTTGTCACTGGACACATATGGCTCTGGAGGAGAAAGTGAGGCTTGTGTCTCGGTATAGCCCTCCCTCACTTAAATCCAATTCACTTGTAGGTCATAGCATCATCCTTCTGAGGTGATAACAAAGTACCAGACACTGATCTAAGTGCTTTTACAAAAAGTATCTCATTTCATCCTGACAACAATTCTGCAGGAATAGGTGCTCTTACTATATCCATTTTACAGTTGGAGCAACTGAGACAAACAGAGTGACTTCCCTCAGGTCCTGAAGGTACTAAGTGTTTGACAACATCACTGTGCTCCCTAGCTGCCTCAACAAACCGAGATGATCACTCCTCTCAAGAAACTTACATTCTAATAAAAAGCAAAGACACATATAGGGAAGATGAAAAGTAAGAAAAAAAGAAGTTATTCAAAGTGAGGAAATACGCAAAGAGGCAACTCAGGATTATGACGGTCAAAGCTGTTTTCAGTTCACATTCACCTCTCATGCTTTGCCCTCTCTATAGCGTAGAAAAAGTAGACAGAAGAAAGTGTTTACTGTTTTTCAATTGTAATATTAGATTTACATTAACACAGGAAAACTTAAATGAGCTATAGCAGAGAGTAGAGTAAAGCTGATAAGTAGACACACTTACACACACACACACACACACACACACACACACACACACAATGCAAATGGAAAGAATCAAAAAATGAAAATGAAAGTCATGTAGTTTTAATTGCAAAATGACCCAGAGAAGAATTGAAAAAAGTCTCCCTAATTTCATTGCAAAAATGAGCAACTACATGTCTATAGTATAGTATATGTTGGTACACATGGCTTTTGTATTGGTTTTACTAAAATCTCTCCCCCCTTTCTCTTTCTTTAAATCTTTCATGGAATGGCTTACTAAGAAATACTAATAGAGTGAAATCTTTGGAAATGAAGGTGAAGTAAAATGAAAAGTCATGAATTAAAAACAAAATAAATAGTTCCCACAGAATTTTTAAAATATGAGAATGGGGGAGGGGGACAAGCCAAGATGGCAGAGTATAAGCACTGTCCTGCTCTAGTTCTTCCCCCAAAGCCCCTAAAATACTTGTAAAAAGAGTAGCAGAAACCACAAAACAACAAAGTGAGATGGATTTCTAGCCCTAGATGACCTGGAAGGCCTACAGGAAAGGTTTATCACACTGAATTTGGAGAGGAGTGCAGCCCAACATGGTCCGTGCAGCACAGACAGGACTGGAGCAGGCTTCAGGACTCTGAATCACTGGGAGCTGCTGCAGTATCCAGATTTCTCAACCCAGAAATGCTAAAGAGAGCTCAAAGGTCAGTGAGAAATTTCTTTCACCTGAGTGAGAATGGAGCTTGGTTGGAACCCAGTCTCAGTCCCAGGGCAGCAGCAGCCACTTCAGTAGCAGGAGCCACTTATGAAGCTCTCATCATACAGACCCTGGGGGAATTGCAAAGCTGATCTAGGTCTTAGTCCTGACTTGTAGTTTTGGGGTGAGGAGGAGTGCTAGCATGGCAGAGCTGATGGAGGCTGTGGAGAGGGAATGCTACTCATAGTTCCAGGACAGAAAAGAGTGCTTTTGGTTCCTCACAGACAACAGCACAGGTCAAGAGAGGAGTAAACACCTCTCCATTGACTATACCACTTTCAAGGAACTGAAAACTTACAGGTCTCTAGAGATATCTCAGAGAACAACTGTACAAAATCTCTGTAATCTATGGTAGTATACCCTCCACTTGACAAAAGACTCAAAAATCCAGAAATTGGCTGGGAAAATGCCCAAAATGGGGGAAAATAGGACTGTAGAAGGTAAATTTCTTGGTGGAAAGTTTTTTTTTCCATCCTTTGAGATGAGGAAGAACAAGGTCAAGGATTCTACATCTAAAGTGTCCAAAAACTATATGATCTGATCTCAGATCATGGAAGGGCTCAGAAAGGATTTTGAAAATCAAGTAAGAGAGGTGGAGGAAAATTTGGGAGAGAAATAAGAGTGATGGAAGAAAATTCTGAAAAATAAGTCAATATCTTGCTAAAGGAGATCCAAAAAATGCTGAAGAAAATAAATACCTTTAAAAATAGATTAAACCAAATGGCAAAAGAGTCCAAAAACTCAATGATGAGAAGAATGCCTTAAAAAGCCGAAGTGGCCAAATGGGAAAGGAGGTCCAAAAGCTCACTGAAAAAAATAGTTTTTCAAAAATTAGAATGGAGCAGATGGAAGATCACATCTATGAAAAATTAAGAAATTATAAAACAAAATAATGAAAAAATAGAAGACAATGTGAAATATCTCATTGGAGAAACAACTGACCTGGAAAATAGATCCAGAAGAGATCATTTAAAAATTATTGGTCTATGTTAGGGGTCAAGCTCTGGACCACCCTTCGGAAGCTGCCTCTGCCCTCAGGGACATGGCTCTGCCCTCAGGGAGGAACATGGGAGGGACTCTGGCTGGGGATATAAGGGGCTGTCAGGGAGGGATTGAGGGAGAGATGCCATTAATAAAGTGAAGTGCACTGGCAACCTTGGGTGTTCTGTGTCCTCCATGGAGGAGTGGGATTCCCCTGCCATAGCTGCATGTGGTAGGGGCCGGAGATGTCTGAAGGCCGACAGAGATCCAGGTTCAGATCTTGAGGTAAGGTTCCAAGGGGAGACTTAATGTTGCAAGTCCGGGACATTACAGCTGGTGCCCAAATGTGGGGCAGCATTACAGAGGTACCCCTTGGCCTACCATTAATTACAGGAGAAGGACTACACAGCCTTGCGGCTGGGCAGCAGGAAGTCCGGGTGGAGATAATGGGTCACAGAAGCAGCATTTCGTTGATCTGGCCCAAGGATAAGGCAGTGCTAAAGGAAGGGATGTGGCCTCATATAAAGACTTGCTGCTGGTGGGCCAGGGAGCTCAGGAGACAATCAAGACCAGATAAGACAGAGAGGAAAGAGGGATGTGGCACAGTCAGAATTTCAACCAGGGAATACATCCGGAGTTGGCTCAGGGCCTGGATCTGTGGTGCAGTTACAAATTCAGCAGCCCAGAAAAGAAAAAAGAAGAAAAAAGATACAGGGTTGCTCGGTAGGCCCTTCTTAAAAAGGATGTTTGTTACACAGTGTTAGAAAGTAAGCCGAAGTTATATGACAACTTCTTCTCAGTTTTTGGATTCTTTTTTATTGTCTATATGTGTGATCTGTCTTTACATGTTCTGTGTGTGTGTGTGTGTTTGTGAGTTATTACGGTCAGCTCCATGGCAGCTGGACCTTGGAATGTTATCTCTTTTCCTCCCACTCCTCCCTTCTCTCTGATGGCTGCAGCATTGGGGAGGGGGAGGGAGGAGAAAAAGAGAGGAACTAATCTTATATTATTTAGTGTATATGACTTCAAAGTGAAGTTTTAGATATAAAATGCAAGGAAATAATGTATGTGCAGTTTTAAAGGGGCTTTGATCAAAGCCCACTAGGAGAACAACATGGATATGAAGTTTAAGGGAAGCAGGGAAGTTTTGGAAATTATTGGAAAGTTGTTGGTAAACTTCTCTCTCTCTCTTTCTACTTTCTAACCCTGGCCAGGTTGTAAAAGTGGAGAGAAAGACAAGAAAAAATCGAGAAGCCTTTTTTCCTCACATCAGAGGCAGGCTGATTAACATTTTCATTATCTCATGACTCACCTAAAAGAAAAGTTTTTTGTATAATGAGAAATAACCAAAAAGTAGTCATTCTAGTCATATTTTAAATGAAACATGTCACTCCTAATTGGATGTTTAAAACAGATCAGGATTTGTTTTATTATTTGGCACTAAGGCAAATTGGAAAAATGCATAAATCTTAAACAGATACCTCAGCAGAGATAAAGCTTTTGAAACTCTCCAGCTGAATGGCATAGACTTGGTGCCACTGGGCAGTTGTCCAGAAGTCTTCCTCCCTTTAGCTGAGGAATTTCAAAAGTCCTCTCGTTCAAAGAAGTTCTTAAGGAGTGGACACAGAAGTAAAATTTACTTGAGTAAAGGTTAGAACCATTAAGATTTTTTTTGCCCTGCAGTCCCAACTCATCATTCAGCTGGGTCTACAGAGAATTGTAACTCTTATCATTCCAGATTAGATCAAGGGAAGAGACCTATTATTTTGAAGGTTTTTAACTAATTTTCTTTATAAAAGTTTAGTGATTGTTAACAACAGGAAAAATTTTAAACAGTTTTAAATTTTCATTTTCAAGATTATGTATTGATAAATTAATATGTAATGCTCTATAAAGCAGAAAAGGTCTTGTTCTTTTAATCTGAACTTGTAGTCATTCCTTTGACTAAGCAAAAGTTAAATTTAGTGTTTGAATTTATTAACAACTTAGTTTCTAAAAAAATTTTTCTTCCAGAGTAAATGTAATCGGAGAAGGAGAAACTAGCCTGTGAAACAATGATGTACATCTATTCGGTGGTAAGGTTTAAGTATGAAATCATCTATTTTAGACTCTACAAAGGGTACAACTTTAAATGACTTTCAGAAATATGGGAAATTCAGTGGTGTAGGCCACAGTTGGGAATTACAACTGATCAACTGAAACCATTATATGATTTATTGAAAGGTCCTTCTCAGTTAAACTCACACAGAGAATGGACAGATGAAGCACTGGAATATTTAAAATTAGTGCAGAAAAAGATTATGGAATGCATTACTAGCAGGATATTAGAATCACAGGATTTGGAAGTATCAATCTTATTTACTGAAAAAATACCCACTGGAGTTTTACATCAGAAACAAGGGATTATTGAATGGGTACATTTGGCTCATATAAAGAACAGAGCTTGTGTGCCTTGTGCTGTGCTGGTAGCCCAAGTCATACATAAGGCAGTGAAAAGAGTGAGGATGTTAATAGGACAGAAACCTCACACGATATATACTATGTATACAAGTCAACAAATAGAGAACTGCATACAAGAGTTTGTGGAATGGCAGATATTGATTAATAAAAATTTTCAATATGGCATCTCAATTCCTTTCGGCCAGCAGTTTGCTATGTGGCCATGGTCATGGGCTGAAAAATGCTCTTCCTCACCAGTAAAGGGAGTCAATGCAACAAAGGATTGCAGAGCATCTATGTATATTCCATCTAATAAGGAGATGCATAAATTTAAAACTACATTTACTTCTACACAACAAAATGAGTTATATGCAGTATTGCAAGCATTATTGTATGCTAAAAAACCTTGCAATATCATCACAGATAGCAAGTATACAGCGCTATTGAAACCTAGATTGGAGTCAGCCTACATCCCTGATAGGGCAGATAGTATTACACAGATTACTATGGAAGTTCAACAGGCAATAAGGGCCAGAATAACAATATTTTATATTACACACATTCAGTTGTATTCTAAATTCCCTGGACCACTGACCGAGGGTAATGAGATGGCAGACAATGCACTTCAAACATTTCATTCTACTGAATTGGCAAGACAAACACTTTCCAAATTACATTTGTCTGCATGGTCTTTAAAACATCTTTATGGTATTTCCAGACAAGAAGCCAGATCTATAGTTAAGCAATGTGTACATTGTGTTCCATTTTTACCTCCACCTTCTTGTCACCCTATAAACCCTAAGGGTGATGGTTCAAATTCTTTATGGCACAAATGAATGTTACTCATTATCCATCATTTGGAAGAGCAAAATATATTCATGTCACTGTTGACACATTTTCAGGTTTTATAATGGCAACAGCCAGGTGCAGAGAAGCTGTTAAAGATGTGAGAGCGCATCTCATACACTGCTTCGCACATCATGGAGTGCCAAAAAGCATTAAAGCAGACAATGGTCCAGCTTATATTGGTAAAATCATTGGCCAATTCATGGCAGAATTTTCAATTTTACACGTCACTGGGATCCCCCATAATCCCACTGGTCAAGCTATACTGGACCAAGAAAATCGCTCCCTGAAAACTTACTTGCAAAAACAAAAAAGGGGAGTTGGACCAGGAGTTGATGATAAATTACAATTGGCTGTTTATACTCTAAATTATTTAAAATTCGATAATGATGACTTATTGGCTGCTATGAAATTCTTAACATCTCCTAATAAGGAGTCTGCAAAGACTGAATTAGCAATAATAAGTGCCCTGAAAGCAGCCAGTAAAGTAATATGGCACAATGAGAATAAAAACTGGTTTGGTCCTCCTACAGTGTTAACATGGGGAAAAGGGTATGTTTGTGTTTTAACAGATGATAATAAAGAAGTTTGGGTTTCAGTGAAAAGGATAAGAGTGGTAGAGGACAACCGCCAAGGTGAAGCGGTCACAGGGAGCAAGGAGGCGCTATCAGCAGCATATGAAAACAAACTTCTGGAGAAATTCACTCAACTCCTCTCATTCTTCTCGTACTCATCATGATACTCAGCAACACTGCGTCCATCGACCCAGCACCGAAGGAACAACAGAGACGGGCATTCTTCACGAATCCACCATAGTTAAGGGTTATGTCATGGAGGGAGACAATGCCTAAATTTATTATTCAAGGCAATATTTCTCACATGTTTAAAGATGAAGGACTAGACTATAATAACAATGGAGCTCTCTTTCAGAGACACTTTTACTTTTCAGGACTAGTCGCAGGTTTCCCACTTTGTCTACAGAAAGGTATTTCTGGGATTTGGAATGGGTTTGGTTTTAAATACACACAGGTGAATGGAATAGAGGGGTATCCTTGATGTGCCACTATTGTGGACGGACTAGAGACATTGAATGAGAATGATACACGACGTGCTTACAATCTATTCACATAGAGGATAAATGGGACAATAGTAGTTTGGTCAAACAAGGACTTTGTGGGACTTGCTCATGGGATGAAATATAGATTATTTTGTAACTTACAAAAGAAGAGACATGTAACCCTTTGGCATCTGTATACGGGGTTTTTACCATTTGAGAATTGTCACACATGTACTTGTCAAGAGACAGAATTGATTATGGGACACTACACAGAAATGTTATATTCATGTCACAATCTTACATACTTACCTGAGGAAAAATATGCACCAAACTTTCCTAGATAATTGTACATCAATTATAAAGGGTCTCCTGAGGTTGAAAGACATGTTCAGGGACTAGACAAAGTTATTCTAGCAATGGGAGGACAAACAGTGTAGGGAATGCCTGCTGTAGCATCACCAAAAAAATCTAACAACATTACTTTAATGGGTGAAGTATGTCTAGGGAACAAATACAAATATATATTTCTGTGGGACAGAGACAACAGATCTAAACTAGAGACATATGGGAACATGACAGGAATTTTCAATTTTACATGCCAGAATTGTTCTGTGCAAGCATGTATAGGACCAAAGATAGTAGGGAGAGTGTTTATTCTAACAAGACCTCAATATGCCATGACAGTGATTAAGGCTATGGGTGGTACAGAACACCTAGTGATGAAATTCTATGTATTATAGACAAGCATTTAACTCCTGTACCTGATAGGGTACATAGATGTATTTCCTGTGTTGTGTTAGGAATCACTTTATTAGTAGAAGCTATTTTAGCATCCTCTGCATTAGCTGTATCTATCTCTAATACACAGAACACTATAGTTCAAGCTTCTGAATTGCATGCTCTTATGAAAAATGTATCTGCAGGCTTTAAGCAACAAGCAAAAATAGATGATGAGTTTTATGGAGCCATTCATACACTACAAAAGGCAGCTGAAGTCATTGGTGAAGAAGTGTCTATGTTACAGCTACAACACAAATTGTAATGTGATTATAGATATGATGCCTTTTGTTTGACTAAAAATTTGTACAAGTCACAAGTCCAATGAGAAGAAATTAGAGCTAAATTGCATGGGCTAATTCCAGATAATGTCACCTTGGAAATTCAAAGACTGATTGAATTGGCAGATGAATTAGATGAGGAAGATGGTGCTGATTTTGTACCTGAAAAAACGGCTACAAAAATAACTTAGTTTTTTGATAGCTTAAGCTCATGGGGTCATGTAAAGACCTGGTTTTCACCTTTGCTGACATGTTTTGTAGTAGTATTGTTAGTACTGCTGCTTGTGCCAATATGTGTCAAGTTTGTTTTGTGTAGTGTCCAGGACTCCCTGATATCCAGTAGACAGAACGCGATCATCCTGAGGGAAAGATTGAGTCAAAACAAAAAGGAGGAATTGTAAGGGAATTGCCAACCCCCAGACTCTTGGATGGCATTCACTGGTCACTACTCAGGTAAACTGAGGGGAGACTGGTAAGGCATGAACAAGATGACTCTGGGAGGAAGGGTTCCACCCCTGTTTTGTTCAAAGCTATTTTCCTGGGCTTTTCTGAGATCAAAGAAGCTAAAAATGTTTTTCTTTCTTGGGGCTACATGTCTGCCCTCGGCAGTCCTGGTTTGAGGTCAAATTGCTGCTTTTTTATTCTTTGCCTCCTTCTCCCATGTTGCATTAGATGCCTTTACACAATGATAAGAAAGGAGATACTGGAAGCCAAAGCAGATTTGCGTACCCTCCTGTCCTCCCCCCAACTCCCGACCACTTATGATACTACTCCTGTTTAAACAAAAAGGGGGAAATGTTAGGGGCCAAGCTCCGGACCACCCTTCGGAAGCTGCCTCTGCCCTCAGGGAGCTGGCTCTGCCCTCAGGGAGGAACATGGGAGGGACTCTGGCTGGGGATATAAGGGGATGTCAGGGAGGGATCGAGGGAGAGATGCCATTAATAAAGTGAAGTGCACTGGCAACCTTGGGTGTTCTGTGTCCTCCATGGAGGAGTGGGATTCCCCTGCCATAGCTGCATGTGGTAGGGGCCGGAGATGTCTGAAGGCCAACACAGATCCAGGTTCAGATCTTGAGGTAAGTTTCCAAGGGGAAACTTAATGTAGCAAGTCAGGGACATTACAGGTTTACCTGAAAACTATTATAAAAAAAGAGCCTACACATCATTTTCCAAGAAATTGTCAATGAAAACTGCCCTGATATCCTAGAACTAGAGGGCAAAATAGAAATGGAAAGAATTCACATATCACCTCCTGAAAGAGATCCCAAAAGGAAAACTCCTGGGAATACTGTAGCCAAATTCCAGAATTCCAAAGTCAAGGAGAAACTATTACAAGCAGTCAGAAAGAAACAATTCAAGTATTGTGGAAATACAATCAGGATAATACAAGATTGAGCAGCTTCTACACTAAAGGATTGAAGGACTTAGAATATGATATTCCAGAGGTCAAAGGAGATAGGATTAAAACCAAGAATCACCTGTCCAGCAAAACTGAATATAATCCTTCAATGAAAAAATGAAATTTCAATGAAATAGAGAACTTCCAAGTATTCTTGTTGAAAAGACCAGAGCTAAACAGAAAATTTGGCTTTCAAATACAAGAATGAAAAGAAACATGGAAAGGTAAACAGGAAAGAAAACCTTAAGGCATTCACTAAAGTTGAATGGTTTATATTTTTACATGGACAGATGATATTTATAACTCATGAAATAGTTTTCAGCATTAGGGTAGTTAGAGGGGATAGATAGATAGATAGATGGATGGATAGATAGATGGATAGATGAATGGATGGATGGATGGATGAATGAATGAATAAATGAATGAATGAATGATTAGATAAATATATACATGGAGGTGTATGTTATACATGTGTAGGTAGGCATATGTATGTGTGTGTGTATAGATATATGTATATATCTATACACATACACACACACATACACATTGAAAGTGGGCACAGGGTGAGGTGAATATGAAGGGAGAATATCTAAAAAATAAAATTTACTGCTGAATGCAATGTATAAGGAGTGAGAGAAAGGGAGAGGCAGAACATAGGAAATCATCTCATGTAAAAGACTGTTTTTGGAGCCCTGACTCCAAAAGTCATGAGGAACATCCATGGAGGGGAGCAAGAAAAGACTGATTAAGAGCTTCTGATAAACTGAAGTCTGGTTCATTTAGCTCCTGGGGGAACCTGCTCTATGCCTGTCTAGGGATCTCAAAGTCTTTGGTAGGAACCTCTGTCTCTGACAGGTTTTGAGGTTCCTTGTAGGCATTCTGACCATTGCGTTATATCTATTTTACCTGCAAGAAGGCACGGAGGGAGGGAATAGGGCAGGAAGGATAATAGAAGGGACAGCAAATTGGAGAAAGGGATAATCAGAAGCAAATACTATTGTGGGAGGAGAGGTCATGGGAAAGAATGGAATAAATGGAGGTCAGGATAGGATAGAGGGAAATGTAGTTAGTCTTTCACAAAGTAATATTATGGAAGTGTTTTGCATGGCTACACATATATCACTGATATTGAATTGTTTGCTTTCTCAATGAGGATTGGTAGGGAGGGACAAAGGGAGAGAATGTGGAACTCAAAGCTTTAATAATGAATGTTAAAAAGTATTACAGCATGCAACTGATAAATGAGATATATAGGCAATGGGGTATAGAAATCTACTTTGCCCTACATGAAAACAGAGGGGAGAGGAATGGAAGAAGGGGCTGTAATAGAAGGGAGGACAGACTGGAGGAAGGGGTGGATGAGGTGCATGATGTCCTGGGGTGGGGGTGGGGAGAGACAGGGAGAAAAATTTGCATTCAAATTCTTTTTGAAGAGAATGGAAAAATAAATAGATTACATATATATTTTTTAAATGTCAGAATAATATAAAATAGCAACAAAAGTGATCTCTATAGATATGTACATTTTAAAGGATATTTATTTTCTTTCTCCATGCATAGTAAATATACAAAATGAAGGTTAACTTGTCATCAAATAGTCTATGACAATACTTTGTTCAACACAGCTACTGGATATATGTATGAGTTTGTATGTATACTCACATACAGGCACACACATATTCATATATATATGTATATATATGTATATATATACATATATATGTGAGTGCATGTATTTTCAACGTAGTCCAAGTCTACAACACCTACCATCCCACCATCATTATTTATCATTTTCATCTATCATCATCATCATTATCACCTTCTACTTTTCCAGAGCATCATAATACAAAACACTTTTCTGCAACATTTGTCTAACTTGATTTCTATAATACTTCTGCAAAATGTGTGGTAAGGAATGATGTCTATTTTATAGATTAGCAAAACAAGAATCAGAAATGCTAAGGGAGTTGACCTGTTGTCCTACTATATGGCTTTCCTACACCTCACCTCCCCACCAGCCATCACTGTCTTCTCCTGGAAAAAAAAATATTTTCTGTGTATATATACATATACATATATACACATACATATCTACATTTATATGTGTGGATAGACAGATATAAAATATACTTATGTAACAGTTATCTCTCCAAGAGAAGGCAAGCTTTCTTGTAATCCCAGTGTCTACCCCAGAGTGTAGCATTCATTAGGTAGGTCAGTAATCATTTCTTAAAGGTCTATTATGTACTATTAGGCATTTTGCTAAACATTGAGGACAAAGGGAAAGGCTGAAGCTTGCCCCTGCCTTGGAGAAGCTCATCAAAGAGACAACACTAAAATAACTATGTACAAATCAACCATACAATATAGCAAATAGAAAAAATAAAGGACTTAGGGAGAGTTATTGCAAAAGTCTTCCTATGGAAGGTGGGAGTTTTGGACAGGGTTTGAAGGAAGCCAGGGAAGCAATATATAAATGTTTGTTGATTCCCTTTGGCCAAATTAGTTAACCTCTAAGCCTTGTTTTCTTCATAGGTAAAATGGACGGATTAAACTAGATGGCCTTTAAGGTCCATTCTTTCTCTGAATTATATTAAACCCTACGGGAGGTGATGGAATAGGAAAAAAAAATATTGCCAATGTAACATCTATAAAGCACTTCAAGAGGAAGAAAGAACCTAAAAGGACATTCTCATAAATTGGACAAGATAAATCGAGGAGGCAAATTGCAGGAACTAAGTTCAGCTAATTCAGGCACTTAGTACCTTAATAAGACATTTAATGAAACCCAGAAGATGAAAATCTTTATCAAGTAGCCAACTGAATTTGCCCATTAAATCAAGTATAGAGTACCACGATGTATATTACTACTTCAGTTTCTTTTGCCATTGGTATACCTGATATAAAAATATAATTGCATTACACATCTTAAACACTGTGCATTCCTCTTGCACTGTAATGCCCAGTTTCAGCTGGCAAGAACGTCTATTATCATAACATTATTTTCAACTGAAATTCAACATCATTAATGCATCTAAGGGTTGATACCACAGATCCAGGTTTGAAAAAGAAGAAATGTCCACTCAAAAAGAGAAAAGGCAAACACGAGAATCATTTATTTTGTCTTTCTACAAGTTTACCTTTCCCTAATTTCCTTTTTTCTCCCTCTGTATATTGTTTCTCATGTAAACTTCCTCAGTTATACCATAACTGGATTGTATAATAACAACTGGTAAGGACTTCAAAAATACTTTGTAAAATCTGTCACTATAGCCTTTAGTTTTGTATCAAAGTTATTTCCAGCTGCACTTCCAATCCAAAGTCTTTACTTATATACAAATTAAATTAAAATTAAGTAAAATTCAGTGACTCTTTCAGTAAATACAACATTCCATGCCCATAGCCCTCCTCCTTTCCAAGGGAAGGAGAGAAGTGAATCTGTAAATATTTACTAATTATTGATTTCTTCCAAAATGTGTAGTATGAAAACTATTAAATCTGCAGCTTCTTTTTATACCTTGGACATGTCATACTAGAAGTTTTCCTACCACATTAATGATGACACTAAGAAGACAAACACATCACTGTTTTTCTCCTAACATCTGACTTAGTTCTTTAAACAATTTTTTCCTTATTCTATCTCTCACATTAAAATAATATTTATAAAATCATGAACATGGTAACATTTTTATGGTACATAAAACTTAACATTAAAAAAAATATTCCTGTGCACTATTCAACTATTTCCTTGAAAATTTATTTCAATGAGCTAATTCTATCTCAAAAATAAAACTCCCATCTTCTTGCCATTTCTTCCTCGTTTTTACTAAGTTGAAAGTTCTCCTCCTACCAAAGTAACATTTCTTTCCTGTGTTACAGTAACATCCTTCATTGCAAATTCCTCACTGACTCTCCCTTGCCCTTCAAATTCATTTTTTGTATCTTCACCATCAACTGAATTCACCATTATTCCTTTTTTCTCTTATCACCTCCAGCCCTCAACTGTTCCCTCCATTTTACTAAAGCACGTATTTTATCTTCTGTTCATTTTATCTTATTTTACATCAAAGGAGTTTTTACTGAGAGATATCTCAATCTTGTCCTTCAAATTCCATAAGGAATCTATCAAATAATCAGAAAAAATGCATTCAATATTCACTCAACAAATATTTCTTAAGTGTTTGTGTATAGTGATGCTTAACTCTCAGTTAAGCATTCCTGGCAATCATTGCACACAACAGCAATATAGTTGGAAAATAAATTCAGAATTGACACTATTTAAAAAAAAAGGACAATTGTTCAGGGTATTTAAAGAATCATACAGATCTCAATGCTTTGAATATTCTCTCCAAAGAACAAATAATCCCTTATCCTGGTCTCCTCATTCTTTATTATGTTTATATTCTTGTCTTTTCTCAAATTCTCAGTAAGGGAATTTACCCAGTTTTCTGAAGGTCTTCATCTAAGGCTGGTAATATTTCACAGCTTCAAATACAACCTCTAAACTGTTCATCTTTAATCATTTTATCTCACTACACAGCTTCCTTCCCTGCCCCTCCTTTTTTAGATTGAATATGCTGCAATATATTCTAATGGTGCTTCTTTGGTAGAAAGTGGTGTAATAAACATTATCCAGGGCAAATATGATGGCTTTCTTGCAATTTGTATCCTCCTAGCACCAGAAAAATGGTATTTCCTGATTCATAGTTATTATATCAGTTAGAGAAAATTGGTGCCAAAACGTTGATCGTTGGGAGAAGTAAGGAAAACATTATAGATTTTTATGTATGCAAGTGGGTCCCCTTTCTTCCTCCTATTCTATTATGGATCCATTTGATCATCCATAAGTAGTGCCTCTTCAAGATATATGTATTAATCTATCAACTCAGTGAACTGCTCACAAAAAGATACTATAATTTGGATATTATATTGGTTTCATCGATTTATTTTTTCTTGTGTGAAACATGAGACTATTTTCTTTTAAACAATCATGGGCTTCCTTGAGGACACCCTGGGGTTTGATATAATCAGCACATTATCTGCAAAGAGAAGTTTGACCTTTAATGGTTTCTGACTGTTCACAGGAAGTTGATTTTGAAGTCATTCCCATATTGGTAGCCTATAATTTTGTGTCTGTTTGGATACAGAAGATTTAAGGATGGGTTCAGTTCAGAACTAGTGGAGAGAAGAGCACCTATTTCTAAGAAAGAAAATGATGTAAAAACCAAAGGCAGAAATATAACTTTTTATAAAGATAAAATACATTTTTATGTAGTGCAGGTCACTATTTGCCATTTGTGATTCCCAATTACTTTTTATTTAAATTTTAGTGCCATTTTTTTATACCAAAAGCATTTCTCCTCAAATTCTCACCCTCCTCTATTATAGTATTTTAAGAAAGTTAGATAGATATAATCATAATATTATATGTATACATACATAAACATATATATATATATATATATATATATATACAGCTATATCAATAGATATACACACAAAATCAATCAACATAAGGACTGTGTCATGTAGAAATACTGTATTCTGCATCTTTGACCCCTAAATCTCTACTGAGAGGAATAAAATATGCTTAATAGTCAGTTCCATTGTAGTCAATCATAAATTAAATGCTTTTAGTGTACAACTCTTTCTGAAAAGCATATTAATTTTAGACAGGTATAAGTCTTTTGTATAATTTACGTGTCTTTAGCCTCTTTAACTTCTTATTTGGAAAGTGAGGCAAATAAATGGCCTAGTGAATAGAAGGCTGGACCTGGAGTCGTTAAGGTGAGTTCAAATACAGTCTCAGACACTTATTAGCTCATTGTCCCTAGGCGAATTATTTTACCTTTATATGCCTCAATCTCCTTAACAGGTGAATTGGCAGCCTTAGATGAAGACCTTCAGAAAACTGGGTAAATCCCCTTACTGAGAATTTGAGAAAAGACAAGGATATAAACATAATAAAGGATGAGGAGACCAGGATAAGGGATTATTTGTTCTTTGGGGAGAATATTCAAAGCATTGAGATCTGCATGATTCTTTAAATACCCTGAACAATTGTCCTTTTTTTTTAAAATAATATCAATTCCAAATTTATTTTCCAACTATGTTACTGTTGTGTGCAATAATTGCCAGGAAGGCTTAACTGTTATATTAGGGATAGGTGGAGCTGATTTCCAAGATTTTGTGAAATTTTGCAGAGAAATTCTTTATTTCACTCTCTTTAATGTAGGTTGGGAAACAAGCTAACACTGTCTTCATGGTTTTCTTTACAACTTCTCACGAGCAAACAAAAGTAAGAGAACTACATATTTGATGCAATAAAATGTTTTCTGTTAACCTTGTACACATTACTGACAATTCTTGTAATCTCCATATCACCTTGAGCCGAGCTCATGAGTCATTCTTCCAAGAGGCGATTGCTTCTCTATGTTATTTGACTTCCTTTCTGCAAAGGTTATTGCTATGGATGTGATCCAGTTCTTTGAGAAGTATATTAACTCAGTCATTTAGTGCAGAGCTCATACTAATAGTATCAACCTAGGATCATGGTTCCAGGAGCTCTGAGATCATCTAATCCTACCTCATCTTTTCAAGGAAGAAATTCAAACTGAGGGAGGCTGAACAACTTGCTCAAGGTCACACAGCTAGGAAGCATTAAAGGTGAGATTATTAGATTCTTATTAAAATCATCCATACTGTTGATCTAACAATTTTTTATCAACCTTTATTTCTTCTTCTACTACTGTGTCAATTTAAAAGCAGAAGTCAAAAAGGATGAAAGAGAATAGCAATGTATAATGGCAATCAGATATAAAAGTCAAATAATTAACAATATATTATTAGGAATAATTTAAATTCATATGGGATTCTAAAATTATAAATTCTTGTACAGGCATAATTTTATTTGATTCACACAATTATGTGCTTAACACAAAGGACTCTACAGTAATTCTTACTTTATAAAGAAAATAAGATTTTAAAATATTGTGTTTCCCATTTTCACAAAGCTAGTAATCTAGAGGACAGCCTACTTTTGAAGAACCCATCCCCAATTCAAGTTTTATCCTTAACTGAAATCGCCAAGACTGTATTGAAATTTACTCCACCTTTGTACAATGTGACAAAACTCAGAATCTATTAGAATAGGCTTTCAAATGTGTAAAAAATAAGTCGTTATTAATCACAGCCATAATAACTAACTTTCATATAATGTGTTCAAGTTTACAAAGTATTTTCCTCACAAACTTTATGATATCTCACTTTATATGTCATATCTCTTTATCTATAATTTTTTATCTTATTTTTAGAGAGCAGAAAACTGACACAAAGAGATGTTAAGTGATTTTCCCAAGTAGCACAATTAGGAAGAACCACAGACAAGATTTCAATCCAGGTTTTAATTATAGGGCATCTTTCAATATACCACCTAAGTCTGTTAATTAAGAAGTTCTCGTTACTAAAATAATGGTAACACTAATACAATACTACCTTTTATCTTGTCCTATATGAGTAAAATGTTATCTGAAAAGAAAATTAATTTTTAAAATCCATTAATAAAACAGACCAGAAAATTCATGGGATGGAAAATGCACCAAAAAACAAATGAGCATCTTTTTCAATCTACTGAACATCTCAAACTACTTTGACATACAGTAGGCTAAGTAAAAATTCAAATGTTTTTTCATTTTACTCTACAATGCTAAACCAATGTATTTCTAAGGAAAATTCAGTACATTTATGCTTCTTATTGATTTTCTACTTCATGAAAGTGTCGATTTTTTAAATACAGTTTGTGTAGAAGATGCCCCTGATAATTTTTTTCTTTAAATTGGAAAGTACTGTGGCAGAAATTTTAACCTTAAATCACACAGTCACTTAGACTTGAAGCCTGATAACATGTAAATTAATTCTGTGTGGAAAAATATTTCTAATAAAATACTACAATATTTAATAAGTTTTATAGCATAAACATTTTATGACATAGGTAATGTGTGCTTATATATGTGTATATAATATATACATATAAAGTAAAATGAAGCAAAGAATAATTTATAAAATATGTTATAGTCAAAAGTGTTTTTAGCATATATTATATGCTAATTATTTTTTTATTTTTATTTTCATGCTTTATTTTATTTTATTTATTTATTTATTTATTTTTTTAAATAAATTTATTTAACTTTTTACATTCATTTTCACAAGACTTTGGGTTCCAAAATTTTCTCCCCATTTGTCCCCTCCCCCTCCCCAATACACTG
>CM053771.1:369467301-369488793 GCA_028658325.1 Potorous gilbertii | reverse complement strand
CCTAAGGGAGGGAAAAGCACTGAGAATTTCTGTAGGCAATGGTTTGGAACATTTTTTAAACTGCATCTTGATTTGAAGTATTTATTTCCATAGTTTTTACCATATATTCTATAATATGACCAGCTTATTTTACTTTAAAATGATTTGTTTCAGCATTTATTTAAATGGAATCGAAAAGTTATTTTTGTTCCTTTTCATATGTGCATTTTTCATTCCTAGATCTTGACAGTAATAAATCCCCATTTCAGAAAAGAAATCTGATTAATAGTTAGGTATATTCAATCCATCATTAATTGTATAATTCTACTTGTTGATGTCTCCTCCCTCCTCATTATTTCTGCTGAGATACAGATGTTTAACCATGAACAAAAATTGTTAGACTATATAGGCACAACTGATTGACATCCTGATAATATCACCTGAATTTTTTAGTCTAAGGTCAAGATTAAGTTATAAATTCCTTAAAAGCATCTTTGCTTTTTCCATATCCCTTCTCCTTGTACCTGATATCTTCACTGCCTATTTAACTAACCCTGTATGTATATATGTGTGTGCATATATGTGTATTACACACACACACACATATATATATATATATACATATATATCACAATACTTTTTTCTGAGAGTTATGTATATTAGTCAAATGAATGATTAAAGGAAGACACAATGAACATCACCTGCCCCAAAGTCCTCATTTTTCTAATGAGTAAATGGAAAGTCAGTGGTATTTGAGTGACTTGCCACACATCAAAACAGTGGTAGAACCATATTTTTCACATTTTAAGAAAATGATTGGATGGGTTAGTATACACATAAATATTGATTTCCAAAAAATCAGTGATTCTATTGTTATAAGAAATTACTAATGAAGAAATTTCTCAACTCAAACTGGTAAATTTTGTCATATTTAGGATTAGAGAGTTGTCTAGGGAACTGAATTGATCAGGGTCACCTAGTTAGTGGATATCAGGGTAGGATTTGGGGTTAGGTCTTCTTTGGGCTCTGAGATTAGCCATTCATTCATAATGCTCTGATGCTTTTTCCCCACCCCTTCCTGCAGAAATATACATAGGTTGATAGATGGACCTGTAGGTTAGATTAGATAGCTGTGTGTCTATTTTATTTACTATAGCAATTCTATTCCTATCTTGAATTCGATGTTCTAAAATTTCCAGGTGCAACTTTCCACATGTTTTTAAGAAAACACATTACCTTTAGAGAGAGAATATGATGCAACAATAGATAGAAAATCAATCCAAAAGTCAGGAATGCAGGAATTTGGGTATTCACTCTGACATATGTACTGATTTTATCACCCTGGAAAAATCACTTAGACTCTCAGTGCTCCAGACAACTCTCTAAAAGTATAAGATGTAGAGAGGGATGTTGACTTGCATTGACGTAGTCTTTCCTTAGCTAAGAGTTTCCTGTGTTAATGAAATCACATCCAGTTTCTCTTCCTGTTTCTACATTAGATGGACATGTAGCTGTATTGTGGGCTTTATTTTGTGTTCTTAAAATGAGATATGGGATGAAAATTCAAATATTCATTCTTTTGACATTTGACAAATGTTTAGAGAAAGTAGGGCCTGGAATCAGGAAGAATTGAGTTCAAATCCATAAATCCAACCTCAAACACTTAAGAGACCTGTTACTTAATCTCACTCTCAGGTTCCTCACTAAAAAAAAATAGCCTCTATCTCATAGGATGGCATGAAATAGGTGCTATGTAAATGTTATTTTTTTCTTTCTCCTTTTCCTTCTTCCTTTCTTTTCCCTTATTACCTTCTTCTTTATCTTTTTCTTACTATTTCTGTTTCTTTTTCTCTCTTTTTTCTTTGTTTCTTCTCTATATTCACATTGACTAGCAGAATGCTTAACACTTAGTAGATACTTAATAAATTCATCTTTACTGACTGTTTTAATGATTGAATTACCATATACTGACTTTATATGTGAGTGTTTTGCCAAGAGGACTGGACATGATACAAGGTTTGGATAAGACATGGCCCCTGACGTAGAACTTCCAGTCTGGTTGAGATCTATGTCTGAAACACAGACAAATAGAATTCACAACATTATGTGATAAGTGCATTGGCGAGGTTCAGATTGCAATACTTTATGTATTGAAAGTCCTTCATGCTCTGCCTAGAGTCAACCTTTCTAGGCTTATTGTAAATCATTCTGCTTTGCACCTTCTGTGTTCCAGCCATACTGACTCACTTATTGTCCATGCATGACATCCCATCATTTATCTCTCTCATGTCTAGGTTAACAGGAACTCCCTCCTTACCTGTACTGTTTTCTAATCCCCAACTTCCTTCAAATTACTTCTAAAAGTTATTTCTTGTATTAAGACATCCTTAGCACCAACATTCATCCCCCTCTCTTAACCCTCAGCTGATCTTACTTGTAGTAATGCCTCACATATGATGACACATACAATGCATATTCAACTAAATCACTTCATATTTTCATATACTTAACTTTATTCTGTGCAATTTATGAGAATTTGCTGGATAGTTGAAAATGTTGGAATTAATGTCAGCATCCATGGTTTTTAATAGTTTCAGCATTGTAAGCGTTAATGCAATGTTCTTGGTTAGGATGTGTGATTTTATGGAAAAATATTTCTTAGTTATTGAATTGGATCTAACTGTTTTACCTGTGGGCATGGTCGCACATATTGGAAACATTGATTAATGCTAAGAGCATTGTTTCACTTTTATTATACATGTAATGTATCCAGTGTAAAGGATGCTTTTAAATGTATAAGAGAAGAAAGAAAGAGAAAAAGAAATAAAGAAAGAAGAAAGAAAGAAAAAAGAAAGAGAAAAAGAAAGAAAATGGAAGGAAGAATGGGAAGAAATACAGACTTCCTATATGGATATGATAATAGTTGTACTATTAGTATCCATTTAGAAAACCACTACTGGATATGGATCCTTTGCTTTAATTCCATTGCCCTTAGGGTTCTATGAAAAACTTTATCCCCCAACCCATTCCCCCACTAGACAGGTACAACACTTATTTACTCATGGATTATTAGGGTTAGGGAATTAGCAGCCTCAAGGCCCCACATGGCCTTCTAGGTCCTTAGGTGAGGCCTTTAGACTGAGACTAAGCTTTACAGAACAAATTCTTTTATTGAAGAGATTTCTTCCCTGAAGTTTGGATTTAGTCAAAGGGCGACACTTGAGGAATTTGAGGGCCACATGTTCCTCCACAACTGGAATAGCTGGATTTTACTCTATAGGCAATAAATCATCCTATCTGTTAATTATTTTTTTGTTTATTTGCCTTTGTATTTACCCTCCAATAACAGCTAATAACTTCTTCCCTTATTTAAATAAGGGAAATGCTACAAGTCATCCCAAGGGATCTTTCTGAAATATACTTAACCCAATTTTGACAACGGTTTAATTGTTCCCAATTATTTAGAAGTTTATCATCTAATCTTATTTTATTTCTTTTTCTTACTCTCAAAGATATTCAGCTTAGGTTGAGATTTATTTTGTTACTCAGTGACAAGTGCTCTGGGGAAAACTAAGGCACAAATGACCTCTAATACCTTCTTCACCTTTGTGCTTAAAGATTTAGTTTAGGAGGAAGTAGAAATTATTAAATGAAAATATTGTGTATGTTTCATTTACACTTCTTATTCTTCCCTAGAAAACCAACAATTGACTGTATGTATATGTATATATGCATATTTACCTATACATATGTGAGTATATGTCCACAGATAGGCAGAAAGCCAGCGTATGTCTTGAAGGATGTCAGTTTCACGCAAAAATCTAATAGAGAGAAAAGGAAGCTTATTCTGGAGCAAAATTAACTGAAATATCACTGTGGTTTGGAAGCTTGTTTTGATAACTTTTGCAGATTAATCTTGGTTCTCTGAGTGCTTCTATTAGAAAATTCAAAGAAAGAAAGCCCATGAATTTATTACTAAAACAGTTATCTTTAATTCTACAGAAGTAACTTTTTCTTCACTGATTTTGAATGACCTTCAATGATTTGGTAGAGAATTTCTAAGGTCTGTGTTACAATTCTCTATTTATATCATTATATTTATGATTGTAAAGGAATTTCCCTTTATAGGGTGAGATATTTGTATGTCAGTATATATACACATGGGTATATTATAGATACATAAATGTTCAATTCCACTTTGACTTTAAATAAAAATAAAGTATATGATTGAAAGTTAGAATCAATTAAAGTTTGGAGGAATTGATCATCTGACTTTTACACAATAACAAGGAAATAGCTTCTCTTTCTCCTATTTTCTCTGAGTGCAAAATCAAGTTAAAATATCATAGGTTAATCCCAAGACTACTCCGTAAATGTCTTTTCAAATGGCTTACATAAAGATCTTGGTGAAATTCACACAGGATTTGAATATTTACAGGAAAACCTTCCTAATCTCTTGAACAAAGGGCAGAGCTGCCTGGTACAAGAATGCCATCTATTGGCTTCTAAGGAGTGGCACTGACCATGTCCAAGCACAGCAAATTTTGAGTAGAGCGTGAAGGTGCCCAAAATGGAGAGTCTGAGAATAAGGATGATTTTTCTCTCATTACTCACATGCATTATACTTTCATGTGATCTCATATGTAATATCTGCATATGCATATATACACATGAAATAACTTGTTAACCAATGCTATAAAACAGAATTTCTGTATGACCGCACTTTATACTTGCATTTTTTGCATGCTCTTTGTGGAGAAATGGGTAAATTAGGGCAATTATGAAGAATGTCATATTTCTTTTCTCCTTCCCATTGCTGTCATTCAACAAATAGTTTTAACATCACCCTGAACATGCATCAGGTAGCTCTGGAGGAGGGCCAACATTATTCATCAAAAAATAATCTCCAAAATTAGAGATGCTAAATTTAGGAATTACAGATTAGCTTCAGTGTCTGACACCTGTTTGAAGAATGGTTATAGAAAAATATTGTGAAATATTTCCTTATAAAGAATTTCAGAAATATTTTTTCTAAAAATTATTTACAACACATAGATAAGCTTCTATTGGGGGAATATGCCAACAGAAATACATAAAGGTATCTCTGTTTATCAGTTAAATACAGTTCAGAAAATTCACATTATTAACTGAAATGAAAAAAAAATTACATTAATTACTCCAAGAAGTGTGGCATCTCTTTTAAACATATAGGCCTTTGATTTCATTAGTATATTATAGACTTGAAAAACGCTCGCTCTTTTTATGAGGAAACATTTTCTCTTTAGCTCTTACTCACAGACATTTTCATGTAGCACTGACTTACTTAGGTTCACACAGCCACTCTGTGTCAGAAGTGGACTAGAACTGACATGTTCTGTCTATGTTCACAATTCCATAGTACTTGTCAAAATTCTCTGGAATAAAATAATATTTGCTTGGAAAAGTGGATGCTTGGAAATTGCTGACCTATACAAAAGTTAAATTTTCATGGAGTAATCACTTCTTAACATTCCTATTTTTATAGGGCTAGAGAATGAACAAAACAATAACGACCTTGATACAAATAGACGCTCTTTAACAGGTTCCAACAACGTGAAACAGTTTATCAAATTACACACTTACAAGTGATCTATTTTACATAAACTTGTACCAAATAGAAAAATATCTGAACCTACAAAATTATGCATATTTGGTTTCTAGACATAAGAAAATAGGTAAAGGTAGAGTAGTAGTCACCATGATCCCTTATCCATTAAATTCCAATCTTCATCATTTACTTTATTTTTGTAACCTACTCGATGACTGCTATTAATGATTACTAATTTTGCTAAGTGTTTCCCATATTGATAAATTCACTATGTAATACTTAAGTGTTTTCTTTTAAGTAATGAATAGCCCAAGTCATTCTCATTTGAAACATTCAAGGCTATTTTACTAAACTCTTCCTACTGTGTGTCATTTAATAGAGAAGAAAATGTCAATAATAAAATCTACTATTTATTGTTGTTGATGATTTGTTTTAGTCATGTCCATCTTTTCTTGACTGATTTAGGGTTTTCTTGGCAAAGATAATGGACTTGTTAAAAGTTACCATCCTTTCTACTAAAACATTGTATTCTTTTTTTGAGATGAAATGTAAAAGATGAAAATTAATCTAGAACAATTTCACTAACTTTAAGAAATAGTATATCTATGCCTACAGATATAAATGTCACTAATTTTAACATTTTATAATGCTCTTAAAAACTCATAGAAATGAATTTCCATATAAACATTTCATAATGTATAATGCATTTCTGAAAAGATTATATGAATATACATCTGTTAAATATTGAATTTATTCCTGTCTTTCATATTTTTCCCAAATGGTATATCTAAATTGTTGACTATATGATTTCCTTTTATATTAATTTTGACTTCTAGTAAACTGTTTCACATTTGTTTTTGGAGAATCTTTTCTTACAGAAGTTAAATTTATTGTTTTGTACTTTCTAGACCAAAGATGTCAAACACCTGACCTACAGTCCCACAATATTTCCAGGTATAGCCCTGAATTAGATTAAAAATGTAACTGAGAAATATTTAAAAAATAAATGAAAATATAAAGAAAACATAGATAACATCAATATGTGGTTTTCTAAAACCATGTGGGACCTGTGATGATTCATATGTACGGTTCAGTGGCTCCAGTTTCTCTTTGTGCTTGATACCACTGTTCAAGACAGTCTTTTAAAGGTTTATTGTTTGCTTGCTTTGTAAATTAGGTCTTCCAATTTACTGGAGTGTTTGTCAACCTTTTCAACTATGAAGACCTATTTTTAACATTAAAAAACATGGATTTTTTTTAAGATGGTAGCTACAATATAAATCATAACACAGAAACTATGTAGGAGATATAGAAGGTATTAGGAGAATACCATGGAGACATAAATTTTGTCAATGTGTGAATTGTGCACAAGAGTTCTTGGCAATGATATATTGACTAGTGATCATGTTATAAAAATCAAAATGCTAAAACAAAACATTTTTAAAATAATAAAAGAATGATTGTATGCTTTGTTTACAAAGCTAGCACTTAAAGGTATACATTGTATTGCATTTTTATCGTCTTTATTTACCTTATAGTCATTGTATATTTTCTTTTTTTGCCTCTATTTTTATATATCTCACCAGTCTTCCCGTATTTCTTTGAATTCTTCGGGCCTGCTCTTTTTTATTAATCCTTACAAAATTTTAAGATTAAATGAACTTAATTTGAGGAAAACGATGCCTATAAAAATCATATTTTAGTAATATTTAATGGTAATTTACTAATTGCTATGAACTCCAGTAGGCCTTGGCAGTAAATATTTAAATCTAATTGAAACTCCGGCATGGCAGGAAAATCCTGCTTGCCATAATATTTCTCTTCATGATTTTTAAGTACAAATTTACTTCTTGTTGTTATTTTTGTCACTGTTTAGTGAAGTCCAAGCTGTTATGCTTGGTAGAAAATAACAAACTGAAAATCCAAGTGAAATGGAACAGTTTGAAACATAACCATTGCTCAAACCTGCAGCTCTCCTCATCAACCTTCAGAGGCCCCTCTCAAAGTGGACTGAGGGCGTTGCTCATGCTTATTTAACCACTGCGTATGTCTGATTTATTATTCTGTTTACAGTTTTGCAAGATCTTTTTTTTCATTAAAATGATAGGTTTATCAGTATCAAAGCTAACTTTTGTTCATCTTCTCAAAAGGCAAAAACACCTATCAGGAGAGGCAAACAATCCATCATCCAAACTGTATGAACAGGAAAGAAAATAGAAAACACTTATTTGTGTGTCACTAATTCTCTATAGGATAAGATTTGTTTGTTGCTGTTATATGGAGGCATTTTAACCTAATTTATTTAAACACTTGATTAAGAATATCTTTCCTTATCTTAGGAAAACAATAAGTAGTGAAAATATAAATATTTTTTTAAAATTAAAAATATTATTGAGAGGGGAGGCTATTTAAAATTTAATAATCAAGAATTTTCATATAGTCTATTCTCAGACATATTAAGCTTTAACTGCCTTCACTTCTGGCAAATTCTTGTGTGCATATGCATATATGCATGTTCCTGTGTGTATATTTTTGTGTAGATGATTAAATAAAAGGAGAAAATTAGTCCTTTGCATATAAGAACTCTTTAAATAACGTCACATATAAACTAGATACAGAGGGCAATTAACTTTCCTCTAGCAGATCACTAAGATGATGAGCTGATGAGAGGCTAGCTCACATAAGTGACTTTTTGTAATGCCCACCTTGTGGGATGTTTCATGGATATACTCACAGAGATGTCCAGGAGTACTCAAGGAATACTTGTTTGTTGGTTGACCATTCCAAAAAGGCAAATACATTTCCAAGACAGTTGCATAAAATACCACAGAGGTAGCAGTGCACTAAAAGCTAGATTTGAAATACTAAAGACCTGAATTCAAGTCGCAGCTTGACTGAACCACTAATAGTGACTTTAGTGTCTGTTTTCACATGTGCAAAATGAAGATAATGAGACTTCAAATTACCTACATGAAAAGATTGTGATGAGGATAAACTGAAGTTATGTATGCTGGGAAGCAAACTTCACGTAGTAGAAAAAGCCTTCTGTGGAGTTGGGGGACTTGGGAACAGTTGCAGCCTTGAGTCAGTCAGATTAAGTCTTCTGAAGTTCCACATCTGTAAAATGAAAATAACAATAGCTACGCTATGTAACTCAAAGGGATATTGACTGAAACTCCTGAGTCATCAATATAAAAGCTTAAAACACTGTATAACTTCATGAAAACTTTGGGAAACATTGGATATGGGATACACATACATACATACATTTGTACATACATACATACACACACACACACATATATATATACATATATGTGTATGTGTGTGTATAAAGCTTCTGAGTTTTATTCCAGCTCTAGATCTAGAATTCTATTGCTCTATGATTATTTCAAAATGCTAGATAAAGCCTCCTAGAGAATCGTGTACCGAATTGGCCCGTGCCATTTAGGAAGACCATTACCTTCAATTTACAGAGATACACACAAAGATATCAGTCAGGTGAAGCTGGGTGTGTATAATTCTATGACAGAATGGAACAGATTGAGTTACAGTATTTTGAAATTCATCATCAAAATGAGCTGATATTGTGAAATGGTATGGTGGTAAAAGCAGTGAATTCGGAGTGAGAGGACTGAAGTTCAAATGTCTGCTCTGCCACTGCTCTCAACTTTCGTAGTCTTCAAGACAAGTCACTTCAGTCTTCTGGACCTCAGTTTCCTCATCTACAAAATGAGAGGTTTATATAAAACTCCTTCCAGTTCTTAATATGTGACTTTGTTTAGGATGTAGGCATTAAGATATTTACCCTGCCCAGACCCCTACAGCTCACACAACTATAATAAAGACCCAAAGATACCTAAAGACCTTTTCAGCCATCACTCCATGATCCTATGATACAGGGACAACTGAACACTTTCAGTTACCACTAATAAGGAATCTTCTTAGAAAAAAACCAAAACAGAACACAGTACTCCCACCAAAAAGTGGATTATGAAGATTAAAGCTAGGCTGAAAATTAGTGTTACCTTGCTGCACTAAAGGATAAGGATAGGATTAATTTTGTTGAACATCACACTGAATACAATGAGTTCTAAAAGAAATATATTCAGAGAATTGTGGATTTTTTTTCTTTGAAATGCATCAAAAAATAAGAGGCAGAGGGGAGGAACTTGATGCTTCAAGTCTACAATGACCTGCTAGGTCCTCAAGTATGGCCCTTTGACTGAATTCAAACTTCACAGAACAACCCTGAAAAAGAATACATCTGACAAATTCTCAGAGATTTGTCCCAGCCCCACCCTCAGAGACTAATTACTCATTTCTTTGTTAAATCTGTGATGTGAAACAGGTAAAAGTTTTACCTATCAATATCCTAAAGTATTTCTTCTGCACATACTATATTTTTAATGTTGTGGATGAGGCATTTTTTATAATCTCACTTGATAGCTGGCCCCCTCCCTACTTACTAAAAATTTCATATCTGTTCTAATTATGCTTATTCTGTGAAGTGAAGTCAATGGATGAAGTTTGATGGTGTTCCTCAAATAGATTGTGAATATTCCTTAGCGTAGCCTGGTGAATTGTTTCCTGGCTAAGAGAGACCTGAAACCAAGGCTCACTTACCTATGGATGAAAAAATGATAATTGATATTTATCTAGCTTAATAACCCAATAATACATGTGTTCCATATGTGAATATCCCTATTCAAAAATGAAGAAACTCAAGTTCAGAAGTGAATGACTTTGACCATGATAACTCAGCTAGTAAGTGTCAGAAGTATTACTGAAATCTAAATCTTTCATCAGTTCAAATCTACTGCATTTCCTCAAGAAAATATGAGTACATGCAGATATGGCCTATATTGAATTGCCTGCCTTCCCAAAGGGAATGGGTGGGGAGGGGAGGGATAGGGAGAAGTTGGAACTCAAAGTTTTAGGAATAACTGTCGAGTATTGTTCTTGCTACTAGGAAATAAGAAATACAGGTAATGGGGAATAGAAAATTATCTGGCTCTACAGGACAAAAGAAAAGATGGGGACAAGAGAAGGGAAGAATTATAGAAGAGAGGGCAGATTGGTGATAGGGGAAATTAGAATGCTCGGTGTATTGGAGTGGGGGTAGGGGAGAAATGGGGAGAAAATTTGGAACCCAAAATTTTGTGAAAATGAATGTAAAAAGTTAAATAAATTTATATTAAAAAAAGGATATATGTGTATATGAATATACATACATAAACATATATGTTTATCATATATACATATATACACTCACCTGCAAAAGGTTTCTTTTCAACCAAAGGATAGGATTAAGAAAGATGCAAGAAGCATATACTTCTTCCTTTAGATTTGTCCTACCAGACTTAGAAGAGAAGGAGTCAGGAGTGTGAGGAGAGTGTACTTTTTTAATAACTATTTTAATATAATAATTTTTGGGTGGTGGGGTTACTCACTTATCTTCTTACTGTGGATAAAGTGTTAAGTAGCAAGATAAATTGATATCCATACACACTGACAGTACAGGTATAAGTGAAAAGAAAGTAATGTATGCCTTTGGGGGTAATTATTGAAATATGTGACTAGTATGTAAAAAGTCTATAGATTAAAAGACTGTCCTCTTCAAAGCAAAGGGGAAATGTCAAATATTGATAACATCACAAAATTTTGAGATAATAGGAATCTTAGATCTAATTCAAGACCATTGTTACAGTTCAGATGAGTAACCCAAGAATCAGAGAGGTTATGCAAATCTATCAAAGGTCACCCAGATTATAGGGCATATTCAAATGTAAATCCTCTGATTCCAAACTCAATTCTCTCCGTAACACGATGTATTTAATTTTTATGAAGTAAATTACTTTTCTAGCATTTATCCTATTATAGTACTTTTGGCAAGTTCCTGTGATTTAGTGCATCTTTAAGAGTGTTCAACTTATGCTCAAAAGTTCACTATTTGAGTGTGAGCTAAAATTAACTATATGTGCATACATGCATATACATATATACACCTATATTTGTCTGTCTATATGTGTATTATATAGTATAAACATATATTACATAGGCAGAAATATTTATGATAACTATGTGCACTCCATAGAAATTTACCTTCGTAGATTTCATCTAGCATCTTTAATTCTACCCTTCCTCCCTCAAATTTATTTGATAATTTTAGTTTTTCAACAGCTTTAATTTTGATAGCTGGAGTGTAATAAAGAATTGTATACAGTTTGACATCTGTAAAGCATGATAATGTGGACACAAAATCGTTTTTTAAAGTATTTCCCTTTTCTCTACCTTTTTATTATCACAAAGAAAACTGTTTGCAGGTCAGTGATCAAGTTTCAAAGTACCAGGTATGACACAAGGCAGAGTTTGGGTACTAAGTAAAAAATAACACGGGTTAGTATTAGCTGCCATTCCAGGAGAATTTTTTAGTCTAGCTGAAATGGTTTGACTGACATTGAGTGAACGATGCAATTTATCACGTGTACATGAAAACGTCAAAGCAAAAGTCCCCATTCTTTATTTGTAGCTCATGTGTTCTAACTTGTAGCATATTAGAGGAAAAATTCTGGGTCATTTGATATTGGTGTTTTCTGAAAGCAGCAGTGAGGCCAGTAAATAAAAACTCAATGGTTAATTCAAAATTAGGAACACCATATTCCACAGACAGAATATTATATTTTAACATGTAATAGCTGCTATGGGACAGCTGGTTGGTATCATGCTGAGACTGGAATGAAGAAGATTTCCTGAGTTAAAATCTAACCTCAGACATTTGCTAGCCATGTGATCCTAGGCAAGTCACTTAACTCTATTTGCCTCAGTTTCCTCATCTGTAAAATAGACTAGGAGAAGGAAATGCAAACAGCTCTAGTACATTTTCCAAGAAAACCCCAAATGGAGTCATGAAAAGTTGGACATGACTGAGAAAAGACTGAACCACAGTTGCTATACTAGTGATGAGAGAAATTATTTCCAACAATAAAGATAATTACAATATGTCAATATATTGTAATGTTTATTATATAATACATATATGGGATTTTGTAAGGAAAATTCTACAATCTTGTAAAAATTATTGGAGGGCCCACTGACTGCCCCTTAGGGATTGGGACTAAACCTGTTATTTTATTGGTGAAGACATCCAAATAAGCTAACTTTCATTACTCATGCAGGTTTACACCTTCTATTTAACCCTCACAGCCAACAACACTGAGATACTAAATGGCTTTTACCAAGGTCATATAGTCCATATGAGCTAGAGACAAGATTTGAGCTAAGGATATCTGGCTTCCAGGATAAATTGATAAACACTACACAAAAATGCCTCTCATTATTTAGGAAAAAAACCCCAAAATAAATCTCAATTATTTCCATAGATATTAGCAAGCAAAAATAAATCATTCCTGTGATCCTTATATATGTTAACATATTAGTATTTTATTAATATCAAGAAATATATTTTAAAGATAACAGGAAGTGCCTCTGAAATAGAATGAGTTGAACAATACACATACAAATACATACATACACACATATAATATGCATCTATATCTCTCTATACATTTCTATCTCGATCTATATATTCATATGTATTGAAATTCTTTCATTTAAAAACCTATGGTTTAAAAATCAGAGATCATTGGAGGGAAAGAAAAGTAATTAATTATGTAAAAAAATGTATCTTGGTAACTATTTTCACAATTGGCATGATGAGCTCCTGACAAATAATTTTACCATGTCTCTTGATACTAAATATCATAGCGACCAATTTTATGTGGGAGGAGGAAAAAGTAGATTTCTTTCTAAAGTAATTAGGAAAGTGACAGAAGATCAGATGTAATAAATACAGTTAATAATAAAGACAGTAGAGTTTAGTTATGCAGAACTGCTTCAGTTACTTTTCTAAGATTATATAGTGAAAAACAATCAATTTTCTGAAAGTTACAGCAAGGCTAGTAAATGGTAGAGGATTCCCTCATGAGGAACATCCTATATTAATGAAATCATAGGTCAGTTTAAAAAACAAAAGTAAATATGGTAGGAATGGTATAAAATAATATTGTTTCATTTGTATAGCCTGTCCAAAATTGATTAATATCTTGTGCATTTTAAAAGTTGAAATTCATTTAAATGTTTATATTAAAATTTTGAGTGCTAATCTTTACCTTTACCTTGCTTCTTAATTGTAAAAATCAAGTTTTAGCTTTCTTTATATTATCTCCTTCAGAGAGTGAAATTCAAATCCTAGTATCTTCCAAATTTTTATGTCCCACCTGGTATTGGCCTGATTTCGAATCTTCTTATGACATTATCTCTGTTTGGATGTGCTTCTCTTACTCTAAACCCAATATACCTAAATCTAGGCTCATCTTTGCTTCCAAACTGGCTTCCGTTCTCTACGTTCACATTTCTGTCAATGGCAGGCCCATTTGCCTTGCCATTAACCTTTATTTTTTAGGATGTCTCCCTATTGTTCCATTTCCTGTCTTCTGTCTCCTGTAAAACTGGTTCATTTATTTTCCAACTTGAAACTGTTATAATGTTCATATTTCCACTATTATCCCCAGACTCTTTTTGCTCTGGGAGGGGATATTATAACTGTACTTCACATAAGGCAGATGTATTTCAAAATATCTGCCCAATGTAAAAAAAGTGAACGAATATCTCCCTTTAGAGTCAGGCAAAGACCAAATGCTTTTCTCTTCCACATGACTATTTGGTAATTTCATTCATACTTTTAAAAAATTTAATTATCAAAGAGATCAAACTAAATCTGTACTTTTCTTCACAGCAGATTGAGTTTGTTCAAATGACTGGAACTATTTTTTGCCTACTTGTCATCTACGGTAACATTTCAAGGCATTGCTTACTCTCTATTGGTTCTAAGATTTTAATTGCTGAAATTGCATAACTTTTTCCTTGTTAAGGAAAGTACTTAATTTGTGCAAATTTACCATTGGTCCTATCTGTTCTTTGATATCATTTCTTATTTTGAGAAGTTTTATGGAATTCAAACTGTAACAGTGATGTTTGATTGATTTTGGTATACATGTGTACATATATGTACACATATATGTACCTGTACATACAATATATGTACATATATACATGCATACATATTATTATATATGTATATATATATATTAGCAAAGAAATATGGTTTAGTGGAAAAAGCGCTGGAATTGGAGTTAAAAAAGAACTGAGTTTGCATTGGACCTCCGATACCAGCTATATGAAAACCCATAAATGAGAAGTCAAGTGAGAAAATATATGCAAATTAATTTGTAAGCGTAAAGAGTTATTTAAATGCTACCTATTATAAAGTCACAAGTTCCCTAAATTTTGAAATTTGTACCATGTCATAGAGCTTCTGAAAGGGTGTAAAATAAAGTTATTGGAAAAAATACAATACTGTAACTGTCACAATTTTTATTCAAAAGCTTCTATGACACAGAAGATCTCACTTAGTGAAAGCAAAATATTTATTTTATGACATAATTTTTATGATTCATCATTTAAAGAAACTCCTCACAAAGGAAGGGAAGGTCGGAAAATAAGAAAATTATGGAAACCCTTTGGAAAGTTGGGTGTTATTTATCACAGGGTCATTGTGAAAGTGGGTAGTTTTTAATGTAGGAAAAATGAGGTGAATATAATACTTCATAAGAATTCCCATAGTTCTAGACATGTGAACTAATTTCTCATCCTACATAATACATATTCTATCATATCTTTTTTTCCAGTGACAGAATCAGATGTAGGGTTACACAGCAAATATTAGAGGAGGTAGCAATCAACTCATTTGACAACCTGTGCATACCTAATTTGAACAGCCATCATACTGATGCTTAGGTACTCTTTCCCTTGATATAGATCTCAATCCCTCCATGATTTCTTATCTTGTGTAGTTCTTGGACTTATCTTTCCACAAATTTCCATTGAAGATGCACCAAACACAACACAGTAGAAAGAGTTATAATTGTGGAGCCATATAGAATTTGAATTCAAATCCCACCTGTGCCACTAGCTACTTTGTGAACTTGGGCAAGTAATTTAACCTCTTGGAGCTTCAATTTCCTCATCCATGAAATGAAAAAGACTAGAGCAGATAATCCTTAAGAAGCCTCAGATCTGTAACGCTAATTACTTGTTGGTATCAGTACAGCAATTGAATATTTTTATCTCATATTTGCTTCATGATTGATCTAACTTTTTTTAATCTGTCACATATGCACCAGTACATTAACTCAGGAGCTATTTGTGGGTTGTATTCCTTTCAATAAACACCAGGGAGATGTTCTGTATATTACATTACTATGCAACAATACCTATACGTTATCAAAATCAAAATTTATGTAAAGAGTTATGTGGATGGACCTACTAGATCCATGTAGTTGCTCAATGTGAAATGTCTAGAAAGACAATTTAGAAAGACATTTGGATTATAATTTTGAGATTGAGTACTGTTTATACATGTCCATCCCAGTATTGATATAGGATATAAAAGGAGAAAGTTTTCCTTCCTTAGCATACCTGCTTCACTGTTTTGGAGAGACATGAAGACCTGTTTCATCTGTGCCAGAGAAGGCTTGGGGGTCAGGTATGTCGTTTAGACCTGTCTGAAAGTGTTTGAAGGCCTGTCAGGCATAAGCTGTTTAAGATTTGCTCTGATTGGATCCAGTGGTCAGAATTAGGAACAATAGGTATCATTTAGGGGCAGCTAGGTGGTGCAGTGGATAAAGTGCTGGGCCTAGAATGTGGAAGATTCATATTCCTAACTTCAAATTTGCCCTCATGCACTTATTGGCCGTGTTACCCCAGGTGAGTCACTTAACCTTATTTGACTCAGTTTCACATGAGCTGGAAAAGAAAATGGCAAAGCACTACAGTATTTTTGCCAAGAAAACCCTAATAGGGTCACAAGAGTCAGGCATGACTGAAACAACTGAACATCAACCACAACAAAACGCATAATTTATAGTGAGGCAGATGGAAGCTGAAGAAAAGAAAACCATTTAATAGTTCCATCAAAAAGAAGATTAGGTTTCTTTTTAAGGCATCAGGTTAGACCATTAGTAGAGGTGTAGAAGAGAAAGATGACTGACCAACTCACTGTCGGGCAATTAGTAGAGGAGATTTCTTTGTAAATAGATGTTGATCTAGATGATCTCTGAGGTTACTTCTGCATGTGATATGTTAATATTCTGTCAGGAAATTCACTTGACTAAGAGGAATGGGACCTTTTGGGAGAGATGTACATACCAGCAGGTAATCAGTAATATGGAGTCAAAGACAGGGGGCTAAATTAAACACAAAGAAATTTATTAATGTACAAGGGTAGTCTACTCACTAATATCAACTTTTACTCTGGTACAGATCTGGTTTTTATAACTTTTCAGACTCCCTTATATATCCTTCAGGACAGATAAGCAAAGTTTCATAGAAAAGAGTAGAGGAGGGGGGCAGAAAAAGAGTATTTTGAATGGAAGTGGAAGGATTTATTTTTAGAAAAAGGAAAAATTATTTGTTTTCAAATGGAGATGACCAAATTCTTGTACAATAGTGAAGAAGTTCATTTAGACCAAGCTTCAGGTGTCGTATTCAAGAAAAACAAATGGTAGTTACGACAGTGGATAGGACCATCTGCTTTGCCATGTCTTGCATAGTTTGGTATGTTTCATTTCTCTTTCAATAGCAGTTGAAGACTTCCTGCTAGGCCACCAGGTGTTTAGGGGATTTCCACACTGTTAGTTCATCAAGATGCTGTGAAATGACTGCTTCCTATTTTCCCTACACATTCACCTAATGCATTTGTCAGCTAAATATAAAATAATTGTATATAGAAGAGCTACAATCCTCAAGACAGATAGATGGAAGATAAAACATCTATATGCATACTTCTCTCAGGAACATTTTTTCCAAAAAACAATTGTTTGTGTATTCATAATACAAAAAAAAATGATGTTGCTTTTAATAAGATATAAAAGCATGCGAAAAACCTTTACTTTTAAATTTATTTACAGAGCATATGGTAGGTCCTTTTTTTTCCAGGAAATTTAGAAAGTTCTTTTTGAAAAGAACTCATTCATTAAATTAAGAAGAGAAGTTTGAGACCTAAGCAGGCCATTTGAGGTGCCTAATTTCCTCACAAGCCAGGATTTCTTCTAGCTTTATCAGGAAAAAATATAATCCTACTTCAAGAGTCTTAATATAGTAAATATATTAATAGGGAATGTGTTAAAGGAATTTGGTGTAGTGGATTGGGTGGTTTATCCCTTTTCACATCTTGCCTTTGACATTTACTTGTATGACCATAAACACATGACTTAAGCTTCACATAACTCACTAAGAATTATATAGTAAGTTATGAACAGGTCCATACCCATGATATCAGAAATCATTGCTGTTATGGAAGTTAAAGATATTATCAACCAATGTGTCATTTTTTCTAAAGGATTTTAGCATTTGAGTATATAAAAAATTTAAAAAGTTTTGTCATAAAGAACTTTACTTTAGTCTACAAAGGCAAAGCACATAAAGTGGAAGACTTTAAGAACCAAGAAATCTGAGTTTTTGTGTTTTTGGAGGGAAGGAAGGGAGGCAATCAGAGTTAAGTGACTTCCCCAGGGTGAAATACATAGTAAACGTCATGTGTCAGAGGCCAAATTTGAACTCATGCCCTCCTGGCTCCAGGGCCATCTACTGCGACACTCAGTCACCTCAAGTTTTAATCTGCTGAAATTTACTATCCTTGAGAGCCTGAGGAAGCTATGGACTCTCTCTGTGCCTCAGTTTCCTCACTTATAAAACAAGATGGTTTGGTTTCATAGTCTGTAACATCCCTTGAAGCTCTATGTTTATCACCATATGACCTGTATGGACAAAATCCAGAAAAGCAAGAGAATTATTTGTAATTTCATTTTGGCTGACAGTTTCTACTTTGCTTTCTTTAAGCAAATTAAAACATCAGATGTGCAAATTGAGTTAAGTTTAGCTGAAATATTTTCCCTAGTGTTTCAGAAAAGTAAAACTTAAAGCAAAATCCTCTTGGATATATATTCAATGACTTCCTCCCCCATTGTTAAAATGTCTCTTCCCAGATCCACTAAAATAAATTTTAGTCATTTTGAATAAGGAAGCTATTAAGAGATCTTTAATTATTTTTAATAAAATAGAACTGGAGAAAAAAAGTGTCATTTGTTATAATGAAGAGGAAAATAAATTTTCAAACTAAGATCAGATTGAAATGTAATATAAAGAGATGGAATTACACCCAAGACCTTTACTTTTTCAACCTGTCCAAATTCATGGAGCTATTTGTTATCAGCTTTTCCTCTTTGGTCTAAGCTTTTTTTCAAAATAACTTCTTAAGCTCCAAAGAGTTTATCTTGTGCATTGTACTATACAGCTGCATTGTCAGAATCCCTTTGTTTGAGAAAACCTTTGGTAAAATGCTTTAAATTTAAATTTAAACCAGAACAATAGAAGTGTTTAATATTGTTGGCTTTCTTTATGTAATGATAGACTGTTTCCATGTCTGTTCTCTACATCTGCCAGCCATTTTCTTTTTGAGGATGTTAATGAATAATGAAGCTTGTTTGTTTTTTTTTTTTTTAATGGAAGCTCTAGCTTTTTTTTTAGTTGTTTTCCTTTTTACTGTTCTTGCTCCTAATATAGAAGTCATTAAAAAAATAGCTACCCATGGCATACAGCTCAACAATTTTACCTTCTGTTTCTATTTGTTTATAATCCTGTATTCCACATTGTACTGAAGTCTGTTAAACATTGATAAGCTGGGTTTTATGCAGTAGGTCCTCAGAGAGCACTGCGCTTAATTGCTGAAAGACCCGGATTAGGTTTATGTATTGTTGAGGTGGTTTAGAAGCTTTTAGCTAGTGACTATTATTCCAAAGGTGCCAAAGCATCTTGGCCTTGAGGTACTCTTACTGTCATTGTAGGTCTCCAATGACTTTGATCTCACATACCCCAATTTCTTTATAAAGTTGACTTATCAAAGAATTCCACTTTTGTTAAAAACCAATGAATGGGATACATTCTGTTGTACCAATGAAACACTAAGTATTTTGACTGAGATCATAAATTCCTGTGATCTTTATTCAGATTTTTACTTTGTGTTTCTTCTTACTTATTGTCCAACAACCCATAAAAGCAGTTTTATTTATTATATTTATTCACTAACTAAGGGGTGTGTTCTATCGTCTCTTCTGAGCCTTACAAAACTAATATGTATTTACTTTCACCAAAATATAGTTTATAATAATTTATAGTGATCCAAATTCCACATCGTTTTTATCCTACTGTTACAGGGTCACCACTGAATGGATAGTACATTTCAAAGGTTTATGGAAGCATAGGATGAAAGACCAGAACGAAATGATACTCATCTATTCCAAATCCCTCATTTTATAGATGGCAAAACTAGAATCCAGAAGGGAAAATGACTTGTATCAAGTTATATCAACAGTCAGTGAGAGATTTAAGATGAGAACTTTAATCTTCTGCCTCCTGTTTAGTGGGAAAATTCCAATAAATGTAATAAGTACACCAATGGCAGCTAGGCAGCACAGTGGACAGAGAGCCAGGCCAGGAGTCAGGAAGACTTAAGTTCAAATAAAACTTCATATACTTACTTGTGGTGTGAATTGGGCAAGTCATTTAATCCTGTTTATCTCAGTTTCCTCATCTGTAAAATATATTGGAGGAAGAAATGGCAAATTACACCTGCATCTTTGTCAAGAAAGCCCCAAATGGGATCATGAAGACTTGGACACCACTGAAAAATGACTGAAAATGGTGTAGTAGATAGAAAGCTAACTTAAGATCTGGATTCAAGGTCCCCCTGTGCCACATTCATTTAGCTCTAAATGCCCTTGGTATTTACCTAACAATATAAATTTTTAAAAAGGTACCAGTTTGTGCCATTAGAATTTTCTCACTAGGAATGTGATAATGAAATCCCTGCTCTTATTTAAAAAAAAACCTACTGAAAATAAATAATATCTTATGTATGTACATACTTCAATAGGCACGTTCAAAGTGTCAATAAAAGTCATTAGTTATTTTTTAAAAAGTCCTTTGACTTCACTAGATTCATTCTTATACAGTTTTGTTTCAATATATGGGGAGAAAGTGACCCCCCAATTGTCTCACACAAATCGTAATTGTATGATGCTGAAAGTCTCAGTCACTCAGTATCATACATATCCTTTTTTTGTTTTTGTTAAAGCTTCTCTCTTCATTTATAAATTTTAAAACTTAATTGTAAATTTAGGTTTGATTCAACGATAGAGCTCAATACCACAGTTTTTTGTTTGTTTGTTTGTTTGTTTTGTCCATTGTCAACAGCAGAACCAGGAATTTTTCTAATTTAGTCATCTCAGGTGATGGATTTTTTTTTCTGAGTGTTCACAATGTATGTTACCATCATCCATGTTGGGGTTGGGGATGAGGGGGTGTGTTTGTGTAGGTAAACACAAAAAAAAGAACTACACTTGTATAAAGGGTAAGCCTGACTCAAACCTTACACTGTTACTTCACATTTGATGCAATGAAATGAGGTACTTGATGGTCATTCAATAGTTAACAAAATAAAGTTTGCTTAGCTATAGCATAGAAGAGATATTTAGCAAGGAAATACTTGTAATTAATTTAGCAAGACTAACTCTCCTAACTCTCTACTCTCCCCTTGTCTCCTTGTTTCCATGTAGTGAGTCCTGCAATCTAGGAATGTGTTCTACCTCTGACTCCAGAGGTAGAACTTTTGGTGCCTTTAGGTCACCAGTTAAATAGGGTCAGAAGTTATCAGGTAGTTGCAGGTAATGCAGGTATCACTTGAGCCTTTAGGGCCCTTAGCCTATCAAATCCTGATGGCAGATGTGTTACCTTCCAGAGAAAAGCCA
>CM053771.1:369427567-369466801 GCA_028658325.1 Potorous gilbertii | reverse complement strand
TGGTGATGATGACGATGATGATGACGATGATGGTGATAATGGTGATGGTGATGATGATGATGATGATGATGATGATGATGGTGATGTTGATGATGACGATGATGATGGTGATGATGATGGTGATGATGACGATGATGATGACGATGATGGTGATAATGGTGATGGTGATGATGACGATGATGATGGTGATGATGGTGATGATGATGGTGATGATGACGATGATGGTGATGATGATGGTGATGATGACGATGAGGATAATGACGATGATGATGATGACGATGATGACGGTGATGATGGTGATGATGGTGATGATGATGATGGTGGTGGTGATGATGATGATGGTGGTGGTGATGATGATGATGGTGGCGATAGTGATGATGATGATGATGATGGTGATGGTGGTGATAGTGATGATGATGATGGTGATGGTGATGATAGTGATGATGATGATGGTGATGATGGTGGTGGTGATGGTGATGATGATGATGATGATGAAGATGAAGATAATAGACAACTCGGTGGCAAAATATGTAGTGTGCTAGGCCTGGAGTCTGGTCGACTTGGGTTCAAATCTGGCTTCAGACAATCATTCAATCTTGTTTGGTTCAGTTTCTTTATCTATAAAATGAGCTAAAGAAGGAAATGGCAAAACATTCCAGTATCTTTGAAAAGAAAACTCACAAACAGTTGAACACACCTGAAAAGCACATAATAGAGGATGATGATAATAAATTAAAATGTATTTTATAATATTTTATAATATTTGATATAACATTTTATAATATATGAATCACATAATAGACCATATGAATAAATGGGAAACTCAGATGTGTTCCTCAATCTGATATTTAAAAATATTTTGTTTATTAAAAGATATTAAATTGCATATTAAAGATTTTACTTACCCTCTATGTAATATAACCCATGTTTTTCAACATCTATACCAGTAACCATTTTCTCCCTTTACAGAAACAAACATTGGTCATTGCAGAATTTTAAAAAGACATTAGATAGTTTCTACCATAATAATTTGTATAACAATCTGTTTAGTAAGTATTCATACTTAATAAATAAATGAAGAGGTAGTAAGATGATTCAAGCTAGCAAAAATATACACAATATTAATTTTTTTTTGCCTTGATTAATTCTACTATGTTAAATTGATGACAGTCTTGGAAATACAATGAACTTGCATTCAGATGATATAGTTTCAAGTTCTATCCCTTTCTGTTATTGACTTTTCAGCTTTATGGAATTCACTTAGCTTTTTTAAACCTCTGTTTTATCATTTTGGAAAATAATAATACTCACTTTTTTCTGCCTTGTAAAGTTATCATTAAGATTGTGGGCAGAAAGAAAGTGGAAGTCCTTTGAAAATTTGTGAGACTCTATACAAGCATAAGGCATTATTTTTTTTCACCTTATACCACCTTTTGTTTTCTGCTTTATTTCAGAAACTCCACGTATTGTATGAAAGTGTCCATTTCACTGACTGTAGGTGAGAATGACACTGGACTTTGCTACAATTCCAAGATGAAGTACTTTGAAAAAGCTGAGCTTAGCAAAAGTAAGGAAATCTCATGCCGGGACATAGAGGATTTTCTAATACCCTACAGAGAGCCTGAAATCCTGTGGTATAAGGTAAGGAATAAAGAAGGTCAGGTTTCTAAAATAAATTACGGTATGTTCAGTTCTGTAGTATTTTTTCAGGTTGTAAACCTTTTAAAAGTACATAGTAGAGCATACCTCCTATTCTCTTGAGACCATGTTGTTTCAATTATTATGAGACTTCTTGTTGCTTTGAAAGGATTTAGTCAGTTTGGTTAGCTATAGAGAAGAAAGAACTGGGGGAAACTGTGTGATAACTTTTTCTTTTGAGATAATTCTTATGATTCTTTCTTAGCCTCTGATGATTTGGCCAAAAGTAGAAAATAAATCATCACTTTTGCCCAAGGGGGATGTGCAATGCAAGAGAAATCCTAAAACAATAATACCAACAAATGACTAGCAACTCTGGAATATAATTGTATGCTCATTGTCATTGGACTTTTAAAAATTACATGTTTTGTTGTTTTTAGTTTTCTGAATTTCAAACTGAAAAAGCTGGGATGGGGGGAACCTTTGTTAAACTCCATGAAATTTAAACAATTTTGTTTGCATACAGTTGTTTCTTTGCAACTCAAAAATAATTTTTGTAGTTGAAAATTGAAATCTTGCCTCTGTTATCCTTACACATAATTGGAACCCAGTACCAATGAAAGACCTAAACTTACATCAAAGTTACACAATTATTTTTATTAGCTTGTTTATGGAATAAAAATGTACTTATTGAATATAAATAGAGATCAGTAAAGCTTTTATGTAAAAAAATCATTGTAGAATGCTTTATCTGTGGTTATATAATGTCTTAAAATTATAGATACTCTCTGGATATTGGACATTGGACCTGTGAGCAAGTTTTCACCATGTATTCTAAAATACTCCCTACATGCACACCTGAATCAAAATAGCATGTCAGAATTATCTTACAATAATCCAGTGTTCTGGTGTGAATCTTCGGTTGACTTATGAAGGAAGATCGTTATGAACTTTATGTGTTTTAAAATCATCATTCAGAAATCCTATAACCCATGTTAAAGTACTGAATCAATCACTATTCTTTT
This sequence comes from Potorous gilbertii, assembly GCA_028658325.1. Classification (NCBI taxonomy): domain Eukaryota; kingdom Metazoa; phylum Chordata; class Mammalia; order Diprotodontia; family Potoroidae; genus Potorous; species Potorous gilbertii. The sequence continues at coordinate 369,464,138 of CM053771.1, read as the reverse complement.
TACTTCAGGCCACAAATTGACCAGTGATACATTTCCAATACACTGGATAACTACTTCCTCTCTAATTTACATTGTCTTCTTTTTTGTATTTTTTTTAGCCTGAGTATATATCACAGAAGTCGTACTTTATTTTATTGTTGCATTGCCACCATCTATTACAATCCTTGGCATATCGAAGGTTTAATAAATATTCATTCACCTCAGTGACTTTTCCAAAGCTTTTCATCTCTTCTCAGATCTCCCTTCTATTCCCTCATACCCTCTTAGCTGAGTACTTTGCTTCAGACTTTTTTTTTGGAAAATAGTTAAGGCTATTTACCCAGAGCTCCCTCTTCTTCCCTCCTCCTCATCTCTCATCACTCAGATGCCTTCTGGCAAATCTCCTCCTTCATCCACATTTCATATGAAGAAATGACTGTTTTCTTAGCTGGGACTAACCTCTCTGCATGGGCAGGTGAACCCATTCCATGCTGGCTTCTCCAACAGTGTCCCCTCTATCATTTCTTCTTTCAGATTCACTTTCACTCTCTCGCTGCCTGCTGGTTATTTCATTAATGCCTTCAAATATGCTCATGTTTTCCCCATTCAAAAAAAAAAACAACCTCACTCACTTTACCTGTCCATGTCCACTAACTATTGTCTTTTATATCTTTCCTCCTTTTATGGGCAACCACCTTGAGAAAACTATAGTAGGCTCCTTCAATTCCTTTCGTCTGACTCTCTTTTTAAACTCTGCCATTGGGTTTCTAACTTCATTAATCAACTTATTTTATTGTCTCTAAAGTTACTAATAATCTCACAATTTCCAAGTCTAATGACCTTTTCTCAATTCTCATCATCCTTGATCTATCTTCAGCATCTGAGACTGTCAGTTATCCTCTTCTCCTTGACTAGTAGCTTCTGTCTTGGTTTTCATGACACTAATCTCTCTTAGTACTCTTCCTGCCTGTTTGACCAGTCTTTCCTCCTTCTCTGTTTCTTTATCCAGGTCACACTTACTAAGCATGAGAGTCCCCCAGTATTCTGCTCTTGGCCCTTTTCTGTGCTCTCTATGCACCATTTTACTTGGTGAGCTCATCAGATTCCATTGTTTCAATTATTATTTTTATTCAGATGATCCTCAGATCAGATTGTCCAGCCCTAACCCCACTCTCAACCTCCAGACTCACATTTCTGATAGCCTTTAAGCAATTCAAACTGGATTTAAAAGATATACTGGTTATATGCATATCAAACTCAGTATTGACAAAAATAAACTCATTATCTCCTTCTTCCCTTCTGCAAACTCTCCCCTTTTCCCTAAGTTCCCTAGTACTGTTGAAGGCACCACCCCTCCCTGTCACCAGACTCACAACCTAAATGTCATCTTTGATTTCTCACTCTCCTTAATTCCCTCCATACTATATCCAATAAATTGTCAAATCCTGTCATTTCTATCTTCACAACATCTGGCAAAAACTTCCCTCTTCTCTCCTGTGACATTGCAAACATCCTAGTGCATGCTCTCAAATATCCATATTTAGACAGTTACTTGCAATAACTTGTTAATTGTTCACTCTACCCCAAATCACATCACTCCAATTCATTTTTTATGTGACTGTCAAATGTCTCTTTCAAAAATGCAAATTTGATCATTTCAGCACCCTGTTTAATCAACTTCAGTGGCTCTCTGTTACCTCTAGGATTAAATATAGAATCCTCTGTTGAGCTTTCCAAGCCCTTCATAATCTGACCCCTTCTTCCTTTTCCAGTCTTCTTATATCTTACTACTCTCCCTGTCTCCATAACCCAGTAACACTAGACTTCTTGCTATTCCTGAAAATCACATTCTGTCCCCTACTTCTTAGCATTTTCCTTGGCTTTCCACCAGGCTTGCTAAATTTCTCCCTCCTCCTCTTCACCTATGTGCATCACTGAGTTCCTTCAAGTCCCAGATAAAGGTATATTATGCATAAGAATCCTTCCCCAGTCCTTCTAAATCTTGGTGACTTCCCACTGAAATTAATCCAATTTATTCCAGTATGTATCTTGTTTGTACGTAGCTGTTTGTATGTTTCCCTATTAGACTACAAGCTCTTTGAGAACAGGATCTACTTTTTACCCCTTTCTTTGTCCATAGCTTAGTATCCAACAAATAGTGGGTGCTTAATATATGTTTACTGATTAATTCTTTTAAAAATCATAAATTATTTTCTATTTATTTTCTCAAATACTTCCCAATTTCATGTAAAAATTGTAGTGCTCTTAAATATATCTAAATTCTTTCTTTCCCTCCTGCCTCTCTCCTTTCTTTGAGATAGCAATTTAATATCAATTATATATGTGAAATCCTGCAAAATATATTTCCATATTAACTGTTTCAAAAGAAAATACAAAAAACAACAATAAAAGTAGAGAAAGTAAAAAAAAATCCTTTCATGTGCATTCATAGTTCAGCAGTCCTCTTTCTGGAGGTTAATTATGGGTCTAATAGTATTGTCTTGGATTGTGGTCTTGATTATTGTAAATAAGTCTTCACAGTTGATGATATTTACCATGTTGCTTGTTAACTATGTAAGATCTCCTTGTTCTTCTCACTTAACTTTGTATGAGTGCATGTGAGTTTTCCTATGTTTTCTGAAACCCTTCCACTCATTTTTTCTTATAACACAACAGTATTTCATCACAATCGTATACCACAGTTCATTCAGCCACTCCCCAGGTGATGGGCATCCTGTCAATGTCTAACTCCTTGCCACCATAAGGAATTGCTATACATATTGTTGCCCCAATGCATCCTTTCCCCTTTTCCTTTGATCTGTTTGGGATCCAAATCCAGCAGGTATTGCATGGTCAAAGGATATGCACATAGTCTCGTATTCTTCTCCAGAATGGTTGGACTAATTCACAATTCCACCAGCAGTGAATTGGCATCCCATTTTTCCATATCCCCTGTAGCCTTTATCATTTTTTTTGTGTCATCTTAGCCAAGCTAATATGCATGAAGGGGTGTCTCAGAATGGTATTAATTAGAATTTGTCTAATCAGTAGTGATTTAGAGAATTTTTATTTGACTGTTGATGACTTTCATTTCTTCTTCTGAAAACTGCCTGTCATATCCTTTGACCATCTGCCAACTGAAGAACAGCTCTTATTTTTGTAAAAGTGCCTCAATTCTCTATATATTTGATAAATGAGACCTTATTCAGAGCATCATGCTGTAAAATTCCCCTTTTCCTATTTTTCCTCTAATTTTGGCTACATTAGATTTCTTTGTGCAAAAACTTTTAAATTTCATATGACCCAAATAACTTGTTTTACTTTCCACAATCCCTCATATCTCTTCTTTAGTCAAAAATTTTTCCCTTATTCATTTTCCCATGATCTCCTACTTTACTTATAATATCACCATTTATGCCTACATCATTTATCCATTTTGACCTGGCAGAGACAGAATTGGTCTCTAATCTGTGAGTGGCTAGAATCAAACAGAGCAGGTCAGAGACAAGAGATTTAGGATTAAAAGAGAAGTTTAATTTCAAAGTGAGGGAAATAACCGTAAAGCAAGGTCACATGTGGTGGGGCCCCACCCCCATTTAGGGAGGAAATATTACTTTAGTGTGTCTAAACCGTGATTTAGGTACTTGTGGCAGAACAAAGAATCAGACAAGATTGTGTAGCAACACTACTAAGACATAACAGCAGCAGAAAGGCAAGATAGCCTAGTGATGAAAAACATCCATTCGTAGCAGGGTTTCAAGTTTGGGCCTGTTGGTGCTTGCCCAAGGTCAGGAAAGGTAAGGACAAAGGACTGTTGCCATGCTAAGCTCAGGGCACAACTTACTTGCTGGGTCTTAACTCCGGAAAACTCTGCCTCCTAATATCTTGACAGGCCTTATCTGGGTATATGGTGGGAGTTGTTTATATATATAAAATTATATATAAAATCTATATCAAATTGCTTAGTACTTTAGGGAGGGGTAAGGATGAGAGGGAGAAATTTGGAATTCAAAATTTTATATAAAATGAATGGTAAAAATCATCTTTACATATAATTGGAAAAAATAAACACTATTACATATCTAAAAAATAAAAACTGAAATTTTTGCATTAATATTTATAAAAACTGGTATATAGTTTTCTTTCTCTGTGTTTGCTCTCCATGGTTTAGGTATCAAAACCCTATTTGCATCACAAAAATATTTTTTATGACTCTTTTACCTATTTAAAACTAGTTTATTTCATTCCTTTCCTTGAATGCTTGGTAGAATTCATTTGTAAATTCATCTGGTCCTGGGCGTTTTTTCCTAGGAAGTTCATTCAATTCAATTCAGGAAGCTTGTTCAATTTTTCCCTCTAAGATAGTTTTATTTATGTATTCTATTTCATATTCTCTTAATTGAGTAGTTTATATTTTTTTTATAAATATTCATTTATTTCACTTAGATTGCCAGATTTATTGGCATTTAATGGGCAAATTGACTCCTAATAATTGTTTTAATTTCATCTTTGCTAGTATTTCACATTTTTTTCATTTTTGATACTAGTAAGATATTCTTCTTTCTCTTTAAAAATCAAACTAGCAAGTGGTTTATCTATTTTATTATTTTCCAAAAGAAGTGATGCCCCAGTTTTATTTATTTGTTCAATATTTTCTTGCTTTCAATTTTATTGATCTTTCCTTTGATTTTCAATATTTCCATTTTGGCGTTTAATTGAGTGTGTCTATTAGGTTATTCATGAAATCTATTCATTTTCTAGGTGTTTTGTTGTTGTGGGCACATGCCTAGTAATTCATTGATCTGTCTTTTGACTTTTATATTGAGATACACAATAAGAGATATACATTTTCAACAAAGTTGTATATTAAAGATTTTGGAATACTGTCTCATTGTTGTCATTCTTTTAAATGAAATAATTGATTATTTCTATGATTTGTCCTTTAATCTATCCATTCTTTGGGATTAGGTTATTTAGTTTCTTATTTATTTTTAATATATGCTTCCACAGTAATTTCTTAAGTATAATTTTGGTCTGCAAGTATTTCTGTTCTGCATTTGTTTGTGAGGCTAAGATACATGGTCAGTTTTTGTGAAGGTGCCATGCACAACTGAAAATAAAGTTAAACATTTTTTTATTCCTATCCAATTTCTTCCAGAGGTCTATTTTACCCATTTTTTCTAAGATTCTATTCAACTTCTTGATTTTATATATATATATATATATATATATATATATATATATTTATATACAAATAAAATAATAAAATAATATAAACATATATATATATATCTATAGTTAGTTAGTTTTATCGAACTCTGAGAGGGAAAAGGTGAGGTTCTCCTACAAGTATAGGTTTATTATTAATGCTATAATCCATTTAATTTTTCTATTAAAAATTTCCGTGTTGTGCCATTTGGTGCATTCATTAAGTATTGATATGACTTCATTGTCTATGATTCTTTTCAGCAAGAAGTAATTTCCTTGCTTATCCCTTTTAATTAGGTCTGGTTTTATTTTGTTTTGTCTGACATCATGATTACTTCACTTTCCCTTTTAAGTTTAACTGAAGCATAATCTATCCTCCTTCAGCACCTTATTTTTATTCTGCCTTTTATTTCATGTTTTTGTTGTTTTTAATAACATATTTTTCCATTCCAATTTCTTAATCCAGCCTGCTATCCACTTTGGTTTTATGTGAGTTCACTCCATCCACATTCACGGTTATAATTACTATTTGTGCATTTCTCTGCACCCTATTTTCTTCTATTTCTTTCTTTTTCTCTTTTTAACTTGTCCCTCCTCTAAAGTATGTTTGATTCTGACTACTGCATTCTTTTATATTCCTTCTTTTCTCACCCTTTTTCCTCTTATCCCATTTCTCTGCTACATCCTTTCCTAGTGCTGAATAAGATAAATTTCCATGACCAGTTGAATATGCATTTCTACTTTGCTTCTTAGAATCAATGTAGATGTTTGAGGTTCAGATGTTGCCTACCCTGCCTCCCCTATTTCCCCCTAAACTATAAAAGCTTTTTCTTGTGCATCCCTTTTATATGAGATAATTTTCCCCATTCTTCTCATTTCCCCACTCTACTAGAGTATCCCCTTTTCTTGCCCAACCCAGCCATTTTTTATACCATCCTGACATAATCAACTGGCTTTCACACCTTCTTTCTATGTATAATCTCTAATAATGGCAGAGTTCTTCAAAGATACATCTATTATCTTCTCATATAAAGAGGAAAATAGTTTAACATTCTTGGGTTCCTTTTGATTTCTCTTTCATGCTTACCTTTTTTTATGCTTCTCTGGCATCTTGTATTGGAAAGAAAATTTTCTATTGTGGTCTTTTCATCAGGAATGCTTGAAAATTTTCTACTTCATTATATATTTATTTTTCCCATTAAGTATTACATTTATTTTTGCTGGGGAGGTGATTGTTAGTTGTAATCCCATCTCTTTTGCCTTATGATATATTCCAAACCCTCTGTTCTTTTTATGTGATAGATGCTAATCTTATGGTCATGATTCAGGCTCCACATTGCTTGAGTACTTTCTTCCTGCCTTCTTGAAGTATTTTCTCCTTTACCTTGGAGCTTTGGAAATTGGATATAATATTCTTGGAAGTTTTCATTTGGGGATTGCTTTCAGATTAGGAGTAGTGGATTCTTCAAATTTTTTCTTTTGGTTCAATGATATCTGTGCAATTTTCCTTATCAATTCCTTGAAATATGATGTCTATGTTTTTTCTTTTATTGTGACTTTCAAGTAACCCAATAATTCTTAAATTATCTTTCTTTGATCTATTTCTATGGTCAGTTGTTTCCAGAATGAAATATTTCACATTTTTTTCTTTTTATTCTTTTGACTTTATTGTACTTTTTTTTTAATCAAGGAGTCATTAGATGTTAGTCACACAATTTTATTTTTTAAGGAATTATTTTCTTCAGTGAGTTTTTTTTTTTACCTCTTTTTCCATTTGGTAAGTTTTTAACGTATTATTTTCTTCTTTTTCATGTATCTCCCTTACCACACGTTCAATGTCTTTGCATAATTTTCCCTTTACTTTCATTTCCTTGCTTATTTTTTTCCCTTTACTAGTCATTTGATTTTGAAAATATGTCTTTATCTCTTTAGGAAATTCTTGTTGGACTTGTATCTAACTTACATTTCTTTTTTGAGGCTTTGCTTTTGCTCTTTGAACTTCATTTTCTTCTCCTGAGTTTGTTTCTTGCTCTTTCCTCTCCCCACGGTAATTTTTTTAAGCCATGTTTCCTTTGTGTGGCTATTATTTTCTTGTATTTTCCCATTTTTTTTCTTGATTTGGAGCTTTATTTTAGTGTTGGGATCTGTTTCAGACATGTTTGGGGGTAGAGGCAATGTCTCATGGTTCTGGGTTTTTGTTTTGGGCGTTTTTTTGCACTGCTGTTTTCAGAGTTAGTTCCAGAGGTTTGGAAGTTTGGGGTGCCTCCAAACTAGTGAGATCTGGGGAAAGTTGAGGTCACTGCATTCTTAGTCAGTTCTCTGCTCCTTTCTCAGGAAGGGCCCCTGATCCCTTAGGATTGCAACTTATACTGCTTCTTAGGGACCCTGATCACTTCTTGAGTTCAAAAGCGATACTAACATTACCTCTTGTCTAAAAGTGATCCTCCTGACCCTTGAATTAAGACCCAGAAGACAGTAAAAGCCACGGAGTTGCCAAGCAGTGTCTTGTCCTGCATTCAGTGCTAGCACATGTATCCCTTGTAAACTCTTTCTGACCAGTTGTCATGTCTCTCACTGTCTCTAGTCTGGAAACTCTCAAAGCTGCTGTTCCTTCTGTCACCACCGCCTCGTACCACGACCAGTGTTTCATCCATGTAGGCTCTGGGTCAGTCTCCCACCCTCTTGTCATAGATCTCTCTTTACAGATTGTTTAGTTCTCTTAGGCTTTGAGAATGTCTCACATTTTGGTCTTTTGTTAACTCTGCTGCTCTAAAATGTGATTTCAGGTGTTATTTTAAAGTTGTATAAGAAAACTGGGAGGGCTCAACTGAGCACTTTCTTTACTCTGCCAACTTGGCTCTGCCCTTGGAGGTTGAATTTTTTTGAATCAGTTTGTGATATCCCTGAAAGTCCAAATTTTATGAGGCTATCGTATCCTTGCCATTCTGAATATATGATTTAACTTTATGATTCTAAAGAGTTTGTGATCATTTTTATCTAGGCTTGTGTGAGTCTAACTAAGCATCCTATAAAATACTTTTTGTTTCTGCATCCATAGCAGCTGGGTACTGAGAGTTCTACAGCTGAATATCTAGGCCACTTCAGGATTTTTATGAATGGAACCCAAAATAGAGAGAAAATATCATTAAAGGGGAATATATAGAGTTTATGAATAAATTAAATCATGAGCTAAACTCATCATGACAACAAATAACTTTAAGTAATTAACAAGTGAAATGAATATGAAATGCTCAGGACAGCCAATCATAGGCTAATATTGTTAGCCTCATTTACTTGAGTCAGTCATTATTTTTGTCTGTTTCAGCATTTTCTACAGGAATTTCTCCATGGTTTCTTAAATTTCAAGAGTCATTTATCCTTTGAACACCAGTTTTCTTTCAAGATGGTTAACTGAACTAAATATAATTCAATTCTATATTGACATATTAAGTTTGTGCTTTGAGCAAGACAGAGCTGCAGGCCCTAGCGATACAAAGATAGTAACTATGCTGATAATTACAGTACTAGGAAGAATTTGTCAGGGAAAAATGCTCCCAACAGAGCATCCTAGTAAAACCTGGGGAAGGAAAGAAAACTTTAAACTGAGGTGGGGTGTATCGGAGAAGGGGCCTCACAAAGGGAATAACATTTCGAAATGGAACAAACTTCATGGACTATATGGTCCAAATTATACCTAGACAAGAATCCCGTTAACACCTGTGATTGGTCAATGAGCCTTTGCTAGAAGACTTCCTGTGAACAGGGGAATTATTACAAAAAAAGGCAATAAATTTCCCTCTTGTATAACTCTAATTGTTAGAAAGTTTTCTTTCTTGTAAGTCTACATCGGCTATTCATAGTTTTATTGCTAATATCTACAATCTAAGACCAACTGGAACAAGTCTTATCTCTTTTCCTTGTGGTACTGTTCAAGTATTTGGTAATTATGGCCTTTCCACAAGCCCTCTTATCTTTTTTTGTGAGGAGGGGCAAGGAATTCCCAATTCCTTCACCTGACTTTAAAATAATATGATCTCAAAATTCTTCACTATTCTGGTTAACTTTCTCTAGTTGGTTTTCAGTTTATCAATGTTCTTCTTTAAACAATACTCCAGATATGACCTTGCTAGGACAGAGTACACTGTTAGGGTAGCAAAGGATGTTTTTAAAAATTAATATTAATATGTGATTTTAGCAATAAATGTAATTTATATGTGAAATGAAATATGTACATACACATATATATCTATGCATATACATATGTACTTGTACATATACCTGTACATATACATATATATATATATATATATATATATATATATGATGGATGGACCATGTTAAAGAAAATACAGGCAAATTAGTTACGTTGAGTTAATATAATGAGGCTAAAGGTTTGCTTTAAAAGATATTCTCTAGTTAGACATTTATTTCAGTTTTGTCCTTACTATGTTAGAAATTATAATTTCATCCTGTGTTTAATTAATACATTTTTATTGTCTCTCTCTGTATCTCTCTCTCTCTCTCTCTCTCTCTCTCTCTCTCTCTCTCACACACACACACACACACACACACACACACACACACACACACAAAATCTTTGTCTCTCTCTGAATGTCTCTGCTAATGTTAATGGCACTCATTAAAGCAGTTACTTCACTTGATACTATATTGGATGGATTCCTTTGTACATAAACTCCTTCTAAATTAAAATAGACATATTTCTGTCAAGGCCATCTTTCCTCAGTCTTATCTGGCACATTTCTCTGCAGGGTCAGTTAGTGTCACTACTGTTTTTCTGTGGAGCTTGCTTGTCACATCTCAATATATGTCCTTCCAGGGCCATATATTCTCATCTTTTCCTAATGGAGTTAAACACTTGGATTTTTGTCAAAACCTAGCTGTTTTCTTATTTGAAAATTCTTCAGGAAAAAGATGGTTTATGCATAAGAATGAAATGTTTGATTTTCTTTGTGGTTGTGACTTGATATGAAGAAATATTCACAAATGAGAGACAGCCTCATGAAGTGGAGAGAGAGCTAGCATCAGAAACAGGGAGAACAGGGTTAAGTATTCACTCCAACATTAATCATATGACCTTGACCTTGTTGTAATGGCAATCTTGGACTGTAAGTTTTCAGAAAAATGTGAATTTGCATTAGCAGAGTATTTTTCCTCATCAAAAGTTCCTATAAAAAATGAAATCAGAGGTCTATCCTTCCTTAAAAGATATAAATTAAATACTCATTAAGGTGTATTAATTAATTAATTAATACTCATGAGGCATAACTTTTGGATATCTGTTACCTTAATAAGGAGAATGACAGAGGTAGTGTCATCTTCCTCAGCTATGCACCTTATTTAGCTTATTGCCTTAGAGAGAATTGACCCGTGCTACTTAAAGGAAAAACTAAGCCTTTATACATTGTTCAATGCCTGCAGGTCTTTAACTGGTCTTTTGGATTGTAGAGCATCACCAGCATAAGCTTAAATTATGAAGACTCCAACTTTTGTATATGAGATATAGTTTTAGTGTTGAGGACTTTATTCCTTTAGTTATAACACTACAGTCATTACAATATAGATTTTATATTTTAAATGAATGATAAGAGAATGTATAATCTAAGAATTATAGCAAAATTCTGTAAAATTGAAAGCTTTAATTGAATAGAAAAAGTCAAATTCGATAAACTTGGAAATGTAAGTAAAACTAAGCAATAGAATATCACGCTACTACCACAGAGAAATAGAATTAGCCTGGTAAACTTAATATGAGTTATGCACATTCTATACAAATGCAAGTATGTGCCTAATGTGTTTATAAGAATAATGTGAATCGTATTTTACATTGTATTTTATGTGCATTTTTTTAACCTGTTAACAATGACTCATAGGGGTCCTTATGCAAATAATTATGTTCTGCAAAAGGGCTAAATTTGTATTCTCTGGGGGGAAATTATTTTTTATAAATCTAACAAGAGTAAACAAAAGCATATATACATCTTTGGCTGAAATAATTGGGTAGATTCCCCACCCCACAAATGCAAAGTTAATAATCCATTTAAATTAGATTGGGGTTCATAAAATTTATATTTTGAAAAGAAATGAAGTTGTTGAGATGCTTATTATTAGCTCTCAAAAATATTTAGCTTTCAGTTTTGGAATGTGACTTGAATAATATGATTTCTGTTCCTCAAAATGAATTCATAGATACCATGAAGAGATTAAAGTCTAACAGACTAAAAATAATTAAAGGAGGAATTCATGAAGATACTACATATATGTGTTTATATATGTATATAATTTAGATATTTACAGTCCATTATGTTTCAATATATGAGTGGGATTCATATAATTTTCTGATAAAAGATTTTAATGAAAAATATAATCATCTATAGGTATTTATATGTTGGGTGGGTAAAAGAGAAGAAATGAGAAACTCCTCAGAAACTTTTTCATGTCATACCAGAAACTCTTTTATTTGAGTAATTTAAAATGAAACAGGTATTTATGACTTATTTTTCTTTCTACAGGAATGCAGGACAAAAACATGGAGACCAAGTATTGTGTTCAAAAGGAATATTCTGCTTATACGAGAGGTTAGAGAAGATGATATTGGAAATTATACATGTGAGTTAAAATATGGAGGCTTTGTCGTTAGAAGAACCACTGAACTCACTGTGACAGGTAAGTACACAAGTTTATATCTGAGGTTTTATTGCATCTTGAAAGTATACTCTATATGGGGGAGGTGGAGGAGATCTGCAGACTCAAGGAAACATGTGACTCTCTAAGTTTTGAAGTGTAATCCTTTTTTCTGAATCCTAACTTCATAGGACAAATCCCCTTAATGAAAGGATTTGTTCTATAAAACTTGGACTCAATTAAAAGACCACATCCAAGAACCTAGAAAGTCCCATGTGGCCTTGAGTTTGCAGGCTCCTCACCCTTGCTATATACTCTGCAAGTTAGACTCTGACCAAGCGAGAGAGAGAAATGAATTGGAAATATCTCCTGCTTCTGAAATGAAAATGCTTTGTATTGAAATCAAATTGAAAATACCTAAAATGTCACATTCATAGTATTGTAGAGAATTTTGAAATGTGTGATGCCACAAACAGAAAATTACGGTGTTCTTATTCACAGAAACTTTTGAAAATACAGGAAAAACCATTTACTTCTTATGGATCATTTGGTTTCATTATCAAATATATTTTCTAAGTACAGGTTACTCCTACTTTTATATTCATTTTAGAATAGCAACTGATTTTTCTTTTACATGTCATACTCCACCACTTAATGATCTGATAGATTAGTCTTTGTAGATAACAAAAGATTTTGTCATCTGAAATACAATAACTGTGAAATTATCTCTACTATGATATATAAAATCAACCTGATACAGTTAATGGAGCACTGGATCAAGTCAAAAGAAAACACTAGTTCTTGTTCCACCACATATTAGCTAAATCAGTCAATCTCTTAACTCCTCTGGCCCTCAATTTATCACCTGGAAAAAGGAGAAAATCATATCTACCATACTCTTCTTATATTAATATCCTGAAGATCTAGTTATTTGATATATGTGTATCTCCAAGGCAATATTCACAGCAGTGACAGTGACTGTGAATATTCTGGTATAGTTCTGAATCACAAAATAAAACAGACTCTCCATATAGAGGGCAGAAGAAAAACATTCAGATGTCAGAAAGCCAAATCCTAGCACCGGAAAACTGAATCCATCATAGCAAACAAGAAATCAAGATTTATTATCATTGCAGGAGACGCCACCATTCCCAAGTCTTTTCCCCACCTCCAATTCCCCACCCCATCACTGAGCCTTCCCATAAACACTCGCAGTCCTAGCTGTCTGCTTGCCTGCATCCTCTCTTTCACCACTCTACCTACTCTCACTCACTCCCCCCAGGTCTGCTCCACCCTTCTTTTTCAACTCATTTAGCAAGCTTCTCCTACCACATGTGATTTAGGCTTGCTTGTGATTTAAGCAGGTCATATAGACCTGTTAATGGATGGGAAAGATCTTCAGATTAAGCTCAAGTATATTAAAAGCACATTCAGGCGCAAATTCTTTCTTATCCATTACGTAGGTCAGTGGAGCAACTTATATCAACAAAACTTTGCAACAATATAACAGAGATCACACAAAATAAGCATATAAAATAATATCTTAGGGTGGAGCTTGAGCACAAGCACCCCATCACTCCCCTCTTGAATGAATGGGGCCCCAAACCTTAGGGTATAGGGCAAAGGTATCTTTTTCCATAGCTAGTTCCTGCTGTCTCTGCCCCAAGAGGTCCCATTCAAGATGTCAGTTCTTTAGCAGTCATCTGGAGCTTGGTCAGTGTCAGCTCCTAGGGTGACACTTCGCAGTGATGGATGGGGGTAACATTCGGCTTAAGCCATCAGGCATCTGCAGATGGAGAGTACCAAGCCTGCAAGAAACAAATCTAGCAAACAAGTTTAACAGACAAAAATATAAAAAGAAAACAAGAAGGCAATAACAAGAAGTAGGGTAGATAAAGTGCCAACTATGCTTATGGAATCTATGAAGCCACTATCATAGCTTCATTCACTGTAGAATATATGACGTTGGCAATCATCTTCTCCTGAATAAACAGCAGTTATGGTATTATCTTTCCTTTTGTGCTATAATTTCTGCAGCCTTTGGAACCTCATCTGGCTTCTGTTTTACCCATACTTGAGCTCCCAATTTTGTTCTGTCACTAGAGCCAATTCTTCAGTTTCTCTGCTAGTTATTTCAGAAGGAGGGTCAGTTTTCACAAGGGGTATTATTTCACAAGGAATAATAGTCACTTGAACTATTCTATCATTTTTACAAAATTTTATGGATTCTTCACCTAAATTTTGGAATGTCACAATAATTTTTCCATGAAAATTAGAATATATGCCTTGAGCAGTTAATTCTGATTTCAGTAAGAGACATCCAAAATTATTTTTAGGAATTCTCATACATATCCCAGTAGAGATTTTTCTTATATCCATTCTATATTGTTTAATACTCAATATCTCTTCATTTCACTATCTTTGAACTGTGACCCACTATCATTTTGAATCTGCATTGAGGTTATGTAATGTAGACTTATGATATTTACAATTTTGCAGGTGTTTTTCTGGGTTGCACTGTTATAAGGATAAGCCTCTAGTACACTTGAATAGGTTCCAGCACAAGTACATATACATTTGCATTCTTTATCTTGGAGTAGGGGTCCAATATAATCTATCTATCATATGTAGGCTGGAAGTTTTCCCCTTGCTATCTCTCTAGTTACTACCCAAGGAAGAGTTCATTCCTTTTCTAATTGACATATATAACATTCCTCTGCTACTTTTTAAACAATGAATAAGAGATACTAATACCTCCATATTGTGCCCACTGGCATGTCACCTGGACCCCTAAATGGCTGGCCATTTGGTGGATACATTTTGCTAGTACTGGATCATCAATTGGCATCAGAGTAGGGGTAATATATTGAGTAGCAGTATTTGGTAATTGATCAGCGTGTGTGTTGTACTCATTTTCTGGCATGGTGAAGGCCACATGAGCTTCTCCATAATGTATCACCAAGGTAATATTCACACCATCCACAGTGACTATGAATATGCTGGCATAATTCTGAATTGCAAAATATAACAGACTATCCATGTAGAAGACATAAAGAAAACATTTACTCAGATACCAGAAAGTCAAATCCTAACACCAGAAAACCAAATACATCATAGCAACAAAAAGGTCAATACACATTATTACTGCAGGGGACACCACCATTCCCAAGTATTTCCTGCCACTTCCCAGTCCCTGCTGGGGCACTTCCACAAACACAATTCTAGCTGTTTCTTGCCTGTATCCTTTCTCTCCCTCTGTTCCAAATACCCTCATTCACTTTCTCCCAGTTCAACTCATTCAGCAAGCTCCTCCCCTGACATGTGACTTAGACTTCCATGTGATTGAAGCAAAAATATATTAGCAATATATTTGGCCCAAAGATTTTTCTTATCCATTACATAAGTCAGTGGACCAACTGGTGTCAACAGAACTTTACAACAATATAACAGGAATAACACATAATAGACACATAAAACAATATCTTAATGTGGGGCTTGAGCACAAGCATGCCATCAATATGTTAAAAGAACTCTGCAAAAGGCAAAACATCAGACAAATGTGACACATCAGCATTATTGTTCACATCAGTCATGTGCAAAATAAATATGCAGAATTGCTTGCATAATTAATCCTAAACTTAAGTGGAAATTGTTCCTATAAAATAAAAAGGGGCACAGAATGGATTCCAACTGGGGATTTGGGGTAATTCAGCCCTTTTCAAAAATGCCAAAGAAATGAAAATGATCCATTTCACAATGAAATTTAAAATACAGAATCTTCAAACTGTGACAAATTAAAAAAAAATCTTGTTACCTTTTTCCCTATTGTAGGGTTTTCAAGTACATATTGTTTGTAATTCAGTGGAAAAAATAAAACACTTTTTTTCTAAAGCACTAGAAAGCATGGGTATAAAGGTAAAAAATGTAAGGATATTCTACTGTGGCCATCATTTTGTCCTTAGTTGTTATGTACAAAATTTGCAAAGCCTGTTATGGTTAAAAAAGAAAAATACTTGATGTTTGTTTTTGCAGAGTTTTTTCTCTCATTTTCTCATGAAATATATTTTGATTTCATGCAAAATACTACAAGGACAGTAAGTTTCGGATGTCTATCACCTATTTTAATTCCACAATATTTTCTCTGGACATAATTTATTTCTATTTGAAGAACCTTTAAGAAAATACATTGTGTTATTTTCAATATATTGCCCAGTCATATGGAATTCATTTCCTTTCTGAATGGTGACAGGTACCGTCTTAGAGATACCAATGGAAAAATTGATTGCCACATTTCTTATTTTGGATGAAACGCAGAATGAATGCTCTTGGACCATATTTGATTTATACCAGTGGTAGACAGCTGACATTTGCAGGAAATGAATGATGGAAGCACTTGAGTAATGAATAGATTTTCCGCTTTTCAGGATGTAGCATTTCAGAATACACACACACATGTATGCACCTATACATACATTTACATGCATATGTATGTGGCTATATGTGTATGTAAAATATATATCTATACACATATGCTCAGATTATGTCATTTATTATGGGATAGTATTATTAATTGATTCTATCAAAAATTATGTGAAGACAAAGGAAGTCATAGTAGGAGGGACATTTAATTCCCTAGAAATAATAACAAAAATGAATGTGACCACGTGATGTTACAGTAGGATTTTGTGACTTTTTGATGAGTTTTATTGTAAAGTATTCATAATATTTTTGCAAAATGACAATGGTTAGGGCAAACTTATATATAGAATTTCCCTTGGAATTCTAATACTTAATAGCTCTGTCTGGATATGAATTCTAAATTAATACTTGAATGCCTCACTCCACTATATTGCCAACAGCCTAATGAAAAATGTCTGATAAATGTTAGTAAGTTGCATTTCCTTTATAATATAGATTGAATTTTCTTTCCTTCTGAAAGCTGCCAGTCATTATTGAAGTGGTGTCTCTCAGGTGCAGAAATTTTGATAATTACCAGCGTAATGGAATGTGAGGGCAAGATGCCTTCTGAGAAAAAATATAGCAACCAATTTCTAATCTTTCTTCATTGGCTTATAAAGTCAGGCTAAAACTAACGCTTATTATTAAGCACTTTTTTTTCTCCACTGAATCTTTGAATATAAACCACTCTGACAGGTATCTTTCAAGTAGTATAACACAAAAAGAAGAAATTTCAACTAAACTCCTTTCAGCAAAATGTCTCCTTTACATCCATCAAAGGAAAGAAGTGTTTCCTCATAGCAGGGAAGAAATTGAGAATGCTTCACTAGGAGAAAATGCTATCCAACCAAATAGCGTGGAACCTTTATTCTGTTTCAGTTCTGCACACACTGATTTAGGTAAAAAAGATTTGACAATATCCACAATTTTACATGAAAGGGACAGCTGCCTGTTCAGAACTGTGAATAGTACATATTAAAATGTATTTTAGGCACTAACATAACGTCTATTGAATGTGCAAATTTATTCGTATCAAATTGCTTTAAATGATTTGACATGTTAACATATTTCTCTATGCATATAGCCAAAGGTGATTCCAATTCTTGAGACATAAATCATGTCACTCAGTAAAGCCGTAAAAGTGAATGTATCTCTAGATGACAATGATTCTTTGTTTTATATACTTTAGCCCTCTGTCCATCATAATCACACTTCCCTAAAAGCATAATATCCTTTTCCCCACCATTGGTAATTGCTTTTCTTATAAAAAACTTTTTAAAGCCAAGTAGAATATTTTTCTAAATCCCAAGTTATGAATATGATGAAATAAAGTGCAATAAAATTTCCTGAAGAGATGTAAAGTATCAATGAGATTTTATTATTGCCAACATTTCTTACTAACTCATTAAATCCTATACATTTAATATTTTTAAATAGATAGCATGATGACTTATTGAAGTGTACATGTTATATAGAGTATTATGAATCACATGTCACATATAAACAGTTACATGTTTAAAATATATGGTTTATTTTTTATATTGATACACATACATATTATAAAATATGTGTATGCATACATACAAACACACTAAATAGGAAATTAGAATTTATACATATAGGTACATATGTTTGTATGCATATATACATGCATCATAAATGTTCATCACATATATCTATCTCTATGGAATGTTTGGGGATTTTGTTTCTTTTTAATAACAAATATTTTGTTACAGTAAAATAATATTTTTTCAAACATCTAGTTCAGGGATGGGAAACCTGCAGCCTTGAAGCCACATGTCATCTTCTAGGTCCTTGGGTGTGGCTTTGGGATTGAGTTCAAGTTTTACAAAACAAATCCTTTTATTAAGAGGATATTTTATTAAAAAATAAAATATTATTTTATTAAAATTATAACAATTTATTTGTTCTGTGAAGTTTGGATTCAGTAAGAGGGCCACATATGACTTTGATGCAAGAGGTTTCCCACCTCTGATCTAGTTTACATCTCAGTGTTATTAAGTTAGTGATCAAGCACAAAAATAATTAATATTCCTATTCAGAAGCTGTGTGAATGATCTACAAACTCATTTGTTACAGTAGGCACTAGTCAGTCAATTCAAACTCATACTCTCAACTCAAACTAAATATCCTACCTGTTCTCATCTCTTGGTCCATGAAAAAACAAAAGGTCTATGTCATGTACTCAGACTATCAATTCTTCTACTATGTTACAACTGATGGAGTCTTGGCTAGGAAAGGAGATGGGATACCTGCCCTTCTGTGAATCACAACTATATTCATAACATCCCTGATGTTGAACTGAAGAGGACCTCAGAGACCATCTAGCCCAGCCTTCTACTGAAAGATGGAAAAACTGAGGATGAAAGAAGTAAAGTGATTTATTCTGGGTGGCACAGGTTGTACAGATCAGAGCAGGAACTCTGATTGAAGTCTTATGAGTACAAGTTCAGCACTCTTTCCTCTGTACCGCCATGCCCCTGGATACCTGATCTTCCCTATTTCCTTCAGTTTTTATTTTCTTCTTTCTATTAGATACATGCTTGCTTAAATAAGGAATGATTTAATCTCTTGGAATCTTATGTTTTTGCACCTATATATCTTTGCACTGAAGAGGCTAATTAAAGATGCACCTATACTTGTTAGGTCAGACCAAGAAGTCTCAAGGGAAGGAAACAGGCATTTATTAAGTGTGTACTATGCACTAGGCACTATGTTAAGAGTTTTACAAATATTATCCAATATCTTCACTATAAACCTGGGAATTAGGTGCCATTTATTTATATTTTAGTTGATGATGATGAGGTAGGCATATATTGTGACTTACCTACGACCACACAGCTAATGAGAACCCAAGGCTAGATTTGAACTCTAGTCATCCTAACTCTAGGTCCAGGATTCTGTCCACTGGACAAGATCCTGAATGAGTCAATCCTAGATATCTTTTTGCATTTCAGCTAATTAAACAAATACTTGTAATCATTAGGCTGGGTCAGAGCAAAGGTCCAGGAAATGACCAGGCAAATATCAATATACTTCTTACATGTTTATATAAATGGTTTCGAATTTTCTTTGAATCCAAGTGACCTATACCTCTTTACCGCAAAAAATAAAGTTGGTGGCCATAGATATATTATAGATTTCTTATTCTAGATAATGGAATCTCATTAATTCATCTTAAGACTATTTACAAATTTTCATGCAAGTTCCATACTAGTGGCAAAATAGACTTTTATTGCACATGGCCTCCAGCAGGATGGAAGTGAAAAAAAAATGAGCAAAGTGCCCAAAGTATTCTCTCTTTTCCAAAAAACTGAAATGCATACATTCTTCAACCACTGGTGATGCAATAAATTACATTTTATTTACTTTCAGAATGACAAATAGGACCACTGTGGTAAGCCCTGGGCAGCTTCTATTTGAGATTGCCCATGTAGTACCTGCTCTATTTCCTAAGCAAAATAACAAATTTGCATGCATATTCCATCTTTTCTCAACCTTTCTCCTGCTTTCACTTGTCTAAGGTTAAAATTATTGTGAAATATAGCCTACTCCCATCTTCCTCACAAGTTATGCGTATGTGTATGGATGGATGAACATAGTTCATATTGAAATGTAGATTTTTTATCTTCATGAACTCTTCCAATAGGTTTACATATTTTATTAATATATTTTCCTAAACTTATACATATGCATTTTAGTTGCCTATGGCCTAGAAATAGTCCTTGTCTTAAAAAGACATTTTATTCCTCTGTGATTTATTGGAGCTCAATCGAGGAAAATGTTATTTTGCTTAATGGTAAAGAATAAGGGCATTAAAGGGAGGTTGAAACATAGTTTTTGGGGGGAATTTAGAGAAGCCATCTTTTACATTTCCAGTACTAGAACTAGATTAAAATTTTGGCAGCACTTCGTAGGAAGATGCTATCAAAAGAATCTCTAGTGCCTCAGAGAAAGAGAACATTTGGTTTCAAAAATTCGAGATTTGAGGTGAGGCCAAGAAGACCACTAGGCAGAAATAACTTGTCACCATAACCTACCATTCACTACTTAAACATCATAGAACCTTTAAATTACTTTGAAAAGTATTTTTGCAAAAAGCTCAGGTCACTTTTGAGATCTTATAGTTCTCTCAGAAAGAGAATCTTGTAGTTAGAGTGGTTGAATGAATGAAGCTGTCGGAGACCATTTTAAGTGATAATTGAGTTTTTAAGAAGTTTCAGTTACCATCATTTTCTTCTTGCTGCCTTCATCAAGTTAAAGTAAAAGAAACTGAAATTCTCCTTTTCCTCTCTTCTCTCTCTCTCTTCTCTTTTGAAGCTGCAGCTCAGTTTGTCATTTTGTGCAAATGTGTAAAAGAAAAGGACATTCCTGAAATTTTAAATTGGATTCTAAGTCATTCAGGGAGCATAGCATTTTGTTCATTGTTAAGGTTTCTGGGGCTTGGGGGGATTGACTCTGAAGGGGATTGTAGGGACTGTAGTTTTACTAAAGTTTTCTGTCTTTACTGGCAACATTTCCCCACTAGCTATCCTCCCTATTCAACTATTGTTGGCCTCTGAAAGTACAGTTAATGCTTGATCCCTCTTCCTCATGCTTCCATTAAGAACTTAAAAATAGTTACTATTCCCCACATTATATTGTTTTTATGTCCTCCAGCATCCTGATTTTCCCATCCTGTGAGTTCCTCAGTTACTTATCCATTGTCCCTCTTTAAGTGGAGTCCCTATTATTGAACACAGAACTCTAGATAGGTTGTAACAAGAATAGTTACCATTTATATATGTAGTTATGGTATCCATAACTTCAAATAATGTAAACACTCTACTTCATTAATTAGTCAAAGAGCGTATCAGCATTATGGCAGTCATCATACTTTTTTTTTCTTATTTACCATATTATTTTTCCCAACTATATGTAAAAATAATTTAAACATTTTTTTTCAAATTTTGAGCTCCAAATTCTCTCTCTTCCGCCTCTATTGAAACGGCAAGCAATATGACATAGGTTATATATATTTAGTCATGCAAAACCCATTTTCATGTGAGTCATTTTGTGAAAGAAAAGGAAGACAAAAAACAAACAAGAAAACTAAATAAAGGAAAAAAAGTATCTTTGATCTGTATTCAGGCTCTACTAGTTCTTTTTCTGGAGATGGCCAGCACCTTTCATCATGTCCTACAGAATTTTCTTGGATAATTGTATTGCTGATAATTAAATCATTCATAGATCATCCCACAATATTGCTGTTACTATGTGCAATATTCTTCTGGTTCTGTTCATTTCATGTGGCACAGTTCATGTAAGTCTTTCAATGTGATTTTTTTCCTTGAGAATATCCTGCTCTTCATTTCCTAAAGCACAATAGTAATTCCACAGAATCATATACAATAACTTGATCAGTCATTCACTAACAATGAGCATCCGCTCAGTTTTCAATTCTTTGCCACTACTAAAAGACTTGCAATAAATATTTTTGTATACATAGGTCCTTCTACTTTTTATTTTTTATCTTTCTGATACAGACCTAGTAGTGATAATACTAGGTCAAAGGATATGCATGGTTATATTTCTCTTTAGGCATTGTTCCTAATTGCTTTCTAGAATGATTAAATCAGTATATAACTTTACCAGGAGTTCATTAGTTTTAATTTTCCTACATCTCCTTCAACATTTGTCATTTTCCTTTTCTGATATATTAGCCAATCTCACAAGTATGACGTAGTAGCTCAGAGTTGTATTAATTTGCATTTTTCTCATCAAAAGTGATTTAGAACATTTTTATAGGATTACTTTGAAAACTACATTCATATTCTCTGACTATTAATCAATTGAGAAATGGCTCTTATTTCTATAAATTTGTTTCAATTTTCCATATATTTGAGAAATTAAGTCTTTATCAGAGAAAGTCACTGTATTTTTTTCACAGTAATAGTGATCAACTATTTCCTTCCAATTTATTTTCCCCTTTTATCTTCCTCTCGCTTTCCTGTTCAGTCTCAAAAATACTTTCCTTCTGACTTTTACTTATCCCAAAGGGCCCTTGCTTGTGTTAGTTCTGCCTCTTCCCTTCTTACTTTCTTATATGATAAGATAGATTTCTACAAAATACTGTGTGTGGATATTGTTTCCTCTTTGAACCAATTCCAATGAGTATAAGGTTCATGTGTTACCTTCCCTACTTCCCCATTTTCCCATCCACTCTAAAATCACCTGCAGACTTCTTTTATGTCAGATAATTTATCCAATTCTATCTCTCACCTTCCCTTTCTCCCAATGCATCCTTGTTTCTCATCCCTTAATTTAATATTTTTTTTAGATAACTACAGCATCGCATTTAACCCACACCTCTGCTTTCTGCCTATGTATACTCCTTCTAACTGTGCTATTAATGAGAAAGTTTTTAGAAGTTATAAATATTTTTACATGTAGGAATGTAAACAGTTTAACCTTATCGAATCCTTCATGATTTCTCTTTCCAGTTTATTTTTTTTTATGTTTCTTGTGCATGTTGTATTGGAAAGTCATATTTTCTATTCATCTCTGATCTTTTCATCAACAATGCTTGAAAGTTCTCCATTTCATTGAATGTCCATTTTTCCCTGAAAGATTATACTCAGCATTGTGAGGTAGATGATTCCTGATTTCTTTTGCCCTCCAGAGTATCATATTCCAAGCCCTCTTATCCTTTCATGTAAGCGATTCTGAATTCTGTGTTTTCCTGATTGTGGTTTCGCAATATCTGAATTGTTTTCTTTTGCCTGATTGCAGTATTTTCTCCTTGATTTGTGAGGTCTGAGATTTGACTATAATATTTTGGGAGTTTTCATTTTGGGATCTCTTTCAGGAGGTGATCAGTGGATTTTTTCAATTTCTATTTTGCACTCTGTGTTCCACAGTATCAGGGTAGTATTCTTTGATAATTTCTTGAAAGATGACATGTAGGCATTTTATTAAAAATCATAACTTTTCAGTCATTCAATAACTCTTAAATTATATATCCTTTATTTTCCAGGTGAGCTGTTTTTTTTAAATGAGATAGTTCATATTTCCTTTTATTTATTTTTTCATTCTTTTGATACTATTTGATTGTTCCTTCATATCTCACAAAGTCATTGGGCTCCAGTTGCCCAATTCTAATTTTTAAGTTATTATTTTCTCCATGGAGCTTTTGTGCTTCTTTTGCATTTGGCTAATTCTGCTTTGAGAGACATTCTTTTCTTCACTTAATTTTTGTACCTCATTATCATTTGGCCCATTCTGTTTTTCAAGGTGTTATTTTCTTAAATAACTTTTGTGTTTCCTTTGCCAAACTATTCACTCTTTTTTCGTGATTTTCTTAATTGATCTCATTTCTCTTACCAATTTTTCCTCTACCTCTCTTACTTATATGTATTTCTTTGAAACTCAGCTTAAATAAGTTTTATACTATTGTCTTCAAGTAAAGCACTAACAAAATATTGAATAGTGCATGTTCTGTAACCCTAAGGAACCACAAGGTGATGTCCTTAATTCGGCAGTTTGACATGAATTTATTAATCAACATTCTGTGTTTGTTACATAATTGCTTTCCTGATTACTTAATCAAAACTCTTTGTATGTTACAAATAAAGTTAATTATTCAATCATTTGGGCAACATTTTTTTTAAAAAAGAGGTAACTTTCAAGAATTTTATGAATAGTTGTATCAAATTCCTAATAATGTAAATTTCTTTATTCTCTACAACTGTGGTGTTCAGTTGATTAACATTATTCAAAAAAATGAAAAGAAATAATTCTGTCAAGATTTTTTTCTTAGTGAACCCAGCCTTTTTATAATGATCATTTGCAAATTGTTTAGGTTCCACTAAATGACTTTTAAAGACCCTTTTTCTTTAAATTTCACAATATTATAATCTCTTCTTACTACTCTAAGTATTTAAATGAATCTCCTTTTTTTCCTTAGAATTTTATCAGGTATAAACATCATTTTCACCAGTCTGTATTTTTTTGGAATTCATTTTTTTCTCATTTTTTGAGAGATCTCTAGCCTTTTCATACCTATTTGGTTTTACATGATTTCTAAAAAATCATGCAGATTTTTATCTGGTTTTATAACAATAAAATATGTCCAGAAGTTGGTTGACAATATGGTTATAGAGGCCATATTTAACAAACAATTATTGGTCATTGATTGCTGAAGTGCAGCAATAGTAGTTATATTCGGTGACAGATCGTACAAGTTCATCTTGAGAACAGGTTCCATTCAATATATCCATGATCTATATAAATGATGGAAAATATTCTTATTGAATTCACAACAATTGGCCATATTTGTGAAAAATAACATTTAGCATTAAAACATTTTTGAGGGTTTTTTGTGCAAAGAATTATAAGGGTTTATACAAAATAATCATAGTAAATTTAATTAAATTTAGTGAGCATTTATTAACTTATTATGTGTCAGACATAAGGCAAGATGCTAGGAGTACAGAAACAAAAATAAAAAGAGTCTCTATTCTCAGGAAGCTTATATTATTGTGAGTAAAAAATAAACATTCACAAATAAATAAATATAAAACATATGAACTATATAAAAACCAGTTAACACTCAAGATTGTGGCAACCAGGAAGAGTCTTCTCCAGACTTGCACTAAATTTGAGGCTTAAAATGAGCTTATGACTTCAAGATTAGAGTTGAGGAGGTACAATATTATATTGTATACAAAGGAGAGGAAATAAAGCTGTTTGCTTAGACATTGCAGTATGTGAAGAGAGATAATGTGTAATCACTCTGCAAAGATACTTTAGAGCCAGATTATGAAGATTATGTTGGAGCAGCTGCCAGTGGAGTGGATAGAGCACCAGTGAAGGAGTCAGGAGGACCTGAGTTAAAATCTCACCTCAGACATTTGAAACTCACTAGCTGTGTGACCTTGGGCAAGTCACTTAACCAGAGTTGCCTCATCCTGGGTCATCTCCAGTCATCCTGATGAATATCTGGTCACTGAATTCAGATGGCTCTGGAGGAGAAGTGATGCTGGTGACCTACACAGCCCTCCTTCACTCAAAACAAAGTCAAGTGTAAGTCATGTCATTATTTCTCTGATGGCATGGTCTTCTTTGGCAATGAAGGACAAACACACATGAAGGATCTTACATACCAAACAAAGTTCACAATTTATCCAATACGCAATAGAGAATCAATGAACTTTCTTGATCACAAGAGTGATTTTCAAATCAGTCTTTAAGTCACATTAATTTGGAAGCTATGTGCAAGATAAATTAAAGAGAGGAGTGGTTGTACACAGGTAGATTAATTCAATACTATTTCAATAATTCAGGTAAAATGAGAAGTGAACCTGAACTATGATAGTTGAGTGAATCAATCAAGATATGGAGGAAGAGGTAGATTCCCATAGCAAGAGAATGATCAAAATTGGACAACTCAATTGAGTGGGAGAGGGAAAGACAAGAACAGTGAACAATTAAGGATGACTCCTAGGCTAAGAAGTTGGATGTTTAGAAATACAAGCTGATTGACTGATAAATGATGCTTGTTGTTCAACAGTTGTGTGACACCATTTGAGGTTTTCTCAGCAAAGATACTGGAGTGATTTTCTGTTTCCTTCTTGTATCGATAAGCACCCCAACATTCACAGCGGGCCTGCTATCACAGGTCTTAGATCTGCATTTATAAAGGAAAAGCAACTTTTGAGGGATCAATGATCACTTTAAACAAGCACATGTATCATCCATTTAGTTGAGAGGGAAAAGTCAACAGCCTGAACTTCAGAAAAAATACAGAGAAATCAAAAGTCAACAGACATGCTTCCAAAAGCCTGATAGATTAAAAACAAATCCAACTATCTGTCCATAGTTAGCAGAGAGGGAATCACCAACAGCTGGGTTTTCAAAGCTGGGGGCTCCTTAGTGGCTTCTCAGAGTCTTGTCTGGCCAAATACTTCCAGTCAGTAAGCCCCAAAGTAAAACCTCACCCTCAGAGTATTTATACATTATTTTATAGTCAGAGAGAATCACAACCCTTGGGAACAAGTGCCTCATTAACAAAAGGTGTGGGCCTTCCAACAAACCTTCCCAGACCCATTAATGGGTGGGCAGGATCTCTAATCACATTAAAATAATTAACAATACAAATACACATACTATTTCTAGTTAAAGAAACTCTTTTTTCTGTATTTTACTGGTAGTAATGGCTTCTGGTTGACAGACTAAAAAGTATTAACCTTTCTTGGTCAGCAAAAGGAAGCAATTGTAGGTTAAAAACAGTACAATGTTATCAGATTCGTGAATTAGAAAGATTGATCAGATAGTCATATAAAAGAAGCATTGGAGGGGGGCTGAAATTGGAGAATGGTTGAATATTTAGGATTTATTTCAGGAAGTCAAGAAATTTGTATATGTATTAGGGTGATGACAGTGGTAGTAGGAGGAAAAGACATATTTGAGGGGAGAAAAAATATAACCTTGCAGATACATTCAGTAGTTAGCTATTAGAAGTGGGAGGTAAGAATGAGAAAAATATGAATCTAGACCTTAGTCATGGGTGATAGCAGAAGGATGGTGACATTAATGGAAATAAGAGAGTCAGGAGGAAGAACATATTAAAGAAAAGAAAGTTAACAAGGTCAGTTTTGCAGTTATTAAGATTGGATTGGTGGTAGTGATATTTCTACATAGAAATTTTATGAATACATATCTCAAGTTCAGGAAAGACATAAGAAATGTATATACAGATTTTGAATTTATTCTGTATTATTTATTATTAAATTCTATAAAAGATAATTGGTGAAGCCATAAGAGTGGAGAATATAAATAACAGAGAGGGAAGAATGAGCGTGAGGTCAGAGCTTTAGGGAACACCGACATTTAAAGGACAGGAAAGTCTTAAGTCACAAAATGGGGAAAAAATTCCCTCGTTGTAAAATTAGTTAGACTGCTGAGTAAAGTTTCTAGTACTTTTTCTCTATGGAGAGACTATAGAAAAGAAGGAAAATTAAGTACACCATTTTAAGTGAGGTTCTGTCCAGAGACAGGAGAATGAAATCAGGAATATCTGTAGTATCATCTTGGATAATTATGCTGAACACTATTCAAGCACAATTCTTATTGGAAAACAACATATAATATGTTTCTGAATTAACTTATAATAAAAAGATAAATGATATTATCAAATTTAAATTCCCATATTTTAGAAGTCCTGGTTTTGATTCCCTGTTGACATGCAATTTAAGTAATTCAAAGCTAAATCTAATTCTTCAAAAAGTGTGCCAATGGAGAAATCAAGTTACTTCCATTATGAGGGTTAGGTTAGGCATTCATAGTTTTTGACATTTGTGGTAAGAAACATTTTCTATTACATCTCTTCTCACACAAGACACAAAGATTCTTGACTCCAACTGAACTATCTTATGCCAAGAAAACTCAAAATTATAAAGTGCAAACCATTTGCTTTCTAATCCTTACAGTTTTAGCACAAATGCTCAGGGAAAGGGCATTAATTTATTGAATGTATTTCTTCATTTGATACTCTGGTTCATGGAACTAAATTATATTCAATATCTATCTTTTTCTCAAACCCTGGCTGTCTTATTTTCTGCAAATGTGAAAAGCACAAGAAATCCGTCAATTTCTTATTCTTTGTCATGAAAAATTCTGATCGTTTGAAAACGTCTAATGCTAAGACTGGGATACAGATGATTGTGGAATTACATTCAGAGATAATGTTAATTTTGTTTAACTCTAAAGGAAGAGAATGATGACCTCAAGAAAGCAAAAAGAATGCAGTCTTATAGAAGATTTCAATTTAGTCTAGTCTTTCCTGTTGGTATAATTATTTTATAGAGTTAATGTAGTAATTTATTAAAAAAAACTTTACAGCAAACCATGTTGAATTTATATTCATAAAAGAGGTGTCTTTTTCTCTTTTATGGAAGAGAAGGGTGAGGCATAGAAAGGTTAAGTAGATTTCAGTCAAGGTAGCATAGCATGGCAGTGACAAATTCAGGAATAAAATGTAATTTCCTGAACCTAACTCCATGGTCCACTCTTCTAGATTATTAATAGCAAGACATGCTTGTTTTTATATTAGCCCTGTGGATTACCATGGAAGATTTCCCTTTGAAGTTCAACAACAACAAAAATCACAGAAAAAAACAAGTTTACCAAGAGGTCTGTAACTCTTCTGTCACCAATGCAATAAAATTCTTTGTTTTGGGTAATAACCCCAGGGAAAGGTTTTTCCCCAACTCCTGGTATTTTCTTAGGGACTTATGACTGAGTAGGAATTTTCACTGTTAAGGAAATTGATAGATTGTAATAGACAAATGATTCATCAACTACTGGCTAATCTTTTTCCAATGTGTTTCTCCACACTTAGCCTACAGGTAGAAAACACAGTTTTTCAGTGGAACTGTCCCATGACCTTTTCCATCATAATAGGACCCCCTGAAATATGTTCTCTGTTGGCATAATCTTCAGGAACAAGGAGTCACCACTTCAATGAATCTTTTCCCTAGGATTTATTCCAATTAATTACATTTTTTTATAGATTATTTTCATCTTTCTTTCTTCTAAGTCTTAATCCAATGCCTCATCATGGCATGGGAGTAACATTAGGTTTAAAAAAACCAAGCCAACACAATATACTATCTCACAGGTCCTACCCAGCCAGGAAAAAAAAACCAAAACAAAAACTTCAATATAGATATGATGTTGGGGCAGCTGTGTCTGTTGTGCGAGTACTAGACTGATGAATTTCAGAGAGAGTCGTTAACTTTTTGGCCACAGGATGATGAACTGTTTTGGCCAGGAATGTCATTGCTGACCATTGACTAAATTATAGATTGTTCTATGGAGATGGAAGTACCTACATATATAAAAATGTCAATTATTGGAGTACTTAGCTCTTCACTATCTCTGTTTGGTATTTCAAGAGTAACTTTGAGATGTAATAAAAATCAATTCAGTTTTGATGCTGGAGAGAAATAATGATGTTAAGTTTAGTAAGAATGAGTTTAATCAATTTAAATCTTTAATTCTGATCTATAGGTCATTCCAAATACCGAATGACTTTTCTTAAAACAGCATTTGTAGTAATAACTCTCTAGTTCAGTATGACATTTATAACCATAATTTATTATTCCATCGCTCAGGACATTCAAGACATTCAACTTGGAATCACTTCCTTTCCATTTTAAGCAACTCAAGAAAAAAACCTTTACTATAGCGTTTTAAAGGACAACAAAGTATTTGAAGAATCAATCACTAAAATTTCTTTTCAGTCGATGGGAATTACTTTCAAGGATTTTATCATGGAGTATCTGGAACATATGGATTAGATAAACCTTGTCAAGTTGGTGGCAGTAAATATATATAAGTACATGTATACATACATGTCAAAGAAACTAGTACAGTGTTGAGTGCATGTCGCTAAACTCTATATTAATTCCTATGCTACTATTAATAGTCTGTGATAAGATAATCAGTTTAGGGTTCACTTAAACCCCTTACTACATTTTATACTGATTTGTGAGTTTATCTCTACCAGGGATAAGTATATTTCTTGCCTGAGGACACTGATAGATCTCAGACACTGTCTTAACCTGGGCCTTCATGCCTTGTTAAAACTCTTTCCTTGGCATCTCTAGGGCTCTCAATAGACTTCCTTCACTTTTCCTCTTAAGGTGTCATGAAGGAAGGGTGCCAGTGCAAGAACAGGCCCAACCCTCTGATTCCCTTAAATAGAAGAAGACAAGATTAGATATTTGCCTCTAAGGAACACAAGGCATTTATAGACATCCTGGTCATGAAGTAACACTTCAGGTGAAAAATCAGTGTTTACATACCCTGTAGTCACAGTTTATAGATCTTTAGCATTAGAAATGTTGCTAAAAGAATGTTCAATTAAAGAGAACAATGCATAGATAAACAATTCTTTCCCAACTTTTCACTTGAAGATTCTTTGTTTTCCTTTAGAAGAACTAATGCTTTGGGAACCTGATACAGGTTAGTTCTTCCATTTTAGTTCATGAGGTGCATGACAAAAGTTATTCCAAAGAGAGAACTTCTGTTTTCTCCCTTTGTTTGTTTCCTGTTCATTGCGCAATGCTCACATATGTTGCATGTTGTTTTTTTCCCCACTCTCCATAGCTTCACATTTGCATATTGCAACATAGTGTTTGTATGGCAACTTGTTTTTGAGTCATTTCCGTCATGTTCAACTATCTATGACCCCATTTTGGAATTTTCTTGGCAAAGATACTAGGGTGGTTTGCCATTTTCTTCTCCAGCTCATTTTGTAGAGGTAAACATGGTTAAGTGTCTTGCTCAGTCACATAACTAGCGTCTGAGGCTAGATTTGAAATCATGATGATGTGTCTCCCTGGTTCCAAGCCCAGTGCTCTATCCACCATGTCATTGAGTCCAACCTTTTGACATCTTCTGTCCAGTGAAGTACATATTATTTATCTCCTAGCAAACTTATTGGGTCTTTGCATGCTCTTAAGTTAAATCTTGATCAAGGCAGATTCCCTAATATATACATTCTTTAGTATCTCATTTACCAGCAGAGGCACTGCATAAGAGTCAGTAGTATCAGGAAGACTTGAGTTCAAGTTTCTCCTAGGGAACACACTAGTTCTCTGGATAAGTCAATTAATCTTTCAGTATCCCAAGCAACTTTCTTAGACGATAAGTTAAATGCAGTAATGAGGGTTTCCTTTACCAATAGAATCATGAGTCTGTTCCAAAATAAGCAAAAACTCCCTAAAGCATGTAGCAGAGATTGGAGTATGCAGTAAACTAATAGTGCTTCAATAGTGTAATTTTTATTTCATTTTTTAATTTTTATTCATTCAACTTCCCTATCCCTGTAGATTCTGTACTTCCTGTGATTTGGTAGAATGTCTTTGAGAGCTGTTATTCCTGGAAATTCATCATCCTTTGACTAATCTAGTGATAAACTTCTCTGAAGTTAGTTAGACTGTTCCTTGGACAACAATCTGTCACTGGAACAGTATTCAGAGATCATACATTTTGTTAAGACCTTGTGCTCCATCAGTATAGCTTTGTTATAATTGGGGCAATAACCTAGAGTAACCTTTGTGACACAGAAAGCTTTACATTAGGAGTTTAGTTAAGAAGACAGTTGATATGGCTGGTTAATGATACTGGCAAAACCTTTAAATGGGTGATAATATCAAAATAACC
Organism: Potorous gilbertii; assembly: GCA_028658325.1. Classification (NCBI taxonomy): domain Eukaryota; kingdom Metazoa; phylum Chordata; class Mammalia; order Diprotodontia; family Potoroidae; genus Potorous; species Potorous gilbertii. Next base: position 369,432,620 of record CM053771.1, on the reverse strand, counting down.
TTCTAACTGGTGTCTCTGTCTTCCTCAGCCTAGACTCTCTAGTCTTCCAATCTCCCTTGTTGGAAGGTTTTTCAAGATTAATATTGCCAAAAATTTTCTAATCAGATGACACTAGAGCTTGAAAGTCTTCAGTTCCCTCGCAAGTGAAATTCAGATTCCTCAGCCTTGTATTCTAGCCCCTCCACAAGCTTTTTTTCAATTTGTTCCAGGTTCATTTTATGTTATTTCCCTTCATGTGTTTATACAGTGTAGTCAAAAGAGGATTATGCTTAGCATAGAAAGACCTGTATTTGTGTCCCAATTCCACCATTTACTTGTTGTGTGATCCCAAACAAATCACTCACCCTTGATGAACCTCATTTTCCTCCTCTGTATAAATAGTATATATATATATATATATATATATATATATATATATATATATATATATTACATTGGACTTAAAATGCTTAACGCAACCAAATTCAATTACTTAATGTTGCACAAATACATTTCACACTTTCCCATTTTATTAACATTCCACTTTACTCCTTGTTTCCTAGAATGGAAAGAACCTTTTCTCCCTTTACTTTTCCACTAATTCTCTTCCTTTATAGACTTCAAAGTGCAGACACTGAAGTCGCAGCTATAATCCCACAGAATTCCTCTTTAATTTTAAACTCTGGCACATGGTACCATTATTGCACACCTTTACCCTTTCTTTTGTTTTATAGTCATTTGTGTACTTTTTCTTATCCTCCCTATCACATTATAAATTTTGTGGTAATAGAGATAGTGTCTTATCAATAATCAAATTCCTTTTATGTGCAAAATGCTTTGCACATATCTTTAATAATTAGTTTAATTGGCTTTATCCAATTGAATCATGAAATTTGAAAACAGCTTTATGTCCTAAAGGATGTTGATTTTTTGTATTGTTTTCTTTTGTTTTATGTATTTACTCTATACACTATTAGATTTTCTTGGAAATTGTTTCTGGGTTAATATTTATACTTTTTTAAAAAAATGATGAAGGTGAATATATCTTGGTTAGAGTGAAAGTATTCAATTAATACATATAGAACATTACATTTTTTTCAGAAATATTTATTTTATCATTCTTACCTACTTGATCTTATCTTACTATATCAAGCCTTTGTCTTGTCTGGTTGTATCTTATACTTTGTAAATTAAAACTATTATCTGTGAATGTGTTTAAAAAAGATATAGGTGACTCCCAATTCAAGTCTAATTAATTGTCCATGTATAAGATGTAGTAATACCAGTGGATCAATAATTAAGCTTGAGACAAAACACATTATACTAAAACTTTTATATTAATTTTATATTACTAGTTTATAGAACTCAAAAATCTTATTTCAATTTAAAGCATATTTTGAAAAACCGTATTTTAAAATGACTACTTTATTCACTGTTTTAACCATCAGCTTAAAGGTTTTTAAAATAAATATTTCTTTTCTTATGTTATGTTGGCCTTTCCTGCTGGACAAGTATTGATTTTCCCATATAACTTATGGAGAACAAGTCAATATACTTTTATTATATGCAGCTTCTCTTTGTCTTGACATCAGCACAATTGACTGAGTACTCAATACTGGACATGTTTTAATAGTCAAGTCCCAATGTAATCAACTTAGAATAGAAAAACCTAGGGTTTTCTACATCGTTCCATCCATTTTCAATGACTGTAGTATTTAGGATTCTAAAACCCTGCTTATTAACTTGGTTTGGATGGTCAGCTTTAAATTTGATTATAGATTTCAAAAATCAAGTAAATGATATAAGATGCACTAAAAAATCTTAAAATTTATTTTACTTGGTTTTTAGAATTCTATTTTTAATTGATATAAAAATCCTATATTTTGAAGAATATTCTACTACATTTTTGCAAAGAAAAAAATTATAACATCAAATCCCTTAGTTAAATGTATAAAGTTACCAAACATGAGAGGAGAGAAATTGAGATAATGGATGATAACCTCATCCAGCATAGCATAAGACAACATATCAGCATGATTTAATTAACAACTGTCTTTGGCATCATGTAGTTGAGGCTTAGATATGCCCCTGGGCCATTCTTTATATTTTAGTTAGATGACAAGCTGACACAAAGTTCTTAAATATCCAATTTTATGTTCTGTACCAAATTCCTATTATGTCTAGTAGGCTCAAAGCTAGATTCGATAATGTCATTTTTACAAAGTTTGTTGTGAAATAAATTACCTTTATCTTTAAAAAAATGAGTGGAAAAGAAAGCCAATAGTAGACTCATTATAAAAAATGGAATGATTATGTTTTTGTATAGTATTTTTTGGTATCAGTAAAGCATGTCCTGTAATTTTAATGTGTTTGAAACTAGGGAATGTTTAGAGGCAACAAAATAATATGACTATTGTGCTTTCTTATTGTAATCTCCCTGATGGTTTTTTATGGGCTACGATTACAGAAAAAAAAGAATAACAGAGAATTTAGAATGGATTTTAAAAGATTACTAGAAATTTACACACACACACACACAATTTTACACCACATAGATCTTAGGGGATTTTTGTTCAAATCTTTACTGAACTCTTTGACTTATTTGTTCTGTGTCAAGTCATTTCATCTCTATGGATCTCTTTCCACCTCAATAAAATAGCCAGTGAAGATCATTCTCACTCTAAAATACTCTCACACTAATAGATTTATCATCATATTAAATCCTAACAGCAAAATTTTGAATCTGGTAGTCCAAAAAACATTGATTTGGATCTAGTTGTCTCTAAGATTTTAACTTGTATCATACTTAAAAAAAGATTAGTGAGGCCAGTGATTTAAATGGTATATGTAAATACAAAGGGAAGAAGTTCCTTCTGTGGTTGCAGTTGACTCTTCTGTATCATATAACCTCAGAGAAAGCTTAGGGTAATGAGAGGCTGAGTAACTTATGCAGTGTCACTTAGTATGTTTTGGAGGTTAGACTAGAAACCAGTTCTTCCTAATTCTTAAGCCTGCTCCTTATCCATCACACCAGACTTCCTATCATGTTGTGCATGTGTGTTTAATCCCTAGTAGACTCTATAAACAATGAGAATTTTTTTAAAATTTATTTAAATTAAATTAAATTAAATTTTTTTTAAATTTATGAAACCCACCACGTACCCCAGTTCTTTGCATATAATTGAAATTTAATTACCATTTCTTATTTGGAGACAATTGCATTATGTATCTTACTACCAAAAAACCATTACCAGTAAAATGTTTTTTATTAAGCTATGAAAAATATGAAAAATATTAATTCCCATTTCACTTATGGGAACTTTACTTAACATAAGAGAGAACAAGTTTCCTGCTTGTAGAGTGTGGTAATTGCATTAAGATCCAGAATGCTACAGAAACTCCTTGATGGGATCTACAATCACTCAATGAAGTCTGGCCTGTCTGGCTACATTGGAAAGACTACAGGGAAGGGAGGAGCCAACATGGCAGAGTAGAAAGATTCACATATGCTAGCTCTGAACCCACAGCCCATAAAATATCTGTAAAGAAGAACTCCCAACAAATTCTGGAGCAGCAGAAGCCACACAACAACGGAGTGGAGGAGATTTCTGTTTCAGAGAGCCCTGAAAGACCAACACCAAAGGTCCATCGTGCACCAGACTGGAGTGGAGCAAAGCCTTGCCTTGGCCACATGGCACCCAGTGGACCAGATCCAAGCAGGCTTCAGTGACGGAATTTCCAGCGACCATGCAGGTCCATCTACCCACAGATGCCAAAGGTTAGTGAGAGAGTCTGTTTGGCTTGCCTACAGGGGGGTGGGGTGTCCCCATAACTCAGGCCCCCTCAGGAGGCAGTGGCAGAGGCAGCAGCAGATAGGGGCTCCCAGAGCAAGCAGGGGCTCAGATCCATTGTAGAAGGTCTCCGCATAAACCTGCTGAGGGAACTGAGCCCTGTGAGGCAGTCCTGCCCCGATCTGAGCTGCTGAACTTTCTCTTACACTGAATAGCAACCCTGTCTCCACCTGAGTACCTGAATTTAATCTTACACTGAATAGGAGCCCTGAGCCCACTGAAAGCCCGGAGGCTGGGGAGCAGCATTTGAATCTCAGACCCCAAGCACTAGCTGGGAGGATCTGGAGGTGAGGTGGGTGTGGAAAAGAATCTCAGAAGTCAAGTAACTGGCTGGGAAAATGCCCAGAAAAGGGAAAAAAAATAAGACCATAGAAGGTTACTTTCTTGGTGAACAGATATTTTTTCCTTTCCTTTCGGGTGAGGAACAACAATGCTTACCTTCAGGGAAAGACATAGAAGTCAAGGCCTCTGTATCTCAAATATCTGAAATAAATAATCAATGGGCTCAGGCCATGGAAGAGCTCAAAAAGGATTTTGAAAATCAAGTTAGACAGGCGGAGGAAAAACTGGGAAGACAAATGAAAGAGATGCAGGAAATTCATGAAAACAGGGTCAACACCTTGCTAAAGGAGAACCAAAAAAATGCTGAAGAAAATAACACCTTGAAAAATAGGCTAACTCAACAGGCAAAAGAGGTTCAAAAAGCCAATGAGGAAAAGAATGCTTTCAAAAGTATAATTAGCCAAGTGGAAAAAGAGGGTCAAAAGCTCACTGAAAAAAATAGTGCTCTCAAAATTAGAATGGAAGAGATAGAGTCTAATGTCTTTCTGAGAAACTAAGAAATCACAAAACAAAGCCAAAAGAATGAAGAAATGGAAGATAATGTGAAATATCTCATTGGAAAAACAACTGACCTGGAAAGTACATCCAGGGGAGACAGTTTAAAAATTATGGGACTACCTGAAAGCCATGATCAAAAAAAGAGCCTAGACATCATCCTTCATGAAATTATCAAGGAAAACTGCCCTGATATTCTAGAAGCAGAGGGAAAAATAAATATTCAAAGAATCCACCAACACCACCTGAAAGAGATCCAAAAAGAGAAACTCCTAGGAACATTGTGGCCAAATTCCAGAATTCTCAGGTCTAGGTGAAAATATTGCAAGCAGCTAGAAAGAAACAATTCCAGTATTGTGGAAATACAATCAGGATAACACAAGATC
>CM053771.1:369409001-369427067 GCA_028658325.1 Potorous gilbertii | reverse complement strand
TCCAAAAAGAGAAACTCCTAGGAACATTGTGGCCAAATTCCAGAATTCTCAGGTCAAGGTGAAAATATTGCAAGCAGCTAGAAAGAAACAATTCCAGTATTGTGGAAATACAATCAGGATAACACAAGATCTAGCAGCTTCTACATTAAGGGATCAAAGGACATGGAATAGAATATTCCAGAAGTCAAAGGAATTAGGATTAAAACCAAGAATCACCTACCCAGCAAAACTGAGTCTAATACTTCAGGGGCAAAAACTGTTTTTCAATGAAATAGTGGACTTTTAAGCATTCTTGATGAAAAGAGCAGAGCTGAAAAGAAAATTTGACTATCAAACACAAGAATGAGAAGAAGCATGAAAAGGTAAATGCAAAGAGAAGTCATAAGGGACTTACTAAAGTTGAACTGTTTACATTCCTACATGGAAAGAAAATATTTGTAACTCTTGAAAATTTTCTGTATCTGTGTAATTGGTGGGATTACAGACACACACACACACACACACACATATGTGCAAGCACACACAGAGACAGAGAGCACAGAGTGAATTGAATAGGCTGTGATCATAACTTAAAAAAATGAAGTTAAGCGGTGAGAGAGAAATGTAGTGGGAGGAGAGAGGGAGAAATGGAATGGGGCAAATTATCCCTCATAGAAGAGACAGGCAGGAGACTTTTTAGTGGAGGGAAAAAGAGGGGAGCTGAGAGAAAAACAAGAAGTTTACTCTCATCACATTCGACTAAAGGAAGGAATAAAATGCACACTCATTTTGGTATGATAACCTATCTTACAATGCAGGAAAGTGGGGGTAAAGGGGATAAGCATTGTAGGGGGGATGATGGAAAGGTGGACAATGGGAGGAGGGAGTAATTTGAAATCAACACTCTTGGGGAGGGACAGGATCAAAAGAGAGAATAAGCAATGAGGGGCAGGATAGGATGGAGGGAAATATAGTTCGTCTTACACAACATGACTATTATGGAAGTCATTTGCAAAACTACACAGATATGGCCTGTATCAAATTGCCTGCCTTCCCAAAGGAAATGGGTGGGGAGGGAGGGATGGGGAGAAGTTGGAACTCAAAGCTTTAGGAACAACTGTCGAGTATTGTTCTTGCTACTAGGAAATAAGAAATACAGGTAATGGGGAATAGAAAGTTATCTGGCCCTACAGGGCAAAAGGGATGATGAGGGTAAGGGAAGAGAGGGATGATAGAAGAGAGGGCAGATTGGTGATAGAGGAAATTACAATCCTCAGTGTATTGGGGTGGGGGGAAGGAACAAATGGGGAGAAAATTTGGAACACAAAATTTTGTGAAAATGAATGTAAAAAGTTAAATAAATTTATTTTAAAAAAAAGAAAGGAAAGACTACAGGATGACAAATGCCTATAGACCAAATGCCTATAGAATGCCTATAGACAAATGCATTTATTTGGATACTCTTTACAATTGTATGTGTATCTGCCACAGATATTACAGATAAGAGGACTTGAACTCACAGTTGAAAAAGGGGTATGAGATGGCTTTTACGAGAATACAACTTTTCCTTGACGACATCAAACTTCTCATGAAAACAAAGGACTTTTATTTTCATTGTTAGCATTCTATCTGTATACTGTATAGCAATAAACATGAAACACAAACTGCCTTTGGAGAAAAAGAAATTAAAAGAATTCAGAAAACAATGAAGAAGTGCATGGTTTATATGAGCAGCCTGCAGTTAACAATCAATAAGTAAGTTGGAAACACAGCATTAAAAGATGTAATCCAGAAATTGTATAAAAGGAGAAGATAGACTAGTCTTGTGACAAGATAGACAGTTATCTATTGACAGTTGACATATAGAGTTACCCATATAAACTTATAATGCCAACAGATCAAGGAAAAAAGCTGGTATTAGAACCTAGGATTTCCCATTTCTAGGCCTAGGACCCTCTCCACTACATAATGTTACTTCTTCCCTGACAGTGACAGATGTTGAATAATAGAATGGATTTCTTTTGATATTTTCTAGAACTATCTTTAAAAATCACATCAAATTTGGGGTATAACTAAGCCTGAGGTAGACTTTCCAGATGACTGATAAGCCCATGTTTTATACTGTATTAACTAATGACTTACTGATACTTTTCATGGCTTAATGATAACATTTTACTGATAATACTATTGGTAGTAAGATATGCAATGCAATTGTCTCCAAAAAACAATTGGAGTGCCATCTACCCTAACGTTGCACCCCAAGACACACTGCACTTTGCAGATGAACCCTATTATCTGTTTTGTCCCCCCCCGTTAAAATGTGAGCTCCTTGACATTAGTGTCTAGATGTTCTGGTTGTATCCCCAGTGTTTAACACATGGTTCTTCACATAGCTTTGGTCTAAAAAGAGGGTATTGCATAATGACAGGTTTGGGTATCGTTAAAATATTCTTAGTATTTTGTGTTAAGGGAACTAAATTTAAATTTGAAAGATTTAGGTTCATATATCCCCTGATTTCTGCTAAACATTGTCATCTATGTGATATTGGATAAATTTCTTAGGCCTCAATTTTCTGATTTCTATGAGGAGGCAGATAGAATAGATGATTTCTAAGATTTCTGCAAGTTTTATAGACTATGATTCATAAATCTTATGACCTTAGGATGTAAAAATAATTTCAGAAAAAAATATACTGTACAAATTAGAGTACAGTTTTTGTTCACATATTTTCTTTACATGAGATAAGCTTCTTATTCACTTTTGTTTATTAAAACTTTCTTCTAGTTGATTGTAACTCATTTTCTCCCATTTTCTGCTAAGAGTACATACACACATACATACACAAGATTGATACAGATTAGAGATATAGATATCATGGAAAATACACCTGCAAAATCATTCATATCATGAATGAAGTTCATAGACTTTGGATTTGAAGAATTAAATATTGTTTACTGACCAGTCTTTATTTTAAGAAGAAACAATATGAAAAACGAAACACTGAGACATATAGCATCTACCTCCTTATTCATTCAGTTCCTTAGGTATTTAAACATTTTGTTTCATGATATATTAGTTAGGATTAGAAGCACATATGTGAATTTAAAGTGAGCTGTAACATGTGGCATAAATATCTAAAGACATTGAAGCATTTTTTTAAAAGAGTAACTTGTAAATACTTGTACGTAAGAGAGCTTTCGAATATCATATGAGACTCAGGAGTTCTTCCATCAGTTTTTGGAGTGAACGCATAAATTTGGGCTCATTACTTAAACTGAAACTCAAAAATATTTCTAGATAGCTATTATTAAGACATTGCTTGTTAGCATGTTGCTATGTCAACTTTTCAACAACAGTGAAGTCATCTACATAGATATGCCCTTATCTGTATTAATATATGTAAGTATAGAAATATGTATTTGTGTGTGTGATTATGCAAGAGGTCTCAAAGTCACTTTTATAATATTGAAAAAAGGTTGAAAACAAAGTAAAATTGATGATTTTGTTATCCCTAGCATTAAGTATGATCTAAACCAATTAATCACGTGTGTAACTGGTGCCATACATGAAAGAAGAAAAATAAGAAAATGATAGAATTTTTTTAAAGTCATGGTTGAGATTATGTAAACTGCAGTTATTCACTGGGTAAGTGGATAAAATAGTACTAAGTTTAAATAAAGTTAAAATATCTGTTAAAACAATGACAATTGCAAATTGAAAATGTCATTACATTGTTATTATGTATTATCTAGTTGCCATTATCATATAGATAATATTAATCATACTCAAATCATCAATTTTCCTTTGCTTTCATTATTTTATTGCATATAATAAATATGGTCTTGAGAACTCTTGTGCAACCCATTATATATGATATATGTAATTATGTATATATACAATATATACATCTACATGTATAATGTGACATATGTCTTTATATACATTTCCAGTAAGTAATCTTTAAGTGCAAAAAAGAAATCTTACATAAGAACATGAAATTACATCTTGTTAAGCAAACCACTCAAATATTGCATTACAAAAATGGAGTTTACTTTTTAATTATAATACTGCTCTATCTCATTTATATACATATGCATTTCAATCAATTTCACTGTAAAATAAATTTTGGTAAAAATAATTTTAAAAACTTTTCTGTCACCATAGGGAAAATTCCAAATATTTACTTAAAATTATTGATGATAAAATAATAAATTATGATAAATCAATCAACAAACAAGCATTTATTTAGCTCCTCCTATGTTTCAGGTCATGTGCCAAGTCTTAGGGATACAAAGAGAGCAAGGGAATAGCTTTTGATGTCAAGCTTACTGTCTATCAGTGTCATGATATAATTTTAGTTTTATATTTTCACATGGCTTTACAGCCCTATTATATTTTTGTATCATGTTTAAGAACATCATTCAAGCACCTTACATGCTAACTCTAACTAAGGTTGAGAGTAAGCAACAGATCTCAAATCTATTGTTGAGTCAGGGTGATATCTACTCAAAGCATATGAAGACTTCCCCCATTGCAATAGGCAGATGAGAACAATTTGTTTCAGTGGTCATGAAGGTGGCTGAAGCAGACCATGTAGACTGCTTAGAACTTGGTCAGACATGGAAGACACAAAGTCTCCGAATCCTAGGCCACTTCCAGTCCTCTGGGTTTTGGTAATGCCACTATACTTAGATGACTCTGGAGGAGAATGAGGCTGATGCTTTTGTGTAACTGCCTCCCTTTTATGCAATTCATGTGCAACTCAAGGTATCACCCCCATGAGGTTATTGGTCTTCTTTGAAAACTAAGCACTAACCACTCTAACTTAAAATAAGTTCAACAAGCATATTTTAAATATCCTCTATTAGGGAAAAAAAGGTTATTAATATATATTCAATTTTGAATTGTATACTAAATATATAGTGTAGCTTCATACCTTTGCAGCAGAGGTGGAAAGCTCCATGTCTAGAATGCTTCAATGTTACATATGTCATCAGTAATAGTTGATGTGTTGAGTTCTTATTGTTTTTTTTCTTTTTGATTATAAGTGGTAATTGCCTGCAAGATGAGGAATAAATCATATATGCTCAGGAGAATAGGTGATGCAAAAACAGAAGGAAATAAAAAAAGGATTTTTAAAGCATAATTCACCTACCTTGAATAAATATTCAAGGACACGACCACCAATGAAAGTAATGGCAGAAAATGAACAGAGATGCCTGACAAACTCTATGAAATACTCAGCTATCCTGTGGGAATCAATCTAGCAAATCTAGAATATAATTATCAATTGCTTAATGGAATTTTCAAATAGCTATATTAATCAACAAATATTTATTAATATTTTCCTATGCAGGTGTACTGTCCTAAGTACTAACGATTTAGGGTTAGGGTTAGCAAAATAAATAAATAGATATTTTTTTAAAGTATAATATACTTTTTTTTCTTGTTGTTAGGTATAGTGACTTACCACCTACACTTTTCCTCTGAGAGACTGACTTGAAATATTTGATTTGTTTTCCTGTGTTGTGTTCATTTGCTTCTGATACAGATAACAGTATTTTCACTCATCCTAAAAACTTTTTCTTTAGGGAAAATTTCTATTACTATTATATGCTGTTATGGTTAAGTAATTTTGGAACTTCACAAGAAATGGTGTTAGAATCCTCCACTTAGTATCTGTTAGAATGATATTTCCTGTTAGAATTGAACCTCATGATGCCAATGACCTACATTCCTTTGATTAATATTAAATAAACTATGTCTAACATGCTTTTATGCATTACTAAGTAAATCAATCAGAATATAAAGAAAAGACAATGTTTAGGGCAAAGAAAAAATGAAAAAGAAGATGATAGAAATTGAAGAAATCAAAAAGCTCCTAGATATGAATCAGTCACCTTTGTCAAGCACATATGTAGTTCCATGTGCATCATTGCCTTACTAGCAATAAAATTATTGTGGCTTAATGATAAGGGGATGAAAGGCCAAATGACAACAATTTTCCTTTTTCCCAATACCCAACGTTGAAATTAAGAGAAAAAGGTCATTAATGTGTATGTATGTGCATGCACATATAATGTAATGGTTTTGAAATTTAATTTTGAATTCCAGTTAAATTTATTTTGAAATGAGAGTAAAAAGGTTTTTTTTTTTTTTTTACAAAATAAAGATTGCGTGCTGTTTCTTCATTTACATTTTAAAACTTCCATTGTGTAGAATACACAAAAAAAATTCATCCATTTTTAATTAATAAAACCTTTTTTGTGACTACATCTCAGGTGATATCTGAGACAAAATTTACTTGTGAAAAATTCCCTAACAAGCAAGATTATGATGAGGAGATGAGGATGATGATGGTGGTAGTAGTGGTACTACTACTACTAACTACAACTACTAGTACTACTACTACTACTACTAATAATTGTTGCAATCACTTAAAGTGGTTTATTTACTTTTTTTCTCTGTTACTGTAAATACAAACTGTGAAGTGAATTAAAAAACAAAATAAGGAGTGAGTAAAAATTCACCTTTTGGCTACAAAATGGAGTTCATAGTAATATTAATAGGGGCATTTATTTAGTTCCTGAAGATTTGCAAAGTACTATCCATGCCTTTTATCTTTTTGAATACTACAAGTTACCCGTGTACTGACGGATCCTCTACTACCCTGCGGAAACCATTGTAGTTCTTGTGTGAGGTTTATCATAGGATTGTTGTAAACAAAGTACTTTGAAAATCTTACAGCACTATTTCAGTTTTACTACTATTATTAAATACATTCAAATTGGGAGGAAAATTGATGTGATAGTGTCCAAATTTCTTAGTTAAAAATTTAAAAAGCATTGGTAAAAGACATTTTTTCCCCTCTATTCAGCATTTCATTTGCCAACATGAAATTAAGACTATGGAAACTTTTGCTTTTCAAACTTTAATTGGAGTTGTAATTTCATTCTTGTAAGGAGCTACAGTGACAGAATTCCCTTTAAAATTCAGATCAACACTTGGGCGCCCAGACCTCCATATACATTCCCACACTTAACCTTTCTCTAGACTGGCCTCTAACCCTTCAAAAAAACTACTACTTATGAAAAAGTCATCACTTCCATCCCCTTGAAGGCTCCAGGGAGGTTGCCTTTCTGCCTTCATAATTGCCTACCTATTGACATAATTTTTATTGGTTTGTTTTGTTTTAATAATACTTGTATAGATCTTCACTTCAGTCCATCTCTCTTAGTGATCTCATCTATTCCAATGGGTTCTAAATTCATCTCTGTGCAGACATTTCCTACATCAACATGTACAATTATAGATTTTCAGATAAGATCCAATTTCTAATTATCAATTGCTTAATGGAATTTTCAAATAGCTATATTAATCAGCAAATATTTATTGCTATTTTCCTACGCAGGTGTACTGTCCTAAGTACTAAGGATTTCGGGTTAGGGTTAGCAAAATAAATAAATAGACACATTTCTTGTCTTTGTTAAATTCTATTATATTATATTGGGGGAGACATTTAAATATACAGTCATATGCACAATATTCACCTCATATCCTAAAAGAGTAGAACCCCAAGTTAGTAGTGACCACTTTCTGGAAATACCCTGCATATGTTTTGTAATGAATTTTTGAGCTATGTAATTTCCCTTATACCAGGGACTATGGCATTTAATTCTTTGTGATTTTATTGCCTGAAATAGTGCCTGATGCTTGAAAAAAATGCTGATCTATGTCACAAAGGGTAGTTTTTACACCAATAAATTCCAGGTGGATAGATTTTTTTAAAATGCATTTGTATAAAAAATAAGTGTATGCATGCTTTATTATCATTATTTATTATCTAACATCTACATAGTGCTTTAAGACTTACAAATAGCTTAACGCATTATCTCATTTAACCCTCACCAGAATACTGATAGGTGCTATTGTTATTCCTATTTTACAGATAAGGAAACTGAGTCACATAGATGTCAAATGACTTACGCAGTCATACAGCTAATAAATATCTGAGATTTAATATGTTCTCAGCTATTCCTCATTCTAGATCTGTCATACTGTCCACTGTATCACCTAGCTCTCTCCAAGGTGCCACATATGTGTGTGTACCATGTGTATCAATGTGATTTATTTTGCTTTTTATTTTAGGTAAAAACGCTAGGTTTGTAAAAAAAAAAAAAAAAAAAAAAAAAAAAGGAAAGTCACAGTTGTCCCGAGAGCATGCAATTAGGGTGACCATACCAAGTCATCTGTTGCCCAAATAGTGACTCAGGAAACCAGTTGTTGGCTGTAAGTTAGGCTAAATAAAGCTCAGGCTTTTGTATATGCATTAACATATTTTACATTCACGAAATTAGACAAGAAAAGGTTACATTTTTTCTTATGCACACATTTCTTTCCATATTTTCTCTTCCAGGATAAGCATGGTGCTTTCATTTCTATAAATGTGGTAGAAGGAAGAGGAGAAGGTGGGGATAGACAAGGCAATGAAATCTAAACTTCTTTAAAATGTCATAATACTGTGATTCTAACTTGATTTCATCTGCTTGGGGGATTGAGGAGGAAAATGAAAAAAGCTCTATTTGTCATAGAGTATAATTCATCCTGGGCAAGGTACTAGTTATGACACTCAATAGGTGTGTTTTACTTTAAGAAAAAGATATATTACTGAAAAGTTGATGGGAATTCAAATGATCATTCATCTTATTTCATTGTAAATCAAGTGTTCCACTGAAACATCAATTTATTCAAAAAGGTCAAAAAAATTGCACTGATTCAAAAATTTAAATGTTTAAAGGAAAGATGATTATTTTCTAAAACTGATCATATTCAAAATAAGAAATTATATGTAATGATAGACTAGAAATCTAAAAGAAGCCTTTTTGTTCTTGCCTAGATCATTAAATATTGCAATATCTTTTATACAGTACTATATATCTCTGCTCTATTCCCTTTCACAATTCTCAGCTAAAATTTCTTCTAGTTAGCCTTGAGATGCATATTTGTCTCTACTTGTTTTCCTTTGTTTTCCTTCTTTTTTTCAAATCAGTTATTTGTTTTTTACTCAGTATTTAAGGTTAATATAACACTTGAGGAATTGGTTGCATCTTTGTACATATAGAGATCTTTTAATATAATACAAAAATGTACAACTATTGATATGCACCCATACATATAGACAAAATCAAGTTCTCTGGAAAGGTGACATATGGAGCCATACCACAGTGCCCTAATGGAGGGGAGCACAAAGACAATAAATGTGTCAATAAAGAATTACTACTGTATGGTGTTTTCTATCTAGGAGTGTTGTCTTCTGGACCTATAGGAGTATGTAGCACCTATATACAAGGCAGATAGTTTATATACCTGTGGGTCACTGGATCTGCTTGACACCAACTACTGAGACTATGCAAGTCATATCTAGCATCATATGCAAGCTTCAATAGGGTTTCATAAATAGTAGCCATGCTGTACTATTCCCCATTTCTAACTTCAGGAAGAAACTAGAGTGTGTTCGCACATTTTACATTTCTGGTGTTCAATCACTGATCAGAGGAAGGATTTAACCTATTTGAAAAATGCATCATGAATAACTGCTAAACCACTGTCATGTTCTCTTGATGGCAACACATGAAAAGGTTTTAAAATTGCAGCTTCTTCTGGATTCCCCAAAGAGTATCTGCACTCTTCTTTAAATGGACCTCCTCCTCTGGGTTCAGGTTTACCTTCACCATATCTGATTGTGCCCCAAGACTCATGGGACACTAAAGAAGACATTCTCATGAATGCTATATAGGTCCTTAATCACGGTGTAAATTGGATGCACTCTCCCAAGATTCTTCATAATGCTTTCTGCCAGATCTGCCACAGGTAAGCCAGTGGTCCCAGAAGTGTAGACTTTCAGCTTGATCTCTTCATTAGCACTTTCAACCACCTGTTTGTGGACATCTTTCCAATTTTCTCAGTCAGCATCAGTTCCCAAAGAAGGATGAAGATTCTTTAGAAATACATAGGCAAGATTTACACTGCTCCACACAGGAACTCTGGAGTCTCCATGTTCCCCAAGGACCCATCCATGACAACTTGAAGAGCGGACACCAAGTCTCTCCCCCATTAGGTAATGGAAATGGGCCAAATCCAGATTGCAACCATTTCCAATAATGCAGTTTTTAGGAAAGCCACTTAGCTTCTAGGTCACTTATGTCAAAATATCTACTGGACTGGAAACAATAAACAGCTCGCAATTAGAGCTGTATTTAACAATATTGGGAATGATGAATTTAAAGATATTCACATTTCTCTGGACTAAATTAAGATTTTTTCACTCCTGCAGATGTTCCTCAGCAGTAAGAATGACCAAGTTTGAGTTTGCAGTCACACTTTGGTCTTTGTCAGAAATAATCTTTGGTGTTTTTAGGAAAAGGTGGCCATGTTGGAGATCCATGATCTCTCCCTTGAGTTTGTCTTCTATTATATCAACTAGGGTAAGTTTATCAGCCAGATCCTTTGTTAAGATATTAATGGCACGTCATGCCAACTTTACCAACCCCAACAACAGGGATCATATTCTGGGAAACCTGGTCTTCCTTTAGGACAGTAAAAAATCAAGCTGATCCTTGACAGTAGAGGCCATTTTGGGGGATATGTGGAGGAATATCGAGGTTTCTGGTCAGGCTGCGAAAGTTCTGAGTTAGATGTGAGGTTGCTGCTCCCAGACTCGCACCAAGGCTTCTGCCTTTTTTCCTTGATAAAGGATCCTTGCCTGATACGCTTTGAAAATTATTGTATTTGAAAAAATACTCACTAATGAACTCCTGAAGCAGTTCTTTCTACTACTATGATTTGGTATGATCTACCATTTTGATTTCTACTACATAAAAATGTTTGCATGAAATTTAGCTTATTTTCTATTCCTTGGATTTACTTGTTTAAGAAAATACTGTGTTGTTTACAGAAGCTCACACTAGACTTAATGCATAGCAGTAGGAACAAATAGTAGAACAGTGAAAAATTAGAAAATTTAATATAAAGTATTTTATAGAGGAGAAAGATGGGACAAAGTCAGATTTAGACAACGTCTTTGACAAAAGCAATAATAATTTTTAAAAATAAAATGAGGAGGTTGATGATCCATAAAGTTCTTCCTTAGCCCTAAGTTCTGGGGTCCAAAGAATTTTATGAATTTCCTTTCCTGTAAAATGAGAGTGTTAGGTTGATTTCAAACAATATTACATATTTCAAGTTCTAAAATTTTGTTTCCAAAAATATAAACAAATTTCACAGTGCTTACATTTGTTACTGTATCTAAATGTCACATTTATGGTTATTTTATCTTTGGTGTATAGCACAATATGAAAGGTGATTTTTCTGGATGTATTAGGGTTGTTTTAAAGCAAGTACTTAGCTTAAATTACTGCAGAAATGTGGGTTGTTATTACAAGCAAGTAAAAACTCTGGAGGAATGATATGACTGCTCTACATTTGTTCTGGAGGCAAAGGGATTTAATAGCTAGTCTCAAAGTTCCTTCCTGGTCTATGATTACATTCACAGTGAAATTAAAATTTCTTCTTTAATTTTTTAAAATTTTCTATAGGGAGGGGAAGCATTAGTTAAAAGCATGGCTTTGATAAGTATGTTCTCATAAAAGATATAAAAGAGAAAAACAAAATTAAAAACAAAACTGGAAAGAAGGATGGGGTAGCAACATATTAGAAGTATTAGTGATGAAGGCATCGTTAACCTGCAGAATTTAGAAATACCTGTTATTGCAGAGTCATTGACAAAACAGGAAGCAAAATGCCTAAGGTTTAACAAGCAATTTATTCTGTGATGGTAACATTCTTTGAAGTGTGGCATTTTGAGTAGCATTATTCACCCTGTAGCAACATAACAGAAAACTATATTAGGAGAGTTGGTAGCATTAGCCTCTGGCAGTGATATTTTCAGTGAGGGACAATATGCCTTAACAATGGAGCAAGCATTGTAGTTAAGACTTGAATCCTGACCCAAAGTTCTTCATGTTGTGTCGGTGACGCTGGCTGAATCAGTTCCTCAGTTACCCTTCTAAGAATTTGAGTGGAAAAGTAAATTCAAGAACTTTGTCATCAGGAGTTCCCTATAGCAATGAAATCCAAAGCCCTCAAATAACTCTCATTTATTGATTTCTCCCAAAGTTAGTTCTATCTTGAGGCTTTTTGAAAGTGCTGAACCAACAACTAAGGGTTTGTGTTTTGCTTAAGTTCAGAAGATATTCTTGTTATTTAGACCTTGAAAGATGCCCAAAGTGAAGCTGTATATCATGCCTTGGACTGTTATGGAATGGACATGCTTCTTTTTTCAGTTTAATTTTGGAATAGATGGGATTATTTACAGAGAAGAAAAATTTATAGGGAACTTTATGTAATTGTCCCTGTCTCAATGGACCATGGAAGAACTGGTAACATAATTTATGAATTTTTGTTACTGTTTTTCAGTTGTTTTAGTCACGTCTGACTCTGTATCCTGGCATTTTGGGTTTTCTTGGTAAAGGTACAAAAATAGCAAAAGATTGCTTTTTCATCTCCAGATCGCTTTGCAGAAGAAGCTGAGCTAAACATGGTTAAGTGACTTGCCCAGGGTGACACAACTAGCAAGTGTCTTAGACTTGACTTGAACTCATGTCTTCCTGACTTCAGGCACAGCATTCTATCCTCTGTGATGCATAGTTGCCCAGCTTATGACTTTAAAGACTATTAATAATTTTTTTTCTTCTAGCAGCCTTCTGTTATTAGAAAACATATGAATAAAAACATATCAACATTCTTTACTGGGGCTTTACTCAAAGCTCTCTGTATGAGATTAAAGGCACAATAATTAAATCTCTTTGAAACATAAAAATATTTTTGGGTGTCCCTATTTGGATATTTTAAAAGCCTATTTTTCTCTTTACTTGACCCAAAATGAGACTTAACTATTGTCAAGGTAAACATATTTATTTAAAATCCTGATCCAATCCAACATTTATTAATGGCTTGGTATATTGCAGGAATTTTGCTAGGCACTGGCCACATAGAAACTCAAATGAAACAATCCCTCACCTCAGTGAGCTTATTTTCTAATGAATATTCTAGTAATATATGAAGTTTAAATATGAAATAATAGTTTAATATCTGAATCATTGCTCAAAGCCGCAATGTATTGCTTTGATGAGAAGAACTTAATCATATGGTTACTAAAGGAAAATGAAAGCACAATTCATAGTACTTGATAGAATTTTTAAAAAAATGAATTTCAATATGAATTCAATTATTTTTAAATTGTAACTGGTCTTCCATTTATTCCAATATAAAAACAGCAGACATATGGGAAAAGCATAAAAGAAATTCCATTTTGATAAATCTATAGGTTTATTTACCCAGAAGAATATAGTAAGATACAGGAAAGCAGTAACAGCAAAGCAGTAACCATAAGTTATTACAGATAAACTTAAGACTAATTAAAAATAGGGTGAAAATTATAGAAAATTAAAAAAAACAATTACATGATCTGTATTTCTAATTAGCTGATCTAATACTATTCTCCAAAAGTCACAAACATGGCGGTGGTGATCAATTATAGTCCAGTGCTATAGAGTCAAACAATGCAGCTTTCTACCACCTTCATAAACATATTGTCAGTACAACCATCTTACATTGAACTGTCTTCCATCAACCAAATGCTGCTTTCTTGTGTTTCAATATTTAAATTTTATAATATGTGAAGTCTAACAAATGCATTCTATCAGAATAATGCTTCTCAAATAATTCTTATTGTAGTTTTTAATAACTGATGTTCATTTTTTTAGATAGTAAAATGTAAAAGAAAGTAGGGGCCCCAGTATAAATAGAACTAAGTAAAATAAATAGAACTGATTCATTCTTAACAATATGATAATAATTATTTAGCCAAGTATATTTCTTTGTGTGGTAACTCACATATTAATAAGCACTTTGCACTCCCCATGGCACTTTCTGTTGGAACCCACTAGCCCAGATGCATCAGTACATATTGATTCAATTAGCCACTGGTAATCAAGTAAATATATCTTTCCATTACCCTTGATATTTTTACTCACATGATCTAAATATAAGTCAGAGGCAGAAATGAAATTATAATTGATATTTTAATGGCGGTGAAATAGAAAAGAATCTCAAAGATTTATGAAGACACTTTGTGATTTTTCCCTTTTTCCAAAATGATTCTCTACTTGCCTGTTACTATTTTATTTTATTTTTATTTTAAGACTGATTTTGAAAGGCACTCATAAAAATAGCTTAGAAAACAAGAAAGGTCAAAGTCTGATAGAAAGGATTTGAGATCTTGGCGTATTCATATGTTTATTGGTTGCATCATGACTTAACAAAGGTCACTAATTTTTTTTAAGGACAGTACCTCCCAAATTGCTATTCTTATGTACAATGAGTATATAATTCTATTTTTTGGAAGCTTTAAAGTATCCTTACAATTTAATAAGTACCTTATGTAGTTCTTAGTATTTCAAGGGAGACTCAGGAATCTTATGGGTAAAATGGCCACAGTGTCAGAAATGTCTTAAAATAAAACCTGAGATTAGTATTGAACCAGTAGGATGGCAATGATAAAAAAAAATCATGTGCCAAATGGTATCAAGAAACCAGAAAAAGTGAATTCATTCTACAAAAAATGCATCATCCTTCAATTTATTAGCATTGTGTTGTTGAGTTCCCAAGCACTCAGCTCATTGTAATAGTTAAATAAATACTTGGTAAATGAAAAAAAATAAATGCTTATTTCAATTGTATGGAAAAATTTAATGTAGTAGAGTGATCTACATCTATAAGAATAATCATTTCACTGTATTTAAAGAAAAAAATTTGTAAGAGTGATAATTTACTCAGCATTATCACAGGTATTTCATTTAACTCGTTTATAATTTAATATCAAAGGTTTTTAAAAGAATAATTTGAGTAGAAATTTTTAGAAAATCTATTGACCAATTTCCTGTTGTCTTAAATAGGCTATCCTGAACACTTCAGTATTTGTGATATGGATGTATTAAAATAAGTTTTAGAAAGTTGCTTGAATGACAAATCTTTGGTCACCCAAAACTAGTTAAATATCGGAGGTGAGCTCTTTATGACTCTAGGTTCATTGTCCCATCCATGCTCTGCCTTTCATAATGAAAGTTTCATCTGTTGTTAATGACTCAAGATCAGAATTATAAATATCTATTGTTTCATTTTAAATACAATGATACCATCAAAGGCTATTTAAGTAAATAGTAATATTTTTCACTATACTTAATGGTGCAGACTTCACTCTTTTTAAATATGTGCATGTACCTGCTCTTTAAAGTCGCCCCTGCCTCCTTCACTTTTATCCTTTTTTCCTTTGACGTTCTGTTATCCTTGCACCTTTCTCAAAGCATTCCTTGTGATTACTTTCTTCTCATTGGCTAGTCCCAGAGCACAGGATCAGGAACAAAAGATAACAGTTCCAAAGGGGGTAAAATGAGTCATGTTTAAGAGGAGAAAAAAACACCTTCCTGAAAATTAGAGCTGTTAAAATGTGAAATGGGCTTCCTTGAAAAGCAATAGCTGATTCTTCTACAACGAGCCTGTTCAACATATGGTCAGTAGAAAAAAATATAGGGTTGTCAACTCTGTACTCTCCTGTTTGTCACATGACTCACAACAACCAACCACCATCATTCTGTCAGAGTGTCTATTACCTGGGTATATTTTAATGGAAATTCCTTTCTTTAATGGGTTGAACTAGATGACTGCAAAAGCCATTGCCAACTAAAATTCTATGATTTTAATAATTTTTCCATAGGCTAGGCAATCAGATAACCAAACTATTTTTATAACTACATCAAAACGTAAGACATGAGCTTTGAATAAGTGTTAAATAGAATTTTTTAGACATATCAAGCTCAAAAATTTTAATAACAATTAAAACACAGCAATATTTTATTTTCTTATTTTGTACTTAAGTTTAAAATAAATTTAAAAACTTAAAAAAAGATTTAATGAATGAACAAAAATAATAACTAAAAGACAAACATTCTGACTATAGAAATGCATGCATGTGATAAAATATTAAATGGCCATCATTCCTGTACATCCCTCCCTCATATCATGGAGGAAGATGTAATAGTGGGTGTTTAAAAGCACATAGTTCTAAGGTTATATTCTAATATGAATTAACTCTTGGCATGTTTTTATATGATCTTTGTCAAATAATTGAGCTGATATGCTTCCAGAGGAAATAAGTAATATCTGTAGTTCCATTTTTACTGTAAATTAAATCAGAAAGCATAAGGAAATTGGAGATAAATAGAATATCTTTTTCTAATTAGAAATGGAGAGAAGGAAGAGCTGCCAGGGCTGCATACCTGAAAGCTACATGAAAATTCATTTCATGGCGCACCTAATCATCTTACCTGGCAGTAATCCCAATGAAGCTTGAGAGGAAAAGGATGCAATTCTATTTCATTCAGTAAACTTGTATTAATGATTAATATGTGAAAAGTACAATATTAACATATATGAAGTCATTGTACCTGCTCTGTGCTGTGAAATATTACTATGAATTCTCATTGAAATCTGTAGGGTAGTTTTAAAGATTAATTTAACCACCTACATTTTAAGAAATTTACAAAATAATTTGTACATAATAGGCCATGCATCTGGATAGACAGTTCATTGAGTTACCCCTTATATATTTGCATGTAAAGGCAGGTAGACAGTGAAAATAGCTAAAGTACTGGTCCTGGAATCATGAAGAACTGAGTTCAAATCCAGCCTCAGACACTTACTAACTGTTGACCCTGGACAAATCACATGACCTCTGTCTTTATTTCTTCAACTGTAAACCAGGCATAATAATAATTCCTACCTACAAAGGTTGTGAATCTCAAAGGAGAATATATTTAGAAAGCATTTAGGATAGTGCCTGGCACTGGTAAGCAGGTATGTTGTTGAATCATTTTAGCTCTGACTCTTTGTGACTCCATTTGGGGTTTTCTTGTCAAAGATACTCATATGGTTTACCATTTCTTTCTGAAATTCATTTTGCAGTTTTTGGAACTTAGGCAAACAGGGTTCAGTGACTTGTCCAGGGTCACACAGCTAGTAAGTGTCTCAGGCCAGATGAGTCTTCCTGCCTTCAGGTCCAGCAGTCTATGCTTTAAGTCACCTAGCTGCTCAGTAGGCAACTTATAAATACTTATTTTCCCCATAGATCTTAGGGAGTTGTTGAAAATGGATAATGAACTCAGCTCAAAAATGAATACTAATAGGTCAGTATATAAAATATTTGAAAATTATGCCATGCTTTCAGTTCTAATAAACCATTAATTGCTAAAAACTTGTGTGTGTTTGTGAGCATTTGTGTATCTATGTATGTGTGTGTGTGTGTGTGTGTGTGTGTGTATTTTCCTGATGAGGATAAATACCTGTGGATCAGAAAAAAAGCATAATCTGAAAAATACATTTAAATTTTATCAGATAATTACTATAATGAATCATCCCAATAAGTTATTCTATGTGAAAATCCATTTATATTTAATTAGAAATGCAGATTTATTATAATATTGCACATTTACAGGGTTTCGATATCACCCCACTGTGGGCCTATGAATTTTGAAGTATTCTGTCTACCTTTATGTCATTCCTACCCTCATCTATTCATATTCTATGTATTCAGGGTAAGAAAATATAACTAATGTATTTACAGTAACTCATCAGTATTGCTGAAACAAAGTGACCTTGAAACAAAAGTCATCATGAAAAATAAACATGAAGAAGATATGGAGGAGAAGCCCAAACATACACAATTTCTGGCCAATTTTCTAGTTCTTAGGTTCATCTTGAGTTCTTTTCATTCTAAATAGTGTGTTATTATGAAAGTGAAATCAGTTAAGTCAGTTTTCTCTCTAATTGATTAACATGGGAAACACAGATGCAGAAAGTAGTATGCACTTGAATTCTTCCTTGTATCCTTGCTGTATATCGTTTTCCTCTTATGGCTAAGTAAAACTTTTGAAAACTGTTGGTCTATTTGTTTCATTAAACCCTCTGCCTAG
>CM053771.1:369375236-369408501 GCA_028658325.1 Potorous gilbertii | reverse complement strand
AATACCTAACTTTAGTGTTTTTGCTGTTGTTTTGAATATTAATTATAAATAATGATAATCTTACAATAATTATTTTCGTGAAACCAGTTTGAATTTCTAACATATTCCACTTAAATTGTTCTGGTTCTTTCATATAAGTTTCTCAATAAAACTCATTCTGATTCAGCTTTTTAAAAGCTTCATCTTGTTGAGTTTTTCTGCTCTGGCATAGCTAATATTGTTCAACAGATATTTGAAATTACCTAACAAATAGCTCCATCTAAAGATAGTTGGAGCTTAAAGCTCAGAGACTTTCTTCTAGGAGTGGATAGAGGAGTGATTCCTTATGTGCTTTTTGGTCAGCTTTCAGCTGCTTTGGGGGAGGTTGGAAAAATGTTAGAGAGAGCAACAAATATCTCACGCATTGCTGTGGTGCAGTAAAATACAATGACTGCTGGATTTAGAGTGAAAGCACCTAAATTCAAATCCCGATTCTTCTCCTGTGTCAACATGTATACATCACAACTTCTCAAAGCCTCCCCATCTTCAGTGTAGAGAACAAGGAGGATGGCTTCTTGTTGCAGTTCAGTAATGCCTGACTCTTTAGGACTCATAAAGCAAAAACACTAGAGTGCTTTGTCATTTCCTTCTGTATCCTATTTTACAGATGAGAACACTGAGGGAAACAGGGTTCACCACCTTACCTTCGCCAGAGGATGATTAGGTCACCTCTATGACCCTTCAACTCTAGATCAGTGGTCTAGATCACTTTGTTGTCACAGGGTTCAATCAATTGGATTGCTGTTCTCTTTTAAAATGCAGATAATATTGTATATAGTAATACTTTGGGCAACTAGGTGGCAAAGTGGATAAAAAGCTAGACCAGTAGTCAGGAAGAGTCATCTCAGTGAGTTCAAATCTGGCCTCAGACACTTACAAGATGTGCAACCCTGGGCAAGTCACTAATTTGCCTCAGTTTCCTCATCTATAAAATGAGCTGAAAAGGAATGGACAAACCATTCCAGTATCTTTGCCAAGAAAGCCCCATGGAGAGAGGTCCATTGAGTCATGAAGAGTCAGACACAACTAAAACAACTCAGCAGTAACACATTAGATCATCCTTATATATATATATATATATATATATATATATATATAAATACTTTGCTGCTTTAATTTATCTATGATCTCATTACTCAGTCCTTTGGTGAAGATCATAATTCACTCATTCCTTTTCTTATGTGATTCTTGGCCCAGATGCCCTATCGATCTAATATATTAAAGGTCTTATTTACCCGTATGTATTGAATCAGTACTGAGATTATCCATCCATTTTTTCCTCACCCTCTCAATATAACTGACCATAATTCCATTTCCAATCATACATTTCTTCAGTGATAACATTTCTGTCACTTTCTACACCAAGGTCAATATCAGAACTAAGTTGCAATCTACTTTTGAAAGAAAATAATCTTCCATTGTCATTTCAGTTACCCCAAATGTCGATTCTTCAAAATTTGTGCTATTTGAATATCACTTTTCATACAAAATCACCTGAGCTTGTGTGTGTGTGTGTGTGTGATTTTTCACCTGATGGACCAAAACAGACGTGTTGAGATAGCTAAAAGTCCTCAGCACTTACAAAGTCTTAGTGAAATTATAATTTCACTAAGACTTTGGGGATATCCTTTGTTGTATTCATGAAGAGTACTTGATAAGGGATCATTTTTAACTTGTTAACTTTTGATGTATTTACTATTTTTCTACATGCATCAGATTCCTTATTTGCTATTTGTATCTTGACCCACATCTAGCATGGTGCTTTGAATGACTCAAATATTTGTTTTTATTGTTGTTTTTTTATTGGTGTTTTCATGATGATGATGATGATATTGACAAATGGTATAACTGACCAATACATTGCAAAACATATATAACCTCCTTCTGTCCAAGTTTTCTTGGGTAGAATAGGTCCTGGAGAAAAGACACCAATGATGATTGGGTTTGAATGTTCTTCCTCTGACATAGTCTTACATTGCGCAGTAGCACTCTTACAATAACTTCCATAGCTAAAAAGAAGAACTGAGACCCCCTCCCACCCAGACATTTTTATATATTCAACGTTATATCTATAATAGAATCAAAGGACAATATGAATTTTATCTAGGCTTCATAGAGTAAAGACTGCTAGAACTTGAATGTGTAAGAACCTACCATAGTAAAAGATTATTCGTTTAGATTAATTTGGGACAGACTGGGTTACAAAATATTTTAAAATAATTAATTACAACTTGATTATATTCAGTTTACAGTGACTGAAGTGAACTGTTCATAGTGCTTACAAAGCTTTCATGAAGAGATAAGACTAATTAGTAATTTATAGCATCCATTCTCATATAATATGCTAACGGCCACCAAAAGAGTCTTTGTTCTCTCCGGCAACTTAAAGAGCCTACAGTAATCTTGTTTACTGGATTAATTTATTTATGTGCCCTTGTTTCAAAGATTTTACAAATGTAATTCTTAGCCAAGATCAAGTTATCAAAAATTTAGAATTAGTTAAATCCATACTTGTAAGGTTTTACTATATATGGATGACTTTTCAAAATTCTTTAGGAGCATTAACTAGTTTTTTTTTTTAATATTCTCAAGGGATAGGTATATGTTATTATCTGATTTTTATAGATGAAGCAGAAATAGAGAATATTTTTTCTTTTACTTTATGATCCCAACAAAGCATTTGACAGAGGTCTAAATGGGTTAAATTCTCAACATCAAATAATTTGAACACCCAAGGACCATTATTCCTTCTCTATCTCTTTTGAAAAATTCCCTTTCAATTCATGAATATGGTTGATTTTATATTATTTATAAACAAAATAAATTCTCTTGGACTTTAGCTTTTCACTTCCCCCAGCTTCTACTACCCTCACCCATCCACTTCATGCTCAAAGTTCTGAGAAATATAAGTAAAATACAAATTCAGCCTCCTACTGTCAAGTGGAGACCCTATTACATTTTTTTAATTGTTCCCTCCATATATTTGCAACACAGAGGGATTCTTGTGCTGACAGGCGTTCAGAATTCTACGGGGCACATAGAATTTTCAGTGGAAACTATATCAAACAAAGACAATAGGTAAGCAATATTCGCTAATTGGCTTCAAAGTGCACACTTTCAAAAAAGCTTAATCGTAAATGTACCTCAGGGAAATTATGTACATCATACTTAAATACTTATCTAAATATTAGGCAACTACAGACTAGAACTGCACTTTTACAATCTTGTCTTTTATATCTCCTCTTCTTCTTAGAAGATATTCCTAAATTTCTTAAGGCTGATTTTCATAAAGATATCAAGATTTGGCTTGGGGTGGGGAAATTACTGGCACAAAACATAAAACTGGGAAGAGAAATGAAGAAACACACTTGCATTTGATTGTGGCAAGTATTTAATATTTTATAAATAGCTCCAAGAACTGACAAAGATGAGTTTGTCTGGGTATGGATACCAACCCATTCTCTTTTTTACATCACAAAGTGTCCAGTTTTCTCTGCAGTTTTCTATTGCATGGTATAAAAATAAAACTGGAAGGAATCTAAGAAGTCATCTAGTTCATTCCTTTAATTTTATAGATGAGAAAACTGAGGCACAGGAAGTTTAAATGATTTGTCCAAAGTCCCACTTATAGAATTCATCAGAGGTAAGATACTAATAAGTTCTATCACTCCAGTGGTGGTATTCTTTGCATTGTACCACTCTGCAGATAACATTTTAGGTACACTAAGTAGTTTAAAATACGTCGAATGAATGAATGGTTAAACGATAGAAATTATTACCTGCAAAATATTTTCCTACTGATTTTTCACTTTTTCTTTTATGAATTTGCTATAACTCATTTTCAAATTTATTACTATCTATATATATACATACACACATATATGAGCATATATGTATATGTACATATACACTATATACATGTATATGTACATATACACTATATAAATATAAACAGACACATATGTATGCATATATGCATGGATAGATAAATCAATAAAACCAACCAGTAGATTAACCATGTCTTAGAGTACCTGCAGTATTCAACATTGGTAATTCCCTCCCTCTCTCCAAAGAGAATAGGTAAAATTTCTAAATCTGAGTCCATGATCATTGCACAATGTTCCATTTGGGTTAATTGTTTTTTCATTTTCATTTTTGTAATCATTCTGTATTTTGCTATTTTTACTTTGTTTATTTTAGAGTGAACTTTCTCAATCTCCTAAAGAACCAGGTTCCCATACACTGTTATGATGTATCAAGCCCACATTAAACATTTTTTTCAATCCTATACTAAGGTTTACCAGGATATTTGGATAGTAATGAGTATTAGGGGAGGGAGGACATTGTTTACAAAATCAGAAGAATCATAAGAAAAGCAAGTCTCCAAGAAGTTCAGGTTCTGCTCCCATTCCCAGACATCATTAATCAGTTTTATCAGAAGTTTTGAATGTGGTAGTCCACCAGACTAGTAGTAAATCTGGGTATTCAAAAATACAATACATCATTTGTCTATTACTAGTTACATATTAATTCATATTATGCAATAAAATGGTTTTCAATGAATTTCACATATTTTTATATGTGAGTATATATACATACACATATATACAAATATAACTTTGTGGGGCTGTGGGAGCATAAAATGAAAAAACCTGCCACTTTAATAAAATGAAAGGGCTAAAATCTTTCAAAGTAAATATAAAAATAAGGCAAAGATGTTGCCCTATTCCTATTATATTATTATAGATAAAAGAATTAAGCATATGAAATTAGTTACAAGTATATGAAGTTAACCTTATTTGTGTGTCAATTTGCTTAAGAAATCATGATATGATAACGATTTGCTCAGAAATAATACCCTGACACATACATCAAAGATATGAACAGTTTTCAGAAGAAGAAATTAAACTATCTATAGTCATGTGAAGAAATGCTCTGAATAAATTGATTAGAAAAATGCAAATCAAAACAACTCTGAGGTATCACATCACACCTATCATGTTTAATGGGGAAAAAAAGAAAATGATAGATGCTGGATAAGATGTGGGAAAATTAGAACACTGATGCATTGTTGGTAGAATTGTGAACTGATTCAACTATTCTGGAGAGCAATTTGGAATTATGCCTAGGCTATAAAACTCTGCATAGCCTTTGATCCAGCACTATCACTTCTAGTTCTATATCCCAAAGAGATCATAGACATGGGAAAAGGACCCACATGTACAAAAATATTTATATGAACTCTTTTTCTGGTATCAAAGAATAGAAATTGAGGAGAGGTGCATCAATTGGGGAATGACTGAACAAGTCCTTACATATGAATACAATGGAATACTATTGTGCTGTAAGAAATGGTGAACCAGTGGGCTTCAGAAAAAGTCTTACGCGAACTGGTGCTGAATGAAGTGAGCAGAACCAGGAGTATGTTGTACATAATAACTCGTGTGATGACTGACTTTGGTAGACTTATCTCTTCTCAGCAATGCAAAAATCTAAGACAACTCCAAAAAACTCACAATGGAAAATGATATCCACATCCAGAGAAAGAACTTGGATGCCTGAATGTAGATGGAAACATACTATTTGCTTTGCTTTTCTTTTGTTGTTTTCTTTTGTTTCTTTTTCCTCATGGTTCCTTCCATTATTCTTTATATCATGATTAATGTGAAAATATGTTTAACATGAATGCATAAGTAGATCCTATATCAGATTGCATCCTGTCTTGAGGAGTGGGGAGGAGAGGAAAGGGAAGAAAATTTGAAACTCAAAATTTTATGGAAGTGAAAGTTGAAAACTAAAATTAAGCCCACAAAAACCCTAACAATCATCAAAACCACCAGGCAAAATATTTAATATTTTAATAAGATGTTAGAAACTAAATTCACATTCATACATACATATACATATATACACATATAAATATATATGTGTGTGTGTGAATGTAGAAGCAGCTATACATATATAAAGATATCACACAAACATATATATGAATCATAAAATATATTACTGAATATATCAAAATGTATATATCATGTTTGACATATATGTATATATCAAAATATATATATATATATATATATACATATATATATATATACATATATATATATATATATATGTATATATATATATATATATATACTATCCCAAAACACTCATTAAAGAAATTAGAATAGCTTAAGTAGATGGAAAGTCAATTATTGCTCATGCTTGAGCTGTGTCAATATAAATCATAATAGAACCTAAATTAATGTACATATTTAGAATTTAGTTTAATATCAACTAGGTTCTCAAGAGCTTATTCCATAAGCTTATTCTTATTTTATATGCTGTAAAACTAGACAAAAACAATCCATCTGGAAAAACAAAATATGACAATTTCATGAGTAGAATGAAATCTAGTATTTCAAGGGAAGAATGAACATTTAAACGTTTCAGAATTTCAAAGAAAGTAGGAAGGCATGATGAGGGCCAGCATTTCTATTATTCAAATTAAATTATAATGTAGCAATCATCAAAATTAATTTACATAGGTTAAAATAGAAAAGTTTCTCAGTGAAATTGACTGGATAAGCAAGATCAACTGAATTCAACCCAGTGTTCAACAAACCTGAGAAGTGAAGCTACTTAAAGGATTCATTATTGGATGGGAATGCCAAGGAAAATTGAAATTTGTGGAAAAAATAGGTTTAGACTAGCATCATACATTATATACCACAATGCATTCCAAATGGATACATTGAGGAGGGAGGGATCATATCTTAAGAAAATTTGGAGAAAAGTGACTGAGGATATCTTTCATGATTAAGG
Organism: Potorous gilbertii; assembly: GCA_028658325.1. Lineage (NCBI taxonomy): Eukaryota > Metazoa > Chordata > Mammalia > Diprotodontia > Potoroidae > Potorous > Potorous gilbertii. Next base: position 369,401,652 of record CM053771.1, on the reverse strand, counting down.
CAGATGTTGAATTATGATGATGCAAGATGACATATTGGAGATCATATTAGAGAAAATAACTTAGATTGCATTAAATTGCACAAATTGTCTTTCTGCACAGATACACAGTCTACATAGCTAGAATAAGAAAGAGCACTCTCCGCAGAAGAGTATATAGATTATTTTCATCAAATATTTCTGATGAAAGTATGATATGCAAGATAAATAGGGAATTAATACAAATATATGTTACAATCAATAAATCATCAAAAGAAAAAAATATTGGCCTCAGAAGAACTAAATTATTGCAACAATATGAAAGTGCCTGAAATGACTAGTTATAACAGAAGTTCAAATCAAAACTTTTTGTTTTGTTTTTGTCATGCAATTGGCATAGATAACAAAAGTGAGATTAGTCAATGTCGGAAGGATGGAGCAGTTGAATAGGTTCAACTTTTCTGAAATATAGTATGAATTTAGATGGGGAAAATGACCTAATGACCTATAAGTTTTGACAACCAAGCCTGTGAAAGTTGGAAAGAAAGATATCAAATATACATATAACACTTTTTATTTTAGTACAGAATTTGGGTGGGAAATAGGCAACTATAATTTGGGAAATGGTTAGATAAAGCATGGTACATACATGTAATGGAATTTGAATATACCCTAAGAAACAACAAATATGAAGAATTAAAAAAGCATTGAATGTACTGCTTTCAGCCCTGAGGTAGAATGAAATAAACAAAATCAAGAAAATAATATATAATATGAATAGAAAAATAGAAATGAAAAGAATTCTAAAGAGTAACTGACTACTCTATAATTTTAAAATAATTATATATGACATAATATATGATATGAATAGTTATAAAATAATTATAAAACCATGGCTTTAGGTTGTAGTTGAAAAAAATGTTCCTCTCCTCCTTGTTATATAAGGTGGAGAATTATTGCTGCATAATGGTGAATATGGTATCAGACCGTTTATTGCTTTCACTGAACTTTTTTCTTGTCTTTAAATATTTGTTGCAACTAGGCAGTAGGATGGAAGGAGTGATATCTTTTAGAATAATTGCTATCTAAAACAAAAGTCATGATTAAAAATATTTTTTTAAATTAAGGTTCTACTTTTGATTGACTGTAATAACCCCAAAAGCTTTTCTACTATATCTACGTAATACTGACATATCAACACAAGTTCTCCTTCTTTGGTTCTTAATTTTCAATTATCTTATTAAACTTTATTCATTTGATGTTACCACTTTTTTAATATCTTAAACTTGCTATGAATTCCCCACCTATCCCTAAGTACATGGTATTTGTATTACATTTATCTAGGTTTCATGTGAGTGTGTGTGTGTATACACATACACATATGGATACAATTCATATTAATATTAGGTGTGTTATATACATGTGTTAGATATGTTATTTGATTAGTCAATGTAATTAATTTTATTGTAGTCCAGTTTTTTTTAATTAAGTATTTCATGGCATAGTGAAAAAATTTCTTGGTCCCTGGATCAGGAAATTTGCACTTGAATCTTGCCTCAGATGCTTACACCTTTATGACCATGAACAAATACTTAGCCTATCCTAACTTTGATTTTGTCATCTAAAAATGAGGATAATGCTATTTATCCCACCTACTACATAGGTTTGTTCTATGGAACATACTTTGCAAGGCTCGAGGCACAATAGAAATGAGATTCAATACTATCGTGAGTTAGAGCCAATAGGTGGCACAGGGGAGAGAACACAAGGTCTGAAGTCAGAAAGACTCAGTTTCACAATTTCAAGTATGGCTTCAGACGTTTACTAGTTCTGTGATCTTGGGCAAGTCACTTAATCTTGCTTGCCCCAGTTTCTCATTTGTAGAGTGAGCAAGAGATGTAAATAGCCAACTACTCTTGTGTCTTTGCCGAGACAATTGTAGATGTGGTTACGGAGAGTCAGATGTGACTGACATGATTTAACACCCACTATGTGCAGAGTACTGTATAAGAAAATGGACAAGAAACAATATCCTATAGGATAGAGCTCCTGCTGTCATGGAGGACACAGTATAGTGGATTACAGTAGCCTCTGTACAAAGCTATAGTATACACTGTTGCTGTATATGATATCTCTCTATGAGTCCTAATCCCAGATGAATGACCTTAACCATATGAGTGACAAAGTGAAAGGAAGACCAGATGGGGCTATATAAGCTACCTAGATGAGCTTGGTTACCTGATTTAGTCACTTAGAATTCAGGTTTTTGGGTTGTTGGTAACATGAGGGAATTGGATTGTAGGATGTCTAAAACCTTTTTTTGGTATGACAATGCTGTGAGTCTATCTTTATCTTAAAGTGTACAGCTGGATGCTTTACCCTGGGTCCATGAACCAATCCACTAACCTATGTTTTGGTTTGCCAATGCCAAAATGTAAGACAATAAAATGGAAATAAATAATTCCTCAATAATTTAAAAACTTGGGAGAGAATGATGAAGAGACAGAGGCAAGCACAGTTAAATTATAAGCTCCAGTCCAGGAGTGGAAAACAGAAGTATATGTAAAAACAAAACCCAGAGACCTGGAGCTCCTTATGGCATGAAGAAAGCAATTATGAGGCTCTTAGCTATGTGGTAGAGAGGATAAACTACTATACCAACTCATTAGGAAGACCCCAGTTCAAATCCAGTCTCATTTAAGTTGTGCAACCCAGGGTGAGTCATTTAACCTGTTTGCCTCCATTTTCTCATTCATAAAATAGGAATAACAGTAGTATCTACCTCCCAGATTTAGGATAAGAGGAAAAATATCAAATAATATTTGCAAACTGATTTGCAACTCCTAAAGCACTATATAAATGGTAGCTACAATTAGGATTATTATTTCTTCAGAGTTGGTTAGCATTTGTGTTACAATAGCATTCCAGATAGGGCAATCTGTAGCCCCATGAAGCAAAAGTCATGGAGATAGATACAACGTTTATTAATATTAAATGTTTGCTATGTTCAATGGCCCATGCTACACTTAGAGATACAAATCCATGCAAAAAGATAGTCCTGCCCTCAAGGAGTTTACTTGCTAATAGGGGAAAACAATCCATAAAGGGATACTAGAGAGTGCCCATATGCCCATTCCATAATCTGGAAAGAATCTGTAGAAATATAACAAACATCTGGGCAATGAAGACAGTATAGTAATGCTTTTAGGAAAGCAAGGGGGAAATCCAAGTCTAAGGAAATTTTAGAGGTAGAGCCCAAGGTTGTGGTGTGACCTAAGGTAAGAATGATGCCCTCAGGGTGGGCAGCAGGAATTTAGAAATTGTGGCCAGGAAGAGAAATGGGAAAATGTCTCTAGGCAAAAAAGGTGAAAACTCCCATGCCAGGGCCCAAAGTCTAGGTCAGTTTATATTTAGAGAAAGGTTTTGCTGTTGTCATTGTAGCTACTTTGGGTTTACATATTTGTTTTTCAACCGTGCTTTTGATTTCATTACTATCCTTGGAGAACAGTTTTAGAGAAATGCTTGGAACACTGAGATGTTAACTGCCTTGCCCCCAGGCTCTCACAGCTAGTATGGGCCAGAGACAGTGCATGAACTCTCCTCTGAGGCCAGCTCTCAATCCACCTTAAAATGTTGCCAACCAGAGAAAGATAAACAAGCAAATACATACACATACATACATATATGTGTATGCGTATATATGCATGTGTAAGTATATACATATATGTGTGTATGTGTATGTATATATATAATACTTAATCTGAACAAACTATTTATACATTTTTCATGTTTATTGGGGTATTTGTGATTTACGAATGGAAAGCAGGAGTAACCATTTTATATAATGTTTTCTAAGTTCAGCATTATTCAATTAAAAAATAAGTGCTTCAAGTGAGCAGATAAATGCCATTTATACAATGCTTAACATACATTAACTTATTGGAGCCTTGAAACAACCAAGTAAAGTGACAATTACCAGTATTATCTCATCTTAAAGGTGAAGAATTTGCGGCATATTAGTGTAAAGTTACTGACACATGATCACAGTTAGTCAATGTCAGTGATAAGACTAAAATCCAAGTCTTTGTTACTTCCAATCCATCACTGCTTCACTGGGCCATATTTCCTCTCTTAGGCATATATCCCTGCCTCTCGTTTCTTTCTTTGACTGGAATTCCCAAGCTACCAGACTCTCTCCCTGCTAAAGTACATTCCTTCCTTTTCCAAATTACAAATGACAGTGATGCCCACATTTTTCAAGAGATCTAACCTTAGAACCCCCAGAATCTGTTAGGAGACTCTGCTTTCACATACACTCTCCCCACTTCTTTCAGTGCAAAGCTTCCTCTTCTTCAAGTTTCACAATCTTTTTTTTTTCTTCTTTCAAAGGTGAGCTTTGGCATTTCTTCTTCCATCAAGCCTTTCTGGACACCTTCAAATGTTAATACCCTCTCCCTCTTATTGCATGCATATTGTATAGGTTCAATAGAAAAGTTCTTTAAAACCAGGAACTCTTTCTTTGTTATCTTTGTATCATCAGTTCCTAGATGAGTGGTTTGATATTGAAGTTATTTCTTAAAGATTTCTGGAATAGAATTTGGTTGAATAACACATTTCAGTAGATTTTGCTCCAATTAATCACACTCACATATTTCTCCATGGATGAAGTTAAAACTATTTAACCAACACCCAAGATTAATATACATATTGACCATTTTAGAGAAAATAACTGAATAGCAAACCTGGTGATCTGTAAAATGACTACATTTTTGTGTGTGGATTTTTTAACACCCATACAGAATTCTTAAGCATCTTTTCATGCAGAAAGCATATAAAGGAAAATTGAATTATACCTTCCCAAAGACTTCATACTCTGAATTTTATGTTTCTAATCTCAAAGTAAAGTCTTGGAAAATCATGAGACTGAAGAAATAACAATAGCTGGCATTTATATAGTGCCTTAGGGTTTTAAAAATAGTTTTTTTATGAGCTATATCTCATTAGATCCTCACAACTCTGTGTATTCCCATTTTGCAAATGAGGAAACTAAACCTAAGAGAGGTTGAGACTGCCTAGCTCCTTATGACTAACAAGTATCTGAGGTAGGATTTGAATGCAAATTTCCTCATTCAAGGTCCAATGCACTGTCCTTTAAGCCACATTGGTCTCTTAAGAAAGGGAAATACTAGAACATGCAAATCCCACATTTCAATATTCCATGGCAGTCCCAGATACAAGAGGGAAAAAAGGAAGAGTTCTCTCCCAGTTTTAGAGGCCAAATTCCTCATTTGTACTTCCAACTCAGCACTTCCAATCCATGAAATGTTACACATTCTGGCCCTAAAGGTCAGTTTCTTCCAATATTGTATGATGTCACCACAGAGGCCATATGGTAAAACAACCACACCTTTCTCCTTATCTTCTAGTTTCTCCTCCAGGTCTAAGATGAAATTTCACTTTCTGACTCCTAATATTGGCAAACATTTGGTTCACTGGTATTTACATTTGTTCTGTATCAGAACACATTACAGGAATCTTATTTTGCTATTCATAGTCAGACATCTTTCATGATATATCATGCCTGAGTACCTTGCTTTTCACACTGATACTTTGACAAGGTCTGATCTTCCACTGTATCTCATGAAGTAGATGGGAAGCAATCATTTAGCATCTGGAAAACACTTAAGCATCCTAGAAATCTTAACTAAGAATAAGGGTTACCAAATGTAGACAGTTATCACATTCCCCTACATGTTATGCACCTAAGGAGCCAGCATGGTTGCTCTGGTGACTGACATGCAGCCTCAGTTATATTTCAGTGATGGAATGAACCCATTGATATAAATTCATCAAATGACATGAAATCAAAACAAAGCTTAAATATACTTGGGCAGCTCACTCTTTAAGGGAAATGTGGAAAATAATTTAATAGAGTAGAAAATTTTGTTTTAAATAGAAAATAAATAATGTGATTGATGAATTTGATTTTTTTTTACTAGGTTGTTATAGATGGAATGATAGTTTTCTGAAGTTCTATTTTCACCAAATCTTTGCAACTGCCATACCAAAACTCCCTATCTTCTTTCAGGACTCAAGTGTTTCTATTTTTATCACATTCAGCATTCTTAATGTTACTTTAAAATATGGTTTGTGTAATTCAATGATATTCATTGAAGTAAGCCTTCAGATTGCTCCTTTGAATTTTAACATGTAATGAAAAACACAGGGTATTAGGAGAAGAAATGTAATGTAGTTAGGGGTGGCATGATATATTGAAAACAGCCCCATGGTAGAATAAATGAATGAATAAATTAATTAATTTTGAAAGTTAATTAATTGCTTACTATCTGCCAATCACTTAAGTTCTAGAGATACAAATAGAGAAGTAGAAGTCTTGTGCACATGTGAATTGAGGGAGGTAGCACATATAAATTTGTTCATCTGTAAGGCTGATAGGAAAGCTGGAAGAGTTCAAAGGTCTTCAAAGAAGATAAGGTACAAAGATCCTTGTGACACATCAGTAGGTCAGGTAGGAATAAGATGCGCTGGAAAAACATATGAAAAGACATGAAGGATCATAGGGTTCAGTGCAGGGCAGGGATGGTTTTGGGGCAGGACAGAAGGTAAAACCTAGTGGACTTTAGGGTTCAACAGCAAGGAAGATGGTAAGACCTAGTGGTCCTCCAAATTATTTGCTTTTTAAAAATACTTTTCATTTAGGAAATAACATGAGTATTTTCATGACATAGTGCAATAAAAAAGATGATTGCACATGAAATTGTAGATCGATTATGTACAACTTGCTATTTCTTTTAAATATATAGCAAAGTTATGTGACTTTCTTTTGTTCATTTCTCCCTTTCCCCACCTAGAGACACGTGTGCGTGTGCGTGTGTGTGTGTGTGTGTGTGTGTGTGTGTAATCATTCTCTATATATTCCTAATTATCAATTCTTTCTCTGGATGCAAATAGTGGCTTCCTTCAAAGGTCATTTTTAGTTACTTTGGGTATTTATACTAGTCAAGATTTGTATTATTGATTCAAGTGGTGTGAGCGGTAATTTCTACTTAGTAGAAGACAGCAGCTTGGAGGTACCTGGACCATAACTGTTGCAAATCGTGTCTGTCTAATTGTCAGTATAGAAAAGATGAAAAATCCGGGGTAATCTCCTTCATGAGAGGCTTGGGGAGTATATATAATAGTCCCTATTCCAGTTGATGACCCCAGTTCTGGCATAGAATTGTGTGCAAATAAGGAGAATAAAACACCTGGGTTAAAGTTGCAGTTTTGTTATTTCATAGTTGTTTATTCTAGAGGAAGTTCCTTCAAATTTCTTAGGATTCATTTCATTTTCTAATCTGCAAAATCAGGATAATATTTTACTTTCTGTGTCACAGGGTTACTGTCAGCCAAACTCTTTATAAATTCTAGTACTCCCTATCACTGTCAATTATGATGATGGCATAAGTACACCAATCAATATTTCAGGAAGTCATCTATATCTAAGCCATTTGTACTGTATATCTGGAGATCGCCAATAAATTCCTGTTCTAATTAGACCCCCAAAGAATATTTGGTAGACATCAAAGTGGTAGTACATAGTTCTGTAAAGTAACTTTCACCTTTAGCTCTAATGAAGCTTAATATAAAAAATATATGGGGGGGTTACAAGTAAAAATTCTATTAAAAAGACCTTAATTAAAGATGCTATAATGACATCCCTAGGGAGTAAATTCTTTAGTTAACCCCAGAATAGGTATGGAGCTTGAGAAGAACAGAATCCTCACCTATTAAAGTACTACTGTCCTCACTTGCAGAGATTAATGGTGGTGTGAGATCAGACTCTATGTCTGTCCAGGGTACTAATTAGTATCAATAGTACTAGTGGTTTTAATGATGGGGACACTCGCTCCCAAAAAATTGATCTGAGATCAGCAACACATTTAACAGAAACCATTGAATACTGAGGCAGTCAGTAATTACTTTTAGTCACTCTGCCAGCTTGATATAGGTTCAATCCAGTGATAAAGAAGGTAAAAAGTTTGGAAACCTATTGTGAATCTCAGTAGGTCAAGATGAATGTAAATTACCAGCTGTACTAAAAAGTAAGCTCTTCCTCCCTCCCAAATTATATCACCTTTATACACACGATCTATGACTAGCTTGAATATGTGCTATAAACTAATAGGTGAAATCAATTTTATTAGAATCCATTTTATTTGTTCAAATGAAATCTTAACAGGTACTTACTAAGCACATAAAATTATGCCATGAATATCTTTCAAAGAACCTACAAATATTATTGTGTGTATACTATATACTCAGGGCAGCTAGGTAGTACAATGGATAGAGTGCCAGGTCTGGAGTCAGGAAGACTCATTTCCATGAGTTTAAATCTGTCCTCAGCCATGTATTACTTCTGTTTCCATGGGTAGGTCAAGTAACACTGTTTGCCTCCATTTCCTTATCTGTAAAATGAGCTGGAGAAGGAAATGGCAAACTATTCTAGTATCTTTGCCAAGAAAACATACTGTTTTCTGTTATGTCTATTTGTGTATTCTCTCTGTTTGATTATAAATTTCCTGAGAGTCAAAGACTGTGTCACTTTTCATTTTTGTATATCTAGGGTGGAGTCCAGGACTTTGTACAACATAGGCATTTATGTATCTTGAATTGAACTAGTAGAATTTGGAGGAGCTGGCATTCTAATGGAATAACTTTGGAAAACTCATATACATATATATATGTATACATACACACACACACACACACACACACATATATAGACTAAGTGATTCATGGAGAACACCTACAAATGGAGTACTCAGATGTGTGTTTGCCCTTCATTGCCAAAGAAGATCATGCCACCAGAGAAATAATGACATGACTTGCATTTGACTTTGTTTTGAGTGAGGGAGGGCTGTGCAGGTCACTAGCCTCACCTCTCCTCCAGAGCCATCTGAATCCAGTGACCAGATATTCATGAGGATGACTGGAGATGACCCAGGATGAGACAACTTAGGTTGAGTGACTTCCCCAGGTCACACAGCTAGTGAATGTCAAGTGTCTGAGGTGAGATTTGAACTCAGGTCATCCTCACTCCTGCACTGGTGCTCTATCCACTGCACCACCTAGCTGCCCTTGAGTACTCAGAAAAGGTTTCTTGAAGGAGGTGGCACTTAAGACAAGTTGGAAATTGAAAAGGGAGAACTTTCCAGGAAGCAGTAGAACTCCCTATGTAAACACATAGTGGTAGAAGATGCGATTGTAGCTCTAATATCAAGCAAAGTGCCATCTAAATGGAAAAACAGTGTGGTATAGTGGATAGGATACTAGAATTGGAGTCAAGGAAAACTAAAGTTCAAATCTAGTTTGAGTCACTAAGTAGCTAGGTAACCTTAGTCTCTCTGAGTCTCTGTTTGCTCCTCTGTAAAATGAGAAACTTGAACTTGATGATCTCTTGTAACTCTAAATATGTGATCCCAGAAAAGATAAGAAAACAAAGGGAAAGGATAGAAAGCACTAAAGATAAATCAAGTGAAAGTGCTATGAGAAATTTAAGGAGAGATCACATTTGACTGGGCACATCAGAAAAGGCTTAAATGGAAGAGGTGGCATCTGATCTGGGACTTGAAGGAATTGCAGAACCCCAAAAGGCAAAGAAGATATAAGAGGAGTTATAACCAAGAATGTTTGAGTAAAGGCAAGGAAATAGAAGAGAGAAAAATGAGATAAAAAGTAGACCAGAGGACCATAAAATAGGCTACCTTAAGGAAGATAATATAAGATAAAATTAGAAATATATTTGAGCAGGTTTCAGAGGACTGTGTATAAATACCAGGATAAGGGGTTCCTCCCCCATTCAGCAAGCAATGGGTAGTCATTAAGATTTTTAAGTAACATTGTGACAATGTATATTTGAGCAGCAGTGCATCGCCCCACTGGAGAAGGGACAAAATGAACAGAGAAATACCAATTAGGAAATATCATAGCAGTATATATGAGAGAAGTTGACAGGCAGAACTAGAGTTGAAGTAAGAAGAGGAAGAACCAATGATAAGTACAATAGGTAATGGGAACCACAGAACTCAGTGACTAATTGTGTATGAGACGAGAAAGAGGAAGAAAACTCAGATAACTCTGAAGTTAATGAGCCTGTGAAAATACTAGGATTATGATATCATGTTGCACAAAAGGTGACATTAAAGGGAGGAGAATTCTGATAATTTTAGGCATTTATTTTTGAGGCACTACTAAGACAACTAGACGGCAATATATAGCAGCTAGAAATAAATCCAAAATCATTTAAAATGATTGCAAGTGAAAATTCATCTTCCCAGAGCTAATCATTGAAGTCAGTTGAATGAATGAGATCATCAAGGGAGATAATATAGTGACAGGACAGAATCTCATGATATGCTCATATTTAGGTGATGGCAGAAGGGTGTAGAATGAAGAAAGGCAGAGACAAATGAGAAAAAGAAAACTGTGAGAGTAGACTATGGAAGAAAGGAAGGGAACAAGAAAGAGTGGCTACTCCACACTGCTAAATGTCATAAAGAAGTTCAGGAGAATGAGGACTGAAAGAAAAAAAAAACACACAACATCTCCTCTAGTGATAATGATGGAACTGACAACCTTGAAAATAGTTTTGTTCTTTAATAGAGTTACTCGGACAAAGACTTTCCAGATTTCCAAATCATTCTGAAAGCTAGATTTTAAAAATGCTGATCATTAAAAATAATAAAAAGAAGGAAATATAAGAACAAAATTTTCTTACTAGTATTTTACTGTTATTAAAATATATATATATATATATATATATATATATATATATATATATATACATAGATAGATAGATAGATAGATAGATAGATTTTGTTTTAAAGAATACCTCACCAAAATAGACATCTCTCATTCTACAAGGATTGTTGTACTGGGTCAGATTAGTCTCATCATCCTTAATCTTTTCTTTAGGGTTATATGATCTGGATACAGATTTTAAGGATCATCTGGTTTCCCCACCCTGCACTTTTTACAGATAGGACGATTGAGGTCCAGAAAAGTTAAGTGAATTGCCCAAGCTTCTACACATGTAGCAACTAACAGATCTAGGACCTCTGACTCCAAATCTAGAGCACTGTTGACTGACTATTCTGTTTCTCTGCATATGTAGTCAGCTCAGTATTATTTTCTTTATTTATATGATGAATGTTAGGAAAATAGATAAGTATAAGTAGGTTAGTGAGAGGATATACTACCTTTAAACTAAGCCTTTCATTTTAATTGTGTTCATAACATCATTGACTGAAAGACATTTATGTTGGTGAATATTCCATGTCATATGCAAATCAAAAGAGTAGTACAGTTCCTAATGAAAATGAGCATACATTGCTGGGGGAAAAAGACATGTGATATCTATGGTAGTGATTATACATTTAAAATCATTAAAGGAATATGCTGTCTCCTATAACCTTCCTTTCCTTTCAATTGAATGTATTGATTGAAGTGGAAATGTATTTGCAAATTCTTGTCTGATTGTTGAATTGTTGGGGTCCATACTGTGCCTTTTCAGTTGATAAACAGAATGTCCAAAGCCCCAATGGTGTGTGTGTGTGTGTGTATGTGTGTGTGTGTGTGCGTGCGTTTGCATGCATGTGTATGTGCTTGCCATAAGTACCATGATACTTTAATAAAGAAGATCCTGAACAGCTTGTTTTGAAAATATGACACTATAGAACTAAGGATAGCTCTCATAAAACTCATATCACAATGATTCACACAGTAGGCATTTAGTAAACATTGAATTTATATCAATGAAATTTCCCTCACTTTTGGGGGAATTGTTGATTCTATGAAGGCAGCAAGAGACCTTTTCCTCTCCTGCTTCATTAAATGGAGCCCTTTAACTTTTAAAGCTTTTAGCAAACCTCCCCCTAAGTGCACAATCTATTCTTGTCCCTACTCAGCTTCTTTCTCTGTGAGAGAAGAGATCCCAATGGTGAGAAAGAAATCAATTGCTCACCTTTTGAAGATGTTTTGTTTTATCTGCTAGTAGGATACCATTATCTCTTAAGGAACCTTGCTGGCTGAGCAATTTTCTCCCTTGTCACCTACAGGATCAGGTCCATTCTGCTTACAAGTTAGGAGTTTTTTAAGTTATATAGCAGGGATTTTAAAGGTAGCTTTCAATAGAAGCTGTCTTCTCCAGAGAAAATCGACTGAGACATCAGAGAAAACCTCACCAGATTCACAGGAAGAAAACCCAAGTTTAAATTCCTACCTCTGTCACTACCTCTATGGGCTTGGGCATTCCCTTAACCTCTCTAGGTCTCAGTTTCCTCATGTGGAAAATGAAAAGTTGGATTAGTACTGAAAGGGACTCTGAGTCTATAATCTCAGAAAATCTCTCCATCCCAGGTGTTTCATATTACTGTCAATCCATTCTTTGTGGAATTATCCAAACTGGCTTTGATTTTTGCATGATTTCTATTTGAGATTCACTTTAATTTCACTGGTTCAGTTGTACATTTGGTCAAGATGCTAGGGACTTTCAGTTACTCAATCCTGAATTAGTCACATATCTCATGACAACAATGGAGTACCTCAAGGCTTTGAATATACAGACATACACACACACACACACATACACACATGTACACCCACATGGGTATGTATCTGTATATATGTGTATATTACATATCTATACATACAATAGTACACAAAATAGAATAAATATCAATAGAATACATATATTCAATAGACTAAATATTCAAAGTCTTGAATATATATATCCACATGTATACACATATACGCACATACAGGCGTATATACATATATATATATATATATATATATATATATATATATATACACACACACACACAAACACACACACACATGCATATGCATACATAGGAGGACATGTGTAGACACATAATTTTTTCTTTTTTATTATATTTGATATTCTAATTTTAATCTATTTTCAGTTCTCAACATTCACTTATACAAAATTTTGAATTTCAAATTTTCTTCCCATCTCCCCCCTCCACTGGCCCCACAATAGTGTGTATTCTGATTACTCTTTCCTCCAATACGCTCTCTCTTCTATCCCCTCCCCCCTCAACTCCCACCCCCACTTCGTTATCCTCTTCCCTTATATTTTCCTGTAGGGCAAGATAGATTTCTATAGCCCATTGTCTATATATCTTATTTCCTAATTGCATGTTAAAACAATTTTTAACATTCATTTCTAAAGATTTGAGTTCCACATTCTCTCCCATTCCCCCTCCCTAATCACTCTCATTGAGAAGGCAATGAATTCAATATAGGTTATATACATGTGTAGTCATACAAGACAATCCCATAACAGTCATGTTATGAAAGACTTACTATATTTCCCTCTAACCTGTCATCCCCTCCATTTATTTTATTATCTCATTTGATCTGTCCCTCTAAGTATTTACTTCCAATTACCTGTTCCTCCAATGGGCCATCTTTTCTATTGTCTCCTCTCTCTTATCCCCTCCCCACCTTCCTGTAGGGTAAGATAAACTTCCATAGCCAATTGAGTATATATGTTATTCCCTCCTGAAGCCAAATCCAATGAAAAGAAGGCTCACTTATTCCCTCTCTCCTTCCCCTTCTTCCCCTCCATTGTAAAAGTTATATCTTACCTTTTTAATGTGAAATTATTTACTACATTCTACCTCTCCCTTTCTCTTTCTCCTAGTATATTCCTCTCAACACTTAATTTTCTTTTTTAGATATAATGCCTTCATATTTGACTCACTCTGTGGCTTCTCTCCCTCTCTCTCTCTCTCTCTCTCTCCATATATATATATATATATATATATATTAAATACACAGATACATAGATATAGATATACATGCACATATATAGACATATATACATACACATACACATACACACATGCACATATCATATACATACACACATATATTTATATACATGTATATACATGCATACATATATTCCCTCCAACAATGCTACTATTGAAAAAGGTTTCATGAGTTACAGATATCATCTTTCCATGGAGGAATATAAACAGTTCAATTTTAATAAATTCCTTATGATTTCTCTTTGCTGTTTACCTTTTCATGGTTCTATTGATTACTGAATTTGAAACTCAAATTTCCTACTCAGTTCTGGTCTTTTCAACAAGATTTCTTGGAAGTCTTCTATTTCACTGAAGTTCCTTTTTTTCCCCTGAAGTATTATACTCAGTTTTGCTGGGTAGGTGATTCTTGATTTCAATCCTATCTCCTTTGATGTCTGAATATCATATTCCAAGTCCTCCAGTGTCTTAGTGTAGAAGCTGCTAAATCTTGTATTATCCTGACTGTACTTGCACATCACTGAAATTGTTCCTTTCTAGCTGCTTGTAATATTTTCTCCTTGACCTGGGAACTCTGGAATTTGGCTACAATTTTCCTAGTAGTTTTCCTTTTGAAATCTCTTTCAGGAGAAGATTGCTGAATTATTTCCATTTCTATTTTACCCTCTGGATCTAGAATATCAGGGCAGTTTTCCTTGACAATTCTTGTAAGATGTTGTCTAGGCTCTTTTTTTGATCATGGATTTCAAGTGGTCCAATAATTTCAAAATTGTCTCTCCTGGTTTCACTTTCTAGGGCAGTTTGTTCCAATGAGATACTTCACATTGTCTTCTTTTTTTAATCTTTTTTGGTCTTGTTTCATAATTTGTTGATTTCTCATAAAGTCATTAGCTTCTAATTTTTAAGGAAGTATTTTTTTCAGTGAGCTTTTGAACCTCGTTTTCCATTTGGCCCATTCTGCTTTTTTTAATGTCTTCTTCTCTTCATTGACTTTTTGGACCTCTTTTGCCATTTGAGTTAGTCTTATGTTAAAGATGTTGTTTTCTTCAGAATTTTTTGAGGTTTCGTTTAGCAAACTGTTGACTCTTTTCTCATGATTTTCTTGCATCATTCTCATTTCTCTTTCCAATTTTTGCTTGACTTCTCTTACTTGATTTTCAAAATCCTTTGTGAGCTCTTCCATGGCCTGAGACCAATTCATTTTTTCTTGGAGGCTTTAGATGCTGGAGCTTTGACTTGGTTGTCTTCTTCTGACTGTATGTTTTGATCTTCCTCTTTACTGATAATGTAAGAAAATATCTCTTCACTGTGAAAGAATCTATAGTCAGTTTCTTTTCCCCATTTGCTCATTTTCCCAGTCAATGACTTGACTTCTGAGCTCTTTGTTAAATGGAGTGCTCCAGAAGCAGCTGCAGGCTCAGTAGTAGCTGCTGCCATCCTGGGACTGGGTCCAGGGCAGGGACTGGGTGTGGGGCAGAGGGCAGACCATGCTCCTCACTCAGCCAGATGAGAGGCTGTTCCTACTGACCTTTAAAGCTGTTTTTGGTGTTTGTGGTTTGAGAAGTTGGGAAACCACAATAGCCACTGATGATTCAGTCACCTAAGATATGCTCCATCTCTGTCTGTGACAACATGGCCCTTCTTGAACTGTGCTTCACTCCCAGACTGGTGTGATAGAGCCTTCCCATCATTCTTTCAGATTGCCTTGGGCTGGAAATTTGCTTTATTCTATCATTTTGTGGCTTCTGTTGCTATGGAATTTGAGTCATTTTTAGAGGTTTTTGAGGGATTTTAGGGGAGACTTTGTAACAATAAGTACTCCGACATACACAGGGGGACCTGCTGCCACAGGTTTTTAGATCTGCCTTCATAAAAGGAAAGACAACTTTTGAGGTGTTAACAATCACTTTAATCAAGCACATGTATCAATTCTTTAACCAAGCATATATATCATTCACCTAGTTCAGGGGAATCAATACCCTGAAGTTCAAAGAAAATACAGAGAAATTAAAAATCAACAGGCATGTTTCCAAAATGTCTGACCATTAACATATATATATATATACATCATTACCAGAGAGGGAACATCTGGGTTTCTCATAGCCAGAGGGCTCCTTATTGGCTTTTCTGAGTTCTCTTCTAGCAAACAAACCCTTCTAGTCAGTAAGCTCCAACATAAAACCTCACCCTCAGAGTGTTTAAACATTTTTTAGAGCCAAAGGGCATAACCCTCTGACCCCATGCCACAATAGAACAAACAAATGGTACTTGAGGCCCTCCTACAAAATTGTTCTCCTAATCAAGTTTCCCACAATGGGTAGACCCATCAATGGGTGGAAAGGATCCTCCTCAGTGACATTGATATAGAGGCATTATACTTCTTTATTATACTAAAACAAAAACAACAAATGTCCTACTTGCCATGGCAGATCTCCAGCAAGTCCCTGCTTCTAGTCCACCATCTTGGCTCTGCCCTCACATATATACATAATCTTGAAGGGAATAGGGAGAGTCACTGGAAATTAATGATTAGATAAGCTTGATGATGATGATGATGATGATGCATGCTATCTATATCCTAATATGGAAGTAATGGTCTCAAGGTACAGAATGAAACATACACAATTACATGTGTGTGAATGTATTTGTTTATACACATACATGCACATGCATGAATATATACACATGTATATATAGTTTTATTATATTTATAATCCTATTATAACATTTTACATATATATGTATAATGTTAACATACCATACATATACATACATATGTATGTGTGTGTGTGTATACACACACACACACATATATGGTTGCTTGGTTGTTGTCCTTCATTCTCTAAAAGGACCAAAATTACCTCACTATAGTAGACTTAAGTTATAGCATATCCAACTGTGTCTGACCAAACCAATACGAGCTCTACCACAGGTGTACATTTGGGGTAAATTCTTAAAATTTGCACACTTTCAGTTTCTTTTGAGCAATTTCAATTCTGCTTTGCTCATAGAGCACAGCATCATCTCTGATGTGGGCATATCATGCTGAGCAGTCCTGTGCCAGTGTCCCCCATATCATATAATGACATGGGAGTCAGTCAGTCAGAGGGTTATGCCCTTTGGCTCTAAAAAATGTATAAACACTCTGAGGGTGAGGTTTTACGTCAGAGCTTACTGACTGGAAGGGTTTGTTTGCTAGAAGAGAACTCTGAAAAGCCAATAAGGAGCTTTTGAGAGAAACCATGAGAGTGTTTTTGTATCACTTCTTCTGACTGCCATGTGAATGTTTGCCCTGTGTGAGTGCTCTATAAAATAGTCTTATTGGTAAGCATATGTTTGATAATTGAACAATGTGGCCAGTCCATTGCAACTGTACTCTCTGCTGTAGAGGTTGACATACATTGGTATAGTGGTAGATAAGGGAATTTGTTTGTTTTGAAAGTTGTATTTCTTACAAAGAGGATTTTTTTGTTTTCTTTTGTGGATAAGGTAATATTTAGGAGGAAGAGGGCATGATTTCTGTAAATTAAAGAAAATGCAGTAAGGCAGTATAGTGGATAGTATGGTGAGCTTGGAGTTTTGAAGACAATTTAAAATATGTTTGCCTTGGTTTCCTTATCTGCAAAATGAAGGTGATGACCAGGTTGCCTACCTCCCAAGGATCAAAATGAGAAAATTATAAGGCACTTAGCATAGTGCCTGGTACATAATAAGCATTATATAAATGTTAAATTTTATTATGATTAGTATCTCATTTTTATAGGAACTTTAACAAAAAACAAAATTAGAATGTTCCTTCACTGTCATGAATGTTCATACGCTAATGGCAAAAATGGATTAAAAGCATTAAACATTTTTAAAATTTTGCAGTTTTGCAGTTTTTTACTAACAGGATATTTATTCCCATGTCAAGAATTTAAATGGAAAACTTTCCTTTCCCTCATTTATTTCACAATTTAAAATAAATTTGAAGGTATGCTCCTTTGTCTTACACATGCCTTTTGACCAGAAAAATAGGTATTTTTAACTTTTTGAAAGCTACCTCCAGAAATGCAGTAAATGCTGTCATCCTTTGGAATAGGTCCCAAAAAATAAAGACCCCCTAAAATATAATGGAGTGGGTAGACACTGGCCTCAGAGTCAAAACGTGGTTATTGTTCAGTCACTGAGTCATGTACCCAGTTTTAAATGCTCTCTCTGTCACATATTTGCTATATTACCCTTGACAAATCACTTGACCTAGGAATGCTTTTGAAAACTCTCTGAGGTATCTTATAAGCATTGAAAGGGAGCAAGGCTGGACCTGATAGTGTTTAGATAGCCTCAGAAACTTACCTTGGACAAATCACCTAATTTCAGTTTCCTCAACTGTAAAATGGGGATGGAAACAACACCTATCTTGTTTTTTACAACTTTAAATTAGTATCCTGAATTTCTTTTAATCAGCTTCCTAATACAAGTTATATTGCTTTGTTATATTTTCATCTCTAAAATGGGGATTATCTTTACTTCTTATGTCCCTACGGTTGATGAGCAGATTAAATGATGTATTTTATGTAAAACACTTTGTTACAATAAGGTATTATATAATATTGCCTCTTATTAATATTGCAATAGATTTGAAACTATTAGGAATGATTTACATTTCCTATTCATATAAGAGGAAGCGACATCTTGGAGAAAGTGGCAAAATGTGTGCTTTACAGTAATATATATTAGGGAATTACGTGTTAATGATGTATAATTATGAATTAATTAACTTGAAAATCAACAACTTTTCCTGTTGATATTTACTGGAAATTATTTAGTTACAACTAGTTGATATAGTTTGATAATTGAAGGAACACAGCTTGATATCAATCAGCTTATTGTTTTCCCCATATGGAAAGGAGAATATGTGGTTTCTTTCTTTCTTCAAAAACAATTTTCCTGAAAATTGAGAGCCATGACTAAACTGAGATAGTTAACACGAGGTCACATTCTGTAATGTGCTGTAAAGTCTCCTATATAACTTAGATAAAATTATGGAAGTATATTCCATTTATGCATTTCCATCCATAAAGACTTTTGAGTATTCATTGTAAAGTTCTTTATGTTATATTATTATGTATTAATATATATGAAATGTAGATAATATAATTATATATAGTTTTGTTATTTTATTTCTTTATTATTTTGATATTTTATTATATTATTTATCTTATATAAATTGGTCATATCATTAATGTATTCATGCATTATAATATTATTTAATAATCTTTGAAAGCAAAATGTCATCAAACTCTAGAGGATTATGAAATTTGAAAGGAGTTTACTTCATCTTTTTCCAATGCAGTGATAGAAATTATCAGGACTCGGCTAAGACCTTACAAAAACACCACCATATCTTTGGCATCAGCTATCTATTGTCTGTCCCTTGGGGCTATGTTTCACTCTGTCAAACGGTATCTTCAAGTTGTAGCTCCATTAAACCCAATTAAACAAATACTTATTAATTGTTGACTCTGAGCAAAGGATTGTGGCAGACAATGAGGGAAATCTAAAAATAAAGGAAGGAGATCAGATCTATTCTTTACCAAGATTAATCTGTCAGTCGTAGGTAAAATGGATTGTAGGCTAGAGAGATTATAGATGAAGAGACCAGAAAATAGTCTGTTACAATAATAACAGTGAAAAGTAATCAGTGCGTGAACTGAGGGAAGAAAAAGAGGTGACAGATTTAAGAGGTATTGGGGAGGTAGAATTGACAGGACTTGTCAACTAGGGGACGAGGAAAAACAGGAGTTAAAGATGCCATCAAACAATCTAAGCTGCTAGGAAATAGTAGAGGTTCACTTCAGTTAAGTTGATGCCGTTACCAGCAATGTAAAAGTGAGAAGGATGAGGCAAGTCAATGAGATATTGAGTTTACTTCTGAACACACTAAACTTGAAAACTATTTGTCTTATGTAAAAGACATATTGATTTTACTGGTATATTCATTATTTCTCTTATTTCCCTGAGAGAGAGAGATGTTTCATCTTTTCTACAACTACAATGTTTCCAGTTTTTTTTTCTTTTTATGTAGTTGTCTTTCATAGTTACATGGCAAAGCAATATCATTAAAGAAGAATGTCTCACTTAACAACCTTTCAGAATGGAAATAAAGTAGTGTCTCAGGACGTTTTTACTCTGTACAGTAACAGTTGTATTGTGATACATTTGCAGAAAAACAGTAGTACAGTCATACATTTTGAATAAGTTGACTTCAAAAGTATTGACATTTAAATAAAGACTAAAGGTTCAGTGTACTGAAACTGCACTGTCATATTCCATATTCTAATACAGAATTAAATGTAAGGAAGGGCTCTCTCATCCAAGAAAATGTGTAACTAAAAATAACTAAAGATTTTCTTTCATTTGTTCTTGCAACCTGGAATATCAAGAATATTCAAATTCATTGAATATTTGAAGACTAGTACTGTCTGTTGAGGACAGCATGATGTAGTGAAAGTGATACTGAATCTGCAATCAGGACAACTGCATTCAGGTCCCCCCACTATTAGCTGTGTGAGTTGTAATTTCTCAATGGCATTTTAATGAGGTCTCCACTTCTTTTTCTGTTTTAATCTTCTCTCATTTTTCATCTATAATTACGTATTTGTATGTTTTACTGACAGTTTTGAGCAAAGCTACTGACCAAGGGCTCTATTCTCATAGACAAAATGGTAATGTATCCGCGAGGCATTAGTAATATCAGGTAGATTAAAACTTGGTTGAATTAAAGTCGTTATCTGACCTCTGTAAACTCGAGAGGTCTCTCGTGGGGGAATCCTGGAATCTTTCCTTGTCTGTGTGCTGATTACAGATTCAGTTGTTTGTTTTGTTTTCTTCAAATCTGCAGATATGATGAAATTTAGAAAAATAATTAACAATGAGAATAAAATCAAGATCCTAAAAAAATATTGATGTCCAAATAGATGGATATGTCTGAGATAATTTGAAATAGGAATAGGTATAAAGTCTTTAACTTCAGTTTAAAAGTTAACTTTGAAGCTAAAAGATGATGGAGGCATGAATAAATAAGTTTCTTGTTAATCAGATTTGGTCTTTTTAAGCTATAAAGAAGATCTATATGAGTGAGTAGTAGGGCTTGGAAGCCAAAAAAAATAGTAAAGCTATCTCTGGCTATATTCAGAATAGTGTCTGGAATTAAAGAGATGATTTTTCCATTATATTTTGGACTCATCATTCCAAATTTACACTACTAAGCTTAGTATGGATACTACATTTCAAGAAGAGTATTGACAAGTTGGGTTATCATGATAGTGAGCACACAGAAGTCAGTGTCATTCATGACAAAATCAACTATCCTCCTTTATTTACTTCATACTTGAAACCCTATAACTTGTGGGGTTTTTTTATTTAGCTGCAACTTCTTTGTGTCTTCTGTGTTCATTTATAGGCAGTTTAACAATCTTGGTGTGGTCTCCATAGTATGATACCAACTTGTTGGTCGCTGAACAAGAATTTCAAAATTAATATAACCACAGAAGAAAACCATACAGGAAAATGCTCTATTTTGAATTTTCCTTGGTTTCATGACCTACTATAACCACTTTTAATGGAAAACAAAAAACATTTAATTTTAAAATCATGAAAAGCATGTTTATATTCATCTTAAACTCTTATAGTTTGGTCTCCTACTGGGGTACACAGCCAATTTTCCACTTAACTCAGACCAATCAAGAGAGACACTAAGTCCATCAGTGGAGTAAATAAACCGATTTTGTTAAAGCACTTCCGTACCGGAGGGATGGAGAGAAAGGAAGGACAGTGATGGTGATGTCTTCAAAAGGACACATTAGACAGGAAGTTAAGACAGAGGGATAGATGATAAAGGAAACCCAGGTCTTGGAAGGCCAACTTCTTCATCAGGTGGTAAACTCGAGTCTACTTTAAATCCGTGCATCTTCTTGGAGCATCAAGAACAGATCCTTGTAAGATACATGAGCAGAGAATGAAGTCGCTGCTTCTGTGGAAGTTCTATCCCCCTCAGTTCTGTACTGTTCCCCATTTTTCACATACTCATATTACCAGCAATGAATTTTTTCCTTCTTGGCTATCCTTAGACAGTAATTTGCCACTGCAACCATAATATTTACCTTTCTGTTAATACTGATGACAACCTTATCCATTCCTTCTCTTGCTGTGAAACACTTGTCTTTTTAAATATCTCTTGTTGTACTGGTCTTCCTCTTTTTTTTTAATTTTAGGAGTTCTAATTTTGTAATTTTTTATTCTTCTGAGAGTCTGATATTCCATATTTCCAGAATACAAAGAATGCCTTGGATTATAATTATATACCAGTTATTATATACACTCTGATGAATCAAAACCATATGCTAATTGTACCTCATTATTGCTGAGCAGCGTGATTGATGCCTGAACAAGATTATTTCAAATTAATTTCAAATTTCTGATAATTCTGTTTCAGCAAAATAATTTCTGATAATTATCTGTTTCAGCAAAAGATGGAGACAGGAAAGCAGATTAGTTTTCTCTGTGTTCTTGTCTACCCCTGCAAATAATATATTCACAGATTCCTCTGATTTGGTTGATAAAAGTCCAGTTTAAGAAATGTAGTACTGTGGAACTGAATGCCTAAATGCAAAGAGCGAGTGTTGCTAGATTTCAAATCTTGAAGGTATCAAGTTAGAGTAATCAGGGAGCCTTCATGGATATCCATGGATATCCTTTCACATTGGATATGATCATATTTAAAGAGGCACAATGGAGAGATTTCTTCACATTGGCATAAATGTATATGGCATGTTCAAAAGGCATTGGAAATAGCAGCCAAGTTCAAATGGATAATGATATCTAATTTCAGCAATAAAGTGACTTGAAGAGCTGAATATAAAATTTTCAGTATGAACATTTATATCTCAGAAATATGTAAACACTATGAACCAGATGTAATTTACTGTTTTCCTCATTGTCTGAACTAGACTTAAGAGTCTGATGGAGAAATTGTTAATAATGCAGATTAAACTTAAAAGTGTTTCTGGTACACTTTTTTTTTCCTTCAGAGAACCAGTAAAACTTACCATCATATGCCTGCATATGTCTGTGGATACTCTAGGTAGTCAACATATATCCTGATATTGTAGAATAAATTTATATATGGTTCTCTGAAAGCTAAATTGAGAAATTTGGACTGTATAATTTAAGTGTCGGTGGGGATAAGATGTATCAATAATGGTATATTACTTTTTTAAAGCAGATGCATGATGTGAAAAGTATTATACTTGAATATTCATTTGACATCAAAGTAGAAAACAGATTGGAGAAGAAAGAAAATGAAGAAAGGGAATCAATTATGAAACTACTGCAGAAATCTGTGTACAAGGTAATAAAAGCCTGGCTCAGGATATTTATTTGGCAATAGAGATGAAAAGGAAGAAGAGGTTACAAACACTTAATAAGGAAATTCTATGCTTTTTTTAATTTTTCCATCAAAAGATTATCATAAGATAATGTTATATTTAATTATTATATATTTATTCCTCCTTTCAGAAAAAAAATGAAGAATAATTGCTAGAGCCAACATATAGCAAAGTCTCCTATTTAATCTACAATTTAAGGAAATATTTTACTCAATGAAATTGTTAAAGAAAGAGAGAAAATATGATGTAAAATAATTCATATCACTCATGCATAACTCTATTCTAAAAAAGAAATAATAATAGCATGCAGAAATATACAAAAAAAGAAAAGAAAAAAGGAGGGAAATATATTCATTTTATGACAGAAAATAAAAATTCAAAGGTGTTGCTGTTAAAGATATCCCCATTTTCTGGGGAAATTAAAATAAAAATGAGTACTAGGAACTTTATAATGACAGTAACATTTCTGGTGTCATAGGTGGGAGCAGCAGGGAGATTTTGGGATACCACTTTAAATAAATGAAAAAAAATGGAGATGACTGGTGTGTGTGTGTGTGTGTGTACGTGTGTGATTTAGTGGCCATTCTGCAAACTTCCACAGCTCTACTAATGGCATATTTTGAACAATGAAAAATATCTTGCTATATCTAAATTGGGCCCCATGGGCATAACATTACTTCCAATACAACCTTTCTCTTGCAGGTAATTTCCTCTAATAGTGAAGCAGCACTTCCAAAAGTGGAATAATTCCTTTTTAAGATCATGTCTTAAACTAGGATTACATACAATAAAAGGTACCTGTTTTCAGCTTATAGGCATGTAGATCTAATTAAGAACTATTAATTAAATGTGTTTTAGATGATATTTAAGGAATACTTCTGTTCCATCCATTTGTGGGAGGAAAAAATTCAATGTTGATCTGACAGAAATTAATTGTGAGTGGTATGAAAGAAATGGAAAAATATTCAGGTAAGGAAAACCCAGAGAAGGTGTTAAGCAGATTCTCTTGACAGTCATTTTCCCCCAATGCTTTTCTAATTCTGCTCCTTTGATGATACTAGCAATTTTGCTATCATATGCTTAATGACTTGAGAAATGCAAAGTAGAAAGAAACTGTCAAGGTAGAAGGCAAAAATTCACATTTTTGCTTTCTAATGAGGACTTAAGTCAAAAAATCAAGGTCCATTTTAGTATGATAGATGGGTATGTGATCAATTAGGAAGACTTAGCCATCGCTAAGGCAGAAAATTTTAAGAATTCACTATCAATCAAAATCTAGAAGATTACAGTAGGCAATGAGGAGGTCACAGAGTTTACAAAATCATCAAGAAAACACAGTGAAATAGATGCAAAAAGGAACCCAATAACTTAAAGTCAGTGATAATGCCTGTAGCTTTCACTAGCAAATAGTAAAAATGACAACCTTGAAAAAACACTGAATATATAATAAAACTTTTACGTACCTTGCCATGTTAGATCATTCAACATGATTTTATAAAATATTGAACATCTATAAATTTCATCAGCTCTTATAAAAACAACTTTATATTAATGTTACATTAAAATGATAACTTGATGAGCTCACCATCAGGTTACATATGTGCATTATGATACATCAATTACCCACTATAGTGTCAGTAGTGATGTTGGATTCATTCTCCCTGAATGATTTGGATAGTCTCAAGGAAAAAAAAACGTATAGATGATATAACATTAGTGATAAGGTTACCTCTTTAAGAGACAGATGCGAATTTAGGAGGGAAATTAAACTGACTGATCAACAGAATTACAAGGAGATGAGTGCAGTAAGCAAGAAGGAGCCTTTATATATTCAATATGGACAATGACTGCTGTGGTTGATTCTAAAAGATGTAAAGATAATGGTATGCTATGAGTGAACTTTAATCAGAATATTATTGCGTTACTGTATAAAATAAGTCTGAGGAGCAAAGCTTTCTTACTCAGTGTTGATTGACTAGAGTTTAACTTCCCATATTAAGCTTCATATATTTTAGATAAACACTTAAACATTCTGTTAGGGAACTATACCTGTCCTATTCCATAGGCTTTCTTTCAAAAGTCTCCCTTGGGGAAGAAATACTATTTGACACATATCAAGTAACATCTAACGATTTATAAAGCATGCCATAAATTAGGAAATACTTTGATTACTTAATATGTGAACTCATTGATTTAGTTTTTCTTTCCAATGGTACAGATTATATTTTATCTGTGGACATATACCCATACTTTAATATCCATTGCATTTATGACCTCACCGATGCAAGTACCACTTTCAATAATATGGAACCACAGTTTCATCAATATCTTCTGATTCTGTGCAGTTCTTGATCATGTCTTCTCATAAGTCCCCTTGGGGTCACAATATAATGTCAGCCTTCCTTACATTCTCTTAACACTTAGGGAATACAGTTTCTGTTGAAGCTTTTCCACTAACCATCTCTTGATTCAACTGGGGAACCACTCAAATTTCTGGGAAGATACGTCTATACCTTTTATAATTACCTAGTTACTAACAGAATACATACTTGTAACCAGTTATCCCTCACACTCACCATGTGACTATCTCACCTACTCTGCTGGTTAATCATGTTTTTGATAAAGGCCTTTAAAGAAAATTGGTGTGTAACAATTCATGAGTTGTATAATGTAGATTATTCATAATCATCATATGTTTATCAATTGTTTATTGGGTGGCCTACAGCTTCAGTCACTATAACATCCTATGACACAGACACATGACAAAAATAATAAATAAAAAATAATGTATTAAATTCTTACTATATACTAGACATACTGTGCTTAGCATTAGAGATACAAAGAAAGACAAAGTACAGTTCTCTCAATAGTGTATTTTCTTTTTTAAATGATTTTTATTTATTTAAATTTTTTTCACTCGTTCACAAAATTTTGGGTTCCAAATTTTCTCCCCATTTGCCCCCTTCCCCCACCCCAATACAATGAGCATTCTAATTGCCCCTATGACCAATCTGCCCTCTCTTCTATCATCCCTCCCTTCCCTTGTCCCCATATTCTCTTTTGTCCTGTAGAGCCAGATAACTTTCTATTTCCCATTACCTGTATTTCTTATTTCCTAGTAGCAAGAACAATACTCAACAGTTGTTCCTAAAA
>CM053771.1:369358829-369374736 GCA_028658325.1 Potorous gilbertii | reverse complement strand
TCCCAGTTTTTCCTCCACCTTTCTAACTTGATTTTCAAAATCCTTTTTGAGCTCTTCCACGGCTTGAGCCCATTGGATATCGATTTCAGATCTTTGGTATACAGAGGCCTTGACTCTTATGTCTTTACCTGATGGTAAGCATTGTTCTTCCTCCTCAGAGAGGAAGCTTGGAATCATTTTTTCACCAAGAAAATAACCTTCCCTTTTCTGGGCATTTTCCCAGCCAGTTACATGACTTCTGAGAGTCCTCTCCACCCCTGGCCTAGGTCAGCCCAGCTAGTGCTTGGGGTCTGAGATTCAAATGCTGCTCCCCAGCCTCAGGGCTTTTGGTGGCAGGCCTGGCTGCTATTCAATGGGAGCTTATCTGCTGGTGCTCAGGTGGGGGCAAGGCTACCTCCCAGGCTCAGTTCCCTCAGGGAGTTTATGCAGAGACCTTCTGTAATGGAACAGCTGCTGAGCTCCTGCCTGCTCCGGGAGCCCCTGGCCGCCCACTGCCTCTGCCGCCGCTGCTGCCGCTGCCTCCCAAGGGGGCCTGAGTCCCGGAGACACCCTGCTCCCTTCTCAGCCCATCTCTCTCACTGACCTGCAAGTCCGTGGGTGGAGGGAACTTCGTGGCCACTGGAGATTCTGTCCCTGAAGCCTGCTTGGATCTGCTCGCTCCTCTCAGTGCTGCGTGGCCAGGGCAGGGAAGGGGAGGGCTCCTCTCCTGTCCCGTGTTCGATGGACCTTTGAGATCGGTTTTTCAGGGCTTTCTGGAATGGAAATCTCCTTCAGTGTGTTGCTGTGCGGCTTCCACTGTTCCAGAATTTGTTGGAAGTTCTTTTTAGAGGAAATCCATGGGCTGTGGGTTCAGAGCTACCAAATGTGAGTCTTTCTACTCCACCATCTTGGCTCTGCCCCCGATAATTTCTTGAAAGATCATGTTTAGTTTCTTTTTTTAATCATGGCTTTCAGGTAGTCCAATAATTTTTAAATTGTCTCTACTGGATCTATTTTCCAGGTCAGTTGTTTTCCCAGTGAGATATTTCACATTGTCTACTATTTTTTTCATTTGTATGGCTTTGTTTTATAATTTTCTTGATTTTTCATAAAGTCACTAGCTTCCATCTACTCCATTCTAATCTTGAAGGAATTATTTCCTTCAGTGAGCTTTTGGACCACCTTTTCCCCTCTGGCCAACTCTGCTTTTTAGGGCATTCTTCTTCTCATTGGCTTTTCTGGATCTCTTTTGCCATTTGGGTTAGTCTATTTTTTAAAGTACTTTTTTCTTCAGCATTTTTGCAGGTCTCCTTTAGCAAGTAGTTGACTTGTTCTTTTTATGATTTTCTTGCATCACTCTTATTTATCTTTCCAAATTTTGCTCTACTTCTCTTACTTGATTTGAACCATAATCATACATAGAAGCACCTTCAAAGATCATCTATTCTAAATTATTGGAGAGTTCTCATCTGCATTGGTGGAAGGAATACACACAGTGTTGAAATTTACAGACTAAGAAAACATTGAAATAACTCAAGGACCTAGAAGGTGTGTGGTTTCAGGGCTACAGACTCCCCATCACTGTACTTGACTATATCCTAGGTATATAAAATGAAAAATATCACATACATTGGCAACCACGGGAGGCACTAATAAAAACTAGCATTTAATAATAGCTGGCTTTAAGGTTTGCAAAGAACTTTACAAATATTATCTCATTTTATTCTCACAAAAATCCTGTGAGGTAGGTGTTCATTATTAACTCCATTCTACTGATGAAGAAACTGAGGCATAAAACATTTAAGTGACTTTCTATGGGTCATACAGGTATTAAGTTGTTGAGGCAGGATTTGGACTCAGCTTTCCTTGACTCCAGGTTGAGCACTCTATCCACTGTGCCAATTAGATGCTGATTTCCTTGTTACTAAAGGTTTACAAATAAAGCCTGGGAGGCACTGAAGGTAATTTACCATTTAGGAATGTATGTCAACAGATCTCTTCTGAATTGTCTTCCTATTCTAAGGTTCCAAAACTAATTATTTAGATATTTAGAACTAGGTTACTAAAAAAGTTTGTGAATTAGAATGGTTTAATTGATTAAAAAAACTTATTTGGGCAGCGTAATTTATCAAGCAATAGGTGGCACAATAGGTGACAGCTATGTGGCACATTGTATGGAGTCCAAGACTTAGAATTGGGAAGAAAAATTTAAGTCCTGCCTTGAACACAACTCTCGTTCCTGAGTTTCATCATTTGTAAAATGGAGATAGTATTTATCTCATAGGTCATTGTGAGGATAAATGAGGTAATATGCAAAGTACTTTTAATTCTTAAAATTCTGTAGATGCTAGCTGTTACATATAATCATGAATGTGTGATGAATTCCTATGACTAGACCACAATATGAAGTTAAATGTAAAATGCATGCAATTTGTCCATTAGTGCTTGTACATATAATGAAAATAGGCTAGGAATGAACAATGATTTGGAACCAGAAGTGAGGGAGAGGCAAGTAGGGCTGATGGATGACCTTTGGAAGCATACGCAGTTCTTTTAGTGACTCCAGTCTTCTTTCTTAACCAGATGCATTTTTAATACAATTTCTTTTTGTTCCAGTATTGCTGTAGGACTGAGAAACATTAAATACTACAGTGTCTGGAGAGTTGAAGTTGAAGATTATCAAAAGGGCAGGGAAGGGGCACAGAGGGCATGTGATCAGGTTGTAAGACATGACACATGATTCATTGTATAGAAGTGATGTAAAGAATAGATTTGAAGATGTGTGATGAGAAGGCAAAGGAAAACTAAACATATAGCAAGTGTGAGACATAAGTAGTGGATGAAAGCCTCCAATAGTTTGGATGGACTCCCTCAGGAGGAATTACAAGAGTACATGGAGAAGGTACGAATTTGTTGGGGCCATTCCATTTGTGACAATGGAAGGAGTGATGAAGTTGATTGATGAAGTCTCATATCCAGCAAAGTATGAAATAGCAATGTGTGTATAGACACGGACTGATTCTTTGAAATTATGTCAATTACCTGATCTTGAAATTGCATGAAAGGCAATTTGATATAGTCAATCTTCAATTTTCTTCAGGGGGAAAATGTGATAAATTGAATATCCCCAAAAGAACAACCCAGGTCCCAATATTTATGGAGTCTTAAACGTCAACCTTTATGAAATCTCTGAAATACTATAGTATTTATTCTCAGTATTACTCATTTGAAAGTTGGTTTATTCTTTTAAACATTTTGTTATACATATGTTAATATATGTATATATATTGACATATCTATACCTATATATATAGATATATATTCATATCCAGAATGTAAACATATTGAGGAAATAAAATGTCTTATGCCTCTTTCTAATGCTAGTGCTTAGCAAAGACAATCGATATAGAGTAGACCTTAAAAAAAAAGTCATTGAATTTAGAACTCTCTAACGTCTACTTGGAAATATATTTAAAATCTTGAAAAATAAACAAAATTTGAACAAAATTGAAAAAGGGAGAAGAATTTATACTGTTTTTTTTTTCAGATGAGATGGTTTGACTAGGAAATGTTAAACAATTTCTCAGGGCAACAGAGTTTCTATATTACCCTCAGATTTCATAATAAAGGAAGAATTAGGGCTTTGTTGTGATACACATACATGTATCACAGATTTGAGAAAATGTGACTAGAGATTTAAGATTTGTAAAAAATAAAAGGATGGAGAAACATGTCTTCTGTACTTGATGTACCTTTTTCTTTATGTAACTGCCAAAAAATGGTAGTAAGCTTGAAATGTTAACAGTACCTAGTATGATGTCTGGCACATAGTAGGTACTTAATATGTGATTGTTGATATATTTCAATAGTGTCCATTAATAATATACTATTGTATTTGTTGTATATTAGATAACATGTGAAGAAAATTATTTTCCTTTTCCTTATCAAATAGTAAAATTTTCTCCCTTTTACACATAACAGTTGCAAAAACTCATACTACCCATTTACGTGTATATTGACAGTTTATTCACCTTTTGAGCATGCCATAGCATACTGATATGTGATGATGAATATGACTTTAGAAGCTGCTTTATTTTATATTTGAAAAAATATTTGGTTGAAATTTAGTTAAAATCCATTATCTTTTTTTACCATGAAAAATGAATTAAGAGAAGCAGCATGTCCTATATGTTATAAAAAAAATTGCCTCTACCAATGATGAGGCCTTTTTGAGATCCAACATAAACCTACAATATTTATAAAGAAAAGAACAGCTAAATATATTGTGATTTTTAGATGTTTTCATTCTGATAATCACTAATATTTTTCCTCAAGCATATATAAGAATTTTTCTGTGATAGGCATAGGACTTTCTTCCTCTTTTGTAGAAAAAAAAATAATGAGATCTTGGAGTGAACTCTCATTGAACTCGTTTTCATTTCAAAAAATCTCATAATTCTAATCATGTGATTCTCCTGAGATTCTGTATTATATTCTGTGACAGTATGAATACTTCATAATTATCCCTCCTGTTTATAGAAAGTCTCATAATCATCCATCATTCTCCATCTCTTCTGTTGCCTCAAGAGAGCTAGAGGCTCTAGCAAGGTCAGTAATTGCAGTTAGTGTTGACAGTTCCAGGCCAGTTGTGGCACACACAGCTGGTGAAGACCATCTACAATGCATGTTCACTACCTTTCCCTTGAGTCCCTCTCCTTCTTGTTAACTGTATCCTGAAAACCATTCCTTTGACATGCATAAAATGTGCTTGAAATATCTTACTCGAGACTTTTTGGTACAAAGAGAGGGAAAATTCTTAGCTTGTCATGTACATATGTGTATTTAAGTGTGTGCATGAACTTGAAAATATATTTGCATATTTATTTGTCCATTGGGGATGGGATAATTTTTATGAAAGTCCTGGAGAAAATAAATAGCTCATTGCTTAAGGACAGAAATTAATCTGATCAGGTGCTTCAGGTTTAATATAGATGGAGGCATTTCAACCTTTGTTAGGGATATTTTTCCATAAAATAAAATATCAAGTTGTAAGGAATCAGACAGTATTAAGGAAAGTCATGCAGTCTATTTAGATAATATTTGCAAAGATAGTTACAGTTTGGAAGCATGCTTAGAAGGAATGCATAAACATTTTAGAAACATGATGAATAATTAAACACTTACTTTACATGTTTTCTTGACCTATGTACAGGATGTCTCATTCAGAAAACTCAAAAGAAGGATAAACTGATTTACAGAGAAAAGAGAATTTTTGTTTTAACGGGGAGGAAAGAGCTCAATCATTTTATCAGATATTATATAGGAAGAACAACGACCCCAAAGATAAGAATTTGAAGAAATGGTTATGTTGGTATGTGATATTAAGAGATTCTCTTGAAGCTGACACATTATAGAAAAATTAAATAGGGAAATGGCAGCATTTGAAAGAATAAGCTAATTGAAAAAAATAAAATTCAAGAAAGTAGAAAATAGCTATATGTTAGGGTTTGATTTTTTTTTTTTACTGAAAGTATACTATGAACTTTTATTCATGATTTCTTTTCAGAAAGGGAGAAGTCATAATAAGTAAGGTCATTCTCATTTGTGTTCAGGACACAGTATTATTTCTTCCCCATAAAACCTCTTCTCCTATGAAGGACAGAAATAAGTTAGATTCAATGTCTCACCCTTTGTAAGATTTTCTACATACATGAATATCTACATCAAGTGCATCCTTGTAATGGGAAAGATACCACAGAATTGAAGCCTGAGAAATTTTCATGGAAGAAGCAATAAACAGTCTTTCATCTTTGTTTCAGGATAGGTAGAGGGTGGTTATGATTTTATGAATACAAACCTCATGGCATTATGAATGCAAACCTCAGAACCAGCTGATGAAGATACTCTTCTCCATGAAAATCACTGCCCACCACGACGGAATAAAGGGCTGAAAGTGATTGTTCTGAGTCATCTCATGGTTGGCACAATTAGCTTGTGTTGTCATTATCCTGTTGAACTATTGGTCTGTCACTATTGTTTGTAGTTTTCAAATTTATTTTAAAGAAATTTAGCCAAAATAAGAAAAAACATTGTTTATATAAAGCAGAACTTAAGAAAGAATTCAGTATAAAACAATAAATTTCCATTTCAAAAAACCTATATAAAAAAATGCTACACATTTTCAAAGTTGCCCAGCTTTTCTTTGTTTCTTTATTGGTTTTCTTTTGTCCTCTGCTGTGCACTTTTTACTTTGCATTTTCCCCTCCCTCCACACCCCCACCCAAAAGAAGCCTAAAATTAAGTGTGTGTGCACATACACATACATACACACACACACACACACACACACATACATACTTTTATCAGAAGGGGTTAAAGAGGCAAACGTGTACATTTCCCTATATATCTCTATATCTTTCTTTATATATGTATAAAGAGACATAGCTCTCTGTGAACATATATATATATGTATAAATACATACATATGTTTGTAACTATATATAGATATATTTACATATCTATCTATATGTATATCTATATAATCTATACATCTATATATCTATATAATCTATATAATCTATATATCTATCTCTCTTTAACCAATTCTGATAAAAGTAAGGTTCCAGCACTACCCACTGTCCCACCTACCAGCTTCTTCTAATCCTGTTTTCCTTTCATGCCACATTTATAAGAAACAATTATTCCTTTTTATCTTTCCTACACAGTTTTCGATTTTAGATCACCCCAGCATACTCAGGTCAGCCCAAGACTTTCTTTCAAACTACGAAAATAATGATAACCATCAAAAGAACGCTGCTAGTATTTTCACATATAAAATGTAGATAATTTGTCTTTATTGAATCCCTTAAAATGGTCTTTAATATTGGCCTTATATTTCTTCTAGATGTCATATGTCAAATTTCCCCTTAATATCTGGAGATTTGGTCACAAAGACCTGAAAGTCTTTCAGTTCTTTAAATGTCTATTTTCTTTTTTTATTCAGGATTATACTTAACTTTCCTTGGATAAGATACCCTTGGTCATAGCCCCAGCTCTATTGCTGTATGAAATACAGTATTCCAGGCCCTATGATTCTTCAATTTAGCAGCTGTTAGATCTGAGTTATTTTTGATGTTTCTTCATGATATTTAAATGGCTTTTTTTTCTTGTTGTTGTTTGTGATGTTTTCTCCTTAACCTGGGGGCTTTGAAACTTGGCTATGATATTCCTGGAAGCTTTCCTCTTGGGATCTCTTTCAGGTATTGATTGGTAGTTTTTATTTTTTCTATCTCTGCCTTGTCTTCTTGGCAGAGCAATTTTTCTTGATAATTTCTTGTAATACTGTATCATGATTCTTTTTTATCATAATTTTCAGGGAGTCTGACTCTTTTTATATTATGTTGCCTTGATCTGCTCTCCAGATAGGTTGTTTTTCTGATGAAATGTTTCACTTTATCTTCTATTTTTTTCACTTTTTTAATGATTTCTTGGTGTCTTAGAACATCATTAGCTTCCTCTTTCCCAGTTCTAGTTATCAAAGAATTGTTTTCTCCCTCAAATTTTTGATTCTCTATTTCCAGTTGGTTAACTTTTCATAATTTTTTGCTTTTTTTAGATGGTTCTTTTTTCCCCTAATCTTTCCTTGATCTGATTTGATTTTTAAAGTCCTTTTTAAATTCTTCCAAGAACTCTTTCTGTATTTGGGTCCATTTGATATTTTTCATTGAAAAAAGGAGTGGCTTCTTTTAACTCTGGATCTTCTTTATCCCCATAGTTACTCACTATGTTTGCATCCTTTCTCCTTTACTTCCTCATTTTGGTTTGTTTTTTTCTATTTATTTTCATTTTAGCAATAATTAGTATAATCAAGTTCTAGTTTGGAGGTGTGGGGAATGATGACCCAAGCCACAGGTCCTTCTTACTCTTATTTTCTGAGATCTGTCTCAGGGCACAATCTTAGGCTTTCCTCTCCACTACTAAGCATGGCTAGGGACACAGTCACACTGTCCCCCACAGGATCTTGCTCCATGTGGTCCCTCCAGTGGCTGTAAACTACAGCTGTACTCTCTGCCTTGGATCAGAGATCAAGAACTCAGCTCTCCTGCAAGTATTCACAGACAAAATGATCCCCACTCCTCTGTTACTGCACTATCCAGGCTTGTGTTAGCTCCTCCCCACATCATAGCCCAGGACTCCTTTGGTCAGCACATCCCTGCTTAGTGTCTATAACACCAAGCACCCTAGCATACCCAGAATGGCCTGCTAGCACAGGTTCTTTGATTTGCTTTATAAAGGAAAGAGCTTCAAAGGGTTTAACAATCCTTCTTTAATTAAACATATATAAGTCATTCCCTAGTTCAGGGGAAAGGTTAACACCCTGAATGTGAAGAAAATACAAATAGAAAAAATACAGACAGAGAAATTAGCACAAAGATCAATAGACAGGGTTCCAACTGTCTGACACAGTAATACAACCACCTACACATACCATCTGATGAGAGAGCACCAAAAACATCTGAGTAGCGAGGGGAAGATGCAGAGGGATGGAGGCTCTTAACAAAAGCTACTCAGAGAGTCCCATACAAGGAATCAAAAGGTCCTTCTCATAAATGAAACCCCCAAAGCAAAATACCAACCTCCCAGTATATAAAGATTTCAACTAATAGGCTCAGAGCCAGAAGGCATCACAACCCATGTGACTCAGCACAGCTGTGAATCACCTTTCAGATGTTTTCAATTTAGCCTGAGCCTAGGAAACTGAACTCCAAAAAGAAAATAACAAAAATCTCACTTTCTTTGCTCTTAGAATGTCCCTAGACAGTGGAAGGTCTTTCAGTCTTTTCCTACTTTGGAGTCAGATTTACCCACTGGCTGGGAAATGAAAGTTTCTAAGTCTGAGGCTGCCTCTCAAACCCGCTGCCCCCAGGGTTTCTTGGTTGATTCTGCAGAGTTGGCCTGAAGATGTTTGTGCTTCACTTAGGAAGAACCTTGGCACCAGGATGCCAGGTCTTTCCTGGGGTCTTCTCAAATTGTCTTAGGAGGACAATTGCTTTATCTCATGTTTACTTCTGCTGCTATGAGATGATGTTCTGTCTTTCTTTTTTTGTGGAGGAAATTTGGAGAGCTGAGTTTTCTGATCTACAAGGCTGTCTTCCCAGAGTCCTCTCCTAGACTTAAATCCAGTATCATCAGTTCATAAATCTAATTTTCTTTCCTTATTAAGAAACTTTAAATTCCAAACAAGAAGATGTTTTTTCTCTATAAGTGTTCAAAATTAATATTTAAATTTTCCTTATCCTCTCTCAGCATAGAATAAAACTGTGTTAATCTTAATGTCAGTTGACTAAATATCAGATCTAAATTAATTACTTTTTCAGTTAGATATGGTTTTCTTTATGTAATGTGCTAACCTACAATGTGTCTCTATCTCCTTCTCTATAAGTAGGTAAATGAATAGATAGATAGATAGATAGATATCTTTCTATACATACAAATGGATAGAAAGATCAAGAGATAGATAAAGATATAAGATATATTGTGGCTTTTTCTCCCTTATTAGCAAGTAGAATCATTTACAGTTAATTTGCCCTCATATAGTCTTCATAAAGATAAAACAAATTACAGAATATAGCTAATGAGCTAAATTTGGAGTTGCTCATTGGTTGAGTCAGTTCAGCTAGAAGGGGAGATTCAAGAATGAAAAATTAACAAAAATTATACTTAATTTCTTATCAGTGGGAAGGTGGGTATAATTGAAGTAGAAGCTAATTCAGAATATATATAATTCAAAATAAAATACTCAAATAGTTGGAATAGCAATATTTAATATAATCTACAGACCAATAGCATCTTTTTTCTACTGTCCCCAAATGCTAGTGCTCTCTCTCCCTAAATTGCCATTATTTTGTATTTATTTCTAAAGAGACTTATATAACTAGACAAGCATATATGAAGTTTTAATGAAGGTGGTGAAAGTTAAGAGGAAAGGGGGAAGCTGAAAGATATTTTGACATAACAATTAATTCTACATGTGGGGTGAGAAATAGGGAAAAATTAGAAACCAACGTGGTTTGCCAATATTTTTGCTGTATAAGCAAGAAAAGGTAATTATTTTTAGTGATGGAAACCACTGATATTCATGACTATCTTTATTAATCTTTGAGATTAACATACTTTTAAAAAAGATAATAACTCTTTTAGATTCACAGACAATTAATGATAAAATTATATCCTATCTAGACTTTCTAACTTGAACTAGGTAGAGGTAAATTGGAAAAGATATAACATTTTTCTTAGACAGACTCTCAAATGCCCTTCCTGTTTTCTTCTCTGAGAATCCTAGGATCTAAAATTTCATGCTCCAATATCCCTGATTCATTTCTCTCCTATTAATAATTGTTCAATTTTAATGGACTTTCCTGAAGATTTTATCAGAAGCTCTCCAAACAGTCTAACAAAGAAAAAGTCACTTTTTTTCTGACACAGCTAGAAAGCAACATCTTTGAGAAACACACAACAATATAACCCCCCAAAATGTAGAAGAGTAAGTGAAATAAAGCAAAAAAAAGAGAATAGCTATCTTTTAAAAGAAAATAGCTCTTCTCATCAGCACACTGTATTCTTAAGCCATGTCCTTGTGGTGGAAGCAAAAAAAGTATCCTGTCCTCTCTGGTTTTGTGCCAGTTTTCCGTATTATGCTTGAATCCAACTGTGTCCTTGATCAGAGCATCTTAGTGAACTAGAAGAATCAAAACATTCTCGAGTTCTTATTATGCTTAACAATGTGCCCATATACCTTCACAGTCTAGCAAAATGGCAAATCTGTTTGTTTAATAAACCATATCATGTGCTGCATCATCAATTTAACCTCACTGGATGATCTAAGATTACAAGTCAGTGCTGATGAAGTTGATTTGTACAGGTCAACGCACCACCAGTATTAAAGAAATCTAGGACATCTGTGTAACTGTATATTGTTGCTAGCGGCAAAATACATTTTTGATGCAAGTTCTTCATTCCCTATTACAAGAAAAATGTTAGGAACCTGGGCATAACGTCTATAGGAATCAATTTCTAAGTTTTATTACTGTTTAATCCCCAGGTGTACCTTTCCTCACACTCCCACCCAAAAGCAATTGTTTGTGAAATACAGCAACGTCTCTGAGTAGGATAATAACTTACAATTCTCCTCCCAGAAAATATAGGGCTAATATTGAAGTGAACTCGTTTGAGCAAGGTAAGTTGTTCTGGGGTCAAGTGGTCTCAGTAACTACTTCCTTGAGACTTCAGTAGCTTGAACTTTACAGGTTGAACTTGATAACCTCTTTGCTCTCTCCTGTCTCCAAAGTTTTATGATCTCATGATGCCCTTATTGAATTTTAAGCCTATGTCAAAAGGAAAATCTATTTGACATAGTATAATGGGAAGAAGTTTGTTTGTCATTTCAGTAGCTTAGAGAAAAAAAATCTTACTTAAGGAGTACAATATATTCTCAGTATTTAATTCCTTATACTAAAAAAGACAATGAGAAGAACACATAAAAACTTAGAAGACTGATGGATTTTTCCACTTCGGCAACTTGGGGCAAATCTTGCTTTGGGATTCCTTGAAAGTTAACATATGATTCATCTAAATACGTGCTTTTTTGATATCTCTTTTAAATCATTTTTGACAGTGCCTAAACTTGTTATATAATTGACATTCAAATGCTTTACTATTTTCCTTGCTTCACCAAATGTCTGAAAGGAGTCCAGTCTTGGATCAATCAGACAGAGGGACTTCTTTCCTCTGGTGAGGGGTAAAGTGAAAGTTAAGGGATAAAGCTGACCGGGGAATCAAATGTTTATCATTTTTACTGTGTAGATTGTAATTTTGTTTGTGAAGAATTCCCAAAATTTTGGATGGATAAGGCATTTAAAAGAAATATAAAAATTAAAACACCTAATATACAGATTCTTCATACCCCTAGGAATTTTTCAATAATGAGTTCTAGGAATGGAATGGCATTTCTTTTTTATATCACACAGATACATTTTTACGACTGCAGAAACCAAGAACACTGGTTTCTCAATCAGTCAGCAGAACTACAATTAGAACCCTATATAGTCAGAACAACTGGTCTTTCAAAATACGAGAATGTTCTCAAGAAATATTGTGATGATCCTCTTGAAAACTCAAGTGTTACTGCTGTTGAGTTCAATTATGTCCAACTCTCTGTGACCCTATTTTGGATTTTCTTGGTAGAGATACTAGAGTGGTTGGTCATTTCCTTCTCTAGCTCCTAATATAGATGAGAAATTGAGTCAAATTTGGTTTAGTGACTTACCCAGCATCATACAGGTGGTAAATGTCTAAGACCAGATTGGACTCAGGTCCTCCCAACTCCAGGGTCAGCACTCTATCTACTGTACCATTTAGCTGCCCAGCTAAATCTTGAGTGAAGCCTCTAAATGGGCATGTATATAGGTATGGGACTAAATTGGCACCAGATGTGATTAATAGTGGCTGGGTCAATTTTTTAGATCTAACCACACACCTCTCCTCTCTCCCTCACCCTCTCCATACTCAATAAATTGCTGTGAGCCTTTACTACCGAAATATAAATATAAAGTTTTATATTTGCCATTTAAAACACTTCACAAGCTTCCATCTTCCTACCTCTCCATTACACTTCACTCCCTTCTACCATCCAGGTATGATATTGCCTGCCCGTGGACACTCCATGTTCTGACTCCGCTGCTTTCTTTCCACTGACTGCTTTTTCCCTAATCCCTGGACTGTTCTTCCTCACCCTTGCAAACTTGGCTTCCTTGGTCTCCTTTAAGAATCAGCTAAAATCCTAATTTTTCCACAGTATCTTTTCCCTCTTCTATGCTTCCCAGTTCCTTTCTATTGAGATTAATTCCCATTTAATCTGTACATAATATATACTGTATGCATGTTGTCTTCCCCATTAGAAAGTAAGCTTTTTAAGCAATGTTAACATGAATATAATCAGGTCTACTATAGCCCTCTCTTGGTGAGCCTGAAGATAAAGCACAAAAACAATAACTGACTTTCATTTCTGTCTCCAAGGCTTATCACAGTGTCTGGCTGAAGGAAATGATTAACTGGGAAAACTGAGATTCTTTCCAAAATCTAACCTAGTAAAAAGTTCATTTGTGGATTTTGGAAACAAAATATAAACACCCAAATGTCATTGTTTTTTTGGTTTTTTTATTGCTATTGTCATTTTTACCTTTCTGGTTAAGAGGTGATACATCAAGTGACAGCTGCTATGGTTATCAACATTTAATTTTGACGTTAAGGAAAAAGGCAAAAGGGAAAGGTGGCAATAAGAAAGAAACTACCAGCACATGAGCATTAAATATTTCCCATGGACTCTGATTATCTTTTTTTACTTTATAACTATCATCTCTAGTCAGGTTTTCTGTATCATTCAGAAAAGCTATACTGTCTTGGTATGACATACTTGCTTTTATAATAAGGGGATATTTTCCAGTTAAACTGTGTTTCTTTTGCATATTTACAATGGAAAATTAATATAACTAGATAGGTAGATGATAGATGAATAGAGGGATAGATAGACAGATAGATGGTAGATAGTTATAGACATGGATATATGGCATGGTTTTTATTGTAATCAATCACCTTTCTAGATCCTTCTGTTTCAGTGATGTAGCCCTTTTTCAATTTTGGCAATGTGATTGGAAGCTTCCCCTTGCTCCCCCCAAACACAGATGTACCTGAGTTCTTAGCTTAGTTTTACATTGTAATTAAATATAGCTATACTTAAAGAATTGGAAAGGAACATTTGATGTTAGAATAATTAATTTTAACCTTATTGGTAAAAATTAAGCAGTTAAGAAATGGCTTAATTTTGGTTGAATAAATGCCATCCTTTAATGTCATCAAAATATAAATGAAATGTTAACGGCCAATTTTTAAATGTGAATGAAAACATTCTTCTTATGCTGAAAGATAGAGATATTAAGTTAGTTACTATGAAAGAAAGACAATTCAAGGTTAAAGCCAGATCTTAAATGTTGTAGAATTTATTATGGCTTAGCCTTCATTAATACTCATGGAATATTAAGACTCAATTTAGACTTTTTATTAAGTAAATTTTGACTTTTCATATATTTTCCATTTTACTTCACAATTAAAGCATATTGAAAATTAAAAATAATGGCTAGATTATTTATAACATCCAAAACTGTACAGTAATTAGTTATCAGGTTTCATATAATCCCATTTCTTCAGAAAATATCATGCCTATTAAACATATGGTATTTTATCCTATATAAACTCTTATACTATCTGCTACTGACTCTATAAAAATGATTCAGTATGTCCTTTCCATTCCTTCACATATTTTCCCGCTTTTATTGGACAGATGACTATTTGAAAAACCTCATCTTATGTCTAGAAAAATGCCATACTTTGAATTTAATTTGAGGTTTGACTTGTCACAGTCTCTGTCACCAGGACTCACTGAAGCTATGAATATATGCCTGCTTGAGACAAGTATGTAGAATGTTCATTAGCACTTAAAGGCAGTTAATATTCATTCGAGAAACTCAGGTACTCCTCCAGCTTAGCATCTGCCTGTAAATTAGCATATGAAGATATAAGTAATTGTTTTAATGAAAATTTCACCTCTGCACCACTTTTCTCTGAGTTCATTGTGAATATAATTGAGTTTGCACACTCTTCTCCCTGCGAGCCTGAAGATAAAGCATGGAAAAAATGATTCTTTTTGCTATAATCCTTCTGCTTAAGGATGATAGGAAAGCAGCAATGAATTTTATACTATTACCATTCTCTCTGAACTGGAACTCTTTAAATCATAAAAAAAACCATATAATGTCTTTCTTATTAAAATGTTGACTCTGTTTGAGTATATATATGTTTTAAGCATTTTTTTTGCCCAGCTGGCTTTGTTTGCCACATTAACAAGATGGTACTCTTTATTGACCTCCCATTTGCCTAAATGAAAAAATAACTAAATATTGATTGATGGGTCTGACATGTGCCTTCCCCATCAGTAGTTATATCAAATATATGTAGCTTGCAGTAATTATCACCATATTTCAGAGTATTTTTCAGATAAAAAGTTTAGAGTGACGCTTTCGCTATCTTTTTTGTGTCTAGCATTATTAGGCTTTATTTGGAAGGTCTCAAGTTTGAAGCATGAATAGAGCTGCTTTTATTGAGAATACAATGTTGAATTATTTAAAGGCTTTTTTCCCTATTAAGAAGGCCAGTATTGCACAGAGAAACATACAGGTAGAGAAAAACAGAAGAGAGCAGACAACTATTTTTTCATGATTTAACCTCCAGAAATATAGGGGGCTGGACAAAATAATTTCTCAAAATTATTTCCAGCTTCTAAAATCATATGATTTTAAGCTATAGAAGGTCCAAGAGGGAGCGAAGTAATTTGCTATGGGAAACACACAAGGAAAAATCGGCCAGCAACTGAAGGCAAACATAGAAGTAACATCACATATTCTTACTTGTGAATTGCAGAGATGCCTAAGAGTCTTTTATAAATGGTTCCCAAATAGCCATGCACTGACACTCTAAATTCAAGGATGCATTTATCTCCTCACTTTATAAGCAAGAACCAATAGTAGATGACCACAGCTGTATTTCTCTCTGTGTTTATCTGACATAAGTGGCACATTTTGATTCAATTATGTGGTTTTATTTGCCCTAAGAATAACAGTAAATTTATGGAAATAGTTGAAAATGAAAACACAGCTACAAAGACAGTCCCAGATCCTCAAGGCAGAATTATTGATGGTAAATAGAATTCCCAAACTGATGTTTATATATGAAGTATTCATTATTGTAGGACTGAGTGGTATAAACTAGTCATAGTCTCCACTTCCCTTCAAGCTCCAAGAATACATAATATCATCAT
>CM053771.1:369318957-369358329 GCA_028658325.1 Potorous gilbertii | reverse complement strand
GTTTTTTTTTCTTTTCTTTTTTTCCATGACTATAGCTAGCATTTCTAGTACAATATGAAATAATGAAGGTAATGGGCATCCTTGCTGCACCTCTGATGTTACTGG
This sequence comes from Potorous gilbertii, assembly GCA_028658325.1. NCBI lineage: Eukaryota > Metazoa > Chordata > Mammalia > Diprotodontia > Potoroidae > Potorous > Potorous gilbertii. The sequence continues at coordinate 369,358,224 of CM053771.1, read as the reverse complement.
AAAAGTTTCAAGCTTATTCTCATTTCAGATATGGGGATGCTACTTATCATTTTAAGGACAGCTACATATATGTCTATGCTTTCTACTGTTTTTAAAGGAATAGGTATCTTATTTTATTAAAAATTCCAAATCTACTGAAATAATCATATTACTTTTTGTTAATGTTGTCATTAATAATATTGTCAATTTTTTCTAACGCAGAACCAGACCCATATTTCTGGTATAAATTCAACCTGAATAAAGTGATAGATCATTATAGTATTTCTATATTCTCCTTATTTTTCTTATTTTTTTGCATTGACATTCATTAGGGAAATTATTTTATCATGTCTTCTCTGTTTTGACTCATCTTTGTTTACATATCAAGACAATATATGTGTCTTAGAAAAAATGTCTGTTTTTTCAAACATAATTTTCATCATTGATAATTTCTTGTCTCAGCGAATCTTTAGCTATCATTTGACCAGCTCTAGGAGGGTGATAATGACTGAGGGTATATGTGTATATACATAGATGATAGGTAGATAGAAGTATATATTTTTCCTGACATTTCTATGATAAATCAATTTGGTCATTTCAATTACGGAATCAAAGCTCTATAAAGGCCATTTGAAGTACAATACCCTTATTTTGAAAATGAGAAAACACAGATCAAAAGAGATAAAATAGGCAGACAAAGATCATATAATTATTTAGAACCAAGAGTGGACTCTATGTCTTTTAGTCAAAGGTCCAACATTTTCTTAAAATTATTTTTTTCAATAAATTAGCACTTATTTTTCTCTATTCCTATATCCTTATTTCAATTGAAAAAAGTATAAAAAGAAAAGGTATATTAAATATGCATAGTCAAACAAGAGAAATTCCCACATTGACTTTCCATTACATACCTCCCACCCCTCTAGGATTATTTCCCCAAATTCTTCAACTTTTTAGTAGAGGTATATTTCATAGATTATCTGTGTCTTCAGCTGTGGTTGATTATGAATGGCTGGATCGTTATGTCAAGTCACTTTATTTGTAAGCATGTTGCTATATGTGCTCCTCTTACTTTTAGTATTAAATTATAAAAGTCTGGGGCATTCTGGATATCTTATTAAAATTAAATAATTTGAAAAATATTAACTTCATACGTCAAAAACCCAGTGACTTTGGATAAAGTTTTAGTTGTTCATGCAGTACTATGAATCTCTTTTACAAACTGTTTTTGCAAACCAGTTTTAATGATGAAACTGCACATATTATCTTTATCCAGACAGTTCCAGCAGTTTTAAACAAAGGTAAATCTGTTGATCTCATCTTAGCTGGTTCATAACTGCAGAGCATCTCACACTAAAGCCTTGTGGGGAAGTGACCTATAAACCATTGATTTGCAAGGCTCTTTCACAGAGAAATAAAATAGAATTTGTCAGATTTTATTATTACAACTGTATGAAAAACCATATAATTAATAATAATAATTCCCTACTTCCTTATTTACAACCATCAATTATTTGGGGAAATAGGAGAAACATTCAGTTTCAATTACACCCAAGCCATGGATAATTGACAGATATGTGAATTCATTCAACAAAGATTACTAATTGCGTAGAAAAAACAAATATTCTAAATACTGTCCTCATTTTCCTACAATTACACAGGTACTATCCGTACTGAATTCCTAAATTTCTCTTTATAAGACACTTGGTTTTCATCTGAAAGTATTTAATTACAGTGTTTCTACTTCTAGAATAATAGTTCATTCTTCTTTGTAAGATGTTGAATGAAAAATAAATTTAGATTATAATTACTTATTACTCCATTTCTTACCAAAACCAGGTTTTATTTCAGTAAAAAAATTGAATGACTGGCTAACTAAAACTATACTAAATGTGTAAATTTAGTCTTCAGATTTAAGTAAGCCACTATTGTCATAGTTAGTTTTCTCATTACTTCTAAAAACATAACCCCATCACATTTAGCATTATCTTGGAGAACTATTTTATCAGGATGCTAATTGTGAAAGAATATTTAAAGTAAAGCATCAATTAAGTGGCTTTCATAGTTTCAGTTCTCTGATTTTTTTTGTCTATGCTTGTGAATGGCAGGTCCCATTAGAATATATGTGTTTGAATCCCTTAGTCAAGTCAGTGTTCTGAGAGAATCCTATTCTCATATTTTACTTTGTATACAAAATGCATCATATGAAAATTATCACTAGAACTATCAGTAATTTTCTTTTGATTGACCCAGTAAAGAGAATTCATATCATAGCTTCATGTTCCTCATAAATGATATACATGCACATACACATTATATGTAATACATTATGAACAAGAACATATATAGTATGTATGTATGTGTATGCATGCTTTCATATCTTAGTATATACACATATATACATGCATACATATTCTAGTCTTTATTTCAGTGGTTCAGTTAATTGAATTCAGAATTGGTTTACTGGCTCTCAAGCCTTTGTTGATAGCATCAATCATTCAATAATTCTCTAACATTTAACGTTTATTACAATTTCAGTGTATCGGGCACCTCTTTTTTTTAGTGGAAATTTACTCCAAGTGGACAGATGACTATGTCCTAGATGCCTTATCAGAGTTTGAGAGTGAACAAGATAGGGATACAACAATGAGCTACCAGATGTTAAATAACTAGATCAAAAGGGTGTGGTCAGGGGAGGATACACTTTTAAGTTGAATCTGCATTATTAAGATTTTCTCTGTTACTTTAAGTATGTGTTTTCATCCTTCATTGCTCAAGAAGAAAATGCCATCAGAGAAATGATGACGTGACTTGCACTTGACTTTGTTTTGAGTGGGGGAGGGCTGTGCAGGTCACCAGCCTCACTTCTCCAGAGCCATCTGAATCCAGTGACCAGATGTTCATCAAGATGAATGGAGATGACTCAATTGGGGTTAAGTGTGTTGCCCAAAGTCACACAGCTATTGGGTGTCAAGTGTCCGAGGTGAGATTTGAACTCAGGTCCTCCTGTCTCCTGCACTGGTGCTCCATCCACTGCACCACCTACCTGCCCCACTTTAAGTGTAGACTTACACAAAACAATAAACCAAGCCCTGTTTTTATTATTTGCCAATTTTCAAGATGTGAATACTTACTTACATTGAAAGATGCATCCACTTGCACAAGCTGTTACAATCTAGCACACTTCAGATTTCATTGAGTAGAAGCAGAAGTGCAATGGGAAAAGCCCTGAATTTATAATTAGAGAATCTGGATGCTCATCATGACCTGGCCATTTACTCTCTGTGTGGCCTTCAGGAAGCCACTTAAGACATCAGGGCTACAATTTCCTCATATATGTGATATTTAAAAAGATTTGAGAAACACAGTTTCTGAGCACTTTAATCATTTTATTAATAATGTCAACATGTTTGCTAATAAAAGGATGGCCATTTGACTATCTCTCTCTTAGACCAAAGACAAATCATGATGGCAGGCTCATGGCTTATACTGGTTAACAATTAATGAGAGAATGAATATTATAATGAAGGGTTGAACCTATTCAAATGAACTTTGATTATGTCATTTGCTTCTACTTTATCTCTGACTTTGGACAATCTAAACAAAGAATTTATTTTCCCATCCAGGAAGCAGGGAGATTCAATTTAGGTTAGAAGTCTGATCTAGTTGGGTAGAGTATTAGGACCCAGAATGAGGAAAATGTTAATCCTATCTTCCATAAACCCTGCCTGTCCCTGAGAGATTGGACAACGTAATAGAACAGGGGAAAAATCCTGGTCTTCCCAGTTTTAATAATTGACTATTAATATGAGAGACATAATCATTTCTTTCATATATGAAATGACAGGAATAGACTCAGTAACTTCTAATTTCACTTTAGTCTCTAAATTTATGATCTTATTACTTTGTAAGAGATCAGTTCTTAGAGGACAGCTAGGTTCCACAATGAGTAGAGCACCTAGGCTTAAGTCAATAACACATGAGTTCAAATCCTGCTTCAAGATATTTAACAACTATGTGATCCTGGGCAAGTCACTTAACACTGTTTACATCAATTTCCTCATCTGTAAAATGAGTTGTATAAAGAAAGGACAACCCCAACAAGGGTGAAGAATATTCAGATATAGCTGAAAAAAATAATGCCATGATTGTCACAGTGGAGGCAACTAAGTGATTCAGTGGATAGAGCACTGTGTCTGGAATCAGGAAGATCTGAGCTTAAATCATGTCAGAGATCAAGTGACTTATCAAGGGTCACAAAGCCAGTAAATGTCTGAGGTGGGATTTGAACTCAAAGAATATGAGTCTGGCACTAGGTCTATACTGCACAGCCCAGGAGACAGGAAGACCTACAATAATATCTTGCCTCAGAGATCTAAAAGCTGTGACCCAGGGCAAGTCATTTCATCTCTGTGTACCTCTGCTTTTTTGAATACAAAATGAAAATAATACCAATAGCAATTAATTCCCAAAGTTATTTTGAGGGTCAAATGAAATAATTATATCTGTAAAAACTTACCACAGTACCTCATAAAGTAGGTACTTAAATGCTTATTTTCTTTCTAAATATGCAGGACAAACATGAATCCACACTTCTATAAACATCATATACAACATAACTTTTTTCTTATTTCTTGAAAAATTGTCTTCATTTTGTGGATTAACCACCATTTAAGTATTTATGGTGTGTTTCATTTTAGGGGACTATGGTTCATTATGTTTCATTTTCAGTTTATCTCTACCATTATTTGTTTCAATGGTCTCAGTTAATTAATAGATTTTTTTTAGTAACAAAATTGTTGGGACATCTAAAAATACAACCAAAGTAAATTTCTAATTTTATAAAAAGAAAAATTTTCCCAAATTCTACAATCATGATATAGCATGCAATATAAACAAAGTCATTCAGGTCTATGAGTTAAGCTCCCAGATGTTGACATCAACTAAAGGACTTTAAAACATTAGTGGCTAAAATGCCTTTTGTCAGTTTCTGAAGAATCCTGCTTAATTGTGGGCCTTTTGGATATTTATTAAAACCTCTCTTTATACCACACCTTAACGTCATTTATTCTAAATGCATAATGAATGCAACAATCATGCCTCTGCAAATCTAGAGAATCAGAAGCATATTGTGCTAGAGTGAATAATTTATCTGTCATTCCAAACGGGTTGGAGCAATCTTTGTTATTGTCTAGTCTGTTTGTTTCTTTTTTTTAAGTAATTTACAAAATAGAAAAATGTGGCAAACATAAAAAATATCTGTTTATAACTTTTTCCCATAGAATTCTCAAAAATGAGTTTGAATGCCTTTCAAAAAGAGATTCATACTTTAATAAACCTGTTTAAGGGAAGCTAGGTGTAACAGTGGATAAAGTGTCTGGACTGGAGTCAGGAAGAATCATTTTCATGTGTTCAAATCCATTCTCAAACATTTATTACTTAGGTCACTTGACCGTGTTTGCCTTAGTTCCTCATCTGTAAAATGAGGTGGAGAAGGAAATGACAAAATACTTCAATATATTTTGTCTAGAAAGCCACAAATGGGGTTACAAAGAGTTAGGCACAACTTAAATGACTGAACACTTAAATTTAAGCTAATCACATTTTATTTTTTTTAATGTTTTGTTTTAGATCTATAAAACAAATTGACATATAAATCTTAGAGAAACTAAGGGATAAGGAGTACTTAATAGCATAATGGTTAACAAATGAATTAATGAAGGGAAGAAATTGCCTTGTAGATAGGAGAAAGATTAATGACCAAACAAGGTAGATCACAGAAAATAAAATGAATAATTTTGATTACATAACATAGCATTTTAAAAGTTTTTGATTAATCAAATCCAAAGTAGATTAGGAAATCACTTGATGGAAAGTCTTTGCAACAAATCTCACTGATAAATTTTTCATTTCCAAGACATATGGGGATTTTATTCAATTGTTACAGGAATGAAAATCCTTCGCTAATTGATAAATTGTCAAAGGTTTTGAATAGGCATCATTCAAACTAAGAAGATCAAGCTATATATAGCCATAAAATGTATTTCAAAATTTTAATCATAGAAATACAAATAAAGGAAACTGAGTTTTGATCTCATACCCAAGAAATTGAGAAAGTTGTCAAAGAAGGAAAATGATAAACGTTGGAGGGGCTGTGAAAAAATAGGCACATTGAGGCACTGTTGTAGGAGCTGTGAATTGGTACAATCATTCTTTAAAACTTTCCAACTATACCCAAAAGATTAATAAACTGTGAATACCTTTTCACTCTACAGTGCCACTATTACCAAGACCTAACTCTAAAGATAACAAGGAAAGTCTTCTAGTTAAAATGTTTATGGTAACTTTTTTTGTGGTAGCAAAAACTGGAAACTAAACAAGTTCTCATTAATTGAGAAATGTCTGTATAAGTTATGATATTTGAATAAACAGAATGAAATTCTACTATTATAAGACATTATGAGACAATTCGAAGGAAACCTGGAAAGATTTGTATGAGCTAATTCAAAATGAAGTGAGGAGAATAAATCTTATTTGCTTGGCTATCCTTATTTGGTACAAGTGTTTTCTTATACTTCTTTATTTTGGAGGGGGGCGGGGATGCAGGAATTTTCTAAAATGCATGAATAGTAGCTCTTTAAAATTTTAGGGTTAATGTGTTTCTGTCTTGCCTATAGTAGCTATGTAATGCATCTTTGTTGAATTAATTGATTTGAACAATTGCTAATCAATGTGTTTGAATTTCCAATAGGATACTTGAATTTCACTTGTTTTTTTTTTATTAATTTACACTAGGAAATCTGATTCAAGCAATGATTTCAGAAATGATTTGTATAAATAAATAACTAAATTGTTTCTTCTTTGTTGATGAGAGTATCTTGTTTAGTCTTCACTATTAGATCATGAAATGTTCTATTCCACGGACCATTAAGAAGAAACTCCATTCTTTCTGATTTCAAAAAAAGACATTTCATCTTTACTTTTTATCCTAATCTCCATAAACTCATTTCTAATATATAATTATTTTCATGCTGCCTAGTTTTATTCTCTTTATCTGTTTTAGTTTTGCATTTGATATATATTTACTACAGAAACATATGAGTGTATGTTTCTATCATTATGATACTACTTGAGTTTCTAAGCCTTTTAAAAATATTTTAATCTACTATCATTTCATGTATATAATTAGTTCCATGAATGTACAAACTACTAGGTAAAGAAGTAAGTAGGAAAAATAGGTAGCTAGCCTTGAGTCAGGAAGACCTGGATTGAAAGTTGTCTTGATCCATACTGGATGTGTAATCTAGAGTCTTTCCCAAAATCTTAAACCCAGTGCACTCTGAAACTCATGGATTGGACAATAGGTCCCTGCCCAAATTGCCCTTAATGGCTATTTTCTGGACCCTCTTGGCTAAAGAGTGATTATCAATAGTAACTGTTGCTTGCTCTCCCAGCTTGATTTAATTATATATTTTCTTTTACTCATTAAAGGCACCATTCCTGATTACTTCTTAAAGAGGTCTATTAACTGAATGGACATCACCTCACTCTAAGTAAGTACCTGAATAGGCCTTAGGTGAAAAAGGTCAAAGTCTCCATTGCACCCTGGGCCATCTCCAGTCATCTTGATGAATATCTGGTCACTGGATCCAGATAGCTCTGGAGGAGAAGTGAGGCTGGTGACCTGCACAGCCCTCCCTCACTCAAACAAAGTCAAGTGCAAGTCATGTCATCATTTCTCTGATGGCATGGTCTTCTCGCAACGAGGGACAAACATAAAAATAACAATAAACCTAGAATGAGGCCAACTAACTTCCTCATGGCCAAAGTCATCCCCCACCAGTCCCCAAAGAAATTCTAATTTCTAAACATTTGTTTATATTCCCAAGAGAAACTTTCCTCAACAATGAGAGTTTCTTAACCCCAATGAATTCAAACTTGAAGTCCTTACAATTTTTTCAATGTAGGCATTAATCTTATTTTTCTTAAATTACCTTTCAATTTTTCCATCTTAAAAGAACGTTTTGCTTTTTTTGTGTTCAACTTGGTGAACAATTCACTGCCCACTCTCTCCACCATTATCATAGCTTTCCCCTAAATTATGCCTTTTCAGCTTTTGTCATTGCAAACTACTCTTGTTACAAAGGACTTTTCTGAGTTCCAGTCCTTTACTTCTGACTACATAGTGGAAATTTCAAATTGGCTGCCCTGCTACAACATTGATTTTGACAAGTCTATAACTTTTCCCCTCTATATCTCCCTCTCTTCTTTATTTGTTTACTTCTATAAAGGACATCATCATTTTTCCAGTTATCCTATCTCCAAAACTTTTTACCCTTCTCTTTCCCTCATAAATGGGTATCAATAGATACCTATTCAGGTGTCTATTTTCATCTGTTCTACATGTACAATGGCAGCTTGGTGGCATAGTGAAAAAGTATAGGACATAGAATCAGGAAGACTCATCACCGTGAGTCTAAATCAGTACTCAGATTCTTACTAGCTGTGTGAACCTGGGTAAGTCACTTAACTTTGCTTCAATTCCTTATCTGTGAAATGAGTTAGAGAAGAGAAAAAAACAAATTTCTCCAGTATCTTTACCAAGAAAACACCAAATCGGGTCATGAAGATTTGGACATGATAAAAATGGCTGAACAACAATGTATCTACATTTCTTTGATTCTTTCCTCTTATTCCACATCCATTGTTACCACTCTAGTTTAAGTTTTCACTATCTCTTTTCTAAACTGTTATGATAATGTCTTAATTGGCATCTCTGCTTCCAGTCTTTCATCCCTAAAACTATCCTTCACATTAATAACAAAGTAAATTTCCTGGAACAAAAATGTAACTGTATCATTCTCCTTTCAAAAATTTTGTTTACCAAATAAATCAGATAATTTTAGAGTACTATGTGTTTCACAATTTGGATCCATTCTCCTTTATAGCTTCATTTCTGCTACCTCCCTTCACATGCATCAGACCAATTATTTAATTGCCTCATTCTTCCCTCTTCCTCCCATGTTCATTTGTGCCAAATCAAGGGATATTTATTGAGTGCCTATTATGTGCCAAGGGATTTATTATGGGTCATTGTGTGTGCAAAGACAAAAGTGAAACAGTCCCTGACTCAATTGAAACAACATATGCATATTTAAGTAAGCACTTTTACATATACAATAGCTAAAAAGATTTTTGGAGAGACAGAACTAACAACTAAGGAAAAGGCTTATTTAATAAGGGGCATGTAAGATGAGCTATGAAGAAAGTTAAGAAATCAAAGACAAAAATGTATTGCGTTCCACGCATGAGGGACCATCTGTTTAAAGATTGTCTGTGAGAGGAGATTCCTATGAGATGTCCATATGAAAATGTATGTTATATTTTTGTACCAATTCTACATTTCATTTACCACATTTTCTTGTTGGTAAATAGATAATTTTTTTTATATTGTGTTTTGTTTTTTCTCCCTTTTACAACCATTACTACCTAATAACTGAATAATTTATTAGTTTTTAAAAATTTTGTACTATTTTTCTTCTAAAATATTTATTTTGGGTTTGAATTTTATTTGATTTCAGAATTTATATTTGCTGAATTTGCTTGTAGTTTTCCAGTTTGTTGATTTTTAGTCAGATGATGATGAGGAGTTTAAGGTTAATTCACTAATATATTGTTTCCTGCCTTTGTTAGTGTTAAAAGGTTTATATTTACCCAGACTGATTTGATTGCAACCCAGATTTTTGATTAAATGTCACATTGTTGTAATTTCCTTAACAAAATTTTACCTCTATATATACTCTCTAATCTAATGATTCATGATGATAAAATGAATCTCCATTTAAGTTTTAATCCTTTTTTCAGAGATCCATTCATTACATTATAATCGGTAAAGGAGAAGTCTACTATATATTTTTTCTGATTTTTTATCATTTTGTATCTCATCACAAGTTCAGTTTCTTTAAGATTTCTACTTACTACACACACACACACACACACACACACACACACACACACACATGCTTCATTCAGACTCATTCATTATGATTCATTCAGTAATCTGTAGAGATCCAGAATGTCTAAATTTTCTTCAGTTCTACTCAGAGTTTTAATTTCTTTCTGTTCTAAGTTTTTTTCTGGTCTACATTATTTAGATGGTATTTTCTTTAGTATGTTTGCATGCATGTGTATACTACTACTATATCATCATCTATGATGTTTTCAACATAATTTGTATCCCCTGTTTATCTGTTTCTTTTAACAATATTTATTTTTACTCTTACATTATTCAAGGTCATAATTTCTTCATTCCTTCCTTGGAATTTTCCTGAAGTATAATAAATTCTGGAAGAACAACTTAATATACATGCATATATATCTGTGTACATTCATATGTGTACTAAACAAATATGAGCATATATATGTATATGTCTTATGTATATATGTACACAGATATGTATGTAAGTATGTATCATGAATTCACAGCATTGTGTTTCACTATTTCTATTTTCCAAAGAGTCTACTACTTGGGTAAGGTTTTCCACTTTTAATTATAAGCTTTTTATCTTCCTTTTCATGTTCTCACCCTAAAGACTTTAAATAAAATTTTATATTTTTTATTATTTCACCAGAATTTTTGAGCTATCCCATGTAAGAAATGATATTTTAAAAAGAGAAGAAAAATCCATTGAAAAAGTCCAAAAATATGTTCATTATTCCTCACCCACAGACCTCTCATCTCCGTCAAGGAGCAGAATTGAGGCATCCCCTCGTATCTCTTATTTGGCTATGCTTGTTCATTGTAATTTTGTAACATTTTCTTATGTTTTGTAAGTTTGGGATTTTTAAATACAATATTAAAATCACTTTATATATTATTTTCTTTGGTCTTCTTGTATTAGTCTATATTAAATCATATTTTTCCTTGCTTTTCTGTAAATACAATATAGGCATTATTTCTTTTTTTAAATTTTCATTTATTTTGTTTCTAATTTATAGAATAAAACAAGCATTTCCATAACAGTATATTAATAAAAATGATGATTGCACATGAAATGGCAAGTCTATTACATACAGTTTGCCATTCCTTTTAAATATATAATACAGTTTTCATGTGATTTTGAGGGGCATTGTTTCTTATCCTACAGTAATATTCACATATATATATATTTTTTTACCAAAATTTTTGGGCATTCTCTGATGATAGGCATTTATTTGTCTCATTTCATTTATCATATACTTTTTGTTTTATCTCATCATTTACTCTAGCCATTCTTAGAGTTTTTTGACTTAGCCATTTCTCCCCTACTAATCTTGTAGGTGTTCTTAGCATTCTCTCTTTTTCTTCATTTACCTTCTTAGGTTCTCTAAATTTATAGTATTTCATCTGTTTTAATTGTTTTCTTCTGTTTAATCATATTTTCAGACAAACAAAAAACCATGACTTGAGATTTTGTGTACTGATAAGTCCCCTCTAGAATTCTTTTGTTTTGTTTTGATCCTAAAATCTCTGTAATCATGCATCTGCCTCTGGTAGTGATGATCTTAAATTGGAGGCTAGTATTAGACCCCACCCTCTTCCTCAATCCTGTAGTCTATTGAAGTTTCTATCCTTTGCTTCATTTTTTCTTTTTATGGTCTTCTATCTAAAACTGATAGAATTCTCTGTCCTGCTCCTAATTGGATATTGGAAATCCTCTTCATCTGCTTTTTCTCACTTCCTTCCCCATTTTGCTCTTATAAACTTAGTTTGCCTTCTCCATCATTGTGTCTTCTAGTCTTCCAAGTAGTGCCAGAAAAAGACCTTTCTCTCGATATAGTAACCTGTGGGGACAGATTCTGAACCCTGTCTGTGTTCTCCCAGTCCAGGGCTGGTTTCTGGCATTGGTCATCTGATCATTGGAGCTGGCACTTGTGAAATCTCTGAACAGTATTAGTTTTTATAGATCCATTTGCCAGAGCTCATGCAGTCTACCATGGAAAGAATCTTTTCTCTGCAATTTCCTGCCCTGGATTTGTGATGAGTTAGGGGAACTCAGCCTGGCTTCCTTGACAGGACTCTCTTCTCTGTCTCAGCTGCTTCTACTTTAACCTGTGCTTATGATGGATCCAATGATGTGAGCTCTCTACCTGTCTTAATTTGTTTCATTTCATTGTGTAGTTCTGAACTAAATAGAGGAGTTTACCACATCTCCACTTTTTATTTCTGTAGTATTTTTTCTAGGTCTTTTTTTTAAGCATTCACTGACATAGTGTAAGATCTGGGTTTTTCTATTGCCTTTCATTCCTTCATCTTAAGTGAAAGTGGGCAACTCATTTTCATGAGAAATTACAGTCTGTTGTTATGGAGGGAAGTATCTACCTAATAAAATCACATATCTATTTCATCTTAGGGAGAAAAAATTTATGCTACCCGGAATATAGGACAAAAGTCAAAGGTTTACTTGTTATAAAGATTACTAAGATTTGTGTTGTGTAACAACGATTCCAAGAGTGTGTCCATATGTTCAGTGTTCAGGACGTGGACATGAAGGTGAAAGTTCAGGACAAGAGTAGGGATTGGGAGGTGATTTGGAGGTAAAGATGATAGATAGATAGATAGAATACAGACACATACATATACACATATATGCATATATAAACACACATATATATATATATATCTACATACATATACATGCAAACACATATATTAAAACTTCCCATAAATATTACATATTCCCACAGATAATATGCACACACATATACATGTGTGTATAATCTTTCCACATCCATCTGTGTGTGTTATACTATTCAACTGGATGCCTCCTTTTGAACTAATATCTTCTCTTGATACATGGAAAAACAATAAACATTGATCATCTTGTGAGATAAGGTTTTGAGTGGGTGTTGATCCACAGAGTCTCTTGAATCTGAAATAGCTTTGAAGGTAGAGCAGGTTGGAAGGAAGTCCTCAATATACAGTGTAGACAGACCTTGAAGATATTATATGTTCAGTTCCAGACCACTACAATAAAGTGAATAATGTAATAAAATAAGTCACACAATTTTTTTGGTTTCCCAATGCATATAATATGTTTATGCTGCACTGTAGTCTATTAAGTGTGCAATAATATCATGTCTAAAAAATCAATGTAAATGTCTTCATTTAAAAAATTATTGCTAAAAACTACTAGCCATCTTCTGAGCCTTTAGTGAGTCATAAGCTTTTTTCTGGTGGAAGGTCTTGTCAGTGTTGATGGCTGTTGACTGATCCAGGTGGTGGTTGATGATGGTTGACGTGGCTGTGGCAATATCTTAAAAAAAAACAATGAAGTTTGCTGAAGGCATTGACACTTCTTTCATTTGAACCCTTAGCAGCCAGTAGAGAGTTACTAATTAACCTAATTTCAATATTGTTAGAGAGGCCCAAACAGAGAGAGATGGGGAGCTACTGGTCATCGGAACAGTCAGAACACATGCACCATTTATGAAGTTCACTGTTTCATATGGATGTGGCTGGTCATGTCCCGAAAGAATTGCAACAATAACATCAAAGATCACTGATCACAGAGCATCATAACAAACATAATAATGATGATGAAGTTAGAAACATTATGAGAGTTATCAAAATGTGATACAGAGATACGATGAGAGCACATTATTGGAAAGATGTTCCAGCAAACTTGTTGCACAGAGGGTTACCACAAACCTTCAATTTATGGAAAACAAAACAAAAGATGCCCTATCTGGGAAACAAAATAAAGCGAGGCACATTACAGTGAGTTATGCCTGTAAAACAATGTGGCAATGACAGGTTCAGTACATGGAAGAAGTGAAAAGGAAATAAAATACTAGTGATGGAAAGGACTGTAGTGATTAGTCATGTTGTCTAAGCCCCCGGTGTTTGCCCTTCGTTTTCAAAGAGGACCATGACATCAGGGAAATGATGACATGACTTGCAGTTGATTTGAGGGAGGGCTGTGCAGGTCACCAGCCTCACTTTCTCCTCCAGAGTCATCTGGATCCAGTAACCAGATATTCATCAGGATCACTGGAGATGGCCCAGGATGCAATGGGAGACCCTGGCCCTTTGAAGCAAAAGTCTTTTCAAGTACAGGTTTAGAGTGAGGTAACACTCATTCAGTGAATAGTCCTCTTTAAGAAATGAGTCAAGGGATGGCTCTGGTTTTGCTGGATTCTTTCTTTCTTTCTTTCTTTCTTTCTTTCTTTCTTTCTTTCTTTCTTTCTTTCTCTTTCTGTCTGTCTGTCTTTCCTTCTTTATTTCTCTCTGTCTTTTCTTCCTTCTTTCCTTCTCTCTCTCTCTTTCTCTCTTTCACTCTCTCTCTCTTTCTTCTTTCACAAAACCTTAAACTCAGAGCACTCTGCAGCTCATAGATGGGACCACAATAGGTACCTGCCCAACCTCCACTTAATGGCTATATTTTGGGCCCTCCTAGCTTAAGAGTGAATGTGTGTGGTAACTGTTTCTCTTTGGAACACCAAACCAAAGGGTCTTCCCTTTTCAGCCTGATTTTTTTTTCTAATTAAAGGGGCCATCCCTTGTATAAATCCCTAAATTTCTAAAGAAACTGATGTCTTAATGTGAAAGGGCCTCCACAATGTCACATAATTCATGAATCAAAGACCACAGATGTAAACACAAATATTCAGTCTCAAAATCCAGACCTCTTCCTCAGAATAAATGTCTCATTTTTTTTATATATGGTATGTTGCAATATATAGTATCATGTAGGGTATCTAATTGCCAAGTAGTACTTAATTGGAAATGTTGAATCTATTTTCTTATTTGGCATTTTCCTTTCTTGCTAGTTATCGTGTATTTTGCAATATAATTCCTTCACTAGATGGGTAAACATTTCAAGGTTAAGTTACATGATATCATTCAACTACTCTCAACATAGCTTTGTTAAAATGTTTGATAATGTTGAAAATGTTTGATAATAAGAGAAAACTGAGTGAACAGTAACTGTTACTTCTCTTTAATATTCTTCAGTGTACTAGTTGTATATCTTTTCCATCCCTCTGGGGGATTTTCCCACCACCCCTTTCTTCTTACACATCTGTTAAGGAACTGATTCTACTTCATTGTTGTTTTAGTATTGTCAGTTTCCCAACAGGAATTCAATTGTTAATATATTCACAAACTAAATAGCTTTTCAGTTACCATTTGTGTAGTCTTTTGTTTGAGTTCAATTTATTTGTGTTAGTTTTCATACAAAATGATTAATATTTATTTAATTTTCCCATAAACAAAAGCTGTGCATCATTGTTACATTTATGCAACAAAAGTAGTAAATTAAAAGCACTAATTATTGATCTTGACACATTTTAGAGCCATATTTAGTGATATGCTCTTTTAGCAACTAATTGTCATCTGAAATTCTGTAGCCTTTTTTAGCTGAATGACTTACATAGAAAAGTGTTTAGTAGTCAAGGAAATAACTGACATTTACACATGAAAGAATGACAATTTGTTGTCATTTTCCTGCTCACGGATAATTTAAAACTAGAACTAAGGGTTCTTTGAGATATAGCAAGTTATATCACCATATAACTTGAAAGAAATAAAACTGCCACTCCTAGTTTCACAAATCAGAATAAATCCCCTTTGATTTTCCCTTGATTGGTCACCATTCTTCTCTACAATTCCCTCTTCTCTTCTACTTCCTTTAACTAAAGGATTTTTAAATACTCTCCTCTTTCAGGAATAGTCAATGCTAGCATTAGATGGATGAAGAACTTTAGACTTCGGGTGCAGTCAGTGTCTCTCTTTTTTTTATATACAGACATTTTAGCAGAAGCAGTGGCCTTCCTAGACCCTTCAATGGTGTTAGACCATCCTAGAAATGTCCTTCAAGTGCTAGATGGAAGTTAGCAGATGGTCCCCAATTTTCTCTTGTTACAATTTTCTTTTCTTTAAGACATTATGATAAAGACAATATAGGAAAACACACTAGCCAAAAAATGTAAAAGACAAGAATATAATCATCAAACATCAAAATGGCTGGCACTAGACATAGCACAAATTCTAAGGTAATCCCAATTTCCTTTCTTATCTGTTCTCTCATTTCCTCAATCCTCCTTACTATTATATTACTATTATTTTAATTTAATTCATTATTTTAATTTAATTAATCACTTATTAATTTATTATTGATTTAATTAATTTACTTTATTAAATTTATTATCATATTACTATATATTATACTATTTTCTTTTCCAATAGCTATTTTAATTTCTCTCTTCTTCTACTACATTTTTAGCCCTTTCCTTTTGGTCTCTTCTTTCTGTGTCATTCTATTCATTTTCTCCATTTTGATTTTTTTTAAAAACCTTTGTTGCCATTAATATATCCCTCTTACTTTTTATTCCTTTTCTATTTTTTCTAATACTCCTTCAAATGATCTCCATGATGAAGATGCCTTTGATTCAAGGGAGAAATCAAATATCTTCTGTGGTAAAAATCTATTTGACAATTCTGTTTTTAATGCTATGCGACCTTTATATAAGAATAATTTCCCTTTATAAAGCATTCTAAGCAATATTTACCTTTCATGAATTTTTATTAAATATACTGGTAAAGGGTTTGATTTCTTTATGGGAAACTGAAATGAATGTTAAATACTAGGAATAATCAAAGATTATTCTGTCCTGCTTAGCATTAAGAATGTCTATGAAACCCTTTTGACAATACAAAATTTAAGTAATTAGGAGCATACTGCTGGTTCAAGTTGTACGCATGTAAAGATCTCAATGACTTGCCTCCCTAGCACCCTCCCAATTGCTAGTTTTCAACTTTTCCATTATAGTATATTTAGCCCTATTAACAATAGATGAACAATGATGAAATCTCACAAGGAATTTTAGCCATACCCCTAAAAGAAAAGACCATATCTTTGAAAATGGCCCAGTTTCTGAATTTTCCCATGTTTCAGTAGCCCAGATCACTAGTGCTTCTACCCAAAGCATCTGGACCACCCAGGTCCATCAAGATCATTTAATTAGTTTATTTGACAGTCCTTTCATAGTAGCTCATAGTAGACTACGCCAGACTACTTGCATATAGGCCCACTCCTTAATCCCATCAAGATCTTTTCCCTGATCCTGTTTTACTTTTTTTTTGTATGTATCAGTCCCAACTTCATTAAATTGCAGATTTACTAGGAATCTCACCCAGTCCTATTGGTTTTCCAATAAACCCCTATAGCCTTACATTTCAGGGTTCCTAGGATCTGAAATCACATTGTTATAAGTATTTGGATATCTGTACATCCTCCCATCTACATGCATGCATAATGATAATAGGTAGCATTTATATGATGTTTTGACATCACTTATGATGTTAAAACGTTAAGGTTTACATAACACTTTAAAAATGTTTAATTTTATTGTCCCCAAAATGATAGGAATAGGGGATATTATTATTCCTGTTTTAAATATTAAAAAAATGAGGCAGACAATGGATCAGTTTGTGTATCTGAGGAAGAATTTGGATTCAGATCTTCCAGATTACACGTCCAATTATCCATTATTGCTACATTAGCCAACTCCATATCAACTATCTGAAACATTTCATCATAAATATATTTGTAGCAAAATATATATGAATAGAGGATTTGGAATTTACTTTGGGATTTTCTGATCTGCTTCTACTTCATGAGACTGAAGGCAAGACTATAAATCTTAGAATGTGATATAAATGTGAGTTACAATCACAACTCCGAAATGGACATTTATAGCAAACAGATAAATAGACATATTCTGAAATATTGTTAAGCCAGTTCAAACCAGCTCCCAAGAGTGAACTGTTAAATTTGCAATGTTAGACCTTCATTGTCATTCAGTAGTTCAGTAGTTGTTTAATCATGTCTAGGTCTTTGGGAACCCCTGGACCATAGTACACCAAGCCTTCTATCCTCCACTGCCTCTCAAAGTCTATCCAACTTCACATTCACTGTTTCCGTAATAGTATCTGTCTCATCCTCTGCTGTCTCCTTCAGAGAACCTTTTGCCTTCAATCTTTCCCAACATCAGAATTTTTTTTTCCCATAAATCTTGTCTACTCATTATGCCAAAGAATTTAAGCTTCAGTTTCAGTATTTAACCTTCTATTGAAGAGCTTGAACTCTTTTTGTGTGTGTATTTGACTGATTTGAACTTTTTGCTGTCCAAAGGACTCTCAAAAATCTTCAGCACCACAATTTTAAAGCATTCATTATGCAGAACTTAGCTTTCTTTATAGTCCAACTCTCACAATTACACATTGCTACTGGAAAAGCCATATCTTTTACTATATGGACCTCTGTCAGCAAGATATTGCCTCTGCTTTTTAGTATACGGTCCATATTTGCTATTCCAAGCTTTCATCCCAAGGATCCAGAGTCTTTTAATTTCATGGCCACATTTACAATCTGCAGTGATATAAAATTGGAAACTGCTTCAATTTTTTTTCTCCTCTATTTGCCAGGAAGTGATGGCCCCAGGTGTTAAGATTAGTTTTTTTGTTGCTGGCTTTTTTATGTTAAGCTTCAAATCACCTTTTCTTTTATTTTTTTTGCATTGCTCATTTAAGAAAACCTTTTGTATCTCTCCTTGCTAGTCTCTGAAATTCTGTATTCAGATGGGTGTATCATTCTCTTTTTCCTTTCACTTTCCTTCCTTACTCATCTATCTGTAAAGCCTCATCAGATACTATTTTGATTTCTTGTTCTTTGCATTTTTTTGTATCATAAAATTTAGTAAATGCAACAAATCAGGAGTTGATTTGTTGCTTTGTTAATTGTCTAGATATTAAAAAGTGTTGAAGAACATGCTAATCATCCAGATGAAACTTAAAAGCGTGTCCCATGTATATTTACACAGGCTGTTGTTAATCATTAGTAGCACACCATAACTTAGATACAAACATAAAAGGAACTCTCTGTTCTTATAGTGTATTCATGATTCATATATTCAGATACCTGACCATGTGTAGTGGCAAGCATCTTAATAATGTTCGATTATTTCATTCTTATATTGTGAGTTCTTGGAAACAGTTTTTTTTTTCCCCAATACTATCTTTATCACTGTATCCAAAGAAAATAAAATTATAACAAGAAGTAGAAATGAGAACTAACTGCTGCACCTGATTCTGAATCCCTTGTACCAGGTAGGCCATTTCTGGGAAGGTGTGGTAAGATTCAAGGATCCACAAAGACTTCATCTTCCATGACTTCCTCTAACACATAGCTTTCCCTCCACTGCTTCCTCCTTTGCTTGAAGGATCCAATAATCCTTGGCTATTCTACTTAGACTTGTTGGAAACTCTCTTGGGACTAAATAAACTTCTTTCTGGTCAACTGTAATCCCATGGGTCAGTGAAAAGTAAAGTTAGGATAAGGCCATAGAATCCATAGGACTTCTGCAAATTCAGGTGAGCCCAGACAAGCTCTTCCTTCATTATGCCCAACGTGCTTTCTCCCAGGATGGTAGCTTTCTTTCCCACTGTCCTAGTCATCATTCCTTTTTTCATTCTTCCCAAGATTTTTGTAATACTTGTTTCAATATTGTTAATTATTTTTTTTAAATGTTGCTTTCAAGACTACATAAAACTGTGAAACCATTATTTGGTTTAGTGGATAGAGTACTGGCCATGGAGAAAGGAAGACAAGTTCAAATCCAGTGTTAGATATTTCTTAGCTTGTTTTCTTGGATATATCACTTATAATCTTTACCTGTGTCAGTTTCCTAAACTGTAAAAGGGGCAATAATAATAGAACCTACCAGCCAGGAGTTTTGCAAATTCAAATGAGATTATATCCATGAACACTTAGCATATATCTGGCACATAGTGCTTAATAAATACTTATTCTATTACCTACCCTGAGAACAGGAGAGCCTTAGGATTCACTCTAACATTACTACCCAACAGGTCAGTGACATACTTTTAACATGGAAAATTGTATATGAGGAAGTATAAAGCAAATCAATCATCTATGAAAGAAGACAGCATAAGATGTACTCACTTGTTTTTTAATATGTTAGAGAAAGGAAGATACATTTACTTAAACTGATGTAGACTGTTTAAGATGGTGCACAAGTTTTACATTTCAAGGGCCTGGATTCAAATACTGACTCCTATTTATTCTACTGTGTGAACATGAGCTGGCTTATCACTTTACCTCTCAGGGACTCATTTCCTTCTCCGTAGAACAAGAAGGCTTGATTAAATGATATGATCTATAAAATAATATCCAGCCTTAAGTCTGTGATACTGTGAACATACTATTTCTAAGGTCCCTACAACTTGAAACCTGTGATCATTTACTAAATTCTGCAACTTAATAAATATAATGAATGCCTTAGAAAAGCATCTTTGAGAAAAAAATGGATAACAGCATTCTTGGATAAGTGTGAACATCAGAAAATAAGCTATACTCAAGGGCAGTTGGTGAATTGATTAGAGTTCTCATTATTCCAATTAAGTTTATTTCCTTTTTAGAAATCATGAAAACTGATCTGATTACTAGCTTCAGAGCAATTTTAGAAATAATTCTACACTCAACCATTATTTAATGAAAAGTGAATGGAAATATGGAGAGCAAATACAAAGGACAATGAAGTTATTGACAGCTAATAACTATAAATTGAAATTGAACAAAGGATAAATGTGTTTTCTGATATTATCAGAATTGGAGAGTTCAAGAAGACTAAGCACATGTCTTCATAATATTTTTTTAAATTTTTAAAATTTCTGTATATTAGCTTACTGGATGAGTGGCAGATTTATTTAAAAGAATTATTCCAACTGATTTAAGGATTAAATTGAAGTTACTAGTTATTATTCTTTTTTTTTGTCTCTCAAACAGCTTTATTCATTGATCCTAAGTCAAAGCATATACTAAACACTCACTATTCTTTCTTTGAATATAAGAAAATGTAAAAAGGTAAAAGAAATTATGTACAGAGTAGATGGATATAACTGTGAAATATGGGCAAAATTATTAGGAAAATATAAAATGAATATGAACAAAACTTTCTTACATAAAAGAGATGTTAAAAAGTGGTTAAAAAGATTTTTCAGAGAGAAATAAATGCAATATTAATTCACCATTTAAAATATTTAAAATCCATTTTAAATAGTAAAAGTAATGAAGTTATTGTACTAAGGAATTAACCAAGCGAACGTTCTTTTTGATTTCACTGATTTCTCTGAATCTGAAAGTCTGAGGATTAAAAAGAAAACTGTTAAGATGTTTAAACTAGTCATCTCAAAGGCAACCATACTTCATTTGTAGTAATGCACACATTTAGTTAAAATTGGAAAAGATGATGGCAGACAGGCTACCAAGAAATAAGCATTTATTAAGAACCTACTATGTGTAAGGGACTGTACTAAGAACTCTACAAGTATTATCTTATTTGATTTTCACAATTACCTTGAGGAGTAAGTACTTTTATTATGTTCATGTTATAATTGAGGAAACCAAGACAAACAGAAGTTGAATGAGAAGTTGAGTGACTGTCCTGTAATCACACAGCTGGTAAATATTTGAGGTTATATTTGAACTGAAATCTTCCAGAACTCAGGAGAGTTCAAGAGAGTAGAGGAGAGAGGAAGAGAGGAGAGGAGAGGAGAGGAAATGAGAAGAGAAGAGAGGACAGGAGAGTGGAAAGGATCAGAGAGCACAGAAGAAAGGAGATTGAAGAGGAGAGGTGAGAGAGGAGGGAATAAAGGAAGGAAGGAAAATAGGAAGGAATATTTATAAAGTATTTATAAAGCACTATGGTGTGCTCTGGGGATAAAAATAGAAAACACAACAGTCCCTATTGTTAAGAAACTCATATTCTAATAGGGAGAAAAAGTATATATAGTTAATTTCAGTGGAAAGATACAGTAACCTTTGGTGGGCAGTTTAAAAGTAGATTGGCGATACATCTTCTTTAGTGTCATTCTCCTTAACTATATCAGTCTATGACTTTGAACTACTAGATAAGGACTGGTAGTGAGAACTATATTTTTGAGTTCTGTAGTCACATCTACCGAAAGGCTGTATTTGGGCTGCAGCGCCTTGGTAGGCAATTGATGATTGACATCTCCAAAAGGGCATTCTTTAGGATGAAAGTTTTGGGAGCTAACTTAGAAGTAGGACTGGTGGTCTGGTACTGGGGAAAGGGGTGGATATGCTGTTGTTTCACATTTTTGGGCACAGTATCATGGCCTGGTTTTATTAGTATTTGAGGGGTAGTGATGGACAAGTTAGTGATAGAGATTGTAAATTTATATGAATATTATATATGATGGAGTTTTGTTAAATATAAGTTGTGTAAGTGATTCTTAGTCTGGAGGCTGCTTAGCATTCTATATTTATAATATTAAGGATTCTATACTCAATAGATCAGAAAAATAACCAGATTTTAATTGTCAGAAATGTGCATTACTATCTTTTGAATGCAAAGATTTATCCTTTAAATCACAGTAAAACTTCACATTTGTGAGATAAACTTAATATTTATACTTGTCTAAATTACTTAGAAAAAATCATCTTTAAAAATGAAAATATTGTGACCATAACAGAGAATTTCATTAAATCATCAATAATATGGTCCATTCATGTTTGTGGACAGAATTATTGTTATTCAAGAAAATTCCAATTTTCACTTATGTTATGAAAATGTGCCAAATAAAAATGAACATGATTATAGAACAATTCAGAAACTGAAGTATAAAGAAGTCAAATATTTAAAATGCTTACTGATAAGTCAGTTTTCACATAAAATTAGAAATAATTACTGTTGTAATTCATGTGACCAACTCCAATACCCAATTTCAGCAGAAAGTTACCTACCTGTTTCCTACAGCCTGTCCAAATATTTTATCATTTGTTGCAAAATGAATATTCACTTATGTAATTTATAATACACCTACTGAAAAAAGACACTTTTCCTATTCCCTGTATTAAATTTATAATAAATTACAGAAATTAGATGGATGTAGTTCTCATAAGTCTTTTAGATATTAAAAATCAAAACTGATTTCCATTTCCTATGATACAAACAAGTGGAATGTATGGAAATAATGTTGTTTATTTCTAAGAAAATGAATTATATGAGGGAGGGGCCACTTCCAGCTAGGGTAAGGAAATAGGGAACAGATGAGGCATAGATATCAAGGAAGTTATCACAAATGAGGCAATGTTTTGGCATAGGTTTTAATAGATGAATAGGATATTCACAAGAAGGATGTATTGTGTACTGGATTTTGAGTGCTTACTGTTACAGGTGCTGGGGACATAGAGACAAAAAAGGAATAATCCTTGCCCAAAAGGAGCTTACATTTTGTTGAGGGTAAATATATGTACCAGATAATTAAACACAAATTATATAGGAGTAAATGCAAAACAACTGGAGAGAAGGCATTAACAAAGGACAGATCAGGAAGTTCATTGTGCATATCACGGGGCATCCCACAAAAACACATGTTCAGACATGGAATGTCACATACAGGGGAAAACGCATAGGACAACTCCCCTAGAATGTAGAATATTTATCCCCTTGTGCAGCTAGGTGGTGTAATGGATAGAGTGCTAGGCCAGGACATCTTGCTGAGTTCAAATCTGACCTCAGATATTTACTACCTGTGTGGCCCTAGGCAAGTCATTTAATGTTGTCTGCCTCAGTTTCATTATCTGTAACACAATTGGAGGGGAAAAAATGGAAAACCACTCCAGCATCTCTGCCAAGAAACCCCCAATAAGGTCACAAGGAGTTGAACACGACTGAAAATGACTAAACAACTAATGCTATATCCATCTAGCAAGACAATGTCAGAGCCAGAATTTCAAGACAAAATCATTGTTTTTTCTTTTTCTAGTAGTATAAGGAGCCACTGAAATTTCTTAAACTGATGAATGACATAGTGAGATTTATATTTTAGAAATAAGAGTTTAATAGTCATGTAGAGAGTGGATAGGAGAGGAAAGACAAAAGGAAGAGATCAAATGGCCATCTATGCATTACTAAAGATGATGATAGCTTGGACTAGGGTGGTGGCCATGATTGGAGATAAAGGAATGGATCTGAGAGAAGTTGTAGAGACAGAAATGACAAGATCAAGTATGGGAGTGAATGAGAAAGAAGAGTTGTGGGGAAAAAAAATTGACAGAATTATGCATGAGAAAGTGAGAGTGAAACTCACCCCATGGCAGATCACAAAAGAAGCAATTTTGATTATGTGGATTTGAAAAGCTTTCTAATAATCAAAATCAATGCAGATAGGCAAGAAGATAAAAATATTTTTGCATAAAATATCTTTGATAAAAATCTAATATCAAAGATATGTAGAAAATTAATGCAAGTATTTAAGGACAAGAACTGTTCCCCAAAATACAGTTACAGTATATGAATATGTAATTCTTAAAATCAATTCAAGTTACTACTAGCTCAAATGATTACTTGCTCAAAACCATTGATAAATGCAAATGAAAATAACTGAAATTTCACTTCACATTTAAAAAAATTAAGAAAGCTAAAATGGGCCAGAGGAAGGGGGAGAAAGCAGCCAATATTGGAAAAACTGGGAGTAGAAAGGGACACTACTATATGGTTCACATTTTTGGGAAAACAATTTGAAATTTTATGAGAAAGGTAACTAAAACTTATATTCCTTCTATCTCATAGATCCCACTTTTAAGGTTATACCACAAGACAATGAAAGACAAAAGGAAAGTTTTCAGTGTTTCAAAATATTCATAGCAGAATTTTTTGCAATAGCAAAGAGTGCAATCAAATATTGTGTTGTAAGAAATTATGAACATGAGGAAACCCTGTCATAGTAACATATATAATATTGCTCCTATCATACGTGGAAGTGCTTACAGAAATTGTGGAGGGCATTGTGAGTGTATTTGACAGTTAGTCAATCAATAAGCATTTATCAAGCTTGCTGGATGCCAGCTGTGCTACAAGTTATTAAGTCTTCTAAAACCTTACATTCTGGTGGGCAAGACAACCTATAAGAGGAAACTGCAAGAGGTTATGGTGGGAGGGAACAACTCCACATGGGAGCATAGTAGCAGGTAGCCTAGAAAGAGATGGAAAATATCTTTGGCCTGGGTCTCTTTCTTAAACTGGAGGATCTGGGAAGAACTAGCCCATCATAAGGTGAGGCCACATGTGTGGAGAAATATGTGAGAAGCAGTCTAGGGGTGTAGGAAGCTTCCAAGGTAAAGAGATTTTCTTTTTTTCCCACATTGAGCAACTTTATTTCTGGGGGGAGGAAAGGACTGGCAGTGCTAGTGACGCAATGTGATTCTTCTGCCCCACCCCAACCCTTGCCCATCCAAAAGGAGTGGTCAGACCAGGTTGAACCTGACTGCAAGACTGACCATGCCTGTAGAATGAGTTGTGCCAGATTGGGCTGAAGTGAATCAAGCCCAGGAGGACGATGTCCAAAGACTTGCTCACTTTGGGAGCAAATCACACCAGCTTCCGACTCTCCAGCACTGACCACCTGTGCCTTTTCATGGTGGAGGTGTGGAGAATCAGCAAAGCCAACATTAACAGTATCTTGAGACCTATGAGCTTGCAATTATCATGCTTTGGTTCAGTCACCCAACTCAGGAAGGTCCACATGTCCTTTGCTACCTGTGACATAGTTTCTGGTGTACCATCGTCATACCCAAGGATCTCATTGTAGATAGGAGGAGCCCTGACAATGGCCAGGCTAGAGAAGGAGGCATAAAAATGAAGGCCCTCTCTAAGAGAGACTCCAGAAGGTGAGTCACAGTATCTCATGAGTAGGGAAAAGACATAATCCTCAATGCAGTGACTGCCTCAGATGATGTAGATGAGGTCCCTCATTGTTGGAAGCCTGAGCAGCCTCAGGTTTATGGTAGGGCTTGGGGAAATAGTCAGAAAGTTTCCCTGGACTCATAAACATCCCTCCATCTTCATTAGGGCCATCCCAAACCTCGATCTCCTCTGCTTAGTCCATGGCTTCCAAATCAGGGTAGCAAACAGCCACCAAATGTCTATAAGTCCAGTAGTCCATACAGAGGTAGGAAGAGTACACTTGCTTATATACCTGGCAGCCCCGGGGAATGCTGCCATATTGCAAGGAAGAGAGGAAGTTTTGGTGAGACCAGGGCTCACTTGTGGGTGCAGCCCTAGATCACTGGCAGGTGCCATAGCAAGCCCTGCACCTCCAACCACCAGCATGCCATGATTGGTAGAACCACCTTCCAGTCCCTTGAGAGGTTTGAGAATGATGACCCTGTGGCAGTGAGAGGCAGACTCAGCATGAGAGTACCAGGCCTAGCTCTGCCCAGGAGGATCAGCCATGGGCACACAGAAGCCCCAGCACTGACAAGCATCCCAAAGTCTCAGACGTGGTAAAGACATTTCCCTCGAATGGTAAACAAAGACCTGTGCAAATGATGTCTACAGAAAGAGATGAAATCCAAGTAAAAAGTTTAGAGGTGAGAAACCAAGGAATACTTGGGGATAGCACATATTATAATTTGGAAGAAATGTAGAGAATGTGAGGGTGTGTGAGAAAAAGCTGAAAAGTAGATAGGAGTGAAATTGAGAAAGCTTCCTTAGATTAGAATGCATTTTGCATTTGAAAGTTTGTTTTTTTTTTAATCTGCATATGAAACAAGTGGGGGAAAGTGCTTTCTTGGTTTCTTCCAATCACTTTAATTATTAGGAGTTCCCCAGGATGCATTAGAAATTCTGTACCATTTGCCAGACTTAATGATTCAAGTTACTAAATCAGCTTCATTAGCCTAACTTAAATAAACTTCTTTAATTAATTTGGAATTGCCCTAACTACTTTCTAGAAGCTTCCTATACAAATCACTTCTCTTCCTTAGGTTGAATTTTAACTCTGTTTATTATGTTCTTTCCAAAATTTCTTTTGGCATAGGTGAATTTCAGTTTTACTGCTATAATTTTCTAATATTCCTCTGGGGGAGAATATAATGTATTAATAATTAGGATATGTCTAGATTCATTTATATGTCATGCTTATATCAACTTAATTTTATTGAGAAAATGAAAAATCAAGAAATTTTACAGAGTGTAATTGATCTAGATCCTCTGGCAACATAGAAATTAATCATGTGAGGACAGATAAAATGGAGACATGAGTCTTTTTAAAAAATTCACTTTTTTCTTATATTCTTATCAGTCCAGTTTGGGTTTGAATGTAACTCTGACATAGATCACATATTTAACTAAAATCAAGCTTTGTTAGTTTTATTTTCTTAAAATATGCAAAAGAGAATTATTATGGTGAAAATTCAAGTTTAACTATTAATCATAGCTATATTCATCTGGGTGAACTTTTTTTAAATCTGTGTTATGAAACTATTTTTGTCGACTTAAAAAAATGAAAGATCTCCACTGAAATTAGTAGTTAAATGAACTGAATTGTATTTCTTAATGCCATGACCTTGACATTTACTATTTCCCTTGAAGCATAACAACAATCCCTTTGCATTCTGCATGCAAATGACATAGCATTGCCATTGAAACTGTCAGCTCAGTGTAGCAGGAGAAATTATTAGTCACACTTTTACAATAAAGATTCTCATAAATCTCATGCTAATCCAGAATGACTCTCAGCCTATTTCTCCTGTGGGCAGAAGTGAATCCAACAAAATAGTGGCAGTATAAATGTTTGGATATGTCCATTAATTTTTAATGCTTGTTCATGATTTCTGACAATTTTTGCCTTATAGTTACGGTGGCTACAGTTGCAAATTCAATAATAATTCCAAAGAAATGCAATAATAACTTTGCCAAAGTAATATGTGATATCAAAGTTTAGTTATTTGGATGACAAAATTTGGTTAAGAGCGCATTATGACCACAATAGATTTGTGCAGGTTGAATAATTAATATTCTAAAAGCTTTTCCTGTAAATGTTTTACATTGGGCTCTTTGCAAATGGTAACATAGTTGTTCAGGTAGTATACTTTTCACCAAGTTTATCTAACTATTAGGGTTGATCCTTGGTTCTTCCATGATAATACTGTACAGGAGAAAGAGTACTGGGTCTAGAATTAGAAAGAGCTGAGTTCAAATACATTTGACATTTATGTGTGGTATGACACTTAACCTTGTTGATATCGTTTGTAAAATGGGCTTAAAAATAGTAAACTCCTTCAAATGTTATGAGGATAAAGTGAGATATTTGTAAAGTGCTTGCAAACCTTAAAGCACTTTCTAAGTGCTACTTACCATTACAAAATATAAAGAGTATTGTTATAGACAATCTGGTCTTACCTCTCTGTAGACAAGGTAGCAGAGGACAAGATTGGTTAAATAATGATAGTGATGATAAAAAATAATCAAAACTAAACAATATTATTGTATTTGTGATTTTCTTTCCTTGAGTAATTAGCAATGCAGAACTTCATTTTAAATATTTATTCATACTTGTTTTAAAAAATCTTCAAACATATTGCTAGATGAAATTTCAGTTTAATTATTTTTTTAAAGTTGCCTATATGCCCTGGTGTAATGACAGTAAACACCTGTTGTGCAGATAGTTATTTTCTTGGGATTCCTGTTATAGATACCAAAAGACAGAAAATCTAAATCTATTGAGAATTGATATTTCACCCCTTTTGAATAAATTACCTCTATCTGAAGTGAACCATGGAATACATTTCCATAGAATATAGTTTTGATATTATACATAAGTATAATATATATATATACATGAAATTTTAAAACTAATATTACTGTAAAAGAAATCCATATATAACTATATCCAGAAGTGTCTTTGAGAAGAGTTTTAGATAATTGGAGTATGTTCAGTGTTAAATTTTCTAGCTGTATGTCTTCATTTGCCCTCGCTAAACCTAGAGCAATCAGGATGCTCTGTTTGAGATAGACTAATTAAATTATCTCATTTCTCACTTCTGAGCAACCTCAGGTAGAGATTTGAAAAGGTGAATCTATATTAGAAACATACAAAATTATCAAAAAAGCAAAACCTCAGATTTAGATAGTATGGGAAGGAAAGGATTTTTTCTTCTAGTTATCTAAAGAAACAAGAACCAATGACATAGAGACCAGCAATTTTTATTCGGGATGTGTATGTACAGAGATAGATATAGTAGGATACAACAGGTCATTTCAAGTTAAATACTGCCAGATTGCATGGAAATAGTAAAGCTAGAAGTATCATAGATCCTTGACAATTATATATTAGAACAAATTTAGGAATAATGAAATCAATGGAACGAAGTAGAAGATTTGTTTTTAAATTTTCTATTGGTCCCACGCAGCCCCTCATGGTTCATATTATTTTTGCTGCCACTATAGGTTGCAGTAAATAGAAGAGTAAGATTATTGATGAGTCAGTGTCTAAATTGAATGATAAGAATTCACTCAGCTATTTTGCAAAAGACAAAAGGAGTGCAAGAAGATTTATAATTGGAATATTGAATGGATTTTGACAAAAAAATGTAAGACTACTTATCCTAGGATTTATGCCTTATATTTACTTCCAATTCAAATGGAATGTTATATGTTTTCATCCATGTTTTTTATGTATTTGGATATGGTATGAAAAAAGATTTTGTTCAATTTTTCCCCAAATTATCCTAATTTTGCCCAGATTTACGCATACAGTAAAATACAATTTGGTTGAATAGTCACTGCAATTTGTTCCTAAAATTGTAAGTATTTTTTGTTGTCAGTTATTTATTCATTTCCCCAGACTTTTACTGAAGGAATTTGTTGTGATTTGAATGGTATAAATTCACAAATTGTGATGTTATAAAGAAACATACATTGTTATCAACTTGATCAACAAAACTAACTGGATACAAATTTGTTAGGCTGATGTGGAGATGTTGATTGTTAATTTCATTCTTCATTTTCAAAGAAGACAATGACATCACAGAAATGATGACATGGCTTGCACTTGTCTTTGTTTTGAGTCAAAGAGGGCTATGCAAGGTCAACAGCCTCATGTTCTCCTCTTGAGCATCTGGATCCAGTGACCAGGTATTTGTCAGGGTGACTGGAGATGGCCCAGGATGCAATGGGAGACCTTGACCTTTTTCATCTAAAGCCTATTCAGGTACTCACATAGAGTGAGGTGATGCCCATTCAGTGAATAGACCTCTTTAAGAAGTGATAAGGAAATGACCTTTTTTAATGAGCAAAAGAAAAATATATAAGTAAATCAAGCTGGGAGGGAAAGAGCAGCAGTTCATATTGAAAATCATTCTTAAGGTAGGAGGGCCCAGAAAACAGCCCCTAAATGGAATTTGGGCAGGAACCTATTGTCCCATCTAGGGGCTTCAGAGGGCACTGGGTTTAAGGTTTTGGGAAAGACTAGAAGGAAAGGAAGAAAGAGAGAAGAGACAGAGAGAGAGAGAGAGAGAGAGAGAGAGAGAAGGAGGGAAAGAAAGAAAGAAAGAAAGAAAGAAAGAAAGAAAGAAAGAAAGAAAGAAAGAAAGAAAGATCTAGCCAGTAAACCTGAAGTTAACTGGCCATCCTCTGGTCATGCAAATATACCTTCCTTTGGAGAGGAGAAGAAGTGGGGGCAGGGGAGAAACAGAAGAGAGAGCACGAGCTGAGTTTCTCAGCTGTCTGGGTCACCATTTAGCCAGCTCAATCTACTCACAGGTTGGGTTTGTCCTTCATTTTTGAAGAAGACCATGACATCATAGAAATGATGACATGACTTGCCCTTGACATTGTTTTGAGTGAGGGAGGATTGTGCAAGGTCACCAGCCTCACTTCTCTTTCTCCAGAGATGATGATAGGAACCACCTAATAGCAAAATCCAAAATTCAGAACCTATCTGTTATTCCATGAATACAAGTGCCTTTTACCTATGCATAGGTTATTAATGTTTACTAGATTCTAAGCTCCACATGGAGAAAATTATTTTAATTTTATTTCCCCGACATCTAGCACATTTCTCAGCATACAGAAGGCACTTAATAAGTATTTATAGAAATGATCTAAATTATATGTTCCTAGGTTAGGAGATACTCCCTCTATTTATGTTAGTTTTTGTCCTGTTTCCACATTAATTGAGTATTTTAAGCAACAACTCAATGTGTTGCTTTTCTAAAGGCCATTTTCACTGCTGTCTGAAGATAATTGACGGTTGAGTAGAGCTGTTTATTTTAAGAGACTGGAAAGGTGCAATAACACTTCCAATTATTAGACCTATTTAGTAAATTGGTGAAGACTAACTATGCCACAGTTCTTGAAAACATTATGGCATCTCTCCAAGGCAGAGTCAGATCATAATTTATCTTATTAATAGTTTTTAAAAATTCTTTTGTGTGTTTCTGATAGTAAATATCAGTATTGACTAAGGTCAGTGATGATAGAGTGAATTTCTTTAGCATATAAGATAGCTCATACGGCTCTAATTTCTAAGTATCTTCAATCTCCAGCCTTTGATACTGCTGACTCCTCCAAAATCTTTCTAAACCTTGTTTTCCCTTGTCTTCTGAAGAAACATTTTGCTTTTTTATACTTTTCTATGTTCTTTGTCGGCTTCTTTTCTGTCTAAATATGAACATATTCCATAATTTCAATTGACCCTCTTTTCTGCACTCTATACTTCAGGGATCTCATCTTTAATTTTATTGGTTATTTTCATGCAAATTGTTCTCATATCTACTTCTTCTAACCCTATACCTTCCCAATTCTCTAATCTTGCATCCTTAACTATCTATTAGGATTTATAAATTGAAGTATCTTGCTTGAAGTATTATTTGAAATACAACATTAAAAAAATCAATAAACAAACTAATTATCTTCCTTCCCTAAATTATTTCCCCGTCACGTTTTATTTTTTCTATTAAGGATAAGACTATTTACCTAATCATCTTGGCTAGTAATCTTAGGTTCTTTGTACCTCCTTCCTTTTCCTTTCCTGATGCAAGGAGTTACTGAGTGGTCTCGACTTTGTCTTGACACTGACCCTATCCCTTTTTTCTTGCCACTCCAATTATCCTTATCTTAGTCTGAAGTCTTTATCATTTCATTTTGATGATTAAACTAGGGAAATAAGTTTTTAAATTCTGCTGCCTATATTTTATTTCCCTTCTATTCTTTAATCACATATCATTCATATTTAATGGATTAACATTGACCACTTTTAATATGCTCCAACTCTCAATTCTTTAATGACTTCTTATTGTCTGCAACATTACAGTGGGAGTCAGAGTAGAGTGATAAAATCCAAACTCAGCCTAGCATGCAAGATCCATACATTCTAGATCAACCTATACATTGTAGCTCACAGCTACATTTCTACCCTTATCTCCCACTATCCAAACACTCTACTGTAACCAAAATGATATTTAACTTTTATTCTTCTATTTTTTAATCCTTTTTCTGGTTGTTTTCCATAACAGAAATGTTTCCTCTCCTCTTTACTCTGGAAAATCTAATTTCTGCCCATTTTTTAAGGCTCAAAATAGTCATTTTCCATATCATTCCATTCCCACATGATCTCTTTATTCTTAAATTTCATAGCCTTTATTGTTTATGCCATTTATTTAATCATTAAACACTTATAGACTTGGAACTTTCTGATATAAATGTTTTTTATTGTTATTTAACATTTTGTGTATTTACATCAAACTTCTTGAAAGTAAGAACTAAGCCTTACTCTTCCGTGTATCACCAAAAATATCCAGAAATATGCTTTTTTATATAACAGCTGTCTAGTAATTGAATAATTAAAAGCTCATCATTCATTCATTTAGTCAAGAGTTTATTTAGTACATCATATACAAAGTTATGGTCATATAAATATATTTGCAATGAAGAATAATTTTTAAAAGTGTGTGAACACAATAACAAAAAAAAAAGATCTAAAAGGGAACCAATCTATTTGATTCATTAAATTATTTAAATATGACCACTATTTCATTGGTAATGTGAACATAATCTTTATTTCTTTATAGAGTTTCCTGCTATGTCAATATTTACATGGTAAAAATGAAGATACCAGATCTTCTTCTTCAGTCATATGTACTTTAAATGTCCTTCTTACCAACAAAAGTTTACAAGTCTGAACTCCTGTGGGTTTTACTGTAGGAGAAAGATCCCTAAAACTCTAGGGGAAAGAGCCTCAGCACTTTGAGGCACGATAAAGTTGTAAGTGTTTTAGATTACAATTTCAATTTTGCTCAATAATTTCCAGACTCTAAATTACTTTGGAAAGTTCATTTATGCTTGCAAGTTAGTCTCAAAAGTAATCCAAATTGTCTATAGTTAATGGGGTGTCTGCTGTCCTTACATATTCCTAAAGACCTTTAGAGCATTGTGAAAACAAGTAAATGGTGAATGCTAATTTTTATTGCCCCTGTGAACTTAATCATGCATAACTATGAAGAGTTCATTTTTAATTTAATATATCCCTGTTCATTATCTATATGTTTCTCAAAGAATGTCACTCAGCAGGGTCAAAGTCTGCTTCTTGCTGTGTATTTCAATTGAAATTTATACTAAGTATTATATATTTCCTTGTGTGTGATGCAGAAGGTGCCTCTAAATTTTAAAATGATTTTTTATTTTTAATCAACTGTCTGTCAAATATCAAACATTCACATAATTCCCTGAAATGTACTCTTTTGATTTGGGTGTTCTATGTACAAGTACTCTTCATCAAAGGTTTAGCATGAGATATCAGTTACTGGTAGTGAGGGAGTTGCAAATGGGAAGAAAATAAGGGAGACTTTCAGTGAGAATAACATACAAGGTGTTCCTAAAGTATTACTTGCAATTTCAAGCTGTCAAAATTTGGCTAGCATGAAACTGCACTAAGAATTTAAGGTTTGATCCCTTAATATAACACTAAGATATTTGGGACACACTTTATACAGAGACAAAATGGCAAAGTGTTGTTCTTAGAATCAAAAAGACCTAGTTCAAGACCTCTCCTTGGCATACACTTTATGGTCATTAAACATTCACATTAAGATTTCAGGGCTCCAGACAAATTTTCAACAGTATTGCCAATCCATGTAAATATAGGAAGTTTCCACAGCAACAGTTTTTTCATCAGTGAGTAAAATCCTTTCCCATCTCCCCACATAAAATGATGGAATTTTCAAATTAGTTTTAGAAAAAGTGCTTAGTTCATGATAAAATTAATTAGAAAGGATTTGAAAATAGCTTTTTATACATGTTTATGGTCTAAACTTGAAACACAAATAAAATGTTTCTGAAATAAATTCTCCATTATGAGTTCTAATTATTAATTTCGCTGTTATTTTCATGTTCTTTTTTGTCTTGGAGTAATTTATGATTTCATCATCATTTTATCCTTAGCACCACAATTTAAAGCTTTAAGATATATAAAAATGTTGCAATTGCATAAGAATACATAATATTCTATAAGCTTCTGAAAGGAGAAGCTAAATAAGCTTTTTAATGAGATGACTTTTCAGTAGTCCATTAGTTTCTTTTTCATGTGTTTACATTTGTAATGCAGAATATGAAAAAGTATATTCTGATGTATGTCATATCTGCTAAGAAATTCAGATTTAACAAATAATGAGTTTTATTGAGAAAAATAAGTAAAAACAGAACTATTTAAACATCTGAGAGGCAAGCTTAGTTCAAAACTGGTTGTCACCAAATTGCTTTGGGTTGTTTTCAACTATTTTTGAAAACAAAATTTATTTCCATAATAATAGCTGACATATAATATTTTACAATTAAATATTAAATTATATCTCTTTTGATCTTCAAAAACACCTGTAAAATAACGAGTCAAGGTATTACCGTCTTTCATTTTACTGCATGACGAGGAACCTGAATTTCAAAGAGGTGAAGTAATTAGTCCCAGGACCCAGATCTGTGTTTTGCATACAAACTAGTTCTCAATTCAGATCAAGTACTCCTCTCCCTAGGAAGCATGTCAGAGACAAATCATTAATTCTAATTTATACATTTCTGTCATATAGTTAGTATTACTGTACAAGAATATTTAGGGATTGATATAAACAATACCAGTTTCAAATTTATATGTTTAAAAATCATAAAAAATTACTTCAGCAATTCTAACAAATGAAGATAGTTTCCCCCAAAAAAACCTATTATTTGATTCAAAAATATTTTATCCACTTGAAATTGCTTTCTTAGCAATCCAACAGATCTCGCGATTACCAATTTATTAAGTACCTACTATTTGCCAAGAACTGTGTTAGCACTGAAGAAGCAAAGTCAAAAATAAAACAGTTCTTGTCCTCAAATAGCTTACATTCTACCAAGGGAGATAAAATGTGTGTATGTATTTGTGTATATCATATGTATATGTACATATGCAGATAAATATGTACATACAAATATGTACATACATATATATGTATATATTTGTACATGGCGGTCTGTCTATATCTATCTCTGTGCATGTATATGCACATATATGTGTACTTCTGTACACATACACAAGACATGCATATAGTGTATATACTGCAACCCATATGCATGCACATACACATGCATGTGTACATGTATACATATATGTATATGCATATGTACATTCTATAAATTTAGACAAGTATGTGTATACAAATAGATATGAGAAAATCATGTATAATAAAGCTGGAAAATATGAGGCTTAGAATCCTATGTTTTTTTAAAAAATATATCTTTAGTATTTCATAGTCATTTAGATCATCTGGAGTAAGGAAAATCCTACTTGAGATGTCTCATCTAAACCTCCAGGTGACCCTAATTTCTCAAAAGATTTGCCAGTGGAGCCCAAGATCCTAGTATTGTAAGCATCTAACTGTGGTAGACTAGCTTTAAATAAAGTCTTTTTAAAATACATGATATCCCAGATGTTTCTCAACATTCAATATCAGTTGAGTCTTTGGATTGGTTTTCTTCATTTACGCTAACTTTGTTCACTCTTCTCTCTTCCAAATCTCTATTTCACATAAACACTCCTAATCACCCACTTCTTAAAGTTCATTGATATGTGCTGTACTTGCAGCAGATAGTAACCAACATTTTTAGAAGAGGGCTCAATTGACCATCCCAACCTGTTATAGAAATCTAATGATTTTTAGCATCGAAATCTATTCATTTAAATTTACATGACTGGCAGAAATACTTCATTTAGAATGTTTTCATGTTGTTTTCTTTCTATTTAAGAAGTATTTTTGTTTGGGCTATGACAGATTATTTAAATTCCTGAAGAAATAAGTTTTGTTTGTTTTTACTGGAGATATTTCTTCTTTGCAAACTTGTAAGTCAATTGCCATTTCTAAATAAGGGTAGAATCAAACAGACAGACATAGGAAGATAAAGAGATAAATAGAGTGATAGAGAAACAGCTAGAGTCAACAAGATAGGAAGAGACACAGAGACAAAAAGAATGACAGAGAAAAATCAAGAGACAAAGATACAGAGGGACAGAGATTCAGAAAGACAGAGAGGGAGACAGAGAGAAAGAATTTGAAGAAAATAAGTTTCACACATTGAATTTTAGGAATCCTAAGCAAAAGATATGGATTCTAAAACTTGAATCCTGATTTCAGTTCATCAGAAGCATGAGTTGTGCTGTGGGATAATGTTAGAACATTTAAAAAATTGGCCGACCACAGGAAAAAAAGGTGCTAATTATGCTTTCAAAGTGGTCAAAGGCAGAAGCTGCTTTTATAGATTTTGACACATTCTGAGACTAAAATTTGCCATTTCGGTAAAATGTATGGAATTTGAATCTATCTGTGATAGTGTGTGAAATATACATTGCTTTGATAATTCATGTAGCATGTTGCCTGTTAGCACTGCCATATTGAAAAGTAATTAAATGATATAATTTGAAGGGCTTTTTTTGTTAATTCACACAGACTCATTCACACATTCACTTATATGTTTTGATCAAGAAGCAGAAAAATACTCCCACATGTGCATATCACCACATGCCTGAGACATTCTAGTTCTCCAAGATTTACAAAGCATTTACAGATCATTGTTCCCTGTGATCCTCAAAATACCCTCATGAGGGGAGGTAATACAAGTATTGCCATGTTTTGAGTAAGAAAACTGACATTCAGAATAGCTAAAATATTTTTCCAAGGACTCAATCCTAGTAATTGTCAGAGCAAGAAACATTTATTACATACTTACCATGTGAAATTAATTGTATTACATACAATATGAGCACCACAGAATTCAAATTGTGGTGCTGGAGAAGAATTTTGAGGGTCCCTTCAACAGCAAGGAAATCCATTCAATCATTCAATAGTTTCAGTCAGGTTATTCAATGGAAATTCAAATACTGAAACTGAAATTAATACTTTGATCATATAATGAGAAGATGGGGCTAATTGGAAAAGACCCTGATGTTGGCTAAGATTAAAGGCAAAAGGAAAAGGAGACAGCAGAGGATGAGATGGATAGATAGCATCATGGAAACCATGAACATGAACTTGGACAGACTTTGAGAGATGGTGAAGGATAAAAGAGCCTGGCATGTTATGATCTATAAGGTTATGAAGAGTCAGATATTACTGAATAACAATAATTCAACCTTTTCTTTTAATAGATTAGGAACTAAATCTAGTAGTGTTAGTGATGTGCTCTGGGTCACACATAGTTAATAATTGTCTAGAAGAGGATTGATACCTACATATTCCTAAATCACAGTTTAGTGCTTTATCTTATGTATTATGCTACAACTCATTGGCCTACATTGTTCAAGTAGGTCATTAGCATGACCATCCAAGTAAGAAAATGCCCAGGAATCATGTGAACTGTCTTCTCCCTTCTGCAAGTATCAGCATGTAATAGGACACCATCACAGGTCTAGGACCTGAATTGTCATACTCAGGAACTCTGAATTTGGAGTTCTTCATGAGTAAATTTCAAAGTTGATACTGCCCAGGCTATCTCCCTTCTTGGTATCTCACTCCTAAGGAATTAAATTCATTCTATCCCCCACATACACCCTCACTGTCTCATCTACACAGAAAGTTGGGATTCAGGAAAAATGTCCTTGAATTCCCTTTATCAGGCCATTTGAAAGCATATATTTACCACTACCATATGTTCTTTCTAAGAATCTTTTGTTCTACCTGATGGAAAGCAAGAGATATCTTCCCACAACTATACCAAACACTCCACACACTGCCTTGGTGACCTTTATTTTTAAATATTCTATTTTCCCCCACCTACATGTTAAAAATAATTTTTAATTCTATCTTTCTCTCCCCCAACCCTGAGATGGT
Organism: Potorous gilbertii; assembly: GCA_028658325.1. Taxonomy (NCBI): domain Eukaryota; kingdom Metazoa; phylum Chordata; class Mammalia; order Diprotodontia; family Potoroidae; genus Potorous; species Potorous gilbertii. The sequence goes on along the minus strand of CM053771.1, from coordinate 369,320,023 downwards.
TAACAGTCTGATTTAGATTACACATTTGCGATTATGCAAAACATTTATGCAGTCATTTTGTGCAAGGAGATTAGAACCAAAAAAAAAAAAGAACAAAGGAAAGAAGGAAGAAAAGAGGAAGGAAGGAACAAAAAAGAGAGAGGGAGGAAGGAAGGAAGGAAGGAAGGAAGGAAGGAAGGAAGGAAGGAAGGAAGGAAGGAAGGAGGGAGGGAGGGAAGGAAGGAAGGAGGGAAGGAAGGAAGGAGGAAGGGAAGGAAGGAAGAATGCTTCATTCTGGAGTCAAACAATATCAGCTCTTTCTTTGGAGGTGGATTGCATGCTTCATCATCAGTCCTTTAAGATTGCGTTGGATTGCTGAAGATAACTAAGTCATTCACAATTCTTCATTGTACATTGCTGTTACTGTGTACAATGTTCTCCTGCTTCTGTTCAATTCACTCTAAATCAGTTCATGTAAGTCTTTCCAGATTTTTGTGAAATAGATGTGTTTATAGCTTGTTTGTTTGTTTTTGTCTCTCACGGAGCTCACTTTTCCCTCAATTTTTAAAAATATTTATTTAAAGTTTGGAGTTCCAAAACCTATTTCTTCCTCCCTCCCTCTCTTTCCCTGCCAAAGACAGTAAGCAATCATATATAGGTTATAGACGTGCAATTATGTAAACATTTCCATATTAGTCATTTTGTACAAGAAGAACCAGACAAAAGAAAGAAATGAAATAAAATAAAAGATAGCATGCTTCAGTCTGTGTTCAATCAATAGCATTTCTGTCTCTGGAGGAAGTTAGTATGCTTCATCAGCGGTCCTTTGGGATTGTCTTAGAACATTATATTACTGAAAATAGCTGTCATTCACAATTCTTTTTTTTTAATTTTTATTTTATTTATTTATAAATGTTCTACAATCACTTCCTTAAAATTAAGATTTTATCCCCCCACACCTTCCCCCCCTACCCCCCTCCCTCCCCATGACAGCATACAATTCTGTATAGGTTCGACATATACTTTCCTATTGAGCATATTTTCACTATAGTGATGTTATGTAGTCACACTGACATAAGTGGAAGAA
>CM053771.1:369273183-369318457 GCA_028658325.1 Potorous gilbertii | reverse complement strand
ATTTATAAATGTTCTACAATCACTTCCTTAAAATTAAGATTTTATCCCCCCACACCTTCCCCCCCTACCCCCCTCCCTCCCCATGACAGCATACAATTCTGTATAGGTTCGACATATACTTTCCTATTGAGCATATTTTCACTATAGTGATGTTATGTAGTCACACTGACATAAGTGGAAGAAATCATATAACAAATCATCATTGTACAACATTATTTTTGCTACGTGCAACGTTCTCCTCTTTCTGTTCACCTCACTCTGACTCAGTTCATGTAAGTCTTACTAGGTTTCTCTAAAATCATTCTGATTGTCATTTCTTATAGAAGAATAATTTTTCATTATAATCATATAACACAGCTTATTTAGCCATGCCCCAATTGATGGGCATCCCTTTGATTTCCAATTATTTGCCACCCCAAAGAGAGCTGCTAAATATTTTTGTACAAATGAGTCCTCTTCCTTTAAAATAAAATATATCTTTGGCATACAGACCTAGCAGATGTATCACTGGACCAAAGGGTATACACAGCTTTGTAGACTTTCCAAATTACTCTCCAAAATGGTTGGATCAATTCACCATTCCACCAACAATGCATTAGTATCCCAGTTTTCCCATATCCTCTCCAATGTTTATTATTTTTCTTTTCTGTCATATTAGTCAATCTGATAAGTATGAGGTGGTACCTCAGAGTTGTTTGAATTTGTATTTCTATAATCAGTAATGACCGAGAGAATATTTTCATATGATTATAGATCACTTTGGTTTCTTTTCTTTAGGACATTTAGAAGACTATACAAGAACTGAAGCTCACATCCATGTTTCTTAAATATTTGCTATATTGCTTTTTGGATAGATACTCAGCAATGATGCTAATACCAGTAAGGTAGCAAAAACAATCAAGTTCTAACAGAAAGTTATTATGATGAACCTAGTACCTATGTAATGTTTAAATCTCTAAAGGAGTACTCCTAACACATTAGATGTCCCTCCTAATAAGAATTTATGAAAATATATAGACTTTCACAGCATAAAAAAGTGTTATGGAATTTTAATATGTACCTTTGGAGATAGGACTCACATTAAGGAGCTCAATTCAGTTGAGATAAGTTTTTAGTCCAGTCAGCTATTAATATTTATTTGATTACTATAATTTAATTACCAGTATTAACCTAAATATTAATACATATATTTTTAGTATAAATTGTGCTAAAGGCTATACAAATATAGTTAAACAGATTTAACCTCTGCTTTTTAGGAAATTTTACAAGAAAGTCGAATTTTAAGAATTATGAAATCTAGCGTTTATGGTGTGCTGAGAGAAAGAATCCAGACAAATGAGTATGTAAGATGACTTGAAGGAAACCATAATGTGTTACAGATTGCAATTTGTCAGAAAAGGAATAGTTAGAACACATATTCAGTGTGACTCTACAAAAGTTGTTTGGAGATATATGGTTAAAGAAAAATCTGTTCAGGAAACATTTAAGTTAAAAACTGCTCAATTAAACCTTGTAGGGAAAATAAACACCAGAATGAGAATTGTAGTAGCATTCAAGTTTTAAAGAGTAGCATTTTTTCAAATGTTAGTAGGTTAAGTGATACTGAAAATAAAAAAAAATTGTAAACAAGTTCAAAAAAAGAGGTATGAAATTCATTAATTCTATCAACTTTAATAATATGAAAGAAAGATTTTAGTAACAAGGGATGAATGAGACTAAAGAAGATCAAGATAAAAGTAAAATCTTATTCAAGAACTTGATGAAGATAAACTTTCATTTTTTAAATATAAAAATGACCCATTGTAGATACCAAGAATCCTTAGAGCAAAATTAATGATATGCTTCAATGTCTACTTAGACTTTTGTAAAAATATGAGAAAAAATGAAAGATTCTAAGAATTTGTTAAAAGGAAATATGGCAGCCTTCTTCAAAGACAAGAAGCATCATCTTGAAATATAGAACTAAAAAAATAAACTGAAAACTAACTTATTGTTACTTTCCAAGTCAAATTAAATTGTTCTCTGGATTTCAAGGCTAAATAAAAAATAGCAACTCATTGCTGCATGCAAGAAGTATGTACAACTTGAAATTGTTTTAGTCTAGTATTTAAAGGGCTCCACAATCAATGGGCAGTATGACTTTATATCCTAATGTCAGACCATTGACTTTCATATACATCTGCATCATCTACTGAAATTAAACTATATTGTTTTCTAAATCTGCTCTCACATACCTTCATGCCTCTCCTCATTCCATCCCCTTCATTTATACTGCCTTTCTCAAAACCTATCCAATGAATTGTTAACAGTCCTTCAATAAACAGCTCCATTGTAAACTCATCTATAATTTTTAAACTATAAACAAGTAATGTTTATTTTTCAACTTTATTTTATTTTGAATTTAAAAAATAAAACACTCCTTTACATCACATAGTAGAAAAAAAAAGCCAAGATGGTGGAGTTGAAGGACACAAATGCTCTAGCTCTCCTCCCATAGCCCTAAAAGTACCTATAAAAATGAATCTAAACAAATTCCAGAGCAGCAGAAGCCACAAAATGACAGAGTGAAGCAGATTTCCATCCCAAGACAGCCTGGAAGGATGAGAGGAAAGATTTATAGCACCAGGCTTGGAGTTGAGCAGCTAGACCCTGGGGGTATTGAGCATCTGATTTGAGTCTCAGTCCCGGCTGACTGTCCTGAGGTGAAGAGGAACACTGGCATGGAGGAGCAGGTGGAGGCTGTGGAGAAGGAATCCCACTCACAATTCTGGGAAAGAAAAGAGTGCTTTTAGTTAATCACAGACCACACCACAGGCCAGGAGAGGAGTAAACTCTTCTTCCTTGATTGTTCCATCTTGCAGGAACTGAGAACTTACAGATCCCTAGAGATATCTAAGAGAACAGCTGCACAAAAACACTGAAACCTAGTGTAGTATACCTCCCACTTGACAAAGGACTCAAAAGTCAAGTAACTGGCTGGGATAATACACAAAAAGGAGGAAAAGTAAGACTACAGAAGATTACTTTCTTGGTGAAAGGGTATTTTATTCAATTCTTTCAGATGAGGAAGAGCAAAGAATACAATTAGAGGAAGATAGCAGGGTCAAGACTTCTGCATCCAAGAACTCAAAAAAAAAAATATGCGATGCTCTCAAGCAATGGAAGAACTCAAAAAGGGTTTTGAAAATCAAGTAAGAGATGTGAGGGGAAAATAGGAAGAGAAATGAGAGTGATGCAAGAAAATCATGAAAAACAAGTCAATAATAACTTGCTAAAGGAGACCCCCTAAACTGCTGAAGAAAATAACACCTTTAAAAGTAGAGATCCAAAAAGCCATTGAAAAGAATAATGCTTTAAAAGGCAGATGTGGCCAAATGGAAAAGGAAGTTCAAAAGCTCACTGAAGAAAATAGTTCTTTAAAAATTAGACTATAACAGATGGAAATGAATGACTTCATGAGAAACTAAAAAACTATAAAACCAAACCAAAAGAATGAAAAAATAGAAGACAATGTGAAATCTCTCATTGGAAAATAATTGACCTGGAAAATAGACCCAGGAGAGATAATTTAAAAATTATTGCTCTGCTTGAAAACTATGATCAAAAAAAGAGCGTAGACATCATCTTCCAGGAAATTATCAAGAAACAATGCCCTCATATTCTAGAACCAGAGGGTAAAACAGAAATGGAAAGAATTCACCAATCACACATATACACACAGAACATAGAGAGGACAGGGTGATCTGAATATCAAGAGAGAATACCTAAAAAATAAAATTTATTGTTGAATGGGATATAATAAGAGTAAGAGAAAGGGAAATGTAGAACGTAGCAATTCATCTCACATAAAAGAGGTAAGAAAGAGCTTTTACAATGGAGGGGAAGAGGGGAGAGATTAAAGGGAATAAATGAGCCTTACTCTAATGGGATTTGGCTTAAGATGGAAATAACACACAATCAATTGGATATGGAAATCTATTTTACCCTGCAGGAAGGAGGGGGAAAGGGAATAGGAGAGAGAGCAAATTGGGGAAAGAGATAATCAGAAGCAAAGACTATTGTGGGAGGACAGGTCAAGGGAAAGAATGGAATAAATGGAGGGCAGGATAGAACAGAAGGAATTGTGGTTAGTCTTTCACAACATAGCTATTATGGAGGTTGCACATGTATGCCTACATTAAATTCCTTGTTTTCTTAATGAGGATGGGTAGGGAGGGAGGATTGTGAGATAATGTGGAGCTCAAAGTTTTAATGATGAATGTTAAAAATTGTTTTAGCATGCAACTGGAAAATAAAATGTTAAATTCAATGAAAATATGCTAGATACATTTCTAATAAGATCAGGGGTGAAACAAGGATGTCCATTATCACCACTACTATTCAATATGGTTTTAGAAATGTTAGCTGTAGCAATGAGGGAAGAAAAAGAAATTGAAGCAATTAGAATAGGCAAAGAAGAAACTAAATTATCACACTTTGCAGATGATATGATGATATACTTAAAGAATCCCAGAAAATCAAGTAAAAATCTACTTGAAATAATAAACATCTTTGGCAAAACTGCAGATTACAAAAGAAACCCACAATAATCTTCTTCATTTCTATGTGTTACTAACAATGCCCAACAGTATGAGATAGAACGAGAAATCCTATTTAAAGCTAAGGTAGCTAAAAAAATAAAAAAAAATTGGGAGTCTACCTGCCTAAATAAACCCAGGGACTATATGAACCCAATTAAAAAACACTTCGCACAAATAAAATCAGATCTAAGTAAATGAAAAACATCAGTTGCTCGTGGGTAGGCCGAGGCAATATAATAAAAATGATAATTCCACCTAAATTAATTTACTTGTTCAGTGCCATACCATTCAAACTATCAGATAGTTATTTTCTAGAGCTAGAAAAAATAGTATTAAAATTCATCTGGAAGAACAAAAAGTCAAGAATATCAAGGGAACTAAAGAGAAGAAATGCTAGAGAAAGTGGCCTAGCCCTACCAGATTTCAGATTGTATTATAAAGCAGCAGTTATCAAAACCATTTGGTACTGTAATAGGTTAGGTACTCAAGACACAATAGTCAATGAATATAGCAATCTACTGTTTGATAAACCCAAGGACCCCAGCTTCTGGGATAAGAACTCACTCTTTGACAAAAATTGCTGGGAAAACTGGATAAAAGTGTGGTGGAAACTAGGCATAGACCAATGCTTGACACTGTACACAAGAATAAAGTCTAAATAGATACATGATCTAGGTATAAAGATTGGTATTATAAACAACTTAGTGGAACAAGGAATAGTGTATTTTTCAGATTTATGGAGAAGGGAAGAATTTTTCACTAAACAAGAGATAAAAAATATTATGGAGTGCAAAACAGATCATTTTGACTACATTAAACTGAAGAGTTTTTGCACAGCCAAACTCAATGCAATCAAAATTAGGAGGGAAGCAGAAACATGGGAAAGAATTTTTGCAACTAGTGTCTGTGATAAAGGTCTCATTTCTAAAATATAGAGAGAACTGAGTCAAATGTACAAGCATATATGTCATTCCCCAATTGATAAATGGTCAAAGGATATGAACAGGCAGTTTTCAGAGGAAGAAATTAAAGCTATCTATAATCATATGAAAAAAATTCTCTAAATCACTTGGTTAGAGAGATGCAAATCAAAACAACTCTGAGGTACCACATCACACCTATTGGATCAGCTAACATGACAACACAAGAAGATGATAAATATTGAGGAAAATGTGGGCAAGTTGGAACACTAATTCATTGCTGGTGGAGCTGTGAGCTGATCCAACCATTCTGGAGAGCAATTTAGAACTATGCCCAAAGAGCTACAAAAATGTGCATACCCTTTGACCCAGCAATACTGCTTCTAGAACTGTATCCCCAAGAGATCATAAAAATGGCAAAGGGTCCCACATGTATAAAAAAATTTATAGCAGCTTTCTTTGTGGTGGCCAAAAATTGGAAATCAAGGGGTTGCCCATCAATTGGAGAATGGCTGAATAAATTATGGTATGTGAATGTAATAGAATACTATTGTGCTATAAGAAATGATGAATAGGAAGAGTTCAGAGAGGTCTGGAAATACTTATATGAACTGATGCTGAGGGAAAGGAGCAGAGTCAGGCAGACTTTGTACACAGTAACAATCACAGTGTACGAGGAATTTTTCTGTAGACTTAGTACTTCATTGCAATGCAAGGACTTAAAAAATTCCCATTAAACTCTTGAGGCAAAATACTTCCACATCCAGAGAAATAAATATGGAATTTAATCACAGAATGAAGCAGACTATTTTCTTTTGTATTATGTTTTGTTTTATGATTTCTCCCATTCATTTTAATTCTTCTAGGCAACATGACTAAGGAGAAAATGTATTTAATAGGAATTTATGTATAAAATATATTATAAAATTATATGCCATCTCAGAGAGGGAGTGGGGAAGGAGGGGGGGAAGAGAGGAAGAGAGGAGAAAAATCTAAGATATATGGAAGTGATTGTAGAACACTGAAGTCAAATAAAACAATTTAAGAAAAGTAAAATATACGGGCAATGGGGTATCAAATTCTATTTTTCCATACAAGAAAATAGAGGGGAGAAGGATGGAAGAAGATAGGGTGAATAGAAGGGAGGGCAGACAGGAGGAAGGGGTGGATGGAGTGCATGCTGTCCTGGGGTGGGGGTGGGAAGAGATGAGGAGAAAATGTTGAATTCCACTTCTTGTGCAAGTGAATGTTGAGAACTGAAAAATAAGTAAATTATATATTTAAAAGGAAAAGAAAAGAAAAAATGATTGTACATAGAACTGAAAATCTATTATGTACAAATCATTATCCCTTTTAAATACATAATTAAGTCATCCTATAACTTTCTTTTTTTACTTTTTCTCTTCCCTCCTCCCCCTCTCACCAAGATGGCTGCTATTAGAAAAAAATATATGTGTATGCGTATACATACATATAGACATATGTGTACTGTGTATATGTGTAAAACCAATCTATAAATAATTTTTTGTCAAATATTACTCTTATTGAAGAGATTTCTTCCTTCATATGTCCTTTGTAGTTAATTTGGGTACTTACAATAGACAAAATGATTTATTCACTCAAAATTTCTCTTAAAACATTATTGTTTTTACTGTATACAGTGTTTTCTTGTTTCTGCTCATTTTTCTCTTTATTATTTCATGAAAGTTTATCCATGTTTTTCTAAGATCATTAAACTCAATATGCAATCGCAGTCATATACAACTTCTTTAATTATTCCCCATTTGATGGGCATCCCCTCAGTTTCCAGGTCTTTGCTAGCACAGAGAGAGCTACTGTCAATATTTTAGAAGATATAGATTCTTTTGTTTTTTCCCTAATCATAAAGATTTTTCTAATCTTCCCCAGATACAAATGATCTCTCCCTGCTCTGAACTCCCATAACATGAATATATTATCAACACAAATAGTATTAAATTATAAGAAACATATGTGAAAATAGATATGAAATAGTACAAAATTTAAAAAGATCTGCTACTACTTATGTAGACAAAATAAAGGCAGAATTCGAAGTCATGCCTTTAAATTCTTCCTCTTTACCTACTGACTTTATTAACAAAGGGCAAAATGTTTACTGTCACTGAGTCTCAATTCCTTCCATATAAAATGGGGATGTCAACACTTGCATGATATACATCAAGAGGCTATTGTGAGGAAAGTATATTATGAACTTTACAATAATATGTAAATGTGAATAGTTATAATTTTATCTTAAATTTTGCTCTCATAAGTCATTACTTGAATTTGATCCTTATTACTGCTTTTGGGAAAAAACTTTAATTTATACTCTATGAATTGACAATATGATCAAATTAGGTAATGAAAAATGAGCATAAAGAAAATCTATGTAATCTCAAACTTCCTAAATGACTTTACCTACTTTTGACCATTAGTTTCATCCATTATGGATGGTTCTTGATCTAAAAAAAATTTCAAGAAACTTATTTTTGGCCTTTGGGTCAAAATGGTCATATAGAAATACCACTTGATTTAGAATCAAGATAATCTTAGTTTCAATCACAGCTCTTTTCTCAATTTTTTTTGAGTTAAAGCAGTTAATCCCCAAACTAACCTTAACTGTCCCTCATTCTCCTTATTTGCAAAATTAAAGGGTTTGATTTAATATTCCCTAAACTTCTACAGAGATATCAGTTCTATGATAATGGCATATCTTGTTAGCGATAAATTGAGATTGTCATATAAGAGTGCTCTTGACTAAACTCTTCATCATTTCTTCAATTCTAGGATGGATTCTAGCCAAACATGAAATCTTTTGTTTTTATTGCAAATTCCGCAGTAAATTTCAAATTCTCTTCTCACATTCCAATGTAATCAAGTTAACCTTTTCTTTTCCTCACCAAGAGATTTGTGTGGGGTAGAAAGAGCAACAAAGAAATACTAAACAAGTTTAACATTTCCATTACTTCAAAAAGTCCAACTACTTCAAGGCTTGCTACCAAAGTTCTCCAATGGGAAGTTTATTTCCTACAAAGAGTCAGTTAGCAGTCAGTCAACACGCATTTATTAAGTGCCTATGACATTCCAGGTAGGGACAGCTAGATGGTTCAGTGGATAGAGTGCCAGGCCTGGATTCAGGAAGATGCATTTTCCTGAGTTCAGAAATCAGACTTCAAGCATTTATTACCTCTGTGGCCCTTGATAAGTTACTTAACACTGTTTGCCTCAGTTACTTATTTGTAAAATTGAACCAAAGAAGGAAATGGCATACCATTCCATTATCTTTGGCAAGAAAATCCCAAATGTGGTCATGAAGTATCAGACAGGACTGAACAACAAAACATACATAAGTTCCAGGTATTGTGCCCTCTCTCTCTCTCTCTCTCTCTCTCTCTCTCTCTCTCTCTCTCTCTCTCTCTCTCTCCCCCCCCCCCCAAACATCTCAATCTCTTGCCAAATATTGTTGTTTCTACCATGAAACCTCTTATATATAAACTCCTCCTCTGTAGATCATACCCTGATTACCTCTCGTCAAGGCAATTGAAACAGGCCCCTAATGGGTCTTTCAGCCTTGAGTTTCTCACCATATCAGTCCATCCTACACACTTGTTGTCAAAATAATTTTTCTTAGGTGCAAATCAGACCACATGCCTTCCCTACTCAAACTATTTTTTCCATTGTAACATTTTAGTAAATACCTCAAGAAAGTCCTAGTCAATTTTTAAATTTATTTTAAATAACATTAAAGATGCTATAATTGTGACTATAAGAAATTGGTTTTCAATAATTTCTTGATTAATTTACATATTTATATAGAAATATGAATATGTAACTTTTTTCAAATCACGTTGGTGGTGTTTGATGAAATTTTATTGCTTTTGTGAAATTGTTTTTTTCCTAAAGTTTCAAATTTTAGAAGCTCTCAGCTATTTTTATTTAAATATCTTTGGGGTGAAATCTTAGGGGCTTGACAAATTTTATAATGTCTATTACCTGCTCCACTATTTCCTCTCTTTGGGCATGCATTTGGAATATAAACTTTATCCCTATCAAATTTGTGTCTTTCAGGGGAAAGTAGCTCTGTTGCTATGGCACCTTGTTCTCAGGCAATGGAAAGTAACAGCAACATTTATATCCTGGGTTTCTCTGTATATATGACCCAGTCATTCTGTCTTTCTTTGATTATCCAAGTTAAATTTGCAAATGATTAACTCTTGTCCCTTATGAGAACTTTGCCTAAAATACTGAAAATAATTTTTACGAGTGTGTATCTCTTTTCCAAAATGATTTCCTTTTTTAATTTATAGACAGATGTTAGATATAAACAATGTGACAGCGATAATTCCTAAAATCCAAGTGGAAATAATCAAAAGGGAATAAATAGATGCAGTAAATAACATATTAGTTTCACAAACTATTGTTCAGGCAGCATTTCCTGTTTTTATTCCTTTCAGATTAGGATGATGAGATTTAGATCTGGGATCTCAGAAATCATCTAGTCTAACCCCTTCACTTATATTGAGGAGAAAACTGTGATTCAGAGAGTATAGTTAACTTTCCTTAAATACTAGGTAGTAGAGTAGATATAAAGCCAGACTCTCTGAGTCCTCATCCCTCATTCTTTCCATTTATGACCCCAAAAAAGTCCATAAAATTCCAGTCGTGATATTTAGGTAGTGTTTTTTTTTTCCATTCTCTCTACATTGTCTTATTCACCCACAAGTAGATTCCTAACTGACTAGAAAATAGGTTTGGAGTACTGCTATCATATCTTGAAGGTTTTCTTGGTAGATCTCTCAGTAAGTTACCATCATAACTAGCCTTCTACCATCTTGTTCTTCCTTGTTCAATGTATGAGGGTTTCCAATGGGGAAGGGAATATCCTGCCATTTATAGCACTGCCACTGATCTAGTAACAACCATCTTTCCTAAAGAATACCAGTGAGGGGCATCAGGATGTAGTTGATCAAATGATGGCCTTGGCACTACTAAGATTTGGTTCAAATGTTGTCTGATAATTACCAGTTATATGAAGATGGAAAAGTCATTTAACCTTTTACCCCCTCATTTTCCTCATCTCAAAGAAATCACAATGATACCTTGTAGTATTTATACTATAGGGTTGCTGTGAGGTTCATTTGAAAGAATTTATGTAAAATTATATATATATATATATATATATATATATATATATATATGTACACACATACACATATGTTTATATAGAGAGTGTGTTTATGTGTGTATATATACATACATACACATGTGTGTATATTTCTGCATGTGTCAGGTGCTATTACACTGTTTGTCCCAGAAATTGGGGGAAAGTAAAGGTAGGTTATCCTATCAAAGCTCTGATCCCTAGCATATAATACAACTATCGGTTTCTCTAGTTAAGAGTAACTAGGTATAACTCCTCTTGTTTCATTAAATAGAGAGGGAATCAGGAAGATTTTTGTATCTCCATATCTAGTCAGAACTGGACTAAACAACTTTACATGCCTGAATAACTAAATTGCTTTTTACTAAAGAAGATTTCTTTTGCTTCACAGTATAATTTATTCAAGTAGCTAATAGATTTGTGTTTTGTTCAAATTTATTTCTACGAACAGTACATTTGCTGCTATTTCTCTTACCCCATATGCAAAGGAGATCAACTGACCACTATCCTTCATGTGACATTCCATGTAACTAATGACTTATTGTGTATTTCAATGATATTTTGTCCTATTGTTAAACAATTTCTTTTCTGTCAAATTATTCACAATCTGTCCTCTTTGAAATCTAAGTTGACTACTGGTACCTTTTCTCAAATTCTATGCTGTCTTCACATCAACAATATAGCCCCAAGTCCTACAGAAGTAATTATTTAGCTTCTCAAATAGGCATGTAGTTTTAATGTGATGAGGATAGCTTCATTTATTTCAGTGACATGTTAATGGAGAAATGAAGGTTGTTAGATTTGGCCATTAAACATATGGTCTGCAGTATTTTTGGTTGACAGCTAGATAACTTGCATGCATTGTCTTGGCTGTTATTGCAAATAATAAAGGTAGATATTCATGATATCTTGCTTTTGAAAGATGATACTACCTATAATCAATATTAATTAACATAAATAAGCTTTTTCAACTTTACATAGTTGTCTCAACATTAAATAATTAAATATTAAATAATGAGACATTTTACCATTAATCTGTTTATATTAAAAGTTCTGATTAGTGTTAGATTATTTTGCAAATCCACTTTAATTCACATTTCACCTAAAGTTAGTATTCCTTCCAGTTCTCCTATTTGCAAGCTATAGCTACCTAATCTGTTCCACTGACCTACCACTCTATTTCCTAGTCAGTACGAGATTGTGTTGATGATGATCATGTTATAATACAGGTTGAAATCAAAATCTTCTAGTTCATTCTCCATGTATTTTTATTAATTCCCTTGAATTTCTTGACTTTTTATTTTTTCATATAAATTTTATTTCTTTAGCCTTATAAAATAAATTCTTGGTATTTTGAATGTTATTGCATAAGATAAGGAAATTAATTTAGGTGGAATTGTTATTTTTCTTTTATTGTCTGCCTACCCATGAACAATGAATATTTCTCCAATTGTTTAGATCTATCCTCTTTAAATAGCCTTGTTACAGTGAAGGCACAGCTAAAATCAAGTAACATTCATTTATAGCGGACCCAGTCAGCAAAATTTTATTATTTTTCTCGAGCTGCATTTTGCAGTGTGTGAACAGGATGAAAGGCAGTAGATGGTGGCATTTTACCTCTTCCTTTAATTTCTTTACATACATGGTTAATAGTTTTTCTTCTTGGTGAATTGGTAAGCACAGATTGTGAATTTTTGGCAGAGTTCTAAATTGCTTTATAGGATACCTATTACAATTCACAGACCCATTAATAGGACATTAATGTGTCTGTTCAAACATGCTCCATCCAAGAATTGGAATTCCCTTTTTTTTGTTGTATTTATCATTGTGGTAGATGTGATGTGGGATCATAATTCTTTTAATTTGTACTTTTCAAGTTATTAGTGATTTGAAACTTTTTATATGACTATTGACTGCTTAGATTTATCACTTCGAAAACTTTTGTTCAGATATATCTTCTTAACATTTATCTAATTGGGAGCACCTTTGAATTAATTTCTTTTATAATTTGAATAGTAGGCCATCAGAGAAACCTGCTACAAAGATTTTTTTCTTAGTTAAGATTTTTCCTTATAGTATTACTGCACTGATTTGATGGTGAAAAAATAATCAACTATGTGCAACAAAAAGGATCCATTTTATAGTCCATGATACTCTATATTATTTGTCTGTTCATGAACTCTACTTGTCCATAGTTTTGAAAGATATTTTCTTCCTTGATCCCTTAATTTGCTCATGATGTGACCTGTTAAATCCAGGTCATGTATCCAAGTGGAGATTGTTGCACTACATGGTATGAGATCATTGTCTAAAGTGGATTTCTTTCAGTGTTTTCCAGTTTTCTCAAAAATTTTTCTTGAGTAGTGAGTGAGACCTTATTACAGTTTGGGGGGTCTTTGGGTTTATCAAATAGAATAATATGAACTATTCCCTTTTCAAATCTTTATGAAAAATACCCTCAATATATACTCCTCAGAATGATTTTATAGATATGGGAATATATAGTTAATGATAATAATAGTTATAGTTAATGATATAGTATATAGTAATATAGTAGCTACTAATTGATCCCTTAACACTTTTTTCTTTACCAGTAATGTCTGTGATTCCCTCTTCTCCCCCAAACCATTTGGTATCCTGCTCTTTCAGCTATCTTGAGAATCAGTCTATGGTTGAGTTATCATTAGTGATGATTTTCTTGTGTGCATATGATTTAGTTCAACTGTTGTCTTTCTTTGTCATCAGTAAAATTCTATTTCTTCAATCAGAATGTTAAAAATTGTGAATCTGGAATACAATTATATTGGCTCTGCTGTCATTGAAAGAGAACATAAAACCTTTAGCACATTTTAATCTGTTTACTATTCACTTTTTTAAAAGTTCATCCTTACTCTTCAGATGATCTAGTGTCATTGGTTCTCAAACCATGCTTTCTGTAAATTTGATTTTTTTTTAATGTCCTTCATGATATTTCATTATTTAAAAAACCAAACCTGCTCAGTCTTCCAGCATTCTCCTCCTAAAGACTTTATAAGAAACTTTTTATTCTAAAAACTAATGTTACCTTTGTATGTGATGCATTTCTGTTCGGCAAAATGATAAAGTATGGGGTGACTGATGTGGTTTCTAGGTTCTCTTTACATCATTTTTGTGGCATTTTATTTTATGGAAGTTAAACTACTTTAGTAAATGATCATCAGATATGTTTCATATCTGCTATTTCATGTGCTTCCCATTTTTAGGAATCAATTCCTGTTTCTTAGAAATAGCCTTAGAAAATTCAAAGTGTTGTTTGTATGTATACCACAACTGATTTACATTCACCTTTTGCCTTTCTGTTGAACTATGAGTTACCTGCAATTTTGAATTTTGCTTCTATGGGAGAATATTGTTATTGAAAAGATGGTTTATTGAGGGGACCAATAATCAACATGGAATTGGTATACTCTACCCAAAATAATGTAGCTTTAAAACCTCTTACTGTTCAATTCTGAGCCCAACTCACTGGCCATCTACAGTACCTCTGCAAGACCGATATGCAGATGTTCTAACTCACTCAGCAGTGCAACAGTGTGTTCTTGTTGACCTGAATTAATTTTCATGCATTTTTCCATCTGATTGATTTCTCCAAAGTTTTCAAAATATCTATGGATTTCATGTGTTACTTTTGATGTAAAGAAATTAATGAAACATCACGTATGTATAGAAACATTTGAGGACCCTTAGCATAAAAAGGAGATCCATTCATTTTTTGACTGTTCTGAGTTTTAATTTATTATTTTGCTTGTTTAATATTTCATGAGAAAATGTTGGATTGGAAGGGATATATGAATAGTTGTAGGGGTAAAGAATAAGAGACTATGGAAAACATATGAATACAATAGCCTCTCAGTTAGAGAAAAGAATTACCAAATGACTTCTAAATCAAAGAGAAAATGATATTATTAAAGATAAAATATCTGTTGATATTCAGAATGAAAATGAACTGTTAAATAACTTTCATTCTGACATTTCTCAGGAGTAAGAGAACCATAATGAAAGTACTAGGAAATTAGTCAAAGAACTATTTAGAGTACATGTCTTCCCTACACCTTCCAATATTAAATATCATGATTTCTGATAACTTAGTGGTTATGAGATAGATTCTCAGAATTATTTAATTTTCATTTAATTTATTAGTTATTTGGGACATTTTTCTCATTGTCAAATATTTTCATTTTTTGGAAAATTAATTATTGACATCTTTTGATCAATTGAGAAATAGTTCTTAATCATATTTGTGTTAGTTTTATGTATTGGATATCACACTTTTAACAAATATGTATGCACACATAGTTTCTCTTTTTATTATGCCTTTATTGATTTTGTTCAGGTAACAGCTTTTAGTTTTGTTAGCTCATTACTATATTTTTACATATTTCATATTTTGTGATCTCTCTCCTTTGTTCCATTATTGATGTTTTAACCAAATTTCTAGTTGTTATGTCCTTTCTCCCTTACATTAGATTACATATAGATAGATAGATTGAAAAACAGACAGACATATAGATAGATAACTATATACCATAAAAATTCCAAATGGATAAATAGCATTGAGGTCATTATTTAGACATGTAGCATAAAATGATGACCTGAGCCTATTTTCTATCAAAGCAATTTTTACTTTTCACAGTAGGTTTTGTTAGGTATGCTAATATGCTGCTAGTTGTGAATTAGTGCAACTTTTTAAAATAACAATGCAGAATTATATGAACTTGTACTAAATTCATTTATACCCTTTGACTAGTGATGCCATTATGAAACTTATACCCTGAAGAGGTCATAGATTGAAAGAATACATATACTAATATGTGTAGTTTCTTTTTTTGTTATAGCAAACAACAGAGAAATGAAATAGGGGTCCTTCAAAGGGGAAAACTGATCAAAATTTTGATTTTAGAATGTAAAAGAATTACAATTGAATTGAATTATACTACTTTACATTACAATTGCACATTGTAGAGTAGGCAATAACTATGAGGAATTCAGAAACCTATGGGAAGTCATGCATGAATTGATATAGAACAAAGAAAAATGAAATTAGGAGAGAAAACACAAATTACCATAAACTAAATTTAGAAATCCCACAAAATGGTGGTTGGCCTTAGTATAAATGCAAGGAACCATCTCAGTCCCACAGGACAGATGGTGAAATGTACTGCCTTCTCCACAAATAGATGGGGAAGTAGAATTGCAAAAAGTACCAAATTTACTGTTACGGGAGTCATTGTGTCAGTCACTTTTGCTTAACTATTTTTCTTTGCTACTAAAGTGGGTACAGTTTAAGAAAGAGTTCTGTTTCAAGAAATAAATAGTCTGAAAAACAAAAGTTTCAATAAAACTCTTTCCTTTAAGGCCTGTGCAGGCCAGTGTAATATCCTCTGTTCATAATGTTTGTTTGTTTGTTTATTTTTTCCAAATTCCATTTTACAGTCATTTTGCAGAGCTATTGTTGAACTTCAATATAAGTATAGCTACAAAGATGCAAATTCAGGTGCCTTCATGAAGATCTTTAATCTTTAATTTTTGATGATTTAAGGCAGTAAAACACAAAAAGCTAATTCTCATCTTATGATGTATATGTCAATAAATTGATGATATGGATATAGACATAAAATTAATTTTTTTTCCAATGTAGATAACCTTTGTGAGAACTTGAACATAGTTCTTGTGTATCTGGTTATGATTAAAGAATATAATGTTTTTCAAATGTGCTCCAGTACTTGTTGCATTGCAGGGAGAGGTGGTAGTGGCAATAGTGTCCTCTTAGCCTTCCAGCAGTTTAGAAATATGTTACTTCAGAGTTTTAGTAAATAGTTTATCATAAATTCCATAAAATTAAGTTATTTAAAACTGTAATCTTCCAGTTTGTAGTAATGAAAGAAACAATCTGTAATCTTTCTGCCAATAAAAGACTCTCTACAATGTTTTACTTGTGCCCAGACTTGTTCATAGGATGATGCTTCTCAATGGCTCCAGTTGTTTGCCTAGTAAAGTTAAGACTCCTAAGCCTGTCTGGCAGCACTCTATCTTTCCATTCTTAACACATTCTACTACTTCTCTTCATGTTCTCTATGCTTACTTTTCATCCTTATGTACTCAGGCTCTGTACCTTCCCTCACAGTTCTTGTATTGGTCATGCCCTTTCCCATCACTCTGCCTCTTGTTGTCATTTTTAGTCATGTCTGACTCTCTTTGACCCCATTTAGATTTTTTTTGGCAAAGATATTGCAGTGTTTTGCCAGCGCCTTCTCCAGCTCATTCTACAGATGAGAAAACTGAGGCAAACGGGGTTATGTGACTTGCCCAGGGTCACACAGCCAGTAAGTATCTGAAGAAGGCCAGATTTAAATTCAGCCTTCCTGAATTTAGACCAACAATCTATCCACTCTGCCATCTAGCTGCCTTCCTTACTTACAATTTCTAGCCATCCTATAAATTCCAACTCAGCTACTACCTTCTACAAGTGTTTCTTGATCTCTCCAGTTCCCCCAGTCAATAACTCTTTCCCCTTAGAATTCAGATAATACTTTTCATTTACCATGTATTATTTTATAGCATATTTATCAGCTTTTATATTGTCTCCTATCAGATTTTAAAGTCAACACATTTAAGGACAATGTTTCATTTCTTGTCATCTAGCCAGTTTAAATCACATATTATGAACCTATTATATTTGTTAAATTGAATTGAAATGTATAAATTCTACCAATTCCTATTTTCTTTGATAAAAACTACTTTTCTCTAAATCCACCATGCTGTTTTTGAATGGAAAAAAATGCTTTACATTAGAAAAATCTGAGTGTCCCTATTATTATGTGGTCTTAAAGTTCTTTATTTGAAAAGAACTTTTTCTGTCTTTTTGAAAATGATATTTTTGACTGAGAAAGAATTGGGCATTTTTTGTAAAGGAATGATTATTCTTTAGAAGTATGCATTTCCATTTATCTAAAATTTTATTTATTTCCTTAGTTTTATCTGGATTATAAGGTATTGGAAATGTTTCATTTTCTTTTTCATTTTTCCATTTCCTTAATGATCCCAATTTTTAAAAAATCTTGATTCATTACACAGACTCCAAATTATTTATTGTTGTTGGAATCTTATCTGAGGCATTATTCAACTGTACTGAAAACATTTGCTAAATCAGAACTAAAGTCAAGTTGAGATAAAACAAAAATATTAAGGTAAAATACAATTGTGTTCTTATACTATTATTTCTTTCATGAGAAATAGATCATGGTATGAAGGAAAACAACTTTCCATAAAAGATATCAAATTATTCTAAATTTGATTGAATTTATGTAATTTTTAAGATTTAGAAAAATATTTAAGATAAGAATATTTTAACGATGTTTTGCATACATTTTCTCACTGGATCTCCACAATTCCCCTTTCTGGTAAATGTTTCAGATGAAAATAGACATCTAATTTTTCAATATTAACCGTTATTGATTGTAGTACACATAACAGGTACATAATAAGTGCTTTTTGATGGATCAAGTTTCTCCTATTTTATAGGTGAAAACACTATGACAGAGAGATTAAGTGTGGCAGTAAATGTTATTCAGCTAATAATTACCTGAGGAAGGATTAAAGTTCAAGTCTTCTACAATATATGCCTAATATTCTATCCACTTTTCCATGCTCTCACTTATTAAAAGGAAATTTTTGATCATCCAAATATCCATCAAATATCTCTTCTCACTTTCTCAGACTCTTAGAAAAAAAACAGATCTATATTATTGTTTCTATTTCCTCAACAATAAAATTTCATCAGATTTACCATTGATATCTTAATTTTGAAATCTCAATCCTTATCTTTCTTGACAGTATTGATTAACTTCTCCTCCTGGATACTACTCTTCTTGAGGAATTTTTTTTCATCCAACTTTCAATCGGTTCTTCCATTTGTCTGATCACTCTTCAGCATCTTTCATTGGATCATCATCCATGTCTTACCTTGTGTCTATGAAGCCCCCTGTGCCATCTTCTTTTACCTCTCTATAATCTTTGATTTGATCACCCAATCAGCTCCCAAGGGAATGATGGAGATCTCTATCAACATGCTTCTCATATCTAGATATAGAGCCTTAACTTTTCAACCAAGCTTTATCTATGTATTACCAGCCTATTGGTGAATTTGAATGGCATATCCTGCTACCATCCTAAATTCAACGTGTTCAAAGTGGAATTAATCCCCCTCCATGAAAAAATTCCTTCCTTACTATAGTCCAGAGTACCACCACCTTTCTAGTGACCTATATTCATAACCTCAGAGTCCATTTTGATACCTCACTTTCACCTAACAGATATAATCATTTGTTAAATTTTGATATTTCTACCTCTATAATATTCCTTCCATATGCTCCATTTCCTTTGTTAAGAAAATCAATTTCTCAGTTCAATCTCTAATCACCTCTCAACTGAACTACATAACAAGAGCCTTCAAACTGCCCCCCTTGCTTCAAATTAGTTCCCATGTAAATCCATCTTCCACAATGCCACTAAAATGATTTTCCTAAAGTATAGGTTTGACCATTTCTTGCCCCCTTCCTCTAATATATGTTCCAGTGACTCTCCATTGCCTCTAGTATGTATCACATATAAACTCTGACATTTAATCTCTTCAAAAACCGATTAGTCAAACAACAAACCTTTCCAATGTTATTAAAAAGCATCCCCTTAAAAATCTGATCAATGGCAGATGGCATTATTCGTTAATATTGCAAATTTGCTGAATGCATTTTATATTGAATAGATATGTCCTTTTAGCTTCTATTTTTCCATACATATGTAAACATCACTGAGAAATTATATCACATATTTTTTTAAAAAAACTTTTAATTTCTAAAGGTGTAACTTAAGTTTCTGTAGCCTTACCCCATGTGTGATTTTAACTCTGATAACTGGTTTCACCTTTTCTCTAGGTGGATAGATTTTTCAGCCATATCTCTTAAATCCTAAAACTACGTAAATAATACTAGTTATACTGCTTACTAGAACTAAATTACATTTAAGTACTTTTTGCTCATTTTTTCAGGTGATAGATTAGTCAAAGTTTAGAAAAATTTTATGATTTCCACTTTTGAGGATGATACTAACAATAAAGTTAAAATAATAACCAATGAGGATACTCCTTATTTTCCATCCTGAAATTTTAAAGTATTTGGTTGAGAGGATATTAAGGGGACTTCATGAGAATATAAGGCAGTCTGATACATCAGAATGAGATCCGGTGTATGAATCAGGGGACCTGAAATCTATTCCTACTATATATAGTAAGCTACTATAACTTAGCTGCATGGTGAGACAAGTGACATAAAGTCTTTGTGACTCATTTTTGGCATTAAAAAAAATATAAGAGCACTATGTGAGCATATAAAAGGTCCCCTCCATCCTAACATTTGAAGAATAATATAGGAAATAGAATGTTGGGCTTGTAATCAGAAAAAATGAATTAAAATCCTGGCCCACAAATTTAGTAGCTATTTTACAGTAGAAAAGTCACTAAAACTCTTTCAGTTTCAGTTTTCTCTTGTGTAAAACGGGAACATCACAAGATTGCTTGTGATCAAATGAAATATATTTAAAATTCTTTGTAAATCTTCAAACATTATATTGCTCATGATTCTGCCTGAAATTATGAGTCATTTTAATTGTAAAAAGGAGGAAAAGTAAAAAGATCTTTCTATGACAAGAACTGGACCTTTGATTTCATTTTTTAAGGAACTTTCTCTTCCAAAGCAAGTTGGTACCTTATATGCAATGTAAAGCACTATAGAGATGCTGAGTGAGATAAGTTAAATATTCATCCAGTGTCACATAGATACCGTATGTATGAGATGGAGCTTGAACTCAGGACTCTATGACCCCATAGCCAGCTTGCTGTCATACATATCTACATACGTGCATATATACATACATGCACACATATGTACATGAAAAAATATGCTTATATGTGTGTATCTCTATATCTGTATCCATATGTATATATCATTTAATTCCTAGAACTTTAGAAAAAAAGTAAGGGTGCATCATCTCTGTTTCTTCATATTGAATATGTCGACCAATTTTTGCTCTTATGATAGTGTTTTCTCTTTTTAAAAAATATGAATAATATTCCTTTAAATCCAAGAAAAATCTTCACTTAATTTTGAACCAAAACAAGTTATAATTCCTGGTTAAGTTTTACAGAAGTGATTTTTCCCTTTCAATAGAAAAACCCACACAAAAAGATGGTTACTATGCAGATGAGATGGCACTACAAGCCCAAAGAGAATGAAATTCCACAGGCCATGAATGCAGTAATCTGTTTGTCTTGATTTTTAAAAAAGGTTTTCAGAAATTTTATTACAGAGTTTTTATATTCAATAAATCACATCACAGATGAAACCTGCCTTAAAATTAATAGTATTTCCTAGACATGGAAGTGATATATTGGCATTCTTGGCTGGAAACATAAAAGGCAAGATACTTATTTGTAGATTTTTCTATGCATATACTTGATGGGAAAATGGAAATATCTCATTCTATTAAAGAAGTAATAACAAAAGAACAGGTCATTTTTTCTTTTGTAGGTAAAAGACAAAGTTCTTTTATGAATTTACCCATCTAAAGTGACAGTATATTATATTTCAGTGTTTCTTAAATGTTTATTTGTAAGAAATTTTCCTGCTTTTTCTAATTTGAAAATAGTTGTAATGGTTTAGTAAATGTTATCTTTTAATTTTTGTTAAGATAAACAAGTCATGCAGATATTATCACAGCAATTTATTAGCTATAATTAAAATATTTTAAATATAAAAACCTCTTGTTTGACCATCATTACTGATGGAAGTATTACATTGATAAGGAATAGTTGTTCAGTCCAATTTTTTCTGGACAGATATTCACTTCCTTCATTTTGAAAAGATGTCTAGGAATAATGAAGAATCCCTCACACATAACTAGTATTTCCTAGATTACAAAGAACTTCCCTAACAGCACTCACAGTGTGTGGTTTATAGACATTCATTGTTCTCTCTGATCCTGGAAATAATCCTGTGTCACAGGTGTCTAAATGTTATTAGTAGGTGATTCCAGGAATAAGAATATTGTTTTCCTCCAGGTTTTAGGATTGTTGTTGAATTTTTTGTCCCAATAGAATATACTGTAGGTTTATTGTTTAGTTTTGTTTTGCTTTGGGTGGGGGGGAATCCATTTTAACTTAAATAAAAATCAGGTCAGCATCACTAGTTAAAATGGTTTATTCTGAGGAATCCATTTTGTTTCTCTTGATCTCAACTATTTCTTTTGTAGAATGGAGATAAATATGAATGTTTAATCACCTTACAAGGTATTGTAGAAATAAATCAATCTCTAAAAACATTCAAGTAAATGTTATTTAAAATAATACATTACAATGATGCCAGTGTCAGTAATATATATATATATATATATTTGTTTACTATCAATTTACCACAAAGGTCATGCAAACCATTTCCATGTTAGTCATGAGTCAGAAAGGAAATGCAGACCCCCCAAAATTCCCAAGAATAATAATTATGTATATATGCACATATATATATATATATATATATATATATATATAATATGTATGTGTGTATGTGTATACTTCAATTGACATTCCATTCCATCAGTCCTCACCCCCACCCCAAAGTGAATTTTTCATGGAGGAGTAATCACTCTTTTGTGGAGAATAGCTAAGTCATTCACAGTTGACCATTGTATAATATTGCAACTACTGTGTGAAATGGTCTTCCGGTTCAGGTCATTTTACTTTGCAGCTGGTCATGTAAGTTATCCCAGGCTTCCATGAAAGTATATTTCTCCTTATTTCTTATAGCACAATAGTATTCTATCACAATCACATTCCAGAACTTGTTCAGTCATTCCCCAGTTGATGGGCATCCCCTCAATTTCCTATCTTTGCCACCACAAAGAGAGATGTTATAAATATTGTCATACTTTGAAGTCCTTTTCATTTTCTTAAGTCTCCTTAAGATACATATCTAGTATTGGAATTTCTGGGTCAAAAGGTTTGCCTAGTTTTATAGAACTTTAGATATAGCTCCAATTTGGTCTCCAACAGTACATTAGTGTCTCAATTTTTCCCACATCCCCTCCAGAATTTGACATTTTCCTCTTCTGTCATATTAGCCAATATGATGAGGTATAAGATACTACCTCAGGGTTGTTATGATTTGCATATCTCTAATCAATAGTGATTAAAACATTTTCTTCATATTTTATCAATTAGGGAATGACTGTATTTTTAAAAATTTGACTCAGCTCTCTCTGTATTTGAGAAAAAGACTTTGAGAAACTTGTTATAGAACCCCCCACCCCCATTTTCTAACTCCCTTTTAATCTTGGATATATTTGCTTTGTTTGTGCAAAAAGTTTTAATTTATTGAACTTTATGTGTAAATCATATACCCATTTTGATCTTACCTTGGGATGCATTAGGAGATGTTGGTCTATAGTTTCTGCCAAACTGCTTTCCAGTTTTCTCAGCACTATTTTCAGTTTTCTCACTATTTTGTTAGATAGTGAGCTCTTACCCTAAAAGCTTGAATCTTTGAGTTTCTCCAACACTAAATTACTATGGTCATTTACTACTGCATATGTGTATTATATATCTAATCTATTCCACTGATCCACCATTTCTTTTCTTAAATATTACTAGATTATTGTAAAGATTATCACTTTGCAATATAGTTTGACATCTAGTAGTGCTAAATTACCTTCTTTCATGTTTTCCCCCATCAGTTACTTTACTCCTCTTGAACTTTTGTTCTTTCAGATAAATTTTATTTCTATATTTTTTACAAAATAATTTGTTAATATTGTGATGGATAAGGTACATAATAACTAAATTAAATTAGTTAAAATTGTCAGTTTTAAAAAACATTAACTCAGCCTACCTATGAGCAATTAATATTTCTTCATTTGTCTAGATATGACTA
The DNA here is from genome assembly GCA_028658325.1 of Potorous gilbertii. NCBI lineage: Eukaryota > Metazoa > Chordata > Mammalia > Diprotodontia > Potoroidae > Potorous > Potorous gilbertii. Next base: position 369,294,768 of record CM053771.1, on the reverse strand, counting down.
TTTTTGTGAAAAGTGTTTTGTAATTGTATTCATTTAATTCCTGGGTTTGTCTTGGCAGGTAGATTCTCAAGAATTTTATATTGTCTGCAGCTCTTTTAAATTGAATTTCTCTTTCTATCTCTTCCTGCTGTTCTTTCTTTATAATGCATACAAATGATGATTTATGTTGGTTTATTTTATATCCTGGTACTTGGCTGAAGTTGTTTATTTTTCAACTTTTTTTATTGATTCTCTAAATATAACTTCATATCATTTGAAAAGAATGAGTTTTGTTTCCTCATTGCCTATTTTAATTCCTTCAGTTTGTTTTTTTCCTTGTCTAATTGCTAAAGCTAGCATTTTTGAGCAATACTCAATAATAGTAATGAGAGTCAGTACTGAAGCTGAAAACTTACTTTTGGAGTTTAGCTCTGTTTTTCTCGTTGATATAATTGTCCATGTATTATTCTTCTTTTATAACCTTTTAATTTCTAGCATCTTTGTAGGTCTGGATAAATAAGAAGGATAGAAATCTGAAGACTACTTTCTATTTGTTTCCTTAAACTCACTGATATCTCCCCTGACACACACATACATACACTCACACAAACATACCCAATTCAACTGAATGCCTTCTCCAGAAAATCTTTTACATTATTTCATGTTATTTCTTAATGTCTGAGATAAACTTGTCACTCATTCCAGTCTCACCAAGGCTGCTGATTGCTCTCCTCTTTGATCCCTTCTGTTCTTAGAGAAAACACCACTTGATTCACATAATTGTTCACTAAGGATTCTTGGTGTTTATCTTATTTCAAACACCAAATCTTTTATGATAGCATTTCTGATTATTTTTATAGGCTTGCGTTGGCCATAGGGGATTACATTGTGTTGGGATTCCTGCTAAGTGCTCAATAAATATTTGGGAAGCCTGAATTATTTCCTGTTTAGACCTTCTATTCTAACTACAAGTTAGTCTTCTACCACTCCTTCCTCTTTTTTCCCTCTTTGTTATGATTTTTGTACCTATTTTCCACCTGTGTTGAATTGACTCAGAGCCCTATTTTTTTTCCTTGTTTGACTTAGACATTTATTATTTCCTACAGTTTTAACAGAAGAACCAGGTACAGTAATGGTTTCCATAGTCGTTTCCTTAAGCCAAAGGGAAGGAAGTTAATCAATTTATAATGTTCTTATACTGGTTTAAAAAATAAAAGGCAAATGAGCTGGTACATAGTTCTGAGACGGAGGTGCCATTGCAACATTCTGGGAGCAAATAATGGTTTTTGCTTTCTAACATAAATTTTATTAAAATTTTTGGCTTCCTCTTACCTCCCAGATTATAATTCTAAAAATTCACTATAATTAACAAATATATGCAAAATGTCTGGCACAGTATGTGTTTTTCTATACTCATAGTCTCCTCCCTCAGCAAAGAAGAGGTAAGTGACCCTTTTGGTGTATCCTCTATGGATACAAACTGGATCATAGCATTAAGTTTTTATTGTATTGTCATACGCATTTGTCTATCATTTTCCTGGTTTTACTTACTTCATTTTATATCAGTTCATATAATTCGTTCGAAGCTTTTTCTGTATCCATCCAATCCATTGTTTCTTTTAAAAATATAAAAATCCATTACATATATGCACCATGACTTATGTAAAAAATCTCCGGATTAAATAAAATATTAATGGGATATGGTGACAGCAAGTCAAGCAAGAGAAAATTTCCCCATGGGAAAGAAAATATCTCATATTGTTTATGGTAACAATATCTGTTTTACTCTTAATCTTTTAAGTAATATCAAACTTTTAGAAACCCAACAAAATAGTAGGTCTGGGATCCTTATTCCATACATTTTATAACCTTTAAAACCTAACCAGACCTCTCCTGCTGAAAGACTCACTTCATTCTATTGAAATGTGTTTTCAGCACTTGGTCATGATAGTGGAGTAATCCAAATAATCATGCTAAGAAAGTGACAAGACAGGGAATGTTGATCTAATTAGATAATTGGATTTCTGACTTTAGGATCTGTTTCTGTTTTCTTCTGTCTTTGTGAGGAAGTGGCAGAAATGTACTAACTACCAGTTAAAGTCATGTGAGCTTTAACTCACTACCTGCAATAAATTACACCTCTATCAGGAATACAGTGACTGGATTTTGAAACAGTAAACAGGGATGCCAGACATTTTTCAACAGACATAATCTACAAAGGATTGCCAAGAAAGCCTCCAAAAGGAAAGGAAAAAAAGGACTAAATGGACTGATTTCCAACATGTATCAAAAGCAAGGAAGATTTTACAGTGATCTGCAGAAAGTGTTCCATCTCTGTGTTTCTCCCATTACCAAGTAACTCTAAGATATTAACAAAGTGCAGATTAGTTTTTGCCATCAAGAAGGTGAAAGAAATACATGAATGCATCTCTGATCTCAAAGCTATCAGTTAAAATGAGGCATTTCTTGGAAGAAGGATGTTTTTTTGATGAATAGATATTATTTAATGACAAAAGATTTCAGCTATCTAGAAATCTCTGGAGCTCATTTTCTGTCAAAAGCCCAGCAGCTATTAACTTCATGCTTGCCCAAGTAACAATTTCATCCTTCAAAAGGTATAGCACAGAATAAGGAAAACCACTATGCTAGGCCCAATTCTGACCTACAAGTGGAACTGGTTGAGTAAGTAGAATTGATGTGAAATACAGGTGAATACTCCAGGATAGAATTCAATTCAGAAAAGGAAAAGGGAGTGCAGACTTTCTTGTAGATATGAGGGAGAGTACATTTGGAAGGATTCAGTAAAATGATTGAGAGAACTTCGTGGTCATATTCAGGAAGGGAAGTAGGACAAAACCAAGTTAGCTACTCTCAAGAATTAAATTGTTCAGAAAAGAAGAGAAAATTGTCCTAGGAGAGTAAAAGATGAGGTTAGAATATTAATGTGTTGTGGCTATATGGGAAGTTCATCAACCAGTTCATTTTTAAAAGGCAATAAGATACAGTAGAAAATTCACTAGATTTAGATTCAGAATTCAGTGGTTTGACCTTTATCTCTGATACGTGCTACCCATGTGAGCTTGGGAAAGTGATTTAACATCTCTGGGCCTCAATTTTCTTAATAATAAGGACATTGGACTAGAGGATCTCAAGTGTCCCTTTCAATTCAAAATCTATAATCCTGTTATCCTCTGTGTAGAAGAAATCAAGGATGTTTAAATGGATGGCAACATTACCCCCCCCAAAAAAATTGAATTGCCCTTCATGCCATAGAGCACAATACAATATAAATAACTTTTGAGGGAGACATGGATAGATAGTACTTTATCTGAAATATATTGGTGTTTTAGTGGATTACGAACTCAGTGTAAGTCAGTAGGTCTATATGGCCTCCAAGAAAAAAAAAAAAGAAATGAAAAGAAACAGGTTACAATATGAGAGACAGTGGGCAGGACTATGCAGTATAACCCCACATTCACACTATTCTGCTTAGTTTTTTGTAGTTGTTCAGTCATTTCAGTTATGTCTAATTCTTTAGGACCCCACTTGGCAAAGATAATGAAGTGGTTTGACATTTCCTTCTGTAGGTCATTTTACAAATGAGGAAACTGAGGCAAGCAAGGTTAAGTAACTTGCCTAGGGTTGCACAACAAATAAGTGACCCAGGCCATGTTGGAACTTAGGGTCTTCCTGATTTCTGGCCTGATTCTCTATCTACTGTGCCATCTCGCTGCCCACTTGATTTTGTGTAGTTTAGCTACTGTTTAGGAGATCACAGGTTAGTTTAGGAGATCACATTATAGGAAGGTCTTTGGTAGACTGAAGTGTCCAGAGGAAAAGAACCAGACACTGAATGGTTTTGTTCATGCCATAAAAGGACTAGCTGAAGAAAATACAAGTATTTTAACCTGAGAAAAGAAAACAGGATAATCTCTAAATAATTACCCTCAATATTTGAAGGATTGTAACTTGTAAGATGAATTAGATTGTTTCTGGTTGGTCCTAGAAAATAGAAGTCAGAATAATTAGTGCAAGATATAAAAAAAAGTAAAATTTAGACTTTAAAGAAAATAAAGTCACTATCAAAGCTGTCCTAAAGTAGGATAGGCCATCCGCCTCTGAAGGTCTTCAAGCAAAAGGTAGATGGGCCTTTCTTCGGCGTATCATGAGGGAAATCTTGTTAAGATCTCAGTTGAACTGAGTGATAACATCCCTTCAAATTACGCAATTCTTTGATTGTGGAGCATATAAACAGAAGACTTTCATGATACAAGGATATTTGTTTCTGAAATATGCCTTTTAAAGAGGATGCATATAAAATAGACCTATCATTTGACAATAAATATTAGGACCATGGGGGGAGGCGTTGATTTGGGATTTTATCTTGGACAAAAAGCTAAAATTATGGAAGATGACTTTCTATTTAACTAATGAAATCATTGAAATTGTGTTTATTTTTAGAATAAAAATAATAACTAAGCTATTTATTTTTAAGGACTGCACATAATTTTTGAGCAAAATTTATAAAGAAAATTAGAAAATCTGTCAATATATATTTTATCTTGCAAGATGATATTAAGGAGGGTAATTGTGGAGAAACTATTTGGTTCTATCAGTTTCCCCAAATGCTTCTGTTAATCCTTTGATACCTGAAGCATTCTGTTTTGAAGTTCCTACTTATGGATTAACCAATGAGAGGTGGACCAACAAAAACACTGTTGTATGGTGAGAGATAGATTCTTAAATGCAAGGCAGGTAGAAGTGTCCATTAGTGGATATTTTCATTTTATGATGATTTTGTTTTCCTATACAACTTCATAGTAAGGTAGTGTTTTATAGCAGCTATTAAGCTGACTTCAAAGTCAGGAATACATTATTTGATTCAAATCTACCTCTGGCACATACTCACTGTATGAACCCTTGGCAATTTCCTTAACCCTTCAGTGTTCCATGTAACTATGTAAGATGCAGTCCAGTTATTGATCTACATTGGTAAATGAAGTTTACTCAAAGGGAATTTCCTATTTCAATGAAATCACAAATCCAAACATAAAACAATCTCCTAACCATGGAAAATGGAACACTGAATCTTCATAAAATGAAAATTACCCATACGGGTGACTTTTAATAAACAGAAGGAAAAGAATATAATTATATCACCCACACACTGGAATATTTTTCTTAAAGATATGGAATAAATCATTGGAGATAAAAGTGATAGGTATGCTTATATAAGATGTTTTGAAGAATACATTGATAAATCAATAACTTTTAAAAACAAACAAAAGGAGAAAACATTTGTAGTATATTTATCATTTAATACAAAATTCATTTTATGATAACTATTGCTTCAATATGCATTGTATAATATGCATTATTATACCTAATATAATTCATTCAAATGTTTGTGTGTGTAGGTTGTGTGTGTGTGTGTACTTTGAAAGATGATAGTAAAGATGATAATTTGTCAAAACCATTTTGCTTTATGAGTTTTCCCATGAAGCAAGTCAGGAAGGAAGGAAATTAGGAATAAAGAAGGAAGGAAAAGATAGAGTCGAAGATGGCAGAATCTGAATCACAAAACAAATAATAAGAAACAACTAGGAGAACTCATAGACTTTTCATAGTCCTCCTTCAGCATTTAACATTGCTGTTGATCAATGCTCCTTCTTGATACTTCTTTCTCAGTTTTCCAGACACTGCTTTGTTTTTCTTTTTTTGTTGTTTTGTTTTTTTTCTGGCAGGCACCCTACTAGTATGGTTGCACCTTCTCAGGTTCCCTTACTAGATCATCGTCCATTGCCTATCCCATATGACTGAATGTATGTTAAAGCTGTATCCTCAGGCTTCTCTGCTCTACTCTAGTTCCCCTTTAAGACTATAAGCCCAAGAGGAGCCACTCTCTTCCACATTTCTTTATACCCCCATCACTAATCACAGTGCCTGGCATATACTAGGTACTTAATCAATGTTTGTTGGTTGATCTATCTATACTCTTTCTGGGAGTCTCATTAGATCCTGTGAGGTCTAATATGTCTATGCATACAATTCTCAGATGTTAGATGTCTCTAACAGAATATTCCTCCCAAACTCTAGTCCTATATTTCCCATTTGCTCCTGAACACTTCAGTAGGCATCTCAAAGACATCTCAAACTCAGCATTGACCAAAACATCTCATTTTGTACCCTACTCCCCCATCTCAAATATTCATTTCTTCCTAAATTTCTTACTTCTGTGGAAAGTCCCTTCATTCTTCCAGTCACTCAGATCATCCCTCAGAGGCTTCCTTGACATTTTTACTATTCCATATACCCAATCTGTTGCTAAGCCTTATCAAGTTAGATCCCATAATGTAAATTGCAATTGTCACCTTCTCTCCAATCACATACATACTCACCCCTGGCTCAGGCCCCCATCACTTCCTACCTGAACTATTACAGTAGACTCCTACTTGATCCTTTTGCTTCAAGTCTTTCCTCTCTCCAATCCAGCACAGATTGTCACTATGCCAAGAATGCACTTGCTTTTCACCTCATTGAATCTCCCATTTCTGTAAAAGTTCATCTCTTATTTACACCTTTTAATAGAAGTCTCTCAATTCTCCTGGCAGGTTCCCCACCTCTGTACTAGTTAATAGTACTATCACCCAAGAATTTACTTAGTATTTAATTTGCATATACTTGTCTTTTACTTTTCTGTGTGGATATTGTTGTCTCTAATAGAATGTAAGCAGTTTGAGGACATGTACTGCTCATTTTCTGTCTTCTTATTTTCTGTACTAGTGAAGAGCTTGGCACATATAACACACTTTATATACTTCTTAAATGTATTATTTTCAAGTCACTACTGCGGGAAAAATAAAGTTTTTTATTAATTGATAGTTTTACTTATACTTTTTGTTAAAAGCATTTCCTTTTTCCTTTTATTAAAAGTCCATTTTTTCATTGGTGTTGAATATCTTCAAGCTGTTACCCCCTAGGCTGCTAAGTGTCCCTCACCTATAGAGCTTCAATAGCTTTGCACAGGTGATTCTTATATCTACTTGTCTGACCCTAACCCTTCTCCCAGTTTCCAGGTGGATTTGGAACTGAGAAGGCCTGCAGAGATAGGTTAGGTCGTATCCTTATTCCATATATGAAAAAAAAACCCTAGAGGCCAATGGAATTCTTCAATGTCATGATAATAGCAACGTCTGGGAATTTAGTTTGTAACTAAAATGTTTAGATCTTGCTTAACTGACGCTTGGTACTGAGTGTTCAATCTTAAATTCAGCGTGTCAAAAGCTTGAATTTTATATTTCCCAAAAATTTCTTCTTCTGTTACAGTTGCAGTTACCACCGTCTTCCCAGTCATATTGGCTTGCAGCCTAGCTGTTATCTGCAACTCCTCACTCTTTCATATTCATGTATCCACTCAGTCTTGAATTCTGATAATGTCTACCTTTTTGATATTACTCATATATGCCTCCTTCTGTCTTTTGACATTGCCACCACTATGATAAAGACCACCATAACCTTAAAACTAGACTGTTCTAACAGCCTACTGTTTGGTTTCTCCCAGTCAAGTCTCACCTCACTCTAATCAATTCTCTACATAGGTGTCAAATTGATTTTTTAAAGTGCAGACTGGTGTGACCATGTCACCGCTATTTAATCAACACTCGTGACCTCCTCCAGGATCAAATATAAAATACTCTGGCTTTAAAAGTCCTTCATAACTTGACCCTTCCTGTTCAGTCTTCTTACACCTAACTCCCTTTTTTCTACTTTGTGATATAGTGAAACTGGCCTCCTTGTTGTTTCTCATATGCAACACTCTACCTCCATAGTTTTAAATGTTTTGATTGACAATGACTATTTTTTTGCCTTTCTTTGTATCCCCAACACTTAGCACAGTGACTAATTCAAAATATGTTTAGTAAATCATTGTTGACTGATCAACTGATTGACAAAAACCCATGTAACTTTTGTCTACAATCCTAGACCTAAAAGTGAAAAATGTTCATTCTGCAAGGTAGTATTTCTATTTTTAAACATGGTTGAAAAATCCCTAATTATCTCTCTCTGTATATATATATATATGTATATATATGTGTACATGTGTGTTTGTATGTGTGTATATACAAACATACACACATACACAAATATACATACACACTATATATGTATGTGTATATATATATATATATATACACATACATATATTTGCTACTTTATACCCCATACTGTCAGTTGAATTATAAAACTATACTATTTTGCTGCACACTTGAATTTTCCTTCTTCTGGAACAAAAATGGCCAGGGAATCTTAAGCTACATAGTTAACATTTTTAAAAGATTCTTTTGTATAGTAAATAATTCCAGAAAACTGGATGTCTCATTTATTCATCTGCCTCCTCGTCTCTGACATTCCACAGCTACTGATAGAAGCCTGTGAGGGGGAAAAATAACATTAAAAAACGGCAAGGTACTTATTAAATGCATAACATAGTTTCAAAGGATTTGGAACTAAGAAGACCCTTAGAGATAATTTAGTCAACTCCCCTTATTTGCATGTGAGAAATCCCAGGCCTATGGAGATTAATGGACTTGTTCTATGTCGGATCTGAACTGTAATATATAACTTGAAAGATTCTCCTCTTCCTGCTGGTATCTTTGAAGAGGTAAAAAATTAATAATGTCACCTTCTCCCACCATCATTATACAGAATTCCTTACAATTATGTTTTTTTTTAAGTAAGTGATTTTTTTAAATTTTATTTATTTATAAATGTTCTACAATCACTTCCTTAAAATTAAGATTTTATACCCCCACACCTTCCCCCCCACCCCCTCCCTCCCCATGACAGCATACAATTCTGTATAGGTTCGACATATACTTTCCTATTGAGCATATTTTCACTACAGTGATTTTATGTAGTCACATTGACATAAGTGGAAGAAATCATATAACAAATCAAAACATAATACACTAAAACCCACAGACACACAAACATGACCTGCTACATTCTGCGAATGACTTCCATATTTCAAGAATTATGTTTTAATCATATAAATTAGATCTATATTATAGTGAACATTACTTTACTAGAGTTTGGAAACATTAGTTTAAATAAAATTATCTCTGAAGTCTACTAGGAATCCTTTCGTTAAAATAATAACAACTTTTTTCCCTGTGACATTTAAATGCACACCCATAGTTTATGCATAATGTCATTAATTTTAGGTCAGGTGATATAGTCTAACTTGTTATAGGGATAGAACTTGGATGTGTGATGCCAGATTCTAGTTTAAATTCTGTCACTTAAAGTACCTGCAAGACCTTAGCGAAGTCACTTCAGTTTCCTTTTCTGATAATAAAGAAAATAATTAAAAACCATTGGGTTGGTGGGAAAATTGAATAATTTAATAGAAAATTTTTAAAAATTATGAAATACTATTTAAATGCAAAGTAGCAACATATTTAAAAAGTAAATTCCAATTTTGTCTGCTAGTTTTACAGACAATTTTGTCTGCTTTTTTTGCAGTAATCTTTTATAGAGGATAACTAATGAGAATCCAAACACAAAATGTTTTGAATATTTGATTTTCTAAATGAAAACTTTTGAAACTTTTCTTCAGCAATTTATGAGTATAATAAAAACTGTTTTTGTGGTAGAGAAAGTCATCATATGCTGTATGTGTAATCCACAATAATGTATATTTATGTTACACTATTATATCTATACTATTATATCATATCATACTATTATATCATCATATTATAAGATTTTCAAAATGCTGTCTTCTCAATTACCCTTTTTTTGGGAGGCAGGACTAGTGTTATGTCCTTAATTTTACAAAGGAGAAAACTGATACTGTTTTGTTCCAGTTAGATAACTATTAAGTGTCATACCCAGAACAATGATGTTCAGAAGTATTCCATTGAAACTCCAAGACCAGAAATATTCTGATTACAGTCATTTTTCACTATGCTATTATTGCATAGAAAAGAAAATAATTCTCACATGTATATGCTCTGTAGGTATTGATTTTAAAAAAGGCATTTATTGTCATTGTTTCTCACAGTCACTATGCAGTTTTATATGCAAAATCAAACTTGGAATTTCATCTTTTGAAATCATTAAGTTAATCCACTTAAGATGGTTATTAGCACTACAGTGTTTCCTGACAATAGTATCAGCAGTCACTGGACAGTTCATTTGGCTGCTTCCATTCATTAAGACATTTCAGATTTGCCTTTGTGCTTGGATTACTCAAAAACAGCTTTTCCTGTAAATTCATGCCTGGCATGAATTACATCCTCAATGAGGCATGTTATAAAGCATTTGGATTAGAAATAACAAAGTTACCACCATATGTCATCACTTTTTTTCTCATTATACATTATAGAGACCGAGTTGTAACACCTTCCTAAATTTTATAACTGCAGATTTTGTAACATTTGCACATGTGTGTCTTTTTTGGATAGTGACATGTGACCAAAGATGAGAAAGAGAATGCTTTTTAAAGTGGCCTGTGTTACAGCTTGGTAAATTTTAAATCTGGTGGTTTTTGACCTTTCTCTTCTCAATTTTTTTCAAGAATTCTACCCATGACAACTTTATCATAAAGATAAGACAAGGGTCTTTCCTCAACCTGAGGGAAAAAAATGAGTGTTCTAATTTTCCTGACTGTAATTCTACATGCTTGTGCATAACTAAGACTACATACACACTCAGACACACATACACATTCCTACTATATATATACATATGTGTGTGTGTGTGTGTGTATACACACATATATGCATGTATATACATATACATGTATATGGGTATGCATATACATATGTATATATATATGTGTGTGTGTGTGTGTGTGTGTGTGTGTGTGTGTGTGTGTGTATGCACCTGCTTATTGTAGCATGAGTAAATGGACAGAAGACTTGACCTGAAATCATTTCATATTGTTTTTCAGGATGCTCTAAGGAAAGAGCTTGAGGGGAAATTATGGGAGAAGAGAAAAACATTAGAGTAACTGGCAAAAAGCAGCTTAGGTTACTGAGAACCTGGTTTGATGAATATCCATATGTGTGCTGCAGGGCTTGGCACTTTGCAAACAAGTTAAACAGGCCTAATCATTTCCTTCTAGGATCTTGGTTTATTTGAAAGCTTCAATGTAAACCACTCAGGCTTATTATCCACACACATGTCATTCCTGTTGTGCCTTAGCCATGTGAATCTAGGAACTTCTACTTCCCACCTTGTTCTCTGTGGTACAGGTTCTCCTCTGCCCAGATGGGCTGAAATGAGAGACTGAAAAGAATTCACCCCTGGGAACAAAGCCATAGCCTAATCCACTGGGGCATGTTATCTGATGTTTTCAGCTATCTGCTCCAATGCTCCCCTCCACTGGTGTGAACAATCAAGATTTGCCTGTAACATATAAGGAAATTCCAGCAAGGCTTATTTTTCTCTTTATCCCCATCTGGTGTTGGTTGGCAAGAAAACAGGAGTAACACATTTCAGTTGGCTAATTACATCAAATGAACTCTTGAGACTCACATAAAATCAGAGCTGAATTTATGTTGCTGCAAATCTACAGTGCTGGAAGGATTTGTTGAAAGAAATCTATAAAGGAGAAAAAAGAGGATGATATTTAAAATGAAAAGGGAGAAGGATATTGAAAAAAGATATTCATCAGACAATTATTCTCTTAAGTTATCACCAAATCTTGTTTTTTTCCATGATTATTACAAAGAAATTATTTTGCAATCTTTCATACCTTCCATCTAAAGAACACATGCAAATGTAGGTGATAGAAAAGGAAAAGTATCAATAAAATTTCTCTTAAGAACATGGTCAAGAAAATTTATTCTTGACATCTAACTTTTCAGAATTCAAAGAAAATATGACTGTAAACATACACAGAATAGGTGGTGATGACAGTTTTTTGGCATGATTGGAGAGCTCTATGAAGATACTCCAGTTATGATAAAAGAAAATTGTCTTCTCCTAATCTAATGATTCTTGAAGCACCTGAACAGAGAATAAATTGTTTTTATGTTACTTTTTATTTTTTTTTTCTAAGAATGAGAGACTTAAGATATAAATATCCTTGAGAAAAAAAAAGGGAAACTACTAACTGAAATTCATGCAAATAAACTTTTGCAGATTTAGGAATCCATCAAACACTTTCCTGAAGGTTTTTTTAAATTTTTTTTTGTTTGGGGGATGGGGGTTTGTTTGTTTGTTTTTGTGAGGACAGAGTGGTTAAGTGGAAAATGCATTGGAAGATGAATCAGAAAAGCTGGGCTGTAGTCTAATTAGCTACTTATTAGTTACTAATTAATTTTTAAAAGTTGTTGATTCTTTTTTGAACATCAGTTTTTTCACTTTGTAAAATTCAAACAATTATGTTCAACAAATATTAATGTAGCAATGATTGTGAACAGGGTCTAACGCTAGGTGCTAGAAGAAATCCTAATGTAAATTAGATGTTTTTTTCCTTCTGTGGAACTTTTAGTATCATAGATGAAAATGATATGTAAACAAATAACTTTAATACAACATAAGACATGATCATTGCATGAGATATTTGTAAGAAATGTCCTATGTAAGAGAGCGAGGGCATTATTAACTGGGCTGGTCTAAGAAGGAGTGCTCTGATTTAAAGCATGATTATGAATTCAACAGATGAGATAGAAAAAGGAGATTCTAATCATAGGAATTGCACTTGACAATGACAAAGGGAGAGCTGCTTTGGGGTGACAGTAAGTATTCCCATGAAGCGGGAATACAAGGTATGACAAGGAGAGGTAGTAAAGCGGCAGCACAAGGGTGATAAGATGCCACTAGCATTATACCTAGGTATAATGTGAAATACACACTATTGGAAATAGAAAGTTGTTAAATGGTGTTAGGAGAGGTATGATTAGGAGAGGTATTGGAAAGGAAGATTAGCCTGATTTGCATAAAGGTTAATTTAATGGGAGAATAGGGCAGGGCAGTTAATCAATCACCAAACATCTGTTTAACACTGAGAGCAGATAGGTTGTACAGTGGATAGATTCCCCAACCCTGGAGTCAGGAAGACTTATCTTCATGAGTTGAAATTCAGCCTCAGATAATTAATACCTGTGTGACTCTAAGCAAGTCACTTGGTCCTGTTTGCCTCAGTTTCCTTATCTGAAAAGGACCTGGAGAAGGAAATGACAAAGCACTTTGCCATGAAACCCCAGATGGAGCCATGAAGAGTTAGATACAACTGAAAAATGACCGAACAGCAATAACATGCTACACACCGTGCTGAGCATTGTTAAAACAAATACAAACAGAAAGAGAAACAGCTCCTACTGTCCAGGAGCATACAATTTAATGGGGGGTGGGGGGATAAGGCATCAAAAGGAGTTAGAAGAATTAATGGCATCCAAGGGGTCATAGTAGAGAAACTCCTATGGAAAAAAAGTCACCAGTGCAGCTTAAAGAGAAATGAGAATATGTTCAAAAGACCCAACCAATCAGAAGGAAAAGTCATAGGGGCCATAGATCTACCCCAAGTATGAAGTAGTACAGAGGTGGAAGAACCTTCCAGAATGTATGGTAGTGAAAGTCCTATGTAGATGCTGAATTATTTACTCTTGAAGCAAGTGCAAGATTCACATATAATAGCCAGCCTGTTATTAAATTAAATTTGTCTATGTGGGTGGATGCTTTGAAAACCCAAAGAAGAAGATGAATGGAAGAAAGATTAGAAAGGAAAAATCACCAGGTCATGGTCATGGATTGGCTATACAATGTCAAGTAAAGGGAAAAATACAAGACAAAAATGAGATTTTAAATATGGTAGGTGGCATCAATGGTAGTATCACTGACGAGAGAAAGAGTCACTTTGAACAAGATCATATGAAGGTGTCAGCATAATATCAACATGTCCTGAAAGCTGAAGATATGGTGCTCAAGGTCAGAAGAGGTCAAGCCTGGAGGTAAATATTTAAAAATTAGCTTATAAAAAATTAGGTGAAAGTGGAAGAATAAATGACATTGGCAAAGAAAAGAGGTGAGAGATTAAGCAATTTTAAGGAGTTGGAAAGAGAAAGAAGTTAGTGAAGAAAACATGGAACGATAGAACACAGAAGTAGAAGAGAAAATGTTAGAATTCCTTGTTTTAACGGCAAAGGAAGAAAGTATTAAAAAGGGCGGTGTGTTATAAGTATAAAAAGCTCAAGTGCAATCAAGGATAATTAGGATTATACAAAAATAGAGAAAATAATTCCTTTTCTGCCTAACTTACAGTAATCTATGTAAAGAATTTTACAACTGCAAACCACCATGTGAATGAATTTTAATTCTTACTCCATAACGAACAATGAAAAAGTCTGGTGATACAAGACACTCAAAGAAATGAAAGGATGATGAATTTGTAATCAGGGTACCTTATTTTGAACCCTACTGCCACATACTAATTGTATCATCTTGGGCAAGTCACTTAATCCTCCTACGTCTCAGATTGATCATCCATAAAACGATTGGAGCTTGATTTGTACTTCTGAAGTTTCCTTACAGCTCTACATTTATGACCTCATGACTCTCCATATAGCACACAGAAGCATAGAAAGACATGAAAAACTGAATTTGAGGCTTCTGAGACCTGTTTCACTGTAACTGCTTCTTTGGTTTTAAAAAGGAACAAAATCTTATTTTAATATTTTTATCAAGGGTAACAATAGCACTCTCAGGTTTAAAAAGTATTTTTCTCAAAACTAGCCTATGTAATGCAAAGTGCAAATAATATTTAGTCCCATTTTACAGATGAGAAAAAAAAATCAAAGACATGACGTGACTCCCCCCACTCAAGTCTGCATAGTTAATGGCAAAGATAAAACTAAAAAGATTTTCTGACTCCAAATTTAGTACTCTTTCCATTGCCTTATAGCTTTTTCTTCAACTCAACCAGTCATTAATCAGAAGTCATTCAGCTTGGGAGTAACAGCAAAAACAGAAATCATTTTAGCATTGATCTATTGAAATGTCATTGAGACTTAGGGCATTATTTATAAATAAGATGTAGTGGAGTGTGATTGTTTTTTTAATAATGGATTAATTCCACTCCTAAGGATATAGTGGACGTTAGTGTGTATTTTTCTTATTTGACTACTTGCAGAAAGTTCTCACTCTACCTTATCCAATAGTTATTTTGGGACTCACAAGATTATCCAGAACTAGTCACATCCTTCGCTGTGATGCACTACTTAAATCGTTCACTGATTATTTCCTTGGGAGAATTGTATAAGTGGTATTTTACTGCTTCCATGAATATATAACAATGCTATTTCCTTCTTTGGTGCACAACTCAGCCTATCCATATCTTCTTATATTATGTAATTCTTGATTATTTCATTCCATAAATCATCGAAAAAATTAGCTATTATATATCATTTTTTTTCAGAGTGGAAAACTCCATCAGTTCTATCCTGGTGAGGGACACATTAATGTTTCCTGCCTATAAGCAGAGAAGTGGTGAACTATAGATGTGGAATGAAACTTAAATTTGTAGATATGGGCAATGTATTGATTCATTTTCTTGAACTGCCTTTTTTTTTTTTGACTAGGGAGGGATCTATTTGGAGGAGAATAGGTAATTAAAAAGTAATCGTGTTGTTTAAACAGAAAGTTAAAAAGCATCAATTGATTTTTAAAATAAAAGTTGTATGGTTTGTCCTTCATTCTTAAAGAAGACTATGACATCTGGGAGATGATGATAAGACTTGCAATTGACTTTGATTTCAGTGAGGGTAGTGTGTTCATCCTTTGTTGCCAAAGAAGACCACGCCATCAGAGAAATAATGACATGACTTGCACTTGACTTTGTTTTGAGTGAGGAAGGGCTGTGCAGGTCACCAGTCTCACGTCTCCTCCAGAACCATCTGAATCCAGTGACCAGATATTCATCAGGAGGACTGGAGATGACTCAGGATGAGGCAATTGGGTTTAAGTGACTTGCCCAAGGTCATATAGCTAGTGAGTGTCAAGTGTCTGAGGTAAAGGACTGCAAAGTCACCAGTGTCACATTTTCCTTCTAAGACATCTGAGTCCAGTGGTCAGACATCAGTCAGGAGAGATCTAATAAAGGCTACCATGTTTTAAGAGAAAAAATTTTACTTGAAATATCACATACTATAATTGAGAAATAATAGTGATACATAAATATAAAAATGTCAATGAATTAAAAGTAGAAATCAAATCAGATTTACTAAGAGATATTATGGATTTAAATTTTAAAAATAGTTTTAATTAAAATATCTCATTTTTGTTAGAATTTTCCCAAGAAAGAATCAAACTCTACTTGACAAAAAATAAATTTTAAAAATGTATTATGATAGATATATAGATAATCCACAAATGAATAATAGATGGTCTATATCATATAAAGAATGGATATAGATATAAAGATAATCTAAGCATGTTAAGATGCTTGTATGTGTTATTTTAGCTATTATCACTGTATGTCACACCTAAGGAATTTATAAATTTCTTTATATATTTCTAGCTGCATAAAAAGTGTAATATAAAATACATTAAAGTTCCACTAAAATTCAAAAACTGAAATAAATAAAATAATTACATATAATTCCACATATCAAGCACAAGATTGTCTTGGCGAGGGGTAGTATTTAGATTTCATCGATGAGTAAGGACACATCACTGGAAAGAATGGCAAGTCCAGGATCCTGAAGGAGCTACCTTTCAAAAAAGAATGCTAGACATCAGGTACTGTAGCAGTTGTGTATGTGTGTGAGGGTGGGGGAGGAAAGGTGGAGTAGCTCAGGCTACATACTAATTTTTATTCCTTTCAATTACAACTTTCCAATAGGGGTCATTGTAGTCATCAGATTAAAATATAATCCAGCTCTTTTCAGCTTTCTGACAGAAGTTAATGGATGAATTCTGAATAATTAGTAGCCCTATTTAATGCAGCTGATTTGCATGAGTTGCCTATGCATGAAATACTAGAACTTATGTTGAGGACATTTTTTTTATTACATTTTTCAGGCAGACTGTTCTTTATCTACCTCTCCCTCATCAACTCTCCTCTCTCTTCGCCTCTTTCTCGCTTCATTCTTTCTCTCTGTCTCTCTCTGCATTTGTTTACACACAGTTTAAAAAGCTGTTAAAGTTTAAAACTCCACCAAGAATTTTACGGTGCTTTGTATGTGACATATAATATATGTATGTATAGTTTTTTATTAATTTATTTAATGAAGGACTCAAGACAAAAGGAATGCTAAAGAATAACTTCTTTAAAATTCAAACTCTTTAAAATTATTACTGTCTAATTCAAAAGCTATGGAAATGGAATTCTGGATGATTCAGATGTGCTACTTAGGTAATTTTTTATTTGGAGTCATAAGCATTCTACTGGAACTGCTTCCCTGCATTCACCTGTGGCTTCCTAATTCCCAAACCCTTGGTATTGTCACACTGGTTTTCCTCCTTGCACTCACTACACCCTTTAACATGACTTGTTTTTCAGTCATGTTGGACTTGTCATGAGCCTATTTGGAGTTTTCTTGGCAAAAAGAATGAAGTGGATTGCCATTTCCTTTTCCAATTCATTTTACAGATGAGGAAACTGAGACAAACTTGGTTAAGTGACTTACCCAGGGTCACATACCTGGTATCTGAGACCAGATTAGAACTCAGCAAGATGAGTCTTTCTGGTTCCAAGCCCAGGGCTCTATCCACTGTACCACCTAGCTGTCCAGTAACACTGCTGACCATCCCTTAAATAAGGAATTGGAATCAGTTAATCCTGAAGAATTTCTTAAACACCAGGAACTCTGACAAATTTCATTGATGCAAAGACAAAAGGGAAACACATCCTGTCTTGAAAGAACTTGCTTGTTTTAGCAAGGAGAGATATGTTTTCTACATACACATGCATGCACACACACACATAGCATACATATGCACACACACATATATATGCAAAACAGATACAAAAGAATGAGGAGAGACACTAGGAGACAGCGGAATTATACTATGCTTGTATTATGTTTAAGAGTATTAAAAAGTGTGTTCTGTTCAACAATTCAATAAAGTAGATAATAGGACATATTCTAATTTTACAGATGTGAAAACTGAGACTGAGAGGTCGACTTGCCCATGATCACTGTACCGGTAATTCAGTTCTGGAGTAGTGCATCTGTGGCACTAGTTCAGGTCAAAGAATCATAGATTTAGAAGTGGAAGTAACTTTAGAGGTAATCTAGGCATATATCCTTATTTTATAGAAAATGAAGGTGGCATTCAGAGATGTTAAGTACCTTTCCAGGGGTCTTACCTGTAGTATGTTCTATTGACTGGACTTCAAGCAATTACCTTTTCTAGGGTAATGCTTGACAGAGTGTAGAGGGAGGGAGGGAATAAATAGAGAACAAAAGTATTTGTCAAATACGTCATATCAGTCAGTAACCCAACTGAGTGCTGGGGTTAATCAAAACCAAGAAATCAAAGTGGTCCCAACTCTCAAGGAGCTTAGATTGAAACATGGGAAATCAAAACACAAAGAAGAGTTGAAAATAGATGGAAAGTGGGAAAGCTAATAGCAGATTGTGATCAGGTGGCCCGTATGGCTATGGAGCAGACAGGTGTGGTTGTTGTGAAGCAGAGTAGAAAATAAACCAGAATTGGAGGTTAGATCATAGAGGCAAGATGATAGAATCATGTATTTTAAAGCTGGAAGAGGCCTCCGCAAAGGTAATCACAGAAAATAAGATGGAAATAATGGTGTTATTATGAGATCTTAATATGCTGACAAAATGCAAGCCACCCATGTACTTACATGTGAAAATTTCCTTCATTAAATTTTAAGGAGAACCTCTAAGGAAAGTCTTTAAGGAAAAGATTGGTAAGACCCAAATGGCTGTTATGAGAAAAGGAAGTAGTGGGGAGAAAATATAACTCTCATCCAAATTCTATCATTAGTCATGATGTTTCACATAGTAATCATAGTAGAGTCCCTTCATTTAAATAAATGAAGAAACCAGAAGGGGCAAGTGACCTACTTAAGGTCACAAAGATATTTAAGAAATAAATATGGGATTCCAGGTTTTCTGGTTAAAAATCCCCCACTCCTTCCACTGTTGCCTACTGCTGCTACCCCATACACAATATTGTGCTTAGTACTGGGCAAGGTATAAAGTTTAAATAGAGTAACATCCCTATCTCTGGATTCTACCATTGTCTTCGTTCAGTTGCGTTTGACTTTTCATGACCCTACGTATCATATTGTCCATGGAATTTCCTGGCAAAGATATTAGAGTGGTTTGCCATTTCCTTCTCCAGTGAACTAAGGTAAAGGCATTTACAAAATTGGAGTAATCTTTTAAGGTTTACAAAGTGTTCAGCTTATTATTGTATTTATTCCTCACACAAACATATGGGAGGAGGTGCTATTATGATGCTTATTTTTACATATTAGAATACTAAAGCCTAGAAAATATAGGAGACTTCCTTAGGGTCAATCACATTGTAAGGGTCTGCTGATGGAATAGAACTCAGGCCTCAATGACTGCTAATCTAGTAGTCTATCTCCTGTGCCATGTCACTACCAGACAGCAATACACCATAAACCATGAGAACAATGTGTGTCAACTTCTATATTATAAGGAGTTATAAAACAAAGTGATAAACACCTTCTAGTCAATCCTAGTGATACAGGAATCCAAGGCAGGTGCGACCTTTTTATTCTTCCTAGCCACCTCCATAAAAGTGAAAATCCAAGCTCATCTGACTGTCTTGATTTTTTCCATTACATGGTGTTCCATCCTGTCCCCATGTCTTTCCATCAACTGTCATTCATAGTTGGAAAACTCTCCTCTTTTACCTCTGCTCTTTTCAATCCCTAGATCCCTTGAAGTCTCTGGTCAAGGATTATCACAATCTAGATATCATTCATAATTTCCCCAGGTGTTAAGATAACTCTTCACCATCCAAATTATTTTCTTAATGGGAGTGGGTAGATTTTGGTTCTCCCAACCAGTGAGGTAATCACAGAAAATAAGGTCGAAAAAAGTAGGTGCTATTATGAGATCTTAATATGCTGACAAAATGCAAGTCACCTATGTGTCAATGTGTGAAAATTTCCTTTATTAAATTTTAAGGAGAACCTTAAGGAACATCCTTAAGGAAAACATTGATAAGACTCCCAGATGGTCCTTACTAGACAAGAAAATAGTGGGGAGAAAAATAAAACTCTCATCCAAATTCTATATTAGTTGTGATGTCTCACAGCAAAACTATCCAACCAATAGGAGATACAATTGGAATTTGGGAAAGTTAAAGATATAATTCAAAGCTCTTCCTACTCATACGGACTTGGGTCAAGTCTCATTTGAAATGAGGATAATGATGCCTACGTTGAGATATTTTAAAGGGGCTAATTAGAGATATTGATGGATATAGAGGAGTTTTGAAATCTAGAAAGCATAAAAAAGGAAGATATTAGAAGTAGGAACAAAGAAATTTACAACAGTAATGAGCAATCAGCTGCTTAAATCCTCCCAATTGGAAAATTTATTATTCACCCATGAGAATACTTCTATGTGTGCACAAATGCTTATTATTAACTTTTGTATGACATATGTGATAAGTGCTGTACGAGTGTTTCTCAGACAGGAGTTCGGATTAGTACTGTTTTCTTTTCATTTTTTAAAAAACAAATTTCAAATGCAATCAAGTGGGAAAGGGACCAAAATAATTGACATAGTTTTCAATTAGACGTATAAAGAAATAGTAACTAAAGAGCCTGTGATCCTAGACAGAGTGCTGGAATTGGAGTCACAAATATTTTGATTCAAATCCTTCCCAAGCTACTAGCAGGATATTCATTAATAAGTCTCTTAATCACTTTTTTCAGTTACCTTATGAGTAAAATAGAGGGGTAGGATTAAATGGCCTCTGAGGTCCCTTCTACCTCCAACTTTATGATCCTATAAATGTAATGGGCTTTTCTCAGTTCCTATCCTTGTGATTTCTACAGCATTTGACACAACCATTTTTTCTTCCTGAATATTCTCTCCTTTGTGTTCTTTTCAGTAATTTTCTCTCTCTTGGTTAGCCTCATACCATTCTGTGCTCCTTCACTCTTATCTCCTTTGCTAGACTATCAGCATGTTATGCCTCTTAACTGGGAGTTTTCTCCTGTGTTCTGTTCTTTTTTTTATTATTATTATTTTTAATAAATTTATTTATTTAACTTTTTATATTCATTTTCACAAGATTTTGGGTTCCAAAATTTTCTCCCCATTTGTCCCCTCCCCCCTCCCCAATACACTGAACATTCTAATTACCCATATCACCAGTCTGCCCTCTCTTCTTTCATCTCTCCCTTCCCTTACCCCATCTTCTCTTTTGTCCTGTAGGGTCAGATAACTCTCTATTCCCCATTACCTGTAGCAGAACAACACTCAACAGTTGTTCCTAAAACTCTGAGTTCCCCCATCCCTCCCTCCCCACCCATTCCCTTTGGGAAGGCAGGCAATTCAATATAGGACATACCTGTGTAGTTTTGCAAATGACTTCCATAATAGTCGTGTTGTGTAAGACTAACTATATTTCCCTCCA
>CM053771.1:369177304-369272683 GCA_028658325.1 Potorous gilbertii | reverse complement strand
ATAACCTTCTATGGTCTTAGTTTTTTTCCCTTTTCTGGGCATTTTCCCAGCCAGTTACTTGACTTCTGAGAGTCCTCTCCACTCCTGGCCTAGGTCAGCCCAGCTAGTGCTTGGGGTCTGAGATTCAAATGCTGCTCCCCGGCCTCAGGGCTGGCCTGGCTGCTATTCAATGGGAGCTTATCTTCTGGTGCTCAGGTGGGGGCAGGGCTGCCTCTCAGGCTCAGTTCCCTCAGGGGGTTTATGCAGAGACCTTTTATAATGGAGCTGCTGCTGAGCTCCTGCCTGCTCTGGGAGCCTCTGGACGCCTGCTGCCGCTGCAGCTGCTGCTGCCACCACCACTGCCTCCTGAGGGGGCCTGAGTCCCAGAGACATCCCGTTCCCCTCTCAGCCCATCTCTCTCACTGAGCTGTGTGTCTGTGGGTGGAGGGACCTTCGCACCTGCTGGAGATTCTGTCCCTGAAGCCTGCTTGGATCTGCTCGCTCCTCTCAGTGCTGGGTGGCCAGGGCAGGGGAGGGCTCCACTCCCCTCTGGTGTGCAATGAACCTTTGGGATCAGTTTTTCATGGCTCTCTGGAACGGAAATCTCCTTCACTGTGTTGCTGCGTGGCTTCCACTGTTCCAAAATTTGTCTAGAGTTCTTTTTAGAGGAAATCCATGGGCTGTGGGTTCGGAGCTAGCATAGGTGAGTCTTTCTACTCGGCCATCTTGGCTCCAGCCCCAGAACTCCCTGTGTTCTGTTCTTAACCCATTTCTCTTTTATCTCTATTCTCTCTCCCTTGATTATCTCATCAGTGCCCATGGGAGATTCAGTTGTAATCTCTTTTCAAATAACTGTCCAAGACATAAAGTTATAGACAGACAGACAGACAGACAGATAGATAGATAGATGATAGAGATATAACAAATGTAAATAAAGAGAGATTAGATGCATATGGAAACATAGATACAAGCAGATATAGATAAATTTAGATACAAAGTTTGGTCACTAATTGGATATGTTCTTTGAGCAAGAATAAGGGGTCGAAGATGACATCAGGATCACAAAACTGGATGACTGGATGTATGGTGGTAACCTACAGTAACAGAGAAGGTTGGAAGAGCTTTGTGAGTTTTGTTCTAGCAAGGTTGAATTTGAGATTCCTATGGGACATTCATTTGAAAAATCCAATAAACCATTTGTGTTGTGCAGCTAGAACTCAGGAAAGGAAAATTAAAGTCCTCTCTCTCTCTCTCTCTCTCTCTCTCTCTCTCTCTCTCTCTCTCTGTCTATCTATATCCATAGATGTATATATGATAGATATAAATAAACCTATACTATAAAAATATATATCAATATAAAGCTATATAATATTTATACTGTGCTGTATACTGTAGTGTCCTTACTATATGTATATATAGGGATATTTATGTATCTTTATACCCTCTCTATATAGATTTCTATAGACATCAGTCATGTAGAAAGATATCTTTATATGTAGGCATACCAGTAAATAGATTATATATATAATATATATATATATATATATTATATATGTATGCGTATGTACATATGTGTATATACGCATACATATACAAAGAGAAAGAGATGGGTCTTTGTAACTGATGTGTTGTGTATATGTGTGTGACTGTGCACATGAGAATATATATATTTGTGGTGTGTGTGTGTGTGTGTGTGTGTGTGTGTGTGTGTGTGTGTGTGTATAAACCGATTTAATCTTTTCTTCCCCTGAGCTCTAGCCCCATATCACCAATTTCTTTGTAGTATTTTGAATTGTATATCCCATAGGCATATGAAATTCATTATATCCAAAGCAAAACTCATTCATCCATCCCTCTTCCAAACCTCCATATTACTGAGAAGAGAAACACCATCCTTCCCATCATCCAGGAATGATACCTTGATCATATAAATGACTCCTTACTCTTGTTCAAACAATTTATCCAATCAGTGACCAAATCTTACACTTTTTCTATGACATATCTCCTTTTTTTCTCCACATGTCCCTCTCTCTCCACTCACACAGTTGTCAATCTATTCAGATCCTCAGTATCTCTCACCTTACCTATGATTGTTTCGAGTCTCTCTCCATTCTACTAAATCCTCTATATAGCTGCCAGAGTTATTTTCTAAAGCACAGATTTCACCACCTACTCCTTCTCATCAAACTGCAATGGCTTCCTGTAATCCCTAGGTTCAAATATTTACTTGACTTACAAGCTGAAACTTTTCTATCATACCATACTTTAAACAAGGTATTCTTTTCTATTGCTCAGCAGTATTGTACTGCTTGCTGGACAACTCTACTTTTGCATGAATTCTTCCCCAGTCTTGGAAGGCTTTCTGTCCTAATAATCATATTCAGTTCAAGTGCTATCTTCTTCATTAAGTTTTCAATATCCCTTCAAATTACTAGCACCTTCCCCCTCCAATTCTGCCTTAAATCTGTTTTGTATGTACCTTGCATGTTCCTTTTTATATACATGTTCTCTCTCCCCAATTAGACCATAAGATCATTTAGAGAAGAGATGTTTTTGTTGTGTTTTCTTGGCCTGTTTTTGTATCACTACTGCCAAACATAGTGCCAGGTACATAATAAGCACTCAATATATGATTTTAAAATGAATTTAATGATAAGAAATGATGAACACATAATGCATTTAATAATTTAACACATTAATTTTTATTCAACTAATAATAATTTATTGAGATTGAAAGGTCAATGAAGGGCAAGGCTACATGATGTAATTAAATGTTCTTTCAAAGGGATAGGGAACAGATACTGCACAGATGATTGACAAGCTTTTCCAAGGGGATGGGATGGAGGACTACCCAGATTGATTATAAGTAAAATGTCCTTCTCTGTATGACAAGTGAGCAGGAATAGGAGACAGTGTTATTGAGTGTATTTTGGTGTTAGAGGTTTTCAAACTTTACTTCTAATTTAAGCATTTATTTAGACAACAAATTGGAAAGTCTATAGGATCTTCCTCAATTGCATCAGGGCCATGATTAGAATCAGGGCATAGAAAGAAAACTGGGTTCAAAGAATAGAGAAAACATACCACAAAGGGTGTGGTGATAAGGAATTTACATCACCAATGTGAAGAGCCCCTTGAGTGACCTAATCATAATATCTATGGAAGTGCTTAGTGTTTAGACCTTGAAAAGTTGATCAATAGTGATGTACTGGACACAGCATTTTGAAAAAAGGTGTTGGGCACTTAAATTTATATCACTCTTGACACTATCCTCTTCTTATTAAAAAGGAAAAAAAATAGTATTCTGATGGGATGATGTGCTAGTATTCATATAGTTAAAATTATTTAAGGTTTTTATTTTCTAATTTAACAACCACAATGAGATTTTTATAGGCTTTGGGAAAAAAAGGTTTCCCCTTAAACCCTATTACTATTCTGCCTATGCCTCTCTTACTTAACATTCATTCTCCCATTGTCCAGTACTATCTCTCCTCCAGCATGCACCTACAAAATGACATTTGAGTTTGTAGAAGGATAAAAATAAGTGAAAAAAATAGGGATGGTTTGTGCAGAATAGGAAGAGAGAGTCCAAGGTATGATATTCCAGGGCGATTTGTAATTGATGATGAGAGGATCATATGTAAAATCACTAATTCCTATATGTAGGTACTATTCTCCCCTTCCCTTGTTCTTCTCAAATCCTGATTCTAACTCATAATTCTATGCCATAGTGTATGAATGTCATAAGCACATACAAGTCACTCTTCCCAATCCTTCCTTACTTAAGGCTGGTGAAGATTATAAGTAGAGTAGGGATGGAAGGACCCATTAGGATTGAATTTCTTGTAATAAATTTTCCTTGCACAACATAGATAATTCAAAAATGTTTGTTGAATTGCATTGAAATGGCTAAAAAATAAACATCATATTATAACATCAGGTACCATTTTTTATCATTATGCATAAATCCAAAACTTGGATAACTGAAAAATAAAGTCTGCAATTATCTTTTAACAACCTGGCCTTGTATTTAGATACATCTAACTATGGAACATATATGCAAATGTTATTATGATTTGATATTAACCTTTTTCTAATTAACTTATTCCTATGAAAATATCAAACTGTTGTTTTGAGGCTAGAAGTACCTCTACTGAAGACAGATTTCTAATTTTGAGGCTGTTAGCTTGATAAACATGTTTGTTGTTACCATGGATATGTGTGGGTATTTAACAAACTTCTCAGTGAGATCCGTCAAATGAAAGTGGCTGAAGGCATTATGAGTTTCAGTGAGAACATAGCAATGCCACTGTCTTGTAGAACAATTTAATGATTGCTATTTACTCCACCAGAGAAATGTATAATTAGTACAAGATAAATTAGACTGGAACTTTAAAAATTACAGCTGATGTCAAGAACTGTGAGATTCATGTCTTGGAAAGATGCCACATACTCATAATGAGAAAAAAAATTCCTTTAGTGACATCCCTATTCTCTTTAATTATCAAGGAAAGTGCTAAGTATTTTTTCTGTTGATGTGTTCATTCTTTTCAAATTTTAATTCACTTCCACATACCATCAAAATTCAAGCTAAAGGGAAAATCACCATTGTAGACAGTTAAATTAGCTTTATTTGAATGTCAAAAAGCCAGCAGATGTTCTCTTGAGAGAGAATGAAGGTGGGAAAGCAAAATAAACAACTCAGCCTAATCTTGACTTCTTAGGTTCCACCACTTGCTTCTGTCTTAGTGATCATGTATTGTTTCCCTTTCCCTTAGCTCTCCTGGAAAAGGCCTATTTAATGGCTAAGAGTAAGCTGTATTTGGGGAATTGAGCACAGTTGTTAAGCCTTTCATAGAAGCCTTGGGCTGTTCCCTTTGTTCTAAATCTCAGTTACAAAGAGGTAATTAATGAGTATGAAAGCTTCTAAAATATTTTCCATTATTTACTAGATGCTAAGCTGAGTTAAAAGCCTGTGTCTGCCTATGATCGTGGCCTGGAACAAAACAGACAGATCAGTATCATATATAACCAGGAGATGCTTCCACCGCTCTACCTCTTCAGCCTCATGCCTCTCCAGAGAAGCGATATTGAGAAATGTATTGTACTGAATCACCGAGTAAATCTGGTGATTTAGTTGGCTTCCTACAAATGGGAGCGATAAGAGATTTCAATCTCTGATCTATATTTTACTTGAATTGCATTGTCGCACTTTGCAGAAATGAAAGTAGGAGGAAATGTATGAAATAAGATCAGATATCTCATTTGTCTTCAAGCCAAAGGACAAATTAAAGATAGTTTGTCTAAACAGAGTGCCTGCTTGGGTTCATTATAAGCATTTGCTTCTCATTTTAGTGCTCATTTAAGGCTCTCTAGAAAGTCTTAACTCAAAGCTATTCCAATATTAGAATCTGGAGGCTGTACTTAATGCAATAAATCATCAAATTACATAAAAGATCAATGCTAATGACCTTTTTGACTAATTTTAGAGTATTACAAGGTGAAGAAAATATTCCCTGGAAGTCTATTGCTCACCTATTAGCTTCTTTTGGGATGCCAGGTTCTTATTTAATGCCACCCCAAAAAAATAGCAGTTTAGTACTAGACAGCTCAGACCACAAATTTTATTTTATTTCTTTATTCTACTTGCTACCTTTTTATGCCCTTGACCCCAAGAAAAATGAACATGTTGTAGTTCCAGTGAAAGTATCCTAGGCATATAATGTCCACAAACCTGTTATTTTTTTCTTAATTTTTCAAATATATGCTAGTTATATTGAACTTGCCCAGAGGTATTTCCTATTGGCCTTGAATCTTGCAAGCTACCCTTTGAATTTTCAGAAATAAGGAGAGATGATCAGTGAGTATAAGAGCGCCATACTTTAATACTTCTCCACTTTCTTCCTCCTGTGAAACTGTAAAAATAATTGCCAAATTTTATAATATGTGTTTGTGTGTGTATGTGTGTGTGTCTGTGTATTCCAAAAGTCTCATATCCTAAAAGTTTTATGGTATTTTGTAAATTTGCCTTTTACTGACTTTTTATTGTTGTTTAATCATTTCAGTAGTGCCTGACTTTTTGTGATGCCATTTGGGGTTTTCTTGGCAAAAATATTACATTAGATTTTCATTTCCTTCTCCAATTCACTTTACAGATGAATAACTAAGGCAAACAGGGTTAAGTAACATGCCCAGGGTCACTGAGTTAGCAAGTGTCTGAGGCAGGATTTGAACTCAGAAAGATGAGTTTTCCTGACTCCAGGCGTGTGCCACTTCACTGTGTCTTGTACTGTATTTATTAATGTATATTCCTTATCTTCCCAACTATATTGTAGATTCTTCCAGAGCAGGTACCATGTCTTAAACTTTGAATCCCCACAGCCCTAACCTCCATGCTTTGCATGAGATAATCATTTAAATATATTTTCTGATGATGATTTAGAAAGAAGTTCATATTTATCTTCTCTTAATTGAAATAAATAAATATTTATGACTTATAAGAACATGTGTAGGAGATATGCCATAGTAGAGCTAGGAAAACTTGATTTAAGCCCTATCTCTGACACAGAGGTGCTATATAGTCCTGAATAAGTCACTTAACTTCATAGACAACTCTCTAAGACATCCAAATTTTAGAAAAGGTATTTACCTTGATTGGCAGAGGAAATTCCTCAACAGGACATCTATCCACATGCAATTGAAATTTCATTTGTTGTTCAGTTGTTTCAGTTGTGTTTGACACTTCATGAACCCATTTGGAGTTTTCTCAGCAAAGATACTAGAGTGGTTTGCCATTTTTTTCTATAGTTCATTTTACAGGTGAGGAAACTGAGTCAAACAGGGATAAGTGATTTGCCCAGGATCACATAGGTAGTGTCTGAAGTCAGATTTGAACTCCCTATGATGACTCTTCTTGACTCCCAGTTTGACACTTCATCACCTAACTGTCACCTAGCTGAAATTTCAGACCCTGTCCTTATTCTCCTAATTATCATTGAAAAGACCAGAGTCAAGTTAATCCACTTCAAAGAAAAAATATGTTTCATGAATTTTAAAAAATATATATATTCCTGTTAGCCCAAATAAGGACATAGACAACTTTACAAAAAATCCTTTTCAGGTTTAAAATATTTCAAGAAATGTATGTAATTATTTTTTTTTTTTGCTGTACTCATAAATAGAAATGATGCAATTCAGCCTGAGGCAAGTGTATAGTCACACATTGCATCCAGACACTAAAATCTTTTTTTAGATAATAAACCATTTTTGATTGACTGAATGTTGATCATGGTTGTGCTTCATCATACTTAGATGTACTTAGCATTTCATTTTCTTTTATGTGAATGTGTGTGTATGTATTGGAGGAGGGAGAAAAGTGAATGTTTTTGGAAGTTGTTTTCTCTCAGACTCTCACAGAAATGGAAAGTAATGAAATACTGTAATTTATAATAAATGGAATCAAAAAGCATGTTTGTATTGTTTCCTGCATATTTCGTATGTTTAGCTCTAATTTCTTTCTTCGTTGTCATGGATCACTCAAGCATTTAATAAGTGATAGGCAACTTTAAAAGACAAAAATAAAATTATCTCTGCTTCCAAGTAACAGGTAAATTGTTATCCTTGGTGAAGGTTGGGATCTTAGTGACATTTTTATTGAGTATAGAAAAAGCCAGGATATACTTTTTATGAAAAAAGTAGATTTAACATTTAGAGGCATTTAAAATATATTTATATACACATATGTACAGAGAAACTTATACATTGCACACCAATTAAAACTTCACAAACATTTTAAGTGCCTACCATATACAAAAAAAAATTTAAGCAATAGTGATGTAAAAAAAAAAACCTAGTGTGATCTCTGACCTCATGAAAGACAGTGTAGAATAGTGGATGAAGAAATCACCTTGGAATGAGGAAGACTTTAGTCTGACTTACGCTGGATATCACCTTGAACAAGTCACCTAATTTGTCAGTTTTCCATAGAACTCAAGTTTCTATGTTGTCAAGAAGCTATCAACCTGTAAGGGTTTCCTCATCTGAGAGATCCTAGTGAATTCACACTTCTAAACCCTGTCCCTATCCCTTGTCCTTAAGGAATCTAGTAAGGGTATAAAATATTGTATACAAATACCTACATATTAGAAAAAGATTAAGACATGACAAAGATAGAAGAAGGAGGAATCACACAGGGACACATTCTATCCAAGACAAAAAAAAAATTCTTGAATCATTTATATTCCCCAAACATTTTCCCTTTAATGACTAATGAGTACTGCATAAAGTTCCAGAGAATGATAGAAACCTAATTCCAGGAGTATAAGAAAGGAAAACAAAATAGAATCTAAAATGGCATTATAGATAAGGGAGCAGGAAAATATATAAATACACTTCGCTAATGCAGAAGGCAAGTTTTCAGGGCAGCCCCAGAGCAAATAAAAACTATGAAATCATTCAAACTTGCCATCCCACCCCTATGGCTCTTTCATTTTCCTAAATTTTGTACCTTCTTACATTTTCCCCATCAGACAGCCATTTCCTTCATGTGTCCAGGCCTGATGACTCTGGAAGAGAGAACTGAGACTGACAACTTTTGCACGATGCTATCTCACTTAAATTCAGTTCACATGTAAGTCAAGGCATCATCCATCTGAAGTCACTGGTACTCTTTGACAACAAAGGATGAATAAAAACCACAATGCATCCTTTCTTTTGAGGCCTAGGTACCACCTCATAGACAGGACTTGTTTTTACCAGGTTAAGATAAGTTCAGTTAGGAACTAAACTATACTGGTATGGTAGTGAATAATAGGTGAGAAAAGGACCATATTTTGTTTTTAATTTTTGTTTTTCCTCTTCTGTTTAACTTTGGTCAAGTCATTTGAGCTCTTAAGGTGTTTTTCAAATGAGAATGTTGGACTAAATGATCTTTGAGGTCGTTTTCAGCTGGTAACATTTTCTGAATCTAAAATTTTAATGACATCTCACTCTTTTGTAAGATGATGTCTTTGTCTAATTTATACACGCAATTTCAAGAAGTTCCTTGTAAAGAGTGGCTACTATTCTCAAAATTTCAGGCAGAGTAACAGATTGATGGGGAGTATATTATAGTTTTGATCAGAGGATTTCTTTCCTCTTTTCCTCATACTAGATATTCTGAGGGCTTTTGGCTCCATCTGTAACTACCCTTTTGTCTTTTAGGTCATCATAATGTGTAGTTCCCTCATCTTTTTTCCCCTGATTGCTCTGAATTGCTGGTTTGTTTTTTCATCATTCTTATCACTGTTGCTTTAGTGACTCTTACTTGGAGGTCAGATATTTTATTAGGCCAAACCCAGCAAGTGAAAATCAATATTCTCCCTTTTTTTAGGAGAATGTGTTTCATACACATATTAGATGAAAGAGAAATGTCCTTTGTTGTTCTGCCAAATCTTTCAGGTCTCCCATTACTCTAAATTCACTATAATGTGAATTTAATTTTCATTTCTAATATTGATTTATATTTCAAAATGAACTTGTTGATTTCAAAAACCTCAACAAAGGCTTCCATTTCAAGTGTTCTACTTCAGCTCAAGCTGAGATACATGTCTTAGTAAATAGCTTTCTATTTTATGACTTCTAGTGATCAGTGAAATAAGAAATAGCTGAGAATTATGCTGTGTTCATACAGAATAATACTAGAAATATGGAAATTGGAATTTAAAGCAAATAAATACATTAACAAATACATAAATGAATGAATGGCAAGTGGATGGATAATAGAAAGATAAATGAGAGAGAGAGCTCAAAACGCACATATATTGTAGCTGTCAATAGGATATGGAGGGGCTATGATGTGGTATAGAGCTGACTGCCCTACACATTAGTGAAAACATCTAAACCTACAGTATCAGAGATACACATTAGTAAGGGACCCTAGAAGCCTTTGACACTCTCCCATTTTACCTTCATATTTCTTTATTCATCCATCTACCACCACCTACCAACCATTTCTTCATGATGGCCATCCTTACACATTTTCAAGGGCTACCAACCACCACCACATTATGTCTCTAGATTACTCTCCCTATATCCTGAACAAAACTTCTCTTTCCCTAGCACTCTGATTTATTTCAACTATCTATCCAGAGATAGTGGCACAACTCAAGTTAATTAGAACTTGATGATATTATGCTCTCTTGAGAAATTGATTTGTTATTATTTTTTAATGCTAGGGTCAGTGGGTTTTTTTGGCAGCTAGGTGGTGCAGTGAATAGAGTGTCAAGTCTTGGCACTCATTTTTGTGAGTTCACATCTAGTCTCAGACATTTACATAGCTATATGACTCTAGGCAAGTTACTTAACCCTGTTTGCCTCAGTTTCCTCATCAATAAAATGAGCTGGAGAAGGAAATGGCAAACCACTCCAGTATCTTTGCCAAGAAAACCTCAGATGAGGTCATGGAGAGTCAGGCATGACTGAAACAACTAAATGACAATAGTAGGGCTTTTATACAAAGGAATAAAGTTATAATAGTAAAATATGGATCAGTGTTACAGAAAGGTGACAGAAACTTTGGAGGAAGGAGGCAACCCCCTAATATCCTTCAAATCATATCACTTATAGGGTGCCCCCTTATTCAATCTAAGATTAGTTATAGTACTTTGGCATTCTTATATTGCCGTGTCTTTGCTTTCGAATTTAAGAATATGACATCTTTTCACTTTCTGTGAGATGATGAAAGAGGAGAACACTCTGAAAAAAACAAAACAAACTACCAATTCATCAAGAATGACTCTGAGGTTGTCAAAGACAACAATGACTTGGGACAGAAATCAGTAACTTGGAAGAAATTCTGATTTTAGGAGGAAGATGGTGAGTTCTGCTTCAAATATGCTGAGTTTCAAAACCCAGTGGAGTATCCAGATAAAGATGTAGTACTGAGATTGAAAAAAGGAAATAGATTTGGTTGTATCGATTTTGGAATCATCTTAAATACAACAATTGAACCTCTGTGAGATCATGATAAGATCACGAAGGGGCAGAATGTGGAATAAAAAGAACAAATTCCTAGGCCAGGAACTTGAGAGATATTCAGGCTTAGAGAATGGGAGATGGCTTATGAACTAGCAAAGGAAACTAAAAAGGAACTGCCAAATATGTCAGAAAGCCAGGAGAAAGAAATCAAGGCTTTCATGACTACACAGGAAGAAGGAGTAAATCCAATTCACTTGCAAGACATGGCATCATCTTCCTGATGTCATAATATTCTTTGAGAATACAAATCATAACATGTAGGTAGTCTGAGCTGCTCCACTAGGGACCCAACTGGCCAGTTCTGGTTGGGCAACTCAGCTCCCTCAGTCCTCCCCTCCTCTCCCATCCCCTCCTTTCCCCTCCTCTCCTCTTCCCTCCCTTCTTCTCCTCTCCTCTCCATTTTTTCTCTCTCCATATAGTGTCAATAGTACGAAAACCTACAAGAAGGACCAAGAGGACAAAAACTGAGTAAAGACAAGTGGGCTTAATTGTGAAGAGATAGCATAGAGGAGTATGACATCTCATGTAGAGTGTGAAATGTTGCCCTGACTACTTTTAGCCATCCATGAAAGACTCAATACTTTAATATAATAAAGTAATCTCCTTATGTGTCTCTTATCCCTATACTGCAGATGGGGGAGTACTTTTTGCAGTTTGAAAAAGTAGACACTTTACTCCTTCAAGTCTTGTATGTGACAAGTTACTTTTCTTCCTTACGCTTCTTTTGAAGGGGATGAAGAGAAAGAAAACTCTTTTCCCACCTTAGGAAAAAATGGTAAACTTCAATAACATGTTAGTTAAGGTATATGTATGGAATAAGCAAGTCTCAGGTCCCAAACTGCCTTTATAGCTTTGACTTTCATTTCCCAAGGATATATGACCAAACAGTAAACTCAAGATGAGTATATATAGACTTGAAGTTCAAGAATTCCAGACCTCCTGAGTCACTTGGTCAAAGAAGATTAGTGTCAAGGAGAGTTTCTACATTAGAAGGAATGATCAGAGATAAAGGAAGGACCTCAATCCCTGGCCAGGCTTGCCAGAAGGCTTGAAACTGGACAGAATTGTTTAGACGTTCCAGTGAAATATAAAATATCTATCTAAAAGTCCCTCAAACTTCATGATATCTTGATTTTTTTACAGTATTAGCTAGCCTTCTAGAAGAATAAAATGTATTTTCAAATTTCTGTATGTTCTAGTTTTTCTAACGTGCATTTCTAAAAAGCTTTTTGTGAATAACATCAACTTTATGTGAAGCCAATATATATTTGCCCTCTATCTGATTCATATTCATATTGAATCTTTTCCTCCTTTATGGAAATCCTAGACTTAAGTGAAACTGAAATTGAATGAAATTTTTTTTGATATGATATGAAGAATATGAGAAAAACTGTCTAAACCCTTTCATTATAGGACAGGTTTCCTTAAAATTGAGCCTAGTTAGAGAAGATGGGCCCTCTGGTGGAGAGGGATAATGTATAGTACCACCTCACCTTAGGTCTAGGATCAAGTTTTTATTAGATTAATAACCTTAGAGCTCTTGTAGATGAGTGGTAGAATTGAGAACATGGTGGTGGAGAGGAAGAAGTTGTGAAAAAAACAAATGTAACTGTAAAAGACAATTCACATCACTAGGACTCTACCCACTCAATTTTCTTTCAGTATCTACTATTCACAATGAATGCTCTGACAAGAGGGTGGTAACAGAACCACCAGCAGCTTTGAGAACTCTCAAACAAAAGATATTTAGGGGACCTGGCAGCTGGTTAGAAAGAGATTACAAGAGATATCTGTGATAAAACTAGATGCAGGAACAGACACTGTCAAATCCATTGGCTATAACCATTTCTGGTCATAGTATAAGGAAAGAGAGGACTCATTTTCATCAAGAGGGAGTTGAAGCCCTGAGGGACATCATCACTTTTGGTAATGAGGGATCAGGGACCCTGAGGAGCACAATAATATCCAGTCAAAAGGGAGCTGGAGCAATGAGTAGTAGTATTAACTGTAATCCCAAGGGATCAGAGACCCTTCTGCATCAGATCCAGTGTGCAGAAGAGAGAAGTAACCACACCTCTCCCCAGAACACACAACCTTGAAAGCACCAAAGAATTCCAAACCCACAGAACTGTCTATGAAAATGGCAGCGCAAAAAAAGCCTAAAGATAGAAACACTGCTCTTTCCCATTCACCCTATACCAGGAAGATAACCCAACTTTAAAATAAAGTTCAAAATCAAGAAATAGAGTGGAAAAATGAGTAAACAACAGAAAAGATCCTGGCCATAAAATGTGACAGAGAAGATCAAGACAAAACTCAGAAAAATACAATAAAATCAAAGCAATTACGGGTCTAAAATAAAAAGAAATATGAATCGAACACAAGCTCCAAAAAATGATTTTCAAAGGCTGAATAAGAACTGTAGAGAAAAAATTAGGTAAAGAAATGAAAACAAAGGAAAAAATCAAAAGAATGAAAAAACAGGAAAATGTGAATTTTTCTCATAAGAAAAGTAATTTACCTGGAAAATAGATGAAGGAAAGATGATCACATAGTAATTGGATGACTGAAAAGTCATGATGAAAGAAAAACATATTTCAAAAAATTATCAAGAAAAACTGCTGTGATATTCTAGAACCAAAGGACAAAATGAAAATGTAAAGAATTCACCTTCTTGTTCAAAATGACTAATGTGGAAATATTTTATATGGTTGAACTTGTATAACCTATATTTGTTTTCTTACCATCTCACAGAGGGGGAAAGGAAGGGAGACATCGAATTTTGAACTCAAAACTTTTTTAAATGTTAAAAATTGTTTTGACATGTAATTGGAGGGGCAAAATAAAATATTATTTAGCAAAAACAATATACCTCCCAAAAAAGATACCAAGATGAATATTTCTGAGAATATTATAGCTAAATTCTAGTGCTCTCAGTTTGAAGAACAAATGCATAGAGCAGCTAGAGAGAAACCATTCAAATATTGTGGAGACACAATCAGGATCATATGAGATTTATCAGCTACCATGTTAAAAAGGAAGAGGGCTTGAGATATGATATTCTGGAAGACAAAAGGAAAATTGCGTATAACGATTCAAAGGAAGAAATAGATAGCTAATGAACTAGGAGACTTTGAAACATTCCTGATGACAAAACTAAATATGAATAGGAAATTTGACATTCAAGACTCAGCAGAAGCATAAAGAGATAAACATGAAAAAAATCTTAAGAGACTCAATAAAGTTAAACTGTATACCTTTCCATATGGAAAGAATATATATGTATCTTCTTAGAAATTGACTACTATTAGAGCAGTTAGGAACTATGGGAAAAATAATTCCACAAAAAAAGAATGAAAAGAAGAGCTTTTAGAATAGAAGGGGGAAAAATGGTGATTGGTGAGACAGAGACAGACAGATAGATAGATAGATACAGACATACAAATACATAGTTATGTATGTATTCAATTGGTAATGGAAATCTCACTCAAGAGGGAAGTAAGAGGGGAAGGTGATAAGACAAAGGGGGGAGCTGAAAAAGAGCAAAGAAAACAGTGGTCAGAAGCAAAACAGACTTTAAAAGAGGGACAAGATGAAAAGAAGAGAGGAATAAACTGAAGGAATAGGATTAAGGGAAATGTATACCTTGTAATCACAGCTGTGAATGTGAATGAGATGAACTCAGCCATGAAATGGAAGTAGATAGCAGAATGGATGAGAAATTGCAATCCGAAGATATGTTGTTTACAAACAATATACTTGAAAAAGAAAGACACACACAGGATTAAAATAAGAGGCTTGAAAAAATTCTTGTATACTTCAGTTGAAATAAATTTAAAAAAAAGAACAGAAACAGTGATTATGATGTCAGGAAAAGCAAAGTCAAGGATAGACCTAATTAAAAGGGATAAGTAGGGAAACTCCTAAACATATATGGCCCAAATGGAATTATATCCAAATTCTTAAATGAAAAGTAAAATGAATTATGGGAAAAAATAGACAGCAAATCTACACTAGCAGGGGACTTCAACTCTCTTCTCTCAGAACTAGAAATCTAATTATGAAATGAATGAGAAAGAAGTCAAGGAGATGAATAGAGTCCTTTAAAAAGTTAGATCTATTACAGAAAATTGAGTAGGAAGAGAAAGGAGTATACTTTTTTCTTAGCTGTACACAGCACTTTCACAAAAACTGATTGTATTTTAGGGCAAAAAACCTCATAACCAAATGCAGAGAAGCAGAAATGTTAAATGTACCCATTTCAGATCATAATGCAATAATATTATATTTAATAAAGGGCTGTGGAAGCTTAAATTGAAAATTAATTGGAAACTAATCTAATCCTAAAGAATGAGTGTGTCAAAGAACAAATCATATAAACAGTCAAAAATTTCATTAAAGAGAATGACAACCATGAAAAAACTTACAAAAATTTATGTGATGCAGCTAAAGAAGGACTTGGGGAAAATTTGTGTCTCAAAATGTGTGCACCAATAAAAGAGAGAAAGAGCAGATTAAAGAAGTTAGTCATGCAACTAAAAAAATGGAAAAAGCTCACTTTAAAATTCCCCAATTTAATATCAAAATAGAAGTTCTGAAAATCAAAGGACAAATTAGTAAAACTGAGAGTGAGAAAAAAAATTGAAGTAACAAATAAAACTTGAGGCTGGTTTTATGAAAAGACAAAAAGAAAAGATAAACCATTGGTTAATTTGATTTTAAAATAAAGAAAACCAAATTATTAGTATTGAAAATGAAAAAGGTGAATGCACCAGCAAAGAAGATGAAATTAAAGAAATATTTAAGACTTATTTTGCTTAATTATATGCCAGCAGAGCTGAGACTCCAAATGAAATGGATCAATATTTACAAAAATATAAACTGCTCAGATAAACAGAAGAGGAATGAGAAAACTTAAATAATTCTGTCTTAGAAAAAGAAAATGAACAAATCATCAATGAGTTCACTAAGAAAAAATCCCTGGGACCGGAAGGATTCACAAATGAATTCTATGAAACACTTAAGGAAAAATTAATCCCAATGCTAGAGAAGTTACTTGAAAAAATAAGAAAAAAATCAGTCCAATTACATTCCTGTTATGTAGTTTTGATAGCCAAATCAAGCATTGAAAGAAAAGAAAAAGAAATCTATAGATGAATTTCTTTAATAAATATTGATGCAAAAATTAAAATAAAATAACAGAAAGGAGTTTACAATAGTCACAAAGATCATTCATTAAGATTTGGTGGGATTTGTATTAGGAATCCAGAGCTGGGTCAAGATTAGTATAACTGTCAGCATGAATGGCCATATGAATACCAAAAACCACAAAAATCATGCCGTTGTATCAGAAGTTGCGGAGTCATTTACAGCCATGGAAACTTGGTTAAAACGATAAGCGGTATGTACCTAAAACCAGGAATGAACATAACCAGCAATGGCAATATGGTTGAAGCCTTCCCAGTGACATAAGAGGTGGAACAAAGATGTTCTTTATTGTCACTATTACTTAATATTGTACTAGAAATGATGACTATAGCAATAAAACAAGAGAAAGACATTGAAAACACATTTGACATTGAAATGACATTGACAAAAGACATTGAAATAAACAAAACTATTGATCTTTGAAAATAATATGATGGTATACTTAGAGAGCCCTAGAGAATCCATTTAGAAAGCTAGGTGAAACAACAGCACAGCAAGTTTCTCTGATGCAGATCACATTTCTCAAATATGTAGGGAAGTGAGGCAAATGTGTAACAATAAGAGACATTGCCCAGTTGATAAATCGTCAAAGGATATGAAGTCAGTTTTCAGAAAAAGATATCAAAGTTGTTAATAGTAGCATAAAAAATGCTCTGAATCACTGCTGATTGGAGAAATACAATTTTAAAAACTATGAGATGTCATCTTACAATTATAAGATTGGCTGAAATTGACAGGAAAGGAAAGTGACAAATGCTGGAGGGGAATGTGGAAAACTTAAGAACTAATTCATTGTTGGTAGAGTTGTGAACCAGCTCAGTCAATCTGGAAGATAATTTGAAACTATACCCAAAGATCTATATAGTTGGACTTACATTTTGAGGCAGCAATACCAGTGTTAAATCTGTATCCCAAAGAAATCAAAGAAAAGTGAAAAGGACCTATTTAAAAAAAATATTATAGCACCTCTTTTTTGTGGTAGCAAAGAATTGGAAACTGAGAGAAGCTTACCATTGGAAGAACTGCTGATGAAGTTTTGGTAAACAGTTTTTGATGGATTACTATTATAATCTAAGAAATGATAAATAGGAACAGGTTGACTTCAGAAACACCTGGAATGACATATGAACTCATGCAAACTGAATTGAGCAGAACCGAGAGAATGACACACTTACACAACATTGTAAGAATTATAAACTTAGTAAGACTTAACTACTCTGATCAAAAGAATGATCCAAGACAGTTCCAAAGGACCCATGATGACAAATGCCACCTCCAGAGAAAGAACTGATGAACTCTGAATGCAGATTGAGGCATAGTTGTTTTATTTTTTTTATTTTATTTTTGTTGTTTTACATTTTTTCTGGGTTTTTTTTGCAACATAGCTAATATGGGCTATGTTTTTCATGATTTCACATGCATAATTAATATTAAATTGGTTTGCCTTCTCAAGGAGGAAGGAGGGGTGGGAGGGAGCAAGAGAATTTTGGAACTTAATTTTAAAAAAGATTGGGTTTTTACATGTAATTGGGAAATATCTAATGAAATGAATAAAAAGTATATTTTAAATTATTGAATAATGTCTCTCCTCATGCCTCAATGTATGATGGCCTTCAGAGTTAGTCTGGTCTTCTGGTCAGGAAGGAATTGGGACTCTGACCTATCCTCAGATCTCTATACAAAATGGAAGAACCTCAAAGACTGGATGCAAAGGAAAGTGTACTGGATTTGGAGACAGAGGACTCTCATTCAAAACTTGATTTTACAATATTATACCTGTCTGACTTTGATCAAATCATGTAATTTCTTAGGGTCTCAGTATCATCATACAAAAACGATAGCATTAGCCTAGATGAATTCTAGTGTCTCTTCAGGTTGTAAATCCATGCTCCTAAACTGCCTTCACATTTTTCTTTTAGCTGACTTTGAGTGTGTTCATAATCAATTTCCATCTCAATTTTGCTGTTTTATCCACAGGGAACAACTTTCAGTGAGACTGATAAATAAAAGGGAAAAAATTATCTTAGGTTACCTGGACACAAGTGATAAACCTATGTAGAACGGCTATTAGAAACCTGATCCTATCAAGATAGATTTCTAAAATATTGTTGTGGCCCTCTGAATGTATGTACCCAAAAATATGGACTTGAAGCCAGAGGACTTAGATTTGAATTTTAGCTCTGCTATTCATAGCACTTACTACCTAGGTGACATTCAGTAAGACTTTTAACATTTTTAGCCCTTGGGTTTCTTTTACTTTTTCATCTACATTATAAAGCATGGTTCTGGGGTTAGGAAAACCTGACTTCAGATCCAGACTCTGACATTTATTAGCCATGTGACTCTTGGAAATTTACTTAACTTCTATTTAGCTCTGTTTTCTAATCTATAAATAGCAGGATAATAGTACCTACTCCAATAGGTTTGCTGTGGGGATCAAATGATATAGTAACTGTAATTTGTAAAGCACAGTGCCTGGAACATAGTGGGCACTATGTAAATATTTCTCACCCTCCCTCCTTCATTTATAAAAGGAAGAAGTTGATCTGGATGATAGTCTATGGAGCGTTTTCTTTTCTTTCTTCCTTACTCCCTCTGTGCCTCTTTTCTTTCTTTCTTTCTCTGTCTCTATCTTTCCTTTTTCTCTCTCTCTCTTTCTTTCTCTCTTTCCTTCTTTCTCTGTCTTTCTCCCTTTCTCTGTTTCTTTCTTTCTCTCTTTCTTTCTTTCTTTCTTCCTTTCTTTCTTTCTTTCTTTCTTTCTTTCTTTCTTTCTTTCTTTCTTTCTTTCCAGATTCTTTAAGGCATCAGTAGTAACTACACAGATAAAGGATTTTCTCCAGGTTACATAGAAGTACTGATTTAATTGGCAAACTGCTTTCTGGCTTTTAACACCATTCTTTGTATGAGTGTTGGGTCAATATGTAAGATGTGAAGAGGGGAATGAACATGCAAGTACGATTTTATTGTCTAATATCAGAGAGCAAACAATTCCATTATCTTTTGCTATTGAATTTGCTGCTATATTTGTGAATCTGAGCCATTTTCATAAATCTGTGCAATTCATGTATGACTTACTCTTTCTTAATCTAAATCTGAAATAACTGCCTAATGGAAGGGGAACCTCTCATCTCAAT
Organism: Potorous gilbertii; assembly: GCA_028658325.1. NCBI lineage: Eukaryota > Metazoa > Chordata > Mammalia > Diprotodontia > Potoroidae > Potorous > Potorous gilbertii. The sequence continues at coordinate 369,253,346 of CM053771.1, read as the reverse complement.
ACAGTCCAAAATAAATTAAAGAATTGTGCTTCTGGTATGGTATAGGAGGTTTACTATATTACTTCACATTCACAGAATACTTTAAGGTTTAGTGTTTTCTTCAAACATCCCTATAAAGTTAGTAGAGCAAGTATCATTTTTCCCATTTTGCAGATCAGAAAATTCAGGCAATCAAACAAGTAATTTATGTCATGTCACTGTTGGATAAAAAGTTCCAACTTCTGAGTCAATCATTTGACCGAAACCGTCCCCTCCAAAATTACCAAGAATCTCAATGAACAAATCATTTTGCCTTTTCACAATCCTAATTCCTCATTCCTCTTTTATAGCATTTGGAAATGTTCATCACCTTCTTCTGTATACTTATCACAAGGTTTTCATGACAGTGCTGTCTCCTAGTTCTCCAGCCTGTCTGATGGTTCCTGTTTCTTCTTTGCTGGTTTTTTAGCTATGCTATATCTACTACTGTGTATGTTACCAGAGTATCTGTTCTGGGACATCTTTTATTATTCCTCTGTACTATCTCAAAGGTCATTTTACAATTCACTCATCAAGCAATTATCCATCTGTAAATCTCATATATATATATATATATATATATATATATATATGTGTATGAATGTATATATATATATATATATGCACACACATACATACACACATATATGTATGTACATATGCATGCATGTAGGTATCCAGCCACAGTCACTCTCCTGAGCTCTAGCTATTTCATATTAACTTTGGAATATATTGAATTTGATAACACATAAGCACAACAAATTTAATAGTCTAAAACAGAATTTAATCACTATATTTCCCCCTGAATCCTCTTCTCTAATCAGTTTCCCTATTTACTATCAAAGACACCACTATCTTCTCAGTCATTCCTTGCTCTTGCTCACCCCATGTATCCAATCTGTTGTCAAGTCCTGCTACTTCTCCCTTAAACATATCTGTTTGTGTCCCCTTCCCTCCATTCATGTAGTCTCTCTCCTAATTTGGGCCCTCACCACTTCTCATGTAGTCTATTAAATACTTTTGGAAGTGAACAACCTATCTCAAGTCTTTCCATGATTCAAACCATTCTCTACACAAAAGTGATTTTTCTAAAGTACAGGATGGACCATGTTTCAATCTGTCCAGTGAGTCTCAGTGGCTCTGAATCATATATACAATCTACTATTTTTAATTCTTGCATCCTTTTTTGACATTTCAAGTACTTCCTAATTAGGACCCTTCTTACTTTCCAATTTTCTTGTGCCTTACTTATCTATGCAAACTACTTGACCTCCTCCCAATAGCCTATGTACAGTTCCTTGAACATACTCATTTTGTTTTAAAAATATTTTATTTATATCATTAAATATTACCCAATTAGATGTAAACATCTTTAGCAATCTTTTTTTTATTTTGAGCTCCAGATTCTCTCACTTACTCCCATCACTACTCCATCTTTGAGAAGGCAACCATTTTGATACTGATTATATATGTGAAGTCATGTAAAACGTATTTCTGATTTATCTGTGTTACAAAAAGAAACATAAACAAAACACCCCAATAAAAATAAAGTTTAAAAAGGTATGTTTCCATCTGCATTCAGAGTTAATCAGTTCTCTGTCTGGGAGGGGACAGCATTTGACTTTGTGGGTCTTTTGGAATTATCTTACATCATCATTCTTATCAGAGTAGCAAAATTTTCACCATTGACTATCCTTACAATAATTCTGTTACTGTGTACTGTACAATGTTCTTCTGGTTCTTCTCAGTTCACTTTACATATGTTCATATAAGTCTATCCTGGTTTTTCTGAAACGATCATGCTCTCCATTTATTAGAACACAAGAGTAATCCATAAAAAAATATATCAAAACCTGTTTATTCCCCAGTTGATAAATGTTCCCTCAATTTCCAATTCTTTGCAGCCACCAAAAGAGCTGTGATAAATATTTTTGTACAAATAGACCTTGGGTATTTTCTTTGATCCTTTGTGGATGCATACCTAGTAGTGGTATTGCTGTGTCAAAGGGTATGCACAGTTTTACAGCTATTTGGGTGTACTTCCAAATTGTTCTCCAAAATGACTGGGATAGTTCATAATTCCAAAAACAGTACATTAGTGCCCCACATCTCTTCCAGCATTTATGATTTTTTTCCTTTCCTGTCATGTTTGTCAATCTGACAGGCATTATGTTTTAATTTCCATTTCACTAATTAGTAATGAGTTAGAGCATATTTTATGTGACTATTGATAGCTTTGATTTCTCCTGAAAATTCTGCTCATATCTTTTTACAACTTTTCAACAGAGAAATGCCTCTAGTGTTTATAAATTCGGTTCAGTTCTTTGTGGTTTTGAGAAATGAAGCCTTTTGTCAGAGAGTCATTGTAAAGGTTATTTCCCCATAGTTCCCTGCTCTATTTTTGGCTGTATTCATTTGTTTGTGCAAAATCTCTCTAACTTGATATAATCAAAATTATTTTATATCCTGTTATCATTTCCATCTCTATTTGATCATAAACTCTTCCCTTCTCCATAGATCTGACATTTTCCCATGATATCTCAATTTACAAATGACATCACACTTTATGTCTAAATTCTTTATCCACGTTAACCTTATTTTGATGCATGATGGAACATATTGGTCTATGCCTAGTTTCTACCAAACTGCTTTGCAGTTTTCCCTGCATTTTTTGTGAAATGTTGAATTTTGTGAGATGATCCAATGTGTACATAATCTCTTCCTCCAATCCACTAATCTGTTTCTTAGCCAGTACCAGATTGTTTTGATATTTGCCTCTTAGTCATTTAGTTTAAAATGTGCTCTTAGAGATTTTTTCTTAGTGAGCTTATTGAGGATTGTTCTTTTTTCCTTTTCTAATACAGAATTAAATTTTCTCATTCCTTTTCAGTTAATCTAGGCAGTTTATATTTTTGAAAATATTGATCAATTTCACTTAAGTTCTCAGTTTTACTGGCATATAATTAAGCAAAGTAACTCGTAAATATTGGGTTAATTTCACCTTTATTGGTGATATATTCACTCTTTCCATTTTTGAGATTAGCTTCTAAGTTTCTTAATCAAATTAACCAATGATGTCTCTATTTTATTGATCTTTTAATAAAATGAACTTCTAATTTTATTTATTACTTTAATTTGTTTTTTACTTTATTTTATTAATCTCCTTTGATTTTCAGGATTTCTATTTTGGTGCTTAATTGGGAATTTTTAATTTTTTATTTTTAAGTGGTTTTTTTTATTTTCATGACCAGTTCATCTATCTGATTTTTCTTTTATTGATAGACACACACACACACACACACACAGATATTTCCCCCTAACTCCTGCTTAGCTACATCTTATACATTTTGGTAAATTATTTCACTGTTATTTTCTTCAATGAATTTTTTATTGTTTCTATAATTTGTTCTTTGACCCATTCATTTTACAGGATTAGATTATTAGTTTCCAATTAATTTTTAATGTAAGCTTCTATAGACTTTTGTCTTATTTATTGCATTATGATCTAAAAGGGGTACATTTATTTCTGCTTTTCTACATTTGTTTGTCATGTTTTCATTCCTTTTATGATCAGTTGTTGTGAAGGTGCCATATACAATTGAGGAAAGAAACAACACTCCTTTCTATTCCTATTCAGTTTTCTCCAAAGGTCTAACATATCTAACTTTTAAAAGATGCTATTCATCTCATTGACATCTCATTTATTTTACAATTAGATTTTTCTGGTTCTGAGGGGAGAAAACTGAGGTCCCCTGTTAGTATAATATTATTTTCTGTTTGTCCTATAATATATTTAACATTTCCTTTAAGAATTTGAATACTATGCTATTTGGTACATATGTTTACTATTAATATTATTTCATTGTCTATTGTGTCTTTTACCAAAATATAGTTTCCATACTCATCCCTTTTAATTATATCTATTGTTGATTTTGCTTCCTATGGCATTGTGATCATTACCCTTGCCTTTTGTACTTCAGCTGAGGTAGAAGAGATTTTTCTCCAGCCCCTTATTTTAACTCTGTGCGTGTCTCCCTATTTCAAGTGTGCTTCTTGTAAATAACATACTGTTGGATTCTAGTTTCTAATCCATTCTCCTGTATACTTTCATTTTATGGATGAGTTCAACCCAGTTATGTTCACAGTTATGATGACTAAATGTATGTTTCCCTTCAGTTTATCCTTTTCTCTCTCTTTTTATCCTGTCCCTCTTCTAAAGTATGTTTTATGTCTCTCCACTGCTTTTTTTTTCCTCTGTCTTCCTTTTCTCACTCTCTACTTTTTCTCTTATTGCTTTCCCCTCCTACTTCCCCATGGGTAAAATGAACCTACTACCTTTTGAGCATGTGTATAAAGATACACACACACACACACACACACACACACACACACACACATACACACACATACAAAATTTCCCTCTTTAAACACATTTAGATGTGAATGAGCTTCAAGCATTGCCTGTTCCTGCCTGATCACAATTTCCCCCTCTATTCTAAAAGCTCTTACTCATACTTCTTTTTTATGTGAGATGATTTTCCCTATTGTTCCTTTCCCTTCCCCTCCTCCACTTGTCTTTCTGCAGGCTATCTCTCTTAACTCCTCTATTTTTTTTTCCATCATCCCAACATGACTAACTCACTTCTTCATCCTATTTCTATTTATAATCCTAACTGACCTAATAATAATGTTCTTAGGAGATACATATGTATTCTGTCCATATAGAAAAGTAAACAGTTTAGCTCATTGAATCTCTTTCGATTTCTTTTTTATGTTTACCTTTGTAATGCTTCTCTTGAGTCTTGTATTTGAAAGTCAAATTTTCTATTTTTGTCTGAACTTTTCATCAGCAACGTTTAAAAATTTTCCCTTTCATTGAATGTTCATTTATTCTTGAGAGAATACATAGTTTTACTAGGTAGCTTATTCTTGATTATAATCCCAGCTCTTTTTTCTTCAAAAATATCATATTCTAACACCTCCTTTCCTTTAATATGGTAGCTGATAAATTTTATGTGACCCAATTGTGAATCTATGATTTTTGAATGGTTTCTTTGTGGCTGCTTGAAGTAGTTTCTTTTTTTACCTGGGAGCCCTGGAAATGGGCTATAATATTCCTGGGAGTTTTTATTTGGGGATTTCATTTAGGAGGTAGATTTTTTTCAGTTTCTCAGAGGTACCACCCCTTGGGGAGTTGGGATGATCCAAGGGAGGAATAGCAGCCTCAGGTGCAACTATGGGGTATTGAATAAAATCAGGAGGTGGTAGAAGCATAAGGAAAGAAGAGAAGACAATTTTGGAAAACCATTTCTGTATGTTTCATCTGTTGTGTCAAAGAATTAATGTCATAGTGATTGCATTATTGTCCAAATAAATACACAAAAACAAGTTATAACTGAATAGCAGTCAAGTCTGCTGACAGGTCTTAACAAGCAAGTATTGGCAGGTGAGTGTGTTGGAAGTCCAGCATGCATTGGCAGGAATATGTGAATGCAATTACTTGTTTATAATATGATACTATATAGTGACATGATGCAATATTACATCATTAATATTTCAAAAATCTCACAAATTCACAACAAATTATTAAAGATATGTCATTTAAAAATCATATTTTTTGAAATGATACACATTTCAAAAAATGTTAAAGGGTTAACAAAATTAGATTTCCAGGGGATACTGAGTAATTTTTTTTTTGAAAGTGGGATGGGAGGCCAAATGAGATTGGGAACATCTTCTTCTAAGTTATCAGTGCAGTTTTCCTCAATATTTTTTAATAGTTTTTATAGGATCTTTCTTTCTTTATGTCTTTCAGGTAATCCAATAATTCTTGCATTATCTCTCCTTTAATTATTTTTTCAGGTCACATATTTTTCCTATGAGACATTTCACATTTTCTTCTATTTTTTTCTTCTAATTTTGTTTTATTGCTTCTTGATAACTCATAAAGTCTTTTGATTCCATTTACTCAATTCTAATTTTTACGGAATTATTTTCTTCAGTGAGCTTTTGTATGTTTTCCATTTAGTTAATTTGATTTTTTTTTGTTATTTTACTTGATATTTTTTGTGCCTTTTCCCAGACTGTTTTCTTTTCATTATTTTCTTTTTTTTTACTTTCATTTGTTTGCCTAATTTCTTCTTTATCACTCTGATTTTCAAAATCAGTTTTTTATTTCTTCTAGAATTTTTGTTGGGCATCTTAATTTGTCTAATTCCAACCTCATCCTCACCTGTTTTTCCCTTTGATGCCTTGCTTGCAGTTGTTTTGACTTCTTCCTCTTTTTTCTTGATTTTTCCTGTCATGATATATTTTTATGGGAGGGTTCTTTGTTGTTGTGGTTTTACATTTTTCACTCTATTTCTTGGATTTTAATTTTATGTTAATGTTGAGCTCTATTCCTGTGTGTGGGTGAGGGCACTGTCTCAAGCTTCTAACTTTTTCAGAGTGCTATTTTTCAGAGCTAGTTCTGGAGGTTTGGAATTTTTCAGTGCTTCCAAGGTAGTGTGATCTGGGGAGAGATAAGGCCAGTGATTTGTTGATCCATGCTCTGGCCATTACCCCGGAAAAGCCCTGATGCTTGGAGATTGCATTTGATACTTATCGTCAGGATTCTTCCTCTCTTTACACCAGAAGTGATACTATCTTTCTGGGGTTCTACTCCCTCTTTACACAGAGTGCTCCTTTCTGCCCTTGAACTATGATGCAGAAGTAGGTATAAGCAGTGGAGTTGCTAAATGACATCTAGTCCTGCATATAGTGGTAGCACAGGGGCACCCTTCATAAAAGCAACCACACTGGTGTACCCAGATGAATGCTAGCACAGGTTCTTACATTTGCTTTACTAGAGAAGATTTAAGGAGTCAAGAACTTTTTAAAATTGCATTCACTAGCTGAAGGATAAAATCAGTACCCTGAACTTCAGAGAAAATAAAAGTAGAGAAATAAAGACCAACATATAGGGCTCTACAGACCCTTTACATCTGAGCCAGCAGGGAGCTCTGAAAATAGGGCCATTCAGAGTCTCATAAGCAAGTTACCAAAGCAAAATAACAACTCAGAGTATATGTAGACTTCTCAGAGCCAGAAGGCATCACAACTCTCATGACTCAGTCCCTAATGAGAAATTAGCAAACCATCCCCTAAGCAAACTTCCCTTAATAGACTCCTCATGAGTTCTATTAATAGTCATGGAAGATCTTAAATCCCATTAATATTACACCCTGTAATCTACTTCTGACCACTTGCCAGCTCCTCTTCCTGTCTCTGCCTTAAGTCCTCTCAAAGGTTGCTCCTGCCACCATCACTTTTTTCCACCATTGGTGTTTCATTCACATAGACTACAACCCAGATTCCTCCCCCATATTATAGAATTCTCTTTCCAACATCCTATATTGTCTTAGACAGGAAGAATGTTTCACTCTGACCTTTTGTTGCCTGTGTCACTTTAGAATTGTATTTCATGGGCTGTTTTAAAGTTTTTTGGAAAGTAATGTTGGAGTTCAGCTAAGTGCTTTATCTACTCTGTCATCTTACCTCTGATACAGGAAGTTATAACACAATCTTTCATTGCCTTTGCCCAAGCTCTTCCCATACCACTAAAGTGTTATTGTCTCTTCTGTTTTCTGAATTCTTTAATACATTACTCAAATGCTGTCTTCTCCAAGAGGATTTTTCCAGTCATCTAATCTGCTAATGCCTTCTCCTCCCTGAGTTGATCCAGCATATTAAGCATAGAGTTTATATTTGGCTAACTGTTTATATATTGCCTCATACATTCAAATGTAAGCTCCTTGATGGCAGGGGATTTCTTTTAGATTTTTTGTTTGTTTGTTTCCCTAGTCTTGGGAAAGCGGCTATCTCTTAGTAAGTGCTCAATAGATGTCTGTAGACTTGACAAAAGCCCTTTTCTAGTGTCTTAATGGGTGTAGTGCTCTTTCTTCTACTGTATACCATACTAACTTTGGTACAATGAACCTGTTTTCTCCTGACTTACTGTCTCAAATATTCTTTTAATATTTATATGACTTCTATGTGTTCTATGGGTTCTGACATACATTTCTAGAAGCAAGCAAAGCAAAAATTGCTGTCATAACATACACTTTACAACCCTCATCATTGAATTTTTCTTCAATGATCCCAAAGTAATTTTTCAAGAGGGCAAAAGATATCTCATTTGCTAAGATTCTGTCTTTATGATATCTATTCTACAGAAGGAAAATGAGACAGAATGATGAGTAATCTGTCCCTGGCTATATAACACTATTGTGGAGTCTTAGAAAAGTACTATTTAACTATCATCCAATTTCACATGCACTTTAAGGCCCAGGCTCCATCTCACTCTTCCAATAAATTTTTCTTTTACAGCAGTCTATACCATTCTTTCCCTTCTCTAAAATTCTATTATACTTATAGTCAGGGCCATCAGTTTAGCTTTGAAAAACGTCTCAAATGTGTTAGTCCTGTTTCTCTGATTAGTTTGCAAGGCCCTTGACAGTAGGAACTGTATCTTGGGCTTTCACTGACTTCTCCACAGGGATTAAATATTAGGTGCCCTTGATAAATGTAAATCCTGATTTAGAAAATTAATGCAGCTCAATCTTCATCATTGCTATTAACATTAAAAGAACATATATAATATACATATATGTGTGTTATTTATATATGTGTGTATGTTATTTATGTGTGTATATGCATGTGTGTATGTGTTCAGATCCCAAGCTGTATTGAGTATGTATTTTGAATATCTCCTAGAACTTTTAATTATTTCATGGGAAACATATCTGTCTATGGGTAGAACTGACTTCCAATTGGAAACATTCCTTTTATAATTGAGGAATTATGACAAGGTACTAACTTGGAGGAAGAATATAGAAAGAAAAATGGAAGATTTCTAGACCCCATCTAGACTTCCTTTCTCCTAGAGATGAGATAAAATTTCAGAAACTGGAAATATTTTCAAGTCCTTTGAATCCTGATTAGAGATTCATTTTGGTTAACAATCTCCTCATTAATATGCTAATGTTTCTCTGAGGATTAAGCAAAGTGTCCATTCATAAATCAATGAAAATTTCTTAAAACAGATAAATCGCTTTGGTCAAAATGAGTATTTGAGGCATCAAAGGGTTAATTGACTAGAATTGGGATGAGGAAAACAATGATCTGTCAGTTCATGCCACATCAAGGGAAAAGAGCTTTTTCCTTGGGAATAATACTGAGGGAAGTGTGCAGTGTAGAAACATAAGAAGGAGAAAATACAGGTAAATTGGAAAGTGGAAAAACACCAGTGATCTAATAACAGTGCAGGACGACTGACTTTTACAAGCTGCCTGAGGACAGGAAGCATTTTTTCATTTTGCATTTATATCATCAGAACCCAGAAATCTAGTGCTTTGTACATAGAAAACATTTAACAAATGCTTGTAGCGTTGATTATTTCTGTGTGCACCCTTTGACATGCTACAACTGTAGGCTTCTCATACCTTCCATAGTATATGAAATCATACTATGTTGTGTGACTGAATTAAGATATGTTCATGCTCTATAAATTCTGAATTATAACTTAAGATGATGAAACTGAGAATCTGAATATATGTTCCTGTTTTCAGGGTTGTAGAGGGGATAGAGGACAGGCATAGTTTCATATTAGGTTCTAGAGGGTGTGAGAGTGGATCACCACTTCTTAGATAAGAAATGCCATCATCTTTCCTCCAAGCTTGAATTCTCATTTCAGACCACAATATTCAGACCAGACATTTGTCAGTATCCAACTCTTGTCTTAAGAAGCAATATATAATGGACTGGAGGGAACATTATACTTAGAGTTAGAAGACCAGAGTTCCAATTCTCTTACTTTTCTCTCACCTAAGACAAATCTTAGCATGGTAGAGAGAGCACTAAACGTAGAACATTCAAATCTTATTTTTAAATTGTATTAGATTTGTAATATTATATTAAATTATCACCTCTGTTCTTCACTTTCCTAATCTATAAAATTTGGAATTTGAATAGGCTTCTGTAGCCCTATGATTTTATAGACTCAGTTTTCTCCTCAGTAAAATATTAATTATGAACAAGAACTATTCTGGATCACAGTATTCCATATATGGTACCACTGAACATTGGTAGCACATAAATGGTATTTAAAATAACACAGTATGTCAGCAGCTGCATCATAATTATCTCTAGAGTGTATGTGAATTGAGTCAACTTAGATTTTATTTCTTTCTCCATTCTTGCCTGAGATCATCATAGTACATGTAAAAAAGTGACAGAGAGACATTTTGTATTAGAAAAATATTTAGACTTTGAGTCTGAAGTCTTAGACTCTCCTCCCACCTCTGACACTTATTAACTTTTTGACCATGTTGGCAAGTCATCTAATTTTTTGTTCTCAGAACAGTTTTAATATGTGTGTGACATGAGGTGTTTAGCTATTAAAGAAAAATGTCAATAGTGTTTAAACAGATATAATTATCTGTAAATATATTTTAACTAATGAAAAATTAGGATAAGTCAGGACTAAAAAGTATTTAATATGTTTGATGCTTGTCAGTTTGACATAATGCTCTTGTAATCACCCTATTATATTTTAATCATCACAGTACATGCAGCCAAAGAAAATTAGACTTATTTCATTAATGTTATCAGCACCAAGAAGGAGGTTCAGCTTTTAGTTGAACCCACTGACATTAAAATATTTCCAGTTTATTTATCCTGTAAGAACTTGCAGCCTCATCTCCACTGCTCTTTTGAAAAATTTCATAGATAGATTTAGATATACATTTATATGTATACATACACATGTGTTTGCATATGTATTTATATGTAGTTGCTTACTTATAACAGACCTGTCTCCCAGTTGTGAAATTAAATTGAAATAATATTTAAAGAGCTCTGTAAACCTTAAAATTTATGACTGCTGCATATTATTATTGAAATTCTATTAATTTCTTAATAAGAGGTCCTTTGATAATACTTTATTATCTCTTATTTTAGTTTAGATGGAATATATTATTTATTATTTGAGGTAACTGGTAACTGTCTATAATTAATATCAGTAAATAATACTAAATTAGAACATGGGAAAACCTGAGTCCAAAGTCCTACTTCTGACCAGTAATAGTTAAGTCATCACAGTCCAGATATTTAACTTCTCTATGCCCCAGGAAACTCTCTAAAACTATGACTATAAATTATATATAAATGGCTGATTTCCTTTGATAGAGGAAATTTCTACAGTGGGACCTTCCTTTATGAATAAAGGCTTTGCTTGGAACAAAAATAAATCCCCATGCAATTATGATGTCATTGATCATGCTATAGAACAACATATAAATGCATTTCTTTATATGGAACCGTTGTCATATTTTAGGAAAAGACATTTGTCACTCAATCATCTTAGACAGTTTCATAACCTCCACATAGTAACTCATTCATCTATGGTATTTTATAATTAGAAAAGCATTTTACATATACATTATCTCATTTTATCCTCACTACCCTGTTTTTATTCTTTCTGTCTCTGATATATAATAAGCATTTAATAAATGCTCATTGACTGATTGATGATTTTAAAATCCCTTTCCGCTCTAAAAAGTATAATTTACAAATATGCTGAAAAGTAGTGAAAAATAAATACAAAATTACAAAGCAATATTTACATCATATCAAAATTTTTTAAATTATTTAGTTGGGTTTTTGTTTAATTACTTATTTTTCTTTAAGAATTCACTTTCAAAAAGTGAATTAATATTCCAAGAGAAAAAGGGAAACAAAAGGGAAAGAAGAGGTGTGTTTCAAATGAGAGTTCTGAAAACTTTTTAAATGTTATAAAATAATAGCTGTAATTTAGGTAAACTTTAGAAATTATGGTACTCTATGTATACTATCTCATGTGATCAAGGTCACTTCATTAGTTGGTTTCCTGGGTGTTCCAGATGAGTCAAGAGGCTGAAAGAAAAACACGTAAACATGGAAGCTAATAACTGAAAGGGACCTTAGAGACTATCTAATCCAAACTCACTGGTTAAGGAATTTCTCCATGTTACATCAGATCCAGCTTTTGCCTGAAAACCTGTAGAGAGGTGCATCATCCCACTACCTTCTAATGTATCCTATTCTACTTTAGAACAACTCTGATTTAATTTATTTTTAGTTTTCAACATTCACTTCCGTAAGATTTTGAGTTCCAAAATTTTCCCCATCTCTCCCCTCCCCCACCCCAAGACAGAATGTAATTTCATATAGACTCAACTCTTACATTCACATTAAACCTATTTTCACAGTTGTCATGTTTTACAGAAGAATTAGAATGGGAGAAACCACTAGAAAGAAGAAAGAGAGAGGGACAGAGAGAGTGAGAAAGAGAGAGAGAGAGAGAGCAAATAATATGCTTCAATCTGCATTCAGACTCCATGGTTTTTTTCTGGATGTGGACAGTACTTTCCAACATGAATCCTTTGGAACTGTCCCAGATCCTTGCATTGCTAAGAAGAGATGTCTATCAAAGATAGTCATCATATAATATGCTGTTACTGTATACAATGTTCTCCTGGTTCTGCTCATTTCACTCAGCTTCAGTCCATACATGTCTTTCCAGGCTTTTCTGAAAGTCTGCCTACTCATCATTTCTTATTATAAGTAATATTCCATCACATCTGTATACCACGACTTCTTCAGCCACTCCCCAACTGATGGGCATCCCCTCAATTTCCAACTCTCTGTCACTATAGAAAGAGCTGCAATAAATATTTTTGTACATGTGGGTAATTTTCCCGTGTGTATGATCTCTTTGGGACGTAGACCTGTAAGGGGTATTGCTGGGTCAAAAGGCATGCACAATTGTATAGCCTTTTGAGCATTGTTCTACATTGTTCTTCAGAATGGTTGTATCAGTTCACAACTCCACCAGCAATGCATTAGTATTCCAATTTTCCCACAGCTTCTCCAATATTTATCATTTTCCTTTTCTGTCATGTTAACCAATCTGATAAGTGTGATATGGTAACTAAGAGTTGTTTTGATTCGTATTTCTTTAATCAATAGTGATTTAGAGTATTTTTTCGTATGACTATAGATAGCTTTTATTTCTTCAACTGAAAACTGCCTGTTCATGTCCTTTGACCATTTGTCAATTGGGAAATGACTTATATTTCTATACATTTGACCCAGTTCTCCATACATTTTAGGAATGAGGTCTTTATCAGAGATCCTGGTTGTAAAAATTCTTTCCCAGATTCCTGCTTCCCTCCTAATCATGATTGCATTGGCTTTGTGTGTACAAAAGTCTTTCAATTTATTGTAATCAAAATTATCCATTTTGCTTTTCATAATGTTCTCTACCTGTTGTTTGGTCATAAATTCTTCCATTCTTCATAAATCTGACAGGTAAACTATTCCTTGCTTTCCTTATTTGCTTATAGTATCAGCCTTTATATCAAAATCATGTACCCATTTTGATTTTCTTTTGGTATGCAGTATAAGATATTGATCTATGCCTAATTTCTGCCATACTATTTTCCAGCTTTCCCAGAAGTTTTTATCAAATAATGAGTTCTTATCCCAGAAGCTAGGGTCTGTATGTTTATCAAAAAGTAGATTACTATAGTTATTGACTGCTCTGTCTTATGTACCTGATCTATTCCACTGAGCCACCACTCTATTTCTTAGTCAGTACAAAGTGGTTTTGATGATTGATATTTTATAATACAATTTAAGATCTGGTGTAGTTAGGCCACCCTCCCTGGCATTTCGTTTCATTAATTCCCTTGATATTCTGAACCTTTTGTTCTTCCTGATGAATTTTATTATTTTTTTCTGTAGTTCTAATAATTTTTGGTAGTTTGATAGATACGGCATTGAATAAGTAAATTAATTTAGGTAGACTCACCATTTTGATTATATTAGTTTGGCCTACCCATGAGCAACTGATTTTTTTCCCAAATATTTAGATCTGACTTCATTTGTGTGGAAAGTGTTTTGTAATTGTGTTGGTATAGCTCCTGGGTTTGTTTTGTACTTTTTATAGCTTTTTGAGTTGCATGTTCAATTCATTGATCTCTTCTTTCTCTGTTTTATTCATGTAAGCTTTTAGAAATATAAAACTCCTGTTAAGAACTGCTTTCACTGCATCTCATAAGTTTTGGTAGGTTGTCTCATCATTGTCCTTCTCTTGGATGAAGTTATTGATTGTTTCTATGATTTATTGTTTGACCCACTAATTCTTTAGAATTAGATTATTTAGTTTCTATTTAATTTTTAGTCTATCTTTCCATGGTCTTTTATTACATATAATTTCTATTGCAGTTTGATCTGAAAAGGATGTATTTAATATTTCTGCCTTTCTGCATTGGATTGTGAAGTTTTTATGTCCAACTACATGGTTAATTTTTGTGTAGGTGCCATGTACTGCTGAGAAAAAGGTATATCCCCTTCTATCCCCATTCAGTTTTCTCTGGTCATTTAACACATCTAATATTTCTACAATTCTATTTATCCTCCTTAACTTCTTTCTTGTTTGTTTTGTGGTTAGATTTATCTAGGTCAGAGAGGGGAATGTTTAGATTGTCTATTTTTTCTTGTAACTCCCTTAGTTTTTCCTCTGAGAATTTGGATGTTATACCACTTGGTGCATATATGTTTAGTAATGATATTACTTCATTATCTATGGTGCCTTCTCATTTAATTAGATCTACTTTTGCATTTTCTTTGTCTAAGATCAGGGATGCTACACTTTTTTTTTACTTCATCTAAGGCATAATATATTCTGCTCTAACCTTTAACTTTACTCTGTGTGTATCCCTTTATTTCAAGTGTGCTTCTCTAACAACATATTATAGGATTATGGTTTTTAATCTATTCTGCAATCTGCTTCCCTTTTATGGGAGAGTTCATCCTATTCACATTCACAGTTATGACTACTATCTGTGTCTTTCTCCTCATCCTATTCCCCCCCCCTCTACTTATGCTTTTCTTTCTCTTTTTTACCTTTCCTTTCTCACTAGTTTTGCTTTTGACTACCACCTCTCTCAAGCCACTCCCCTTTTTCTTTTCCTTTTCCCTTCCTACTTCTCTCTCTGCTCTCTTCCTCCTCCATTTCCTTTCCCCTTTCTCCTCCTACTGCCTATAGGGAAAGTGTTTGTATCTAACTGAATCTGTTATTCCCTTCTTGAGCCAAATCCAATAAGAGAAAAGTTCAAACAATACTCATCTCCTTCCCTTCTTTTCCTCTATTGTAATATGTCTTTGTGCCTCTTATATGTGATGTAATTTATCCTTTTCTGCCTCCTCCTTTCCTCTTCTCCTATTACAATCCCTTTTTACCATATAGATTTTTTTTTATCATCACATCAGTGTCAACTTGCAACTACCCCTTCTGCCTATGTATATCCCTTCTAAATGTCATAATAAAGATACAGTTCTCAAGACTTATAAATGTCATCTTCCAATGTAGTGAGGTAAACAGTGTGTCCTTATTGAATAAGATGTTTTTGTTGTTTTTCTTTCCTGTTTACCTTTTATCCCTCTCCTGTGTCTTTTATTTGAAGGTCACATTTTCTATTGAGCTCTGCTCTTTTCATCAAGAAAGTCTCAAAATCCCTTATTTCACTGAATATCCATCTGTTCCCTTGAAAGATTATTCTCATTTTTTTGCCAGGTAGTTGATCCTTGGTTGTAATCCAAACTCCTTTGTCTTGTGGCATGTTATATTCCAAACCTTCCAATGTTTTAATGTAGAAGCTGCCAGGTACTCATAATCCTGACTGTGAGTCTGTGAAGTTTGAATTGCTTCTTTCGGAATCTTTGCAATATTTTCTCCTTGACTAGATAATTCATGGATTTTCCTACAATATTCCTTGGCATTTTCTATTTGGGATCTTTTTCAGGAGCTGGTAGGTGGATTCATTAGATGACTATTTCATCCTTTGTTTCTATGACCTCAGGGCAGTTTTCCTTGATGATTTTTTGAAAGATGCTGTCCAGCCTCTTATTTTTCATATTGGCTTTCAGGTAGACAAATAATTCTTAAACTATATCTCCTGGATCCATTTTCCAGGTCAGTTGGTTTTCCAATCAGGTATTTTAAGTTTTCTGCTATTTTTTCATACTTTTGATTTATTTAACTGATTCTTGATGTCTCATAAAATCATTACCTTTGCCTTGCCCAATTCTAATTTTTAATAAATTGTTTTCCTCACTTAGCTTTTGTACCTCCTTTTCCATTTGTCCAATTCGACTTTTTTAAGGAATTGTTTTCTTTAGTGTACTTTTTTTTTCCATTTTATCAATAGTATTTTTAAAGGAATTGTTCAATTTTTCTTCTACCTATCTTATTTAACTTTGAAAATCCTTCTTGAACTCTCTCAAGAAGGCTATTTGTGTTTGAGCCTAGTTCCCCTTGTATTGCCTGATAGACGCAGGAGTAGTTGCTGCCATTGCCACTGCCACTGCTGCTGCTGCTGATTCAGTCACTCTCAAGATCTGCTCCCTCTTTGCTGGGACCAGGGCTGTTTTGGGATGCCCTATGCTGGGCTGCACTTCTCTCTCACCCCATTCTGACAGACTCTTCTCACTGATCTTCTAAGTTGTCTCTGGCATCTGTGGGCTAAGAAGTCTGGAAACCTCTACTGAGTCCTGTGATTCAGTTCCCCAAGGTCTACTCTGGCTTTGCTGAGGCTAGGTCAGTATAGCCTCCACTAGACTGCACTCCTCTCTCTATCTGGTACAACATACCCTTCCATTCTACCCTCCAGGTTGTCTTGGACTGGAAATCTGCCTCATTCTGTCTCTTTGTGGATTCTGCCACTCTAGAACTTGTTCATAATAACTTTTTTAAAAAGTGTTTAAAGGATTTTGGGGGAGAGTTTAGGTGATGCCCTGCTTTCACTCTGTCATCTTGGCTCCACCCCCTCACATGGCAGTCTTTTAAGTATAGTTAAGTCCTTCCTAAGAATCTTTATGCTAAACATTGTGAGTTCTGATCCAAAATGCTTTTATGTGTCAAAGAGAATTTGAACCCAAGAGCTTCCTAATTCCTAATCTAGCACTTTCTATATACAACTTTTATGCTAGAGGGTGATGATCTATATGCACATGAATATTGTGGGTATAAGTGAAGAAAAGTTAAAATATATTTAATTCTTTGGGTAAAAGCTACTCTTTACCATCAAACTGCTAAAATATTGACTGGAAATAATTTTCCAAAATTTGAGAGGTTTGAGGGCCCTAGAAGACCTGACCATTAAAATAACTGCAATATTTCCTTGTCTTATCCCAGACTTTGGTTCAATCTTTATATAGTACAGGTCAAAGTTGCCTTTATCAGGTAATTGAAATAAACTTCTCTGAATTCTAAATGACTTTGGGAAATTCTTAAATATTTCATGGTTCTCTAATTTCACTTAAGGAGTTAACAATACCAGAAATTATTCAGATCATGACCCCTCCCTGGAGACATCTTAAAATCAACATATGCAAAAATGAACTCATTTTCCTCCTAAATTGTCCTCTTTTCCTAACTTCCTTATTACTGAGGAGGATTCCACCTCTTCCCAATCAGTGAGGCTCTGAACCTAAGTATAATCCTACACTTAGAATTCTCTCTCTCATTCTTGCCCCATATTCAATAAATGGTCATATCCTGTGATATTATGTTGTTCTGCCTCTATAATACCACACACACACACACACACACACACACACACACACACACACACACACGCACACACATGGGTGCAGGCTATCTCCAGTGCTTACTACAGTGCCTGACTCTAAATAGATGCTTATTTTTTTTTTTGTATTTAATGGAATTCTGTCACACTGTCTCTCATTTTCTTGTGCATGTACTGAAAACAAAAGCCAAAATCATTACCACCTTATTTTGCTCCAATTTAGTATTGTTATCTAACCTTTCTGAGGAATAATTTTAAGAGATTTATCTATCGAAATAAGGAAGAATTGATGTGTATATAGATAGTTGAATTTCATACATACATACATATACATAAACATGCACATAGACAATGTGTGTATGTGTATTCTTTTCTCAGGCCTTACCTGCTGAGATAATTGTACAGGCAATTTACATATAAAGTAAAAACAAAATGTGTTTCCTTCCTAGTGAGTTAAATAACTCTTAATTATATAGTTCCAACTTATCTTCCTCTAAAAAAAAAAAGCTATTATTATGTCTTGTGATGTGGTTGCTATTTACTATGAATCATTTGGGGTTTCTTTACTGTCATTATTTGCAACAGTACTGAAAAGACACTATCTCTTTGTTGGCATGGAGACAAACCTTTGAAAAAGTCAAACTCAAAACAGTTATTGAACAGGCTGCAAGACACAAAAGTAATTATTTGTAGTTTAGTAGGGACTCAATATAAACAATATTGTATTGTGTCAGTGAAAGTATGGGTAGAGCTGAAAGAAACTACAATTTCCTTTTCTTAAAATGTTTTATCAGGTTTGTCCAGAGAAAGTACTTCTGTGTACTTGAACCAGTTCCAAAGCATTCTTTCTTCTGCAAGCAGAGGGAAGAATGTGGGCTTCATGTGTCCTTCTCTGGTAGAGGTCCAGTGGTTAATGCTCCCCCTGAATTGCACTGACATTCCTTTTCCATGCTCTACATACTCTTGTACCTCTGAGAAAATGTTCTCATCATAACTGATGTTGAAGACAATCATTTCCAGGCAGAAATGAAGTGGAAAGACTTGCAATTTCAACACAAGGGTGGAGACATGACTTTATATTTCGAGTTCATTGGTGACTGATTTTCCAGTACCACAAATTGTAATGGGACTTAGTTTTCCTTTAAAGATAATAGTTAAAATAGTACTTTTCTCAGAGATAATATTAATAGGGGGTACAATGTCATAGTTCATAATTCAGATATTTTTAAAAACATTTTGAGAGTATTAAATGTAATTTATTGTGCTAGGCACCATGACTAAAATCTTGAAGTAAGACCCAACTTCTGCCCTCAAGGAGCCTAAAATCATAGTATATGACAGAAGTGGAAATGATTGAAAACATAGGATAAGTCAATAATAGAATTGTAGAGTGATATAAGTGCTATGAGATAGTTGTATGATATATTTTAGAATATTCTTAAATGAGCACATTTCCAAAATTTTTGCTGATTTTTTAAATGCATACACAAAAATCCTTGCCATATTTTTTGATCATAGTCTTCAAAGGAGACAGACAATGAAGATACAGGATAATTAGAAAATTGAGTTAAAAATAACTTCTAAATAATATGTTGCATTACTTTATAAAATAATGTAGGTAAGAAATATGAGTTACTATTATTACAAAAATAATTTTATCCAAAATTTTAGCCAATGTAAATTAATTGATGCAGTCAAGTGATCAAAAGAACCCAGGAAATGCCTTAGTCTGAAAACATCTCACTTACTTGCTAACTAGAGATAACTGCCAAAAAATATATGTGTTAGGATATAAATTTGTTTGTAAAAATATTATGGAGAAGAATGATGCATGGTTATACATGGGATAATCTCAATTAAGCAGTGAGGGCAGTGGAAGGTAAAGTCAGATTTTTAAAACTTGGTAAAATTTACAACTAAGCAAGGCAGCTCAGGGGTGCTGAAGGATGAAAGTGGAAACAGGACTATACATGGAAGAAAAATGGAAAAGATTTTCAAAAATTGCATTTAAAATTCTGATTTTATATCAAAATATTTTTTCACTAAGGACCAAGGCCCTTGGACCTTAATATAATATAATTAATATTATATAATATGATATGATATAAAAAATGTAATATCGTATAATATAGTATTTTTCAGAATATGTAACAAATAAAGCCCTCTTTAATGAAGCTCTGGTAAGCATCACATGAAATATAAGATAGGGAGGTATATGCTTGCCAAGGGTATTTGCCACTCTGATGAAGTCCAAGTCAAGGATAAATTTCATATGATGTTGATATTCCAGTATAAAATTGTGCTTATTGAATCAAGTCCTAAGATGCTCATGAAAGATGCTCAATAATCGCTCAAAAGAGTTTTGCTTGTCCATCCACATAGGAAAGACTGAAGGGATGGAGAATTCTATTGATCAGATTCCTCATTTGGGTGGCTACTTCACTTGCCAATCAGTTTTTATATCTGAAATTGTCATATAGATGTAAAAGGAGAAAAGATAATTGGGTTGCTTTTAGGAAATTGGAAAGTTCTTGTATTGATACCAAACTTCCCATTGAAAGAAATGACATTTATGCAATACTATTGCAGAGACATGAAATATCACTGCCTCTAATGAAATAAAAATACTTATCACATAGAGACTTAGGGTTAGTGGGAGCAGGGTGTAGAAGACAACCCACTAGGAACTGCCAAAAAAATTATCAAAGAATTGTCTGACAAGAAGAGAGTAGCCACATGGTAAAAAATAGTGGATTGTCGGTGGTAACTTCAAACTCTCATGAGAAAATAAGGAAAGACTCTCTCATATGATGCAGACCCCTGTGTTGAAATTTATGGGGCACATGTACAAAAATTATGCAAGAACAAACATGGATGTCTGGAGTTTCTGCGTGCTTCAGAATGCAAAGTGCAGGACAATGGAGACTCTCCGTAAGTTGAACTTCTATACCTCTTGGATTCCAGATCATCCACATCCCAAGGACAAGTTCCTTGACTCCTAAAAGGGAAAGCATCTCAATATAAGTATTGTTCTTACCACAGCAGCTATGGTTTAGGAGGTAGACTATTGAGGTTGAAGTCAAGAGCTCTAAAGTTCAAATCTTACCCCTGAATTTAACTATGTAATCATGGGCAAGTAGTTGAATCTCTGTGAGCTATAGAAACCTTATCTCTAGTATTTCATAAATGAACTGTTGACAGAAAAGTTCACTCAGTGGGAGTTCCCACTCAGATGAATGCATATATTCTTCACCTATGTGAAAAGACAAAACTATAAAGGGAGCTTAGATCACATAGCTATAGAACTACCTACTTTATACTTGTACAGGAGAAGGAGAAATCATAAATACTGGTTAGACTGAACATTTGAAATCTGATGATGCTGTTTGTGGGAATTGTCCTTTAGTACTTTTTATTTAAAATGATATAATGTCTCTGATTTGGACAGAAAATAGGTTCTTTTCTTGTAATGTCTACTCCGGTAAAGTAGATGTTTTGGAATATTTGTAATAATTAGGGCTAAGACAGGTACACATCATAAATGTACCCTATTTCATAGTTTCAATTTTGTTCCTCCTCTACTAAGACTGACTGTGTCCTATTCTTCTTGGTATATATTATTTACATCTGGCACATAGTAATATAATTAATGATCATTGAATTAAATTAAATGAATTAATCACTATAAAGGTGGAGATGTCTATTCAGTTACCCTTTTAAGGCTGATTAGAAAACTATTATTTATGCGTCTATTTATTCCACCCTTCCTGCTCTACCATTTCCTTTTCCATGTGACTTGACTCCTGTGACTCAGGCTTCCATGTAACTTAAGAAGGTCACATGGGTCTATTAATGGATAGGAAAGATCTTCCCATTAAAAATCAAAATTCCATTAACAGAAAGTAAAAAAGCATTATCAATACATGCTATTATTTTCCTTGTTTTTTCCACTCCCTGCCACTACCAGTAAACCAACCTTAATAACAATTTTTAAGTAGGAAGAGAAAAAACTGAGAAAAATTAAGAAATAAATTGAAGAAATGTTCCATACCTGTGTATACCTTTCCCCCATTTCAGTAAAGGAAAAGGAAAAAGTGTCTTCTAAAACTTTATCATTAGGCCCAACCATGTTCTTTCTAATTTAGCAACATTCATTTCCAGTTGTTTTGTACTTGTTCCTTCCATTTGCATTGTTCTGGTCATTGTATATTTTTTAATGACTCTGCTTGCTTCACTTTACATTAGTTCATGAGAGTCTATGTTTCTCTGTATTCATCATATTTTTCATTTAAATAGTACAAAAATATTCCATTACCTTCAAGTGCCACAGATTGCTTAACTATTCATCAATTAATGGATATCTACTTTGTTTCCAGTTCTTTGTTAAATTTATTTTGATAATATGAAAGGTGTCTCAAAAATTCGTAATGCTGTTTTAATTTATTAAAACTTAAAGATATTAAAGCTTAAAACAGTAATAAGATTTTAGAATACTCTGTATTTTAACATCTTGAAAGAAGTCTGAAAAAATTTAAAGTAAAACATGATTATTTCTTTAGGATTTTTAAAATTGGATATAAGAATAGATTTATATTAGATTTAGCATTCAGTTTTGAAAGTCGGTATTTAAGGCAAGAATTAACATTTTATTCTGAAGGTCTTTTTGCCCACCTCCGGAACTTCTATTTCATTTTTTAATCACCACTTTTGCCCTTGTAAATGCTGTGGTTTTTCTAAATTAGTAATTGAATTCTGTCATTGTAGTGAGCAATATGCAGCAGTACTTTTATCCAAGTAGTTATCTAAAATTCTGTCTGATCAGCTACCAGTTTGCTGAGAAAGATATATTTTATTCAGTTCATCAATAACCTAAAATATCCCTTTACTTTTGTAGAATGAACTTTTTCATGATGCAAAGACAACATAATTTCAACTGTCTTAGGTGATATCCCTAATAGGCTAATTTTCCTTGCTCAGAATATTTCTGTTACTCAGAATAACACTGTAGAACCTTAACCCCTCAAAAGACACTTAAGCTTATGCAGTGAAAAGCTAAATAGATTAAAATGATAACAGATGAGGCCTCGAACATACAAGGATAACATGTTTAACTGTCATACTTGTTTTAAATGGGAAATAGGATAATATATAACGGTTTAAAATATTTAATTGTATTGAATATCTGAATAAGAAGGAGGGAGAAATGGAAAAAGAAAAAGACAACGGAAAATTCTCTTTTTAGAAAAATCTATGATTTCCTACTCAAGAAAAGATTTTTATATTATCTCACTAATTGTCATCCACTTAGTCCTTTTGGGTGAAAATAATTGAACTAACCAAGAAGAAGAAAAAAATTCTGTGTTTATCTCTACCCACTTCTAATTATCTTTCTCATGTGTTGTGTAACTGTTTATTCTGATTAGTGAATAAAGCCTATGTGGTAGAAAAGGGGAGAAAAAAATAAAGATTTTAACATGAGGAGTCTAAAATGATTATATAGTGCCTAATATGTCAGAAATAGGAGGAGGGGGAGGAAGAGGAGGAGGAGAAGGAGAAGAAGGAGAAGGAGGAGAAGAATTCTGTTGGTGGTGGTCAGGGGCTGCTGCTATGATCTATATATAATAGATAATACATACTTTACCATTTAAATATTTATGAGATGTCCCTAAAACCAGTCTTCAGCAAGACCTCAAGATTTCACTAACATCTATCTTGACCAGACTAGTTAATGGTTTATTAGCCACTAACCTTTCAATTCCTTGTCTCACTCCCGCTTACTTTTGTATATTTTGACTTTTCAGTAAAGCATTTTTATTTTATCCAATAATAAATACATGGGACAAACTTTGAATTATTTTAGCACCTGAAAGAATTGAACAAGAAACATTTATGACGTGCTCCCTCTTTCCAAGGTACAGGTCAGCTGACCACAATGGATAGAGATTACAAAAGACGTAGGTCAAATTTAACTCATGAGCCTTATAAAAAACAAAATAAAATAAAACAAAACAAAACAAAAATAAAGCAGCAGAAAGACTGAATTAAAATGGTATCTGTGTGAGTGAAGAAAATAGGTCAGACACAAGAAAGTAGAGGAAATAGGAAGATTTGATAAATGACTGTATGTATGGGGTGAGGGAGAATAAGCAGTTGAGATAAGACAGATCATGATCTTGGGAGAGTGGAATAAGGGTGGTGCCTTCAACAAAAATATGGAATGTAGAGAAAAGGTTGGCTTGGAGGTGGAGGAATGGTACGTTGTATTCCGGACATGCTGAATTTGAGTTAACTCAAAAATATCCAATGTGAAAAATTCAATAAATAGCTGGGAATACAGCAATGAGAGGCACATATCCCTTCATTCTCTTCCCTGTCTTCATTGCTGCATTCCCAACTGCATAGAAAGATACATAAATTAATGAAAACTAACATCAAAAAAAAGAAACTATCAACAAGAAAGAGAATGTAGAGAATGAGGAGAAGAGGGTTCAAGACTGTGTCCTAGGGCATTTCCACATTTATGGAATATCACATGGAAGAGAGAAAGGTAGGAGTCAAGATGTTGAACATAGGTAGCGAACTAAGACATAGTACTATTTCCATAAATAAAGAAGTCAAGGAGAGTTGACATGGTGAATACAAGGATGTTGATCATGAAGTTTTGATATTAATTGAATATGTGATCATTTATATGCAATTTACTCTTTTTATCTTTTGAGATAAAGGAATGGAGTTTCTATAAAATAGTCTATATTTCAGCAAGGGATATATTACAAAGAGCCCCAGTTAATGCTTATGCCATATTCATATGTTTTCCACTTTTTGCATATTCTTCTTTCCCCAATATTCTCCCCTCAATATTTTGAAGAGAAAATATTTCTATTTGTTTTCTTGTTTTATTCCTCATCAATTTCCTAATTGGTTGTGTTTTCAGGAGATATTCTGAAAGCTTGGCTAGAACATTTTCTAGGTAAATATTCTTGACTCTCTTATGTGGATTCCTCAAGTTTGACTCTATCCACAGTTGAGTATAATTTATTTAGAAACATTTCTCTTGCAATTTTTTAGTGTTAGATTATAAACTCTTTGAAGACAAGGACCTTGACTTATACCATTTTGTACTTATGTTTCCTGATGCAGCAAGGACATGATATGTCCTTAATACATAAATGAATAAAACATTTATTAAGAGCTTATTATGTACTATAAACCAGGCTAAATATTAAGTTTGTAAAAATATACAAGCAAGGATGGAGTACTTTCCAAAAACTCAGCATGTCCAAAACAGAGCTTATCATTGTCCCAACCTGCCCCACTCACTTCCCAACTTCTGTTTTGGGAGGGAGTCACCAATGAAAAGAGAGTCTCCCAAGGACATTGCTGTAGGGGAGGAAACTGTGGATAAGGAAAGTAGATAGAGAGATCCATAACAAGGAAAAATATACTATCCATTTTGCATGACACAGTTTTTCAAACTAGGAGGTGGCAGCTTGACTTAGCTATTTGACTATAGTGTTGATCCATTATTGATAAAGAAACAAATTTCTTACGAGTGGAGTCCATTCTCATTCCTATATTTACCTCCATTAACCACAAGCAGAGAGGGCTAATAAACCTTTGATCTTATAAGTTCCCTGGTAATCAAAGCAAAATTAATTCAATTATACTTCAGGGAACAAATTAAATTTTACTTTTGCCACTGTTCCCTAAATCCTAATGCCCAACTTCCCAACCTTCATAGGAAATATCTAAGGTGCTTTATTGATAACTATTTTGTGGGATTATTGTTTCCAGATACAAACATGGTCTCTGTCTCTCAACAGACCTTTTGTTACTCTTCCTTGGCCACTAAGGAAGGATTCATTACAGTTTTTGTATTCTACCATTCATCAGTGGTGTTTTTTCCTTCTTAACTTCTAATTTTTATAGAATGGAAGAATGTTTAAGAAAAGGCATGACTAAGTGTGAACAAATCATTTAAATACTGTTATGTTATAGACGACATTTGTCAAGTAACGCATACACATTTCTGATATGCTCAGAACTGGGGCTCTGAAGCGTCCAAGTGCTTTAACACACCTGGTACAATTACCCTGACTAACAAATGCAGAACCCACAGGGTATAATTGTACTTATTTGTTGAAATCTCTACTTTTTAGGTAAAC
Organism: Potorous gilbertii; assembly: GCA_028658325.1. Lineage (NCBI taxonomy): Eukaryota > Metazoa > Chordata > Mammalia > Diprotodontia > Potoroidae > Potorous > Potorous gilbertii. The sequence goes on along the minus strand of CM053771.1, from coordinate 369,227,491 downwards.
TGCCAAATTCCCAAGGTGGCGTCTGAGTCACAGCTGAATCTCTGGTGTAGGCACATCGCTATTGCCACAGCTGCTGCTACTCATCTTAACACATATGTGGCTCCAACAGAGGGGGAGGGAACATAAAACATTTGAAGGCTAAACAATATATAATTTTTACCATTTCTTAGAAAATTGACGTTCCAAATAAATGTCAAAGTAAAAAAGAGGAAAATTAAGTAAAATAATTTAAACTATTTCAATCTATCAATCTCCTTAAAATAACACCATTTGAACATTTTGAATGGAAAACTCTTACTAATTGCTTAAGGAGAACAAAAGGGAGAGGGAAGATACTTTTTTCTTTACTTAAAACTACACAAAGAACACAACACATCTCTTTTTAATTTATTTACTGAGTTAGCTGTGATGAGAGGAAAAAATGTTCTTAGAACAATGAGGAAGGAAACCAAGGTGTTAGAAAACAAGAAAAGAAAGATGTTTTCATTCTAAGCTGTGACAAACCACTCTGTCTGGTTTTCTGTTGGACAAAGAATACTATGTTTAGACTAAAAATGGTTATTCTATGCAACATAAAAACAGAAGAGATACAGCTTGTTCTGGATCCTTAAAGCCAATGATTAGTTCCTCTATTTACAAAAAGGAAGAAGAAAAAAATCTCCCAAAGTTCTCCATGAGTAATGTCCTTGAAGGTCATACTGAAGGTTTAACGGGGACAGCCTTAGAATTCTAAAGTATTTACACCACAAAAAAGTAAACTCTATCCAAACTACCCACAAGCAATGACAATTTGATTTTCAGTTCTGTTTTTTAATTGATGGTATGAAATATGTATATGTTGAGAAAATACACTATGTGAAAATGGCTTTGTCAAATGTGAGCACCTCTACAAAGCAAAAGCAGGAAAAGCAATGTACATGTAAATGTATTTCTCCCCCCTGAGAAGAAAATATAATGTGACTTTGGTAACTATTAAGATTTGTAGAGGAGTTATTCTTTATGAAGTAACAAAATAGCATTGAGTCCAAGACAGAAGATGCTTATAAAACTTATGAACTTGGAATTTTCTCCTCTATCCTTAGGTAGTTGAAGAAAGCCAAAGTAATAAACATAAATATGAATGCTGTGCCCCAAACTCTATTATACAGCACATTTTAATAATGTGGGGAAAAAAATCAACTCATAGCAACTGTTCTTTTTCTCTCATATCCCATGAGAGTCACAATAACGACGAAGACCTTAATCAGATTTGGAACTGCCAAAATTGTGGAATTTATAAACTTTCTCTGCAACATCTTTTTCCATTTGGTGCTTCCTTATTCTTTTCTAGTGTGTGCTAACTCCAGGCACCCAGTACAATCAACTTAAGCCCTGACTGCCAAGGATTTAACACTTTTAAGAGATGCAATATTTTCTCTATTTTATCTGCTTTGTGTCCAATGAGTATAAATGGGTTAAACAGAGAAATTACCAGGGAAGTTTGAGAAGACTCTTAAGGAATGTTCCTATTGCTTCGCAATTTTAGGTAGGTCATTGGGGGGGAGGTAATTTTGGTCATGGTAATCTTTTATCTTTGTTTTTTAATGAAGTTTTTTCCATTATATTTATAAAAAAAAACCTTATGAGATCTTAAGTTGCATCCTGCTTTAGAGACCTTATGACAGGGGTGGAGTTTTCCCACCCCTGCCTTATAGTAAGGGGAGTTTAAATAAAATGTTAATTCAGGCATTGTAGTATAGTAGAGTGGGCTTTGACTTGGGAGTCAGAGGATTGAAATTTAAATTCTGACTCTTCTGCTTACTGTCTGTGTTACCTGGGCAAGTAAATTAACCTTGCTGAGGTTTCCTCACTTTCAAGAGATAGGACTGGATATCCTCTACAATCCTATAACATAGTATTATGATTGTATGTTAAAATATTATATGAATCTCTTCAGAATATTTTTTAGCTAATTCAAAAAACTGAAGAAAATAACTATGTGTATTTTTATAATATTTAGAAAGAATAAAAATGTTAGCTTTACATGACAGAAACTACGAATATTTCATGTACACAAATAATGGAAATAGGTGGTAAGATGCATATGATGATATGGCAGCTGATATTTGTGTAGTAACTTAAGGTTTGCAAAGCACTTAATACACATGATCTCTGACCCTCATCACAACCTTGTGATGCAGGTAAAATTGCATTTTATTTTATGGATTAAAAAAATGTAATGAATGAAAATTCATCATACTCTTTGACTCCCATCTTGTATAGGCATGTATGTATTTTTGTATATGTAGATATATATTTGTGTATAGTTGTTCATGGGCATACATAAAATTTGTTGCCAAGTCATTTCTGTCATAATATTCTTGGTAAGAATACTGGAGTGACTGTCCATTCCTTCTGCAGCTCATTTTACAGATGAGGAAACTGAGGCATACAGGGTTATGTGACATCCTGGTTCACATAGTAACTGTTTGAGGTCTGATTTGAATTCAGGTCTTCCTGATTCCAGGCCCAGAGCTCTATCCACTGTGCCACCTAATTGCTTTATGTGTGTAAACACACACATACACGCGCACACACACACAAAAAATGTGAATTTTCATTTTCCATACTCAAAACCAGACTTGAATATGAAGTTTAAGAGGGTAAAGTATAGACTAATACTAATCATTTCAAGTACTACAGTACACACTTTTCTTGGCCTATTCTTTCTTGACATTTTTCATTTTAAAATTATTTAATAAAAGGACTTAAATGATCCAATAATATTTTAAAGGAAATCTGTAAGAGCTGCTCTCCATCTTTCCTTGCAGTAAAGTGATAGATATAAAATTTTGAAATAACTACTTTTGTTTCCCAGAAATTTTTGCCCAAAACCACGTTAGTCAAGTTGTTTAAGATTCCTATTTAGGCATTTTAATGATCATTCATGGATTGTTAAATGAAATTCACAATGAAAACCACTACATTGTAAATAAGAGTAAACAAATATTACGTCCATTGTTAGAGTTAGCCATACAGCTAGGGCTTAATTAGTGGGAATAACCAATCCCCTAAGTGGCAACATGTATTCAGATCTTCACTATTCAAAGTTAAAATTATGTTTATGGAAATTGGCTCCAATTCAATGGAAATATGCTAAGTGAATTCAAATGATGGGACAACTTCACAGAGTTCGTTATTCAGACTAATAGATGGCTTTTTAGACACTTTTTAGTTCCAAATCTATAATCCTATGACCTAGTATTATGTTTATAATGTTAACAAGATATTATATGCAAATCTTAAAATAGTTTTTACTATGTACTTCACAAAACTGAAGAAAATACATGTATGTTTATTATTATAACAAAATCGTACTTTAGAAAGAATAAAAACTGTCAGCTTTATGTTATGGAAAATATGAATATTTCTTATGCAGATGTAATGAAAATGGTTGGTAATATGCCCATGATCATAATGATAGATGATGTTTCCATAGTAACAAGATTTGCAAAGCACTTGACATAAATGACCTCTTTGATTCCCACCACAAAGTTTATGATAAATGAAAATTCATCATGCTTTGTGACTTGTACATTTGATAGGCATCTTTATATTTTTGTATATGTAGAAACACATGCAAATAGATAGATGTATGGATAGACAGAAAATAGATATTTACAATATCTATATTCACACACACATTCACTAAGGTGAACTTTTATTTTCCCTAAACAAACATACACACACACACACACACACACACACACACACACACACACACACACACAATGTAAGGAGATCAGAAATGGACTATAACATTTGGACATTTCCAAATATTTTAATTTGCATTTTTCTTGATCTTTTTATATTAAAAATAATTTATAATAAGATTCAAAAGATTACTAATATTTTCAAAGGAAATCTGTAAGAGCAGCTCTCCATCTTCCTGGCAGTAAATTGATAGAAATAAAATTTGAAATAACATCTTTTATTTTCCAGACAACTTTCTATAAAACCACTTCAGTCAAGTTGTTTAATATTGATATTTAGGTACTCTAATGATCATTCATTGAGTGTTCAATGGAATTCACAATGAAATCCACTGTATTGTAAATAAAATTGAAGAAATATCATGTCCATTGTTAGAGTAAGTGATACAGCTAGGTCCCAATCAGTGATAATAAATCCCCTGAAGTGACAGCATGTATTCAAAGTTAAAATTATGTTTATGCAATTTAGTTCCAGTCCACTGGAAATATGGCGCACAAAATCAAATAGTGCAACAACTCCCTGGTGTTCATTATTCACACTAATCAGGACTTGGTTGTAACAGCTTTGTGCTGAATTTTAAAGCTTTAAAAGAAAGTTTGTTCATTGCTCTCACTAGAACATTATCCAAGAAATGGTATTAGATTAGTTGAAATATATATCAATAATAATGGTGTTATGTATTTTCTGCAGTAGATATCTTTAAAATCTCAGTAAGAAAGAATTGAGATATAAACTAGATAAAATTAAGTAACAGCTTAAGAAGCAGCAGTTTCATTTTTTTCAGCGTATGCCTGGTAAGAAACCAATTAGTGACTTGGGAGTCAATTTTCAACAGACTTTGGAAAACTGAGAAATCAGACACTGATGGATAATTGGAGAGGATTTTTAAATAAAGGAAAAAAAGGTCAATTGACTTGGGTATGGCCCATTTTAAAGTAACATGATTCCCTGAGCATGATTTTATGCTAATATTCCAAACAAAGTAAATGTAACAGCATAGATAGCAGCAGATTTTCCCCCTGTATGTCAGGATGTTTCCCCAAATCAACTTCCACCTTTCATTGACAGCTTCACTCTGATGTCTATGTTTTAGTCTGCCAGGTACCAGTTAACCAAGGTCAGACATTTTTGGGAAATATGCCAACACAATCTTTTAACCTTGACTGAATATTCTGATGTATTTTTTAGTAGCCACAACACAGTCAATTTTCCATCTTAAAGAACATTCTCTGGTCATGGCACTACTGCTTTTCTATTAAATGTCACCATCCCCACAACTTAGCAAGTGATATTTAGCTCATTTGCCTTACTTGTTCAAGATGTTCAATACTTAGCAGTTCATTGTTATCAACTCCCTTTTTCTTGTATTTCACCTCTTCATAGTCAACCTTTATATCTGGGGTCTTTAATTTACATGCTGATGTCCCTTCAAAGACTTTCACTTCCCAGTTGATGGACTGGCTAAACATCTATGATTCTCAACTTTACTTCCTCTTAGCTATACACAAGGATATTCACAGCCTTAATTATATCATTACCTACATCCATGATCCACAACTCTGAAACTGTTCAATCTGACTACAAAATTCAGGCATTCACTTTATCTCTTCCCTCATCACAACCAATAGTTTCTCTACCTTTTTCAGTTTTACTAATCCTTCACTCCTCCTCTGAGCTCATTTTCTTCCCTTCAAAATTTTGACTAGTTAAGTATTTCAAACAGTTGCTACCTTTATCTTTGAACCCTGTACCCAATTATCTTACTATTACAGACACCTCGCTGAATACAAACTCTTGACTATGTCCACCATTGGTCTTACCCATCTCTATTTCTGCCCACATACTGCAGAATGCCATTGGAAAAGGCTTACAACCATGCTGGCCAGATACTCTACAATTTTTAAATAAATATTTATGTGTTATGCTCTATATTGGGGTGGGAGATTTATCATCCTATCAGGGGAAACATAGATACTTATATATGTAGTAATGACACATAATTGATATATAACACTTTCACATATTCTATAACATATAGTAATGATACCTACTATTGATATGTTACATACTTTGTGTGAAATACATCATACATTGTAACATCTATGGGAGTATGTGTATTTGTGTACAGTTGCCAGTGACAACAGGGATCCCATCACTGTGAACGAATAATTTTATTCTTCCCTGACCAGCTATGGATCTCTTTTTTCAAAAGCTTTTTTCTCCTCAAGTTACTTATGCCACCTTTTTCATCCTCCATCGCAGCAAATGATGTTTCCTCATAGTTCACCGAAAAACATTAAGCTACAAGACCTCCCTCTTCTCACAAATCCAACATTTCAATCACTTCATCATTTTTAGTTCTCTTCTCCCTTCTTGGAGTCTCAGAAAATGAGGCACTGCCCTTCTCTTCACCAAAGTCAAGCTTTTTATTTGTGTGTTTAAATACATTTCTTCCTGTCTCTTTTAGCATCTTGCCTCATTGAATTTCTTCTCTGTACCTAATTTTCAACTTCCTCTTATTCACTGGCAGCTTTCCTACTATCTACAAACATGCCCAAATATTCCCTACCCTTAGAATTTTCGCTGGACCCTACCATCCCCTCAAGCTGTCTGTCATCTTACATGTCAGCTCTCTTTCAGAGCTGACCTTATGAGGTTATCTAAGATTTTTATCTCTAATATTTTTTATTTCTTACTTTCTTTTTATGATCTTACATTCTAACTTGAGTTCTCAATATTTGACCATTTATGTCACTAAAGATATAATAATAATATGTAATAATACAGACACATATAATACTTTAACATTTAGAGAGCACTCTATAAATAACATCTCCTTGTACCTTCACAGCAACGCTAGGCATTAGGTGCTCTTAGTTTCCACATTTTACAGATGAGGAAACTGAGGCACAGAGTTAAATGACTTGCTGAGGATCACACAGCTAGTAAGTGTCAGAGGCTGAAGTTGAACTCTGGTATATCTGAGTCCAAGTTCAGTCTACTGTAATTTTGAAATCTAATATCCTTTTAGTCCTTATCCCTACTAACTTTGTCAATTGCTGCTTTTGGCTACCACTTCAAGATCTTTGGAAACCATTTTGCTCCACTCATAAGACACCATGCTAGTTTTGATCTTGTCCCCTCTCACCCAGACTACTTCAGTTGTCTCCTAATTACTTTTTATGACTCCCATCTTTCCCCTCACCAATCGGTCTTCCACATAGTGACTAAATTGAAACTCCTCAAGTGCAGTATTGCTCGACTTTAGATAAAGATTAGCCAGTGTCTCTACTTCCTTTATTATAAAAATATAAATGCCTCTACTTGAAATGATTGCCCTTCTCAATCTGGCATCACTCTCTGTTTCCAGGCTCATGACACATGGCAATGCAGATACAATCATATACTCCCATTCATATACTTTGCATTCAAATTTGCTTTGTTTTTGTCTCCTATGTGACATCCTATCTTTGAATTTCATGTTTTTGAAGAGGTTGCTCACCCATGATTGAAATGCTTTCCTTCCTCAGCTTTATATTTTGGAATTATGAGGTCTCTCAAGGCTGACCTTGAATTCCATCTCCTTTAAGAAAACTTTCTTGGTTCTCTGAGTTGTTAGTCTCCCCTCCACATATTCCCTGATAGAATAGTAGCTCCTATAGGGAGGTGTTTGTCTTACTTTTGTACCTGCATTCCCAGCATCATGCTTTACACATAGTAAATTATATTTTTATAAATATAATGTTATTATATTTTATATAATGTATATATTGATAATATGCTATTAAGCCACATATAATATACATATATATGGCTTAATAGTCTATTATAGATGATTTTCAATATATTCAGTATATTTCTTGTAATCACCAAATATGTTTATTTATTTATTATTAAAATTTATTTTTTATTTTATGTTATATATGAGATTTATAGATAGAGTGTATTATATAAAAATATTATATATAATATTATATATTAGCTTACATAATATATTATATAATAAAAAGTATAAATTGCCTATTTATTAGGCAACAAGTTGACATGATGGACAGAGTCCTGGGCCTGGCATTGGAATGATGTGAGTTCAAATTGAATCTCAGATTCTTAATAACTTCATGACCATGAGGAAATCACTTAACTTCTGTCTGCCTTAGTTTCAGCAACTGTAAAGTAGGTATCATAGTAGCAATTATGTCAAGTAATTGTGGAGATTAATTGAGATAATATCTGTATAACATTTAGTTTAGTGCCTGGCACAGAGTTTGTCTCTCTATCCAGGGACTGTACTAAGCTCTAGAGTTACAAATATAAGTCAAAATCAATACAATGCCTTCAAAGAACTTAAAATATAATTTTTGGGAGGGGGAAGAAAATACACAAAACAAAGATGAAAAGCAGAAAATTCACCAAGATAAAGAGCTCCAAAGCTCCAAAAGCACTTTAACTGATGAGAAATGGAGAGAAAAAAAAAACTGAGTCCCCTCTTTAATCTCTATATATCTATTTCATTATTTCTATAATCTATATTTCTATTTATACCCATTGATATAAAATAGATGCTGATCTGTATAGATATCTCTATCCATTTATATATGGAGAGAATTTGTTTTGTTTTTGTTTTCTGGTTCTACTCATTTCTCTCTGCATCAGTCTGTATAAATTTCTTTATGCTTCCCTGAATTCTCTATATTTATGATTCCTATAGTACAATAATATTCCTCTCTATTCATATAATACAATTGGTTTAGCCATTAATTGATTGAGAAGTCTATCCTTTTAAAAATCAGTATCCTTCCCCAGTGCTATTTGGCTGCAAGGCATAGTATACCACAGTCTACAAATAATTAAAATTATGAGTAACTCAAAGAGCAATATGCATACATTTGCATGTATATGTGCGAAAATACATATACATACAGATATGTATATTTATAAATTTTGTAGTTCAATCATTTCTCAGAGTGGTCTGACTCTTTGTGACTCCATTTAGGTTTTTTTGGTAAAGGTATTGGAGTGGTTTGCCATTTCCTTCTCCCACTCATTTTATAGATGAGGAAACTGAGGAAAAGAGAGTTAAGTGAACAGTCCCATAGTAAGTGCCTGAGGCAAGATTGGAACTCACAAAGATGAGTCTTCTCATACCAAGCCCAGCATTCTATCTATTGTGCCAACCTAGCTGCCCTATATAGGAATAGACTGCAATATATAGCCACCAAAGAAATGATCAGAAGTCATATAAAGTAAGTTTCTAAAACAAAAAAAGAAGTGGGTTGTCCATGTAGTAAGAATGAGAGATACCAGTAGATAGAACCAAGACTTCATTATATCCACAGATTGTCAAGAGCTCCAAAACTGTGCCTGTCCCCCCACCCCGAAAAAAGAACTGAACAAGAGTAAGATAGATTGTAATCTCTACCACCAAAGGCAGTACTTCTATCAATGTGATCATGTGTCTGATGAAATATTGAATTAAGGAATTAAGGTTTTTAAGTGGAGTGAATTCATGAGATCCTGGCATTGATATGAAGGGTAGATTGGAGGAGCAAATGACCAGAGAAAGGAAACATGATTAAGTAACCATTGAGTGGTTTGGGGAACTATTTCTCAAATAGATTAAAGAAAACATCTCTTCTAGCATCTTCTTTACCATATTGATTTATTTAGCAAAGTCGTTCTCCGTAGCTAGCTAGCACAAAGGTATTTTAACTCATCCTATTACATAATATCATGAATTTTAAATTAATGGAGGCTTGGTGAAGGTTTATTCTGTGTAATCATTGTACAGTTTGCATTATTCATCAGCTCCATTTCTGGTACACTTGGAATAAAAATAAAAAGCATGTTACATCACAGTAATAGTCATGTTCATCTTTGTAATGAAGGAAGGCATTGCAAGTGGAATTTTGATAGAAGTTCATTCATTTGCTTCTTTAAATAGTTTTAGTTGGAAAACCCATTATATATCCCTCTCAGACCCCCCCCACCTTTAATTTATTGTAATCAAATGGAAGCAATATTGGATTTCAGTAATATCTCAGCAAGTAGTGCTGGTGACAGAAAGGAAAACAGGCCAAAATATGAATTTCCAGGATTTGGAAAGGCGTACCGTACCTCTTTGCTATCTACTTGCTTGTATTTATTTGTTGCCTATGGTACTTTAAGTACAATGCTTCATTGCCCAGGATAAAATTGATAAAATTGTCTTGCTTTTAGCTCAATGCTTTTAGCTCAAATGTTTCATTTAATAAAGATATTTGCTGTCAGTTCTAACTTTATGCTCATATTCTCAATAATTTTCTATCTTAGGCAAAGATCTAAAGTGCTGACATTTAATTATGTACCTAAGGAAAAATAACATTTGTGTACTAGATGGTCACTGAAATTGAAATCAGAGAAGTCATGTTTTAGATGTGTCTTATCAGATCCAGCTGTGACCTATTGATGAATGGATGACAAGATAATGCCTCCTTGCTTTCTTGATGAAGAAATAATGTCTTCAAATAGTTTATCAATTTGAAGTCCCTTAATTCATCTGTTTAACCTGTTCAAAAGTTTAATATAGTATGAGTATTGATTCAAAATTAATCTTGACTTTACTTTAGAAATTAGGTGACTTTTTTAAATACTGCAAATATGTTTAGGTATTTTCTAGTGTGTCCCCTCCAGGTAAATGTGTATCCATCTAAATCCCATGTCTTGTGCAGAGAATAAAATAAAATGGAATTGTGTACCACTTATTCCTTGAATGGTTCCATATGTTGTTCCCATTCCATAAGAGACACAAAGAATGGGAAAAAAATCAAGTCCAATCTCCATCAATTTCACTGTACGTCCGTCCAGGAGTCCTCTATTTCTGTGACTGTGATTTGACTGGTCTTGAATTTTTGTGGACTCTTTTAATAGCATCCATGGGGAATCTAGCTGAGCCTGAAAGGTACTTTTATACCTTCATTAGAATACAGCTAGGACCTGATTAGCATGAATAATGAATCCTATAAAATGGTCCCATCATTTTTCATCATATAGTTCCATTGGGCTACAACTAAAAATTATTTTACATACTTTGAATAATGTGACTTTGAATGATGAGACCACTTCACAGATTCGTTGTTAGCATAAATTGAAAGTCACTTCAGCCCTAGACTGATTCCAGAATCAATTATGTTTCTTTAGGACCCTTAGAATTAAAGATGATTTCTTGCCTGATATTGAAAGCTTGGCATCTTCACCAATCATAGAAAACTGTACCAAACTGGAATCTCCCAAACAGATGTGGCCTTCACCTCAGTTCTTATATATTGGCCATTATAACACTGGCCTTATATTTTATTCTGTGGGGTAGAGAGGGAGGACATATTAAAAATGAATTGAATATAACAGTAAAATGCAACAATAAAAACAAAGAGAAATCTACTGACCCTAGACAACCTTGATCAGATTTTTATCCATTAAATATCATTCTGTGAATAATTTTATCATTGATAGCAAAATACATTTTATTGAAAAGGAAAGATAAGAACATTTTATGAAGTTGTTTGGAAAGGGTAAGTCAAGCTTCAAGACTTATTTTAGTGACTTAGAAAGCTTGACTCTGTGATTCTATCCCTTTACCATGTGAACTGCTGTTGTCCAAGAGACTTTATCTATTTTCACTAAATCTTCTCAGTAATTAATCAATTCCAATAGTCTTTGTACCCTCCTTTCTCCAGGAATAGAGTAGAGGTGAAACATTTTATAGAAGAAACAGACAAAAATGAAATATATTCTAGTCACATTCTGGTCCTTTGATTAGGTTTCATTGGAAGGAATGGACCCAGACCTTTAGTCTCTTTGGGCACTCCTGGAAATTCCCTCCATTAATTCAGAATATAAACTACTGGTGTGTAATCCATGCTCTTACAGTGTTTCTTGGGAACTCTGAGGTGATAAGTGACTTGTCCAAGATCCATTATATGTCAGTGATGACACTTGATCTTGATTTTTCCTGAGTCTTCTAGCTATAAAACCAACCTGATGTTTTCTAACTTTTCCTGATTTTTTAAAATGATATTTAAAGTTGTTTGAATATTTCTTAACTGTCATTTTTCTGGACACTATCAACCATTTAATCGTCATTAAACATCAAATAAATCTTAAAAGAATACATTTTGTGGTTTGGTCAAATCATTCATGTTCAATGAACTTTATTTTAAGTTTCATATGAAGGTTAAAATGAACTGAACCCCAAAGCCATGATTCCAGAACCTATGTTCTGAGAATAACAAATAAATAAAATAATAAATGAATAAATAAATAAAATAAAAAGAATAACACTTTTAGATTTATTGAAAATAAGTTGTAAATAATAGTGAAAATTAAAAATATACTAACAAGGAATTATTACAATATCTTAAAATGGTGAGTGAATCAAGATATCATGTGTCTTTGTGCCAACCCTCTTTGATAGATAAGAATTCCTCATTTCTGTTATAAAAATAAGAATCCTGTTGAAATTACATTGCATTCACCTTCATAGGACCATGAAAGTATTAGCCTTGATGGAAGAAAATAGTGACAACTGAGTTTTCAAAGTCATGAAAAAAGCAAATATATTTCATAAAAGTTTTACACATTCAAGATTATAACTATCCATTCCCATGGCTCTCTTTTCACTTTTATAAGTGTATTTTATGTACCCAAATAGCAAGTATACTTTAACTACAGACTGTGAACCACCATTATAGTTGGCATTATCAGTAAATGGTGGCAGAACTTTATAGAATCACAGGATATTGGAACTAAATGGAATCTTAGTTGCTATCTATTCCAACCCTCTAATTTTACTCATTAGGAATGTAAGATCCAAAGGTCAAGGGAAGTATCCCCCCCCCCACCAAAATCACACAAATACCAAACGGTACCACTAGTTTTCATAGGACAATAGGAAAGGAGGGTTGTAAAAAATGTATGTGGTCGTCCAGTTCATCACCATTATTTTACATTAAAAGAAAATGAGTTTGTAAGAAGAGATGACTTCATAAAGAAGGTAGAATGTGGTTGATAATATTGATGGATACAGTTATGATAAACAGAGTAATATAATGACTAGATAAATTGAGCCATCCATATACTACAATACTACTGAAGCCTAGAGAATGATTTCTTGGTTAGTTTTATGCAATCTATTATAGATAACTATTGACAACTGAAGATAACTTATAATTGCTTGCATTTGTTTTACTGAACCCTGAATCCTGTAAGAGCAAAATATGATCAATCCATGATTACCAGGCTGGGGGTGATAGTAGGAAAATTAGTGTCCATATTGATTGTATTGTATTTTAATTGCTACAGTCTGGAAGAAATTGAAGCTTCTTTCCACTATAATATAAATGCTTTCAAATACAATATAATCTCCTTAGAAACTGACACTATCTTTTATTTTTCAAATTCTTTGCACCTAGTACAACTTGAGCTTATTTCTGTGTTTGGCACATAGTAGGTAATTAATAAACACTTGCTTACTGATTGAGTGTCTTGATTGCTGACGAGACTGAGTGCATGACACCTTGTAGATAATACATGCTTATTCAATTGAGTTGCTGTGTATGAATACATTGTAGCTTACTTAACCTATCCTTGCTTCCTCACTAAGATTTTGTATATATATATATATATATATATATATATATATATATATATATATACGTATATATATATACACATTTTCTTCCTCATTAAGCAAAACAAAACAAAGTGCTAGAGAGTATGCCAGAAATCTTGAGACTAAACATAGTGATTGCATAAAAATTTTCATTGCCTTTTGAGTTTTTAACTGAAACTGCTATTTTGCTGAGGTAGAATCAGTCTGTTAAAATTTTAAAGTTACTACAAATAATAAATAATTCATCATTAGTATGCTATATCTATATCACAACTCTAGTTAATGAAACTTATTTGCTGCAAGAATTAAATAACTTGTCCCTGTTTCCATGAATTAAATGAGACCAATAGGAGAACAAGAAAAGAAATTCTAATTTACTGAGCAGCTAAAATGGGAAAAGAAAAACTGGGGAGGTTTAATGTTATTTCAGCTGTGGCCTTAGGAGGATTGCAACTTCTGCTACCTGATTCAGTGACAGGGAGATAATGTTTCTGGTTACGCATTGGGTTATCATAAGAAATAAACAGTTTAACAGCCTATAAAAGAATTCTCTGGGATAAGATATTTAAATTTTGCTAGCATTCTCCTTCCCTAGTTACCATATGACTAACTAATTAACTAATTATATACATATATATAGAATATTTATTCTATATGTATGTATATGCATTTATGTCTTTTTTAGAGTGGAGTAGCTAGGTGGCTTAGTGGATAGAGTGCTGGACCTTATGTCAGGAAGAGTTGAGTTCAAATGTGGCCTCAGACACTTACTAGCTGTGTCATCCTGAGCAAGTCACTTAATTCTGTTTGCCTTAATCCACTGGAGAAAGAAATAATATCTTTGCCAAGAAATCCCTACAGACGATATTGGTGAGTTAAGGTCCACTGGTCACAAAGAGTTGGATGTCAAACAACAATTCTTTTTAGAATATAAGGCCCCAAGGGTAGAGAAAGTTCCATTCAGTGTATTTGTGGCACAGTTACTAAAGAAAATAGGCATAATAAATTAGTTAATAGAATAAATGCAAATGGTAGGGATGGAATTTGTTGTCAGGTGCCTTTCCCTCCACTAAGTTCATGTATCCACAGAAGACAGAACAGATAGTAGAAGTAATCAGGTGTTAATGGGTTAACAAATTGTCAATTTCCTGTCATCACTCCTTATGACTAAATTGAAAGGAGGAATGTCATTGGACGTGCAGAAAATATATATTGTATAACAAGGCTTTGGACAAATCCTGAATCTCCATGTTTGGGTTAGCAGTAGAAGGAGAACTAGGTCTTTGGGAAGAAACAACTTTTATTCAGAGAAGATCGTTATCTGTTCCTTACCTTATCATTAATCATGGGACTTTCAAGGAACAGTTGCCCACAGCAAAGAGCAAAGGCTCTCATATATCAGATAAATTTAACTACAGAGAAGCAGTCATTTAAGGCCAGAAGCAGGGCATTTGAAAGCAGGGAAGAGGGCTGTCTATGGATCTGAAAGATAGCCTTGGCAATGGAAGATTGCATTGTCTAGAGGATTTGAAAAGAGAGAAAGGTTGGTCAAGTTCTAAAATACTAGATTTCTGAGGATGTTTTGGCTATATGTTTTCCATACATATCAGTCAATAAATATGTATTAAGCTCCTACTACGTGCCAGGCACTATGTAAGCTCTTTCTTACTACCTCTATATGCAAGGTTTATTACCATTCCTCCCACAGACATGCATGAAGTGGGAGGTTGTGCCCCAGTTTTGTAGGGATACCATGTTGTAGTAATTATTTTCACTTTATCATCTTTGTTAGTGTCGTTTGTCCATCATTCTCAGTGAGGAACAGGGATATTAGGCAGGTGATATCATGACTTACAAATGAATTGGATTTAAGTGAGGAAATGCTGTGCAAAGTCACCAACCTCAGTTTTTTCCTCTGAAACCATCTGGGCACAGTGACAAGATATAGATTGGGATGACTGGAGATGGACTCAGACCCAGTGGGAGACCTTGGCCTTTTTAAGCTAAGGTCTTTCCAGATTTCAGCTTGTCTGATGCAATACCCATTCAGTGTTTAAAACTACATAAGAAGTGAGGCAAAAAATAAAAAAAAATCCTCTTTTACATAGTCAAAAAGAAAGTTCAATCTGGAAGTGAAAGACCGTGAGCGTTCCTGGCCAAAACAGAAACAATTGTAAATTATTTTACTAAGAGCTAATTGCATCAGCTTGTTAAGCTTTAGGGGGAAAGGGCATGAATGGGGCTTTGTGAGTTATAGAATTATAATTGGGTACCTCAGTAGAATTTTGACATACTGGCTGTATCCCAGGAGAGGTGGCTAAAGAAAGTGCTATGAAAGGATCCTATTTTAACTATTTAACTTCTCATTGCCATCTGATCTTTAATATTTACTTTTCATCATATAATACCTGAAGTTCCATTGAAAGTATATTTAAAAGATTAGTTCTTGTGATAAATTGTTAAATCAGCCCCCTACCTAAAAAAATATGCTGCCATTGTAAGAATATGTGTTGTGACAGAAATAATTCTAGTAAATGAAAGCATTGCATTGTGACCTTTCACTAAACAAGCACTTATAAATTGTAATTGCCTTGGGCTACTGTGTGTGACCATTACATTCATTTCTACTGTAATTGTACACCTATTTGAAAAGACATGTCATGCATCACAGGCACCCAGTTAAAATAGTTCAGTATGATTATAGCTAATTAAATCACACATATGCCCCCAAAGATGCATTCACGTAATGTTCAGAGCATGACTAAAACATATAAAAGAAAGAAAAGCTGGTGTTAAGGGTTAAATACCATCCTTGATCTTTCTAAGAAACACTCTTCATTGTCAACCTAAGTCCTACATGTTAATTAAATTCAGCATAAAAATCAAGCTGTACTTCACCTTCTCCTTTCCTCATGACATACCAGCAAGAGTTCTCAGCCCTTTGTGGTGCCTTAAGCTTCAGAGAATTCTTGGTACATCTAAGGTCATGGCAGAGAGGAGTGTGCTTGTCATTTTATATAAGTGATTATTTTATTTCCCTCTGTATTATGCCCCTTAGTGGGTACATCCTGAGTGCATGATTTAGTGAGTTTTTTTAAGGAAACTTAAAAACCTAAAATCATTAATATACTAAGAATATTACCAAAGAAAAATACTTTGGAGAAATAGAATAGCTATTGAATTACTGTTATTTATATTATAATGTTTATTATATATATATCTGGTATGGCAACTGGACAAGTAGGATTTTGTACAGTGATGGTTAACAACCTTCAGATGAGAACAGTTGGATTTTAAAATCACAGAATTCAAATAGTTTGTGTTTAGTTGTCCTTTGTTTGTATCTTTTCAAGTTGTTTATATTGATCTTTGTTGAGTGAGTCAGGAGTAAATTACTGTTTATAATCCTTAACATGAATAACTGTTGAAATTATAAAATCTCCTAGAAGTGAAAAAGTGAAGTGAATGTGATTGAGAAAAGTGAAAGATGCAGAAATTTTCAAATCTCTCCAGATGAACTAAAACATGCTAGTAACTAAGTAAAACTGAGACACAGAGGAAGAGCCAGATGTGTGTTGGAGGTAACTCTAACCAGCTCCAAGAGCTCATTGTTAAATTTCCAGCATTGGCTTTTATACCTCCGAAATTTAAAATTACCATAAGTCTTGGCTTAATTTATCGTTTTGTTAATTTTCTATGCTTAATAAAATGTTAATAATTCTGGCTAAATTTAACATATATTTGCATATATTATACATGTTACATGTATATTATATAATATATTACATATATGTATATGTGTGTATATAATATTCAGTGTGTATTACATATTAATATACATGTGTGTATATAATACATTATATATTACATATATTTATGTATGTGATATAATACATAATAGATATTACACATATATGTTTCCCTAAGTTATTAAATATTTACAGGCAAACCCCTGTCTTCCTCTATACATACTGTTTGAGCTTAGCAGGAATGCAGTAGAAGGTGCGGGGAATAAAGTCTTTATCAGACTGGAGGCCTGATGGATATAGGAGAATCATCATTGCCATCATTTATATATTGCCTTAATGTCTTCAAAGTGCTTTCTATCCATTATTTCATTTGAGCTTGACAATGCTTTAAGAAGAACACAATGTCTAGCACATAATGGTCACTTTGCTAATAAATATTGACTGATTGAATGATTTCTTGTTTGGTTGAAAAGCCACCTGGGAGTGGACGAGGGAGCAATTTGAATTAGAAATCAAGATCCAATAGAGTGAAACCCGGGGCCCTGGCTCTGCTTGGAACTGCTGTGTTTTTAAAACAACAAATCTAAGAAGCTGAGTTAAAAGTGTGAAAAATGGGGAGCCAAATGGAAATTTCAATTCAGGATCATGGGTTATTGTGAAATGCTTCTATTGTAAAATGTCCTGCAAAATGTCTCTTTTCTGATGCCTCCCCAGATTTTCAATCTTTTAGGACAGTACCAGCCCCCTAAAACTGCGTTCCCTGACATGTCACTAGACCAAAAATGTACTTTTAGAAAATACAAACATAAGAATTGATATGTATGATTTTATGTATGATTTTCTTCCCAGCAGGAAAAGAAAAATAATAGGAATTTACCATGACTTATGAATAACCAGATCAAGACTGATCATCTTGGGAAGGTGTTAAGTATTTCATCCCCCCACCCCATAGCTCCATTTGTAAAATGGGACTAACAATTGAAAATGCCAAAAGTAGACTATTGAAATAATCGCATACTGACACAGCCCTTTAGAATAATACTGTTAATACCAAATATATTTCTGTCTATGATGATGTGCCACACTCAGGAAAGCTCACTACTGCAATGGATTTGTGCTGACAATTTCTTCAAGTTTTTTTTTTTCCTCTGACCTCATGCTCAGAATGACCTTCCAGTCTGTTGTAACTGCAAGCTGGCACTGCCCCAAAGGAGTTTTAGCAAGTCCTTTATTATCCAGCTGCCTTCTTAATAGGATTCCATTGGGCCTATCAACTTCAATTAATACTAATAGAGGATCAACTATGTCCACAGCAGAATATTAGATACTTGCTGTTCATTTAAAGTTTCGCTGATTACTAGAGCTGAAATACAACCTGCCTTTTGTTTTGAATTATTCTTTATTGCAAGTTTCCTTGTTTCAGTTTTTCCTCTCTCATAAATAAAACATAACATAATCTTTCAAAGTCTTCAGTTTGTTCAGCTGAACAAAATGCAACTTCCAAATGGACACAACTGAAAATATACATGGTGGATAAATGAGTCTATATGCGAATTCATTTGTCTCCTACATGAAACTATTAAATGTGCAATGTTGAGATATGTTTTTTTAATCAAAATACCTGTTACTAAGTGAAGACTTTTGATATGTTTGCTTACATTGCATAAAATAGTGAATTGTATTTTAAAGCTCATTTCCAGAACATGTTCTTTCCTCACTTCTCCTTCTAAATTAGCACTTGCCTTTCAGTATGCATTAGTCTTGAACACAGTATGCATTTACTGAGGAAATGTTTCAAAGTTTGGTTGATTTTCTGGACTCCTATTACTTCTTCATCAATTGCCTTAGTTTTTAATATCAGATGTATCAGACTGTAATTGGTTCTTAGACTGTTATTTCATCTTTCTCTAAGGGAATGTTCTTTGTATTAAAAATTTCAGACTGAGATGGCTGGTTTGATAAACTTGTGTTTCTGTGGTTCATTTTGTGATGTGCTTTGTGATTCTATCTAACCAGTTATCTTTTCAATTTGATATCTATGTCAAGGAGAGGTATGTAGCCAATAATGTATAGGTGATGACATGGACATTTGAGAGAAATATTTTCATTATAAAAATGATGATTAATCTTTAAAAGTAAAAATTAAGTTGGGACAACAGATCAGTATGAGTGTGATTTTTTTGTAGTTCAAAAGGTTTGTAAGAGACTTGTAAAGGATTCATTGACTTGGCAGCATGGAGCAAGTAGAATTAGTGGTGGATGAGTAGAGAACAAAACTGAGTTCATTCACTTTGTTTGTAGCAACCTGTCCATAAGTGCTAGACAAATTTTTAAAGAGGAGGTGGAGCTCCCAATTCTTACATTGTGTTTAATATTCCAAACTTTCCTCTAACTGTGATGTGAGGGTTGGCCATGATTTGAAGCAATAGAAGCTATGTGCCAGACATGAGTTATCTTCCTTAATTTGTACAAGTGTATTTCCATGTATACCAGAAAACTTGAAAAAAAGAGTATTCCTCATCCACTGCTATCTCCTTTTTCTCTTCTTGATCTCCATCCTGAAAGAACCAAAAGTTGAAAGATACCTTTGAACATAACTAGTCTGTTTTTATTTTCATATGAGAAAAATGTGATCTGGAGAGATGAACAATTTGACCCAGGTCATTGAGTTTTCTGGCTTCCAGAGCTGCAACTGAGACTTACTTCCTTTGATGTCAAATCTAATGTTCTCAAAGGAAAATAGAAGGGTATAAGGAACAATCAGTGTTGTTGCTATAAAGATAGATTTACACAAAGGGGACTCATACATTTTTAATACTCCTTCAGAACAGTGGTGGAGTGTCATCATGTGTATCACAAATATGATCAGAATAACGTGATTCTAAAACCTCTGACAATATCTTACGTTAATATAGGAAAGAGACACTTTCTAAAAAACGATATTGATTAGGCATGGAACATCTAACTATAGCTATTCATTCAATCTGCTTTGTGTCTCTACCAATACCATTGAAGATCTCATTCAGTTTCTACCACTGACATGCAGTATCTAACACTTTAGTCTCAATTTCTATAAAATGAAGACAAGAATATCTTGACCATTCTTTTTTCCAGTCATTTCTGAGTACCCTAACTCTGACATTCTTTAAGTTCTTTGAAAGAAAAGTCCTTTAACAATTCAAAGGATTTAAAAAAAAAGATCACAGAAATATAGAGCTTAATTTTTTCCATGTCTAACTTCTTTTGATCTCAACACTCAATCTTTCTCTGATCCATAGAAGTATGGGGTGTCACTTATTTCCCCTTTCCTGAAATCACAGATTATCAACCATTCAGTCAAAAATGCAGTCTCATTTCAAGATTGGCAAAACAATTTGGGGCATTTTAAAGAAGCAGAGAAAAACCCCTCTTTAGTAATATACTCTGTGACTTGGTTTCTTCTTGTAGAATTTTTCTCAAATGGCGACAAACAGCAGACATCAAAGTCCTGCTCTGATGTTTCATTGTGTTGTAGAAGTGACCAGTGACTCTAGAAGATTGTGTGGGTGAATCATATGCTTTAACTGTTTTCTACCAACCTGAAATTCTTAGAAGTATAGCTGTGAGTTTGTTGTCAAGGGCTACCTTAGATATGTTATAGGAGGATTATTTCCTTAGGCTTTTCTATCAGGTCAGAAACTTTGGAAATTCATCCACTAAATTTCTGAGAATGGGAAATCTGTACCAGTTACAGAAGTACCTACACAAGTGAAATGGTGAAAGTACAAATGGCAAAGAAAATGAAACAGCATTCAGCGGGTGATGGATTTTCATACATATTCAAAGATCAGTAGAGGACTATAGTTGCTGACTTTTAGTTACGTGTATGTTTCAAGAAGTTCATCCTTTCTATGTAAACATACAGAGTAACTACTATTTTAGTAATTTTAAGAAGAAGCTCTTATAGTTGAGTGAATTTTTGTGCAAATTGAAATTTACCATTTCAAGAGTCAAACATTTGAGTGATTCAAATGTTAGACATTATTAATGGAAATGATTTCTGAATAATAAGAGTAATTCATCTTTATTTTGTGCTTTATGGTTTATAAAAGTCTCCCCTTCAACAGCCTTATGAGGTAGGAAATGGTCAGTTTTCAGAAATGGAAAATGAACCTTAAAGAGATTTAGTAATTTCTCAGTTGCCATACAACTTATAGGTGTCAGAGTCATGATATTTTTTAGATTTTCTTCCTTATTAAAGAGTATACTACTAGACAGAGAAACACAACATGCTGTAGTAAAGAGCCTACCTCAGAAAGAGGAAGGCCACAGGAAATGACCTGATAGGTAACTTCTTGGGTTCACCAAGCATTTATTATGTGCCCAGCTGCTCTGGTTCCTCATTCTCATTGATCTCTCTGATGCATTTTACATTCTCCCCTCTTTCATCCTAATGAAATTCTGACCTTCCTATGACTGTTGTGATTCCACACTATTCTGAGTCTTTTCCTAATTCTATGGTTCCTTCTTTGTCTCTGTCTTCTCTTTCCCTTAAGGTCAAATTCCTAAGTTTCTCTGTACCTGGCCTATACATCTTTTCTCTATTCTCTTTCCTTTAGGAATGTCATCTGTTTCCATGGTTTTAACTGTCACTTCTATATGATTTTCAAATTAGTGGCTACAGTCCAGATCACTCCCTCAAACTCTAGATATAAATTGCCAGTTGTTTACAGAAGATATTTACTTAGAACTTCAAACCCAACCTGTCACAAACTAAGCTTATTCTCTTTCTCTAACCTTAATCCTCCTTTTGAATTCATTATTTATGAAATCAGAACCAGCATTTATCTAGTCTTCCATGTTAGAAATAATTATGTTATCTTTTAATTTTTCCTTCTCTTTTACCTCTCATGTGGTTAGTTCCTGTATCTTTTTGATTCTCCCTCAGCAGTCTGTATCATATCTATTCCGCTTCTCAGTTCTCATTGCTACTACCAGAGTATAATAATGCATGTCTCCTTATCAGCCACTTGGTTTAGTATCATTACCTCCTAATGGTTCTTTCTGTTTCTGCTTACTATGTCCTATTAACCATCCTCCTTGATGCTAGACAATTTTTCTCTTAGATTTTATCAGTAAGTATCCCAACATACACGGGATGGGGGGCTGCTATCACAGGTTCTTAGGTCTGCTTTCATAAAAGAAAAGCAACTTTAAGGGGTTAACAATCACTTTAATCAAGCATATATATCATTCCTTTAACTAAACACAAAAATCATTCACCTAGTTCAGGGGAGTCAACATCTTGAACTTCAAAAAAAATACAGAGAAATTAAAAGTCAACAGACATGACTTCCTCTGCCTGAATTCAACAGACAGTTGAATTCCAACTGTCTGACCATAGTTACCAGAGAGGGAAGCACTGATATCTGGGTTCTCAAAGCCAGGGGGCCTTCCCAGATCTCTCATCTGACAAAACAAACACTTCCAGTCAGTAAGCCCCAAAATAAAACCCCCAGCTTGAGTCTTTGTACACTTTTTAGGGCCAGAGGGCATCATATCCCTTGAGAACCAGTGCCTCATTAACAAAAGGGTGGAACTTCCTACAAATCTTCACACGCACAACAATAGGTAGGAAAGATCCTCCTTAATCACATTCAAATAGAGGCATTATACTTCTTGATTATACTAAAACAAAAACAGCAAAAGATCCTATTTTGCTTGACCTTACATCCCACCCTTCCAGGATCCTTGGCCTTACAATCTAAATAGCCATGGATTCTGGAACAAATAGGTATTAATATTTCTTAAGTAAATACAACATAAATCACATTTGCAGAGTACATAACATAGCAATTAATTACTAGGGTGGCCATATGGCTTTATACAAACACAAAGATATAGGTATAACATAATGTCATTCTTTGAGGAGATTGCAACCAGATGCTTCTTCCTCAATCCCAAACAGAAATTTCCAAGCATGTACTCTCAGGAGTAGACTTTAATAAGCCCAGCTTCCAAGTCCTGAGGGGTGGCTGGACCACAAAGCCATTAAGGTAGGGTCCTTGTGGGTACATGGCACTTCCTTCCTCCCACCATAGACAACTCCACTTCCTGGATCCCAAACTGCACCAGGACAATACTGCAAAAAAGAATACTCGGTGCCTTGCTGTGCAGTCCCAATGTTGCCCCAGGGCTGAACTCTGAGCACCTAGGTTCCTGCTCCTCCAGCAGGAGCCAGCAGCTCCCAGCTCCAGCCTGGGTCTGTATGGAAACAGCTCTGTGCTCCCATTCCTTCTCACCTCACCAAGGTCAACACACTGGCCATTCTCTGCCTCTGCCGAATCATTCAGCAGGTAGACTTTTGCTGGGTCGTTGGGCAGGCAGTTATTTGGTCTTGTTCCATGACTCTACATACAATACAATCTCAGGACATTCACTCCTCCAGCACAGTCCACAGCCAGGCTAATCCACTTGAAACCAGGCTCTGGTCACTCCCACCTCCCAATATTCCACAGAATCATAGTCACCACACCTGGGAAACAACAGACAATTATCCCAGTCCCCATACTTTCCTTTTAATTTATGCAGATCCCATCTTTGTTGCTATAATATATCAGTAAGCACTCCAACATACACAGGGGGACCTGCTATCACAAGTTCTTAGATCTGCATTCACAAAAGGAAAGGCAACTTTTGAGGGGTTAACAATCTTTTTAATCAAGCACATGTATCAATCACCTAATTCAGGGTAGTCAGCACCTAGAACTTCAAAGAAAATACAGAGATTAAAAGTCAACAGACATGACTTCCTATGCCTGAATTCAACAGACAGGTACAACTGTCTGACCATAGTTACCAGAGAGGGAAGCACTAACTCCTGGGTTCTCAAAGTGGGGAGATTGGGGTTTCCACAATTCTCATCTGGCCAAACACTTCCAGTTAGTAAGCCCCAAAATAAAACCCCCACCCAGGCCTGGTGGGAAAGACCCACCTTAATCACATTCAAATAGAGGCATTATATTTCTTGATTGTACTAAAACAAAAACAGTAAAAGTCCTATTTTGTTTGACTTACATGGGGACATCTAGTTATAGCTACATTTTGCTCAAAAGCCTTCTTTGGCTCCCTGCTAAATGAAATAAATTTCAAATTCCTTAATTTTCCATTCAAGGCCCTCCATAATCTTATTCCACTTTACCATGCAAGTTTTATCTTACGATATCACTCTGCAGGGACTCTGTGTTTAAGTTAAAAAAACAACAAAAAAAATGGGACTCAATATATCCTTCCCCACATTAATACATAACTGAAACTCCCTTTTTTAATTTATTTACTCATACAGTTCTTTGGAAGGAATGCTCCTCCCTTCCCAGCCTTTAAGTATCTATGCACCCCTTAAGGCCAAATTCACATGCCACATGGCCCTTTGGTTTGATCTTTTTTAAAAATATTTTGCCCCATTATTAGTTTATTCAATTATAGAATCCTTGAGGGCAAAGACTATGCTATATTTACCCTTTATATATTTCCCAAGGCTATAGCACAATTCTATGCACAGAACAGAACCTTGGTTTATATTTGTTGCATTAAACATGAACAAAGATATTAATTATTTAAAGAATGTTGTTTAAAAAAATCATTCAGGCTGCTTCATTGTTTGACCTACTTTCTGAGGATGAGGGATTTTTCACCATGGTTCCAGTGGTACAATTACGGAGACATTTGATGGAGGTTTCTTATTTGTGGAGTGATTGGACCTTCTAGTCTGATATGATCGAAGTTTACCTGGTTTGACTGCAGGTTATATACCATAAAACTATTGATCTGTCTTTCTTTCCTAAAAGAAAATGACTTTAAACTCACATGTTCATTTTGAACAAAGGATAGGGAAAACTGCAACCAAAAAGGTGAATAGCCATCATTTCTGAAAGGAGTAGAAGAACTCAATTCTATGTGTTTTAACTACTCTTTTGTTTGTTTAGACATAATCCACTCTGAAATGTAGTAACTGAAACTTCTACAAATCATCAAACAGAGATTGTAGATACTTATTTACACTGAATGTAGCACTGACCTTTTAAAAATTAGGTTATTAAAACCCCAGCATTTAGTACTGATGACAATGCCTTTAATAGGCTTTTCTTAATCATGCGTTTTCCTTTTCCTTTTGAGAACATGAGAGGTTGTCAATGCAGCTAAGAATAAATTTGCAGTTGTTCCCCTGCCAGTTCTAGTAGCAATGCAGCAAAGAAAATGCTCCAAATGACTAATCTCGGTTTATTGCCAGGTAACTTTTGGATTATGCTCTGATAGTCAAAGTAATATAACAGCATTCACAGCATAATTAGATTTTACAGATAGTTTTATTTAAAGGATGCCAGATCTTACTGCTTATAGACATGTTTTTCCTTCCTGGATTTGTATTTCTTAGCAATCATGTTTTTGAATGTATTGTGATAGACTCCTTTTAGGAAACAGGAGAAAAGCACCATAGGAATATGTCAGAAAGATGAAGATGCTGAAGTTCTCTTAGGGAGATAGGGTTATTATTTTCAAATAAAACAGCAATAATAATGAGTCAGATCAATGAGTTCTGTATATGGATTTCTTCCATTGGTATAGACAGAAACTTTTGCTCAGCTCCCTAACACAATCCATCCCAGACTATGCGGTGTTTGTCCTTGCGTTTCTATAAATTGTTATAGAGGATATATTCAATGTACCTTTTTCCAGGTCCTTTACTATCTCAAGGTTACTAAGTATGGTATTAAGACTTTCTTTCTTGCCATATAAATCTTTTCTTTCCTAGTCATATGTGCTTTTAATTATATTTTAACTCTACATTCTTGTGTACAACTGGCCCCAAGCTTCAACTTATCGATGCCTAGCATGTATTTCAATTACTGTCAAGGTTACCTGCAATTTTGAATCATTTCTGCCATGATCATGTTATTCCAAGATCAATAGTTATTTACATCCTGAGTGGAATAGTGACAGCTCACAATAGTATACGCATGTACAGTTTTGGAGCACTTCTTTCCCCAGTAATCTTGTTAAATGAACAATACAAGTATTATCATTCTCATTTTACAGATGAGGACAGTGAGGATCACAAAAATTAAATAGACCAAGTTTGCCTAGCTAACAAGACCTGAAACTCATTCTCTAGATTTTGTCTGCCCCAGAACACTTTATGGAAACATTCTCATTCATTGAATGAATGATAGATACCATTTTCCATGTTTTCTTCATACTGTTGTCAAAAGATGTCCTCTCCAATGAACTCTTCATACCACTATCATAATAATCTTTTTGATTTGTAATAGATTTGGTCATGTCAGAAAAATCCAATGATTCTTTGTTGTCTACTAAATAAAGCTAAAACTCTTCAGGCTTAGCTCTTATCTTTCCCCTACTTGTGCTCTGTACTCCAGTCATAAATAACTGCTCAGTGAGCCTTGAATGCATCCTGTAGTCTTCCACCCTTGTCCCTGCCTACATTATTCCCAGTGCCTGAAATATTCTACTCTTTCATTTAAGTCGTTAAATTCAGTCATTCTTTTTAAATCAACTCAAATGCTCCCTACATAAAACCTTCTCTGTCCTTCTTGATTGGAAATAGGCTAATACTTCAGAACATGATAGCACTTTATTTTGCAATTCTCTGATACTTTTATCAGAATCACTCAATCCACAAGCATTTAATAACCACTTCCTCTCTGCACTATGTACACTAAGTGCTAAGGAAACAAACACATAAATGGAATAATATTTACACATCAGACTGTTACATTTTATTAGGCGAGACAACACATACACTTCTAGGTGTATCCAATATTATCACATCGTATTATATATCATATTTATTAGTTTTACTTTATATATTCATATTAGATTTTTAATTCCAAGGACAAATCTTCACCTACCTATCTATTCTAGGACCAGCACAATATTCTGTACAGAGAATGCATATTTGCAGAATATTACTGAACTAATTCTGCCACTGAATGAATGAAAAGGGAGTTATCCTTTCATTTGAAATACTGTTTCCAATAAAGATCCATGCCAGTATCCTATACTGTTTCAACTGTGTAGAATATGGTATGTGTGATACTAGTGTTAAATACCTGGATACAGGTTCTATATATAAAATCATGAAATGCTAGAGTTGAAAAGGAGCTTGAAGATCACTTAGTTTATCCAACTCTACAAATAAAGACAGTGATACAGTCCAAAAAATGTGGGAAGAGTGACCTACATAGAGTTGAATGCCTGTTGTTGTAACTTTTTAAAATATGTCACAGTTGTGTCAAAAAGTCACTAGTTTGGAGAAAAAAGAATGAAATGCATGTGTGGTGTATGCATGTGTATATGGTATGTGTGTGTGTGTGTGTGTGTGTGTGTGTGAGAGAGAGAGAGAGAGAGAGAGAGAGAATTTACTATGGACATAGTTTAATTCTCTTATTAGAATGCATTGTACTGAGTGTGAAAACATTCTGAACATATGGCTATATGTTTCTACAATTTCCATGGAAACAAAGATGAATTGTTTTAAGATTTTATTTGGTTTAATTTTAATCTAGTCATCTCTGCCATGTGTAATTCTAAAAGTCATTATCATACTTCAGAACAATTAAGTAGAAAAGTTCAAAGTCTTCAGGATATCCTTAAAAATACTGAATTTCAATGGGGCAGATATTTATTGGGATTCACATTGCTTTCAGCACCACTGATAATAAAAACTCTAGAATACAACCTTATATCTCACCATCATAATGAGAAACCTTAAAATGTGCATCATAGTTAGGAAGCACTAAATGGTTCTTCTTGTTGAGAGGTGCTAGAAGATATCACGAAAAATGCTCTGATGGAGTGGGAGGAAGAACAAAAACGAAGTCCTAACCAGATATCATATGCCACACCCACCATGTAACCAGGCAAACAGAAAAACTGAAAGTGGGAAAGGTGGTGAGTCTGTGAGCTCAGATGCAGTTACATGCACCGATTTCCCTCCCCATCAAACTCTTCACTGCCAGTGTCATCATTTTCATTCACTTCCTCTCTCTTGTGAGGAACTAATTACCAGCCAACGATTAGAAACCAACAGAAGATGCAAATCTCTCTTAATGTTGCTCAGTCACTTTTTAGTCATGTCTAACTCTTGGTAACCTCATTTGGGGTTTATTGGCAAAATAACTGGAGTGATTTGCCATTTCCTTCTCCAGTTCATATTATGTATGAGGAAACTGAGGCAAACAGGGTTAAATGACTTGACCAGGGTCATACAGTCACTCAGTATCTGAGGCCAGATTTGAACTCATGAAGATAAGTCTTCCTGACTCCAAGCCTAACACTCTATTCACTGTGCTACCTAGCTGCCCTATAAGTCCCTACGGGTGATCTATCAGAGGTGCCCCATTCTCCCTTACAATGATCATAGAGTAAGTATTATAGCTGTGACAAACATCATATGTACTGAGTGACTGTAAGCACAACTGAACTAAGGCTAACTTCTTGCATTTCCATTGCTAGTGTTTTTGTGAGCTGGCAGCAGTACAGACTGTGCCGACGATGTGATCATTTTGTCTTTAGATAAATGATTTCATTTCATTAATGTCTGGGTCAGTTCTTCATGAAAAAATCAGATGTGATTATAGAGTTAAGAATAGAGAGTGGCTATGCTGTTGTAAAAATAAAGTCAGTTACAGCTGAACGTTACCTATGACAGAGGTTGCTTGTGAGATTAGATAGATGATAGATAGATATATAGATGGATAGATAGACAAACAGACAGATAGATTTATTTATCTCTGGAAACCTTACTTCACCCTTCTATAACTACCAGTCAGGATACCAACCTGCTTCTCCTGCTATCCACTCATTATGTATTAAAAGAGATTAAAATATACTAATATTAAGCAATGCCCCAAATATTTAGGAAGTTAAGTTTACTGAAAAATAATTATTTGGTCTCAAAAGACATATGAAAAATGATTTTTAAAAGTTTCCATTTATCCCCCTTAATTAATTTGGCTTTGAAAAAACATTTTTGAAGGACTTTATGACTAATTTTTTTATCACAGCTGATATTAAAGTTCTATGTCACCTCATTCTACTCTCATGATCTTGGTATCAAAAAGATGGAGAAGGGGATAGAAAGTGGTTATCCAATAACTGACAAACAGACATGCTACTATTAGAATATAAACAAAATACTTTGACCTTCTCACCATACATGAAACCATAAGCTGTATGAAAGATGAAACAAAATAGAAGAATAGTTGGAAAATTCTCCTTGAAGTGACAAATATAGGAGTTAGAAGAGGTGCTTCAATCATGCACACAAAGGCAACAACAAAAATATTTCACTAATTCTTTTAACATTTCCTAACATTACTTATGTTGAACACAATCAAACATAATATCATGAAATCAGAAATTATTTATCAATATCCATTAGGAAGGAATAAAAGAAAAACTTTGAGGAATGTAACAGAAAACTCCAAACTAAGCCAATATATAAATAGGATCAAACTCAAACTAAAAAAAAATGTCTCATGAATGCTCAGAGTCTACAAATAATCTTATTTCCATATGATGTTGAACTAATTGCTTCATACCCAAGATGATACAAAGTTTCCCCTATAGCAATTTGAAAAACAGCACACACATGAACAATAGATGAAAAATGCATATTGCCCAAATTTATGACATATGACTGAATGGAAAGACTGAAAAATTAATATTTATTTCACTACTTAAGTAGGAAGGAGATCAGATTAGTTTTAAACATTTGTACATTTTATATACACAACAGAAAATTATCATGCAAATAAAGACTTGATTAGAATGTTGCATGAAAACCAATTATTTATTTTCTTTCAAAACAATACTTTTTAATATAATCTTGTTAATATGATTCTGATTATTAATAATGTAGAAGAAAAGCACTATGTTCATGTTTAATATGACTCTTCCATCCTTCTCCATAGATATTTCATAAGTCAATCCTAAATTAGTTAAATTAAGACTGTGTTAATTCATACATTTATAATTTTATTCCACAAATATTTATCGATCTTTTACAATGTGTGAGTTGTTTTGCTAAGTGTTGTTGAGAATATATAAAATATACTACCTTTACTCGTATGGAAGTGGTTAATTGATGACTAAGTTATATAACAATAAGAGTTAAAGGAGATCCCAATAGACAGAATACATTTCAATTAAAAATATGAAACACTTCTGCATGAATAAAATCATTAAAACTTGTTAAAGAAAGCAAATTGTTGATTGGGAACTATCTTGCAATAAATATCTATGATAAAAATCCACCATTATATATATATATATATATATATTTATACATATGCATGCATGTGTCTGTGTAACTGACAGCAATAAAAACTAAGAACGGGTACCAAATGAATACTTAGAGAAGAAGAAATCGTTGTTTTAAAAATCACTGTGCATTGATTAACAATTACATCAAAGGCTACAACAAAACGATAAGATAAAAATGACTCTCAGATAACTGTGAGAATACAGCTCTTACTTCATAAAATGACCAACATCATGAAAGATGAAATAGTCAATATTAGAACATTTTTAATGTAATTATGAATTATTCCAACCCTTCTAGTGAGTAATTTGAATTTTTCTAAAATTAACTAAAATGTCTGTTCTATTTTCCCCAGATATCCCATTTCTGGGCAGTTAAACCAAGAAAGTTAAAACATATAGATCCCATATATGCTAAAATGATCCTAGCAATCAATTTTATTTTAGAAAGGAAATAGAAACAAGGTAGATATCTGTTGATTGGGGAATGTTAAAGCAAAATATGGTGTATTTACCCAATGATATATCACTATGCTTTAAGGTAGAACAAATATGAAGCATTTAGAGAAATAGGTCAAGTCATAAGAATTATTGAAGAATGAAGTAAGTAGAACCAGTAAAAGATTAAAAACAATCAGTGCAACAGTGTCATGGGTCTTTAGATGGCACAATAGATGGAGCAGGGAGGTCTGGACTTGGAAGGACCTGAATGTGACCTCAGGTACTTTTTAACTCCTGGGAAAGTCCCTTAACCCTGTTTGCCTCAGTGTAGCATTTGTAAAATGAACTGGAGAAGGAAATGGCAAACCACTCCAGTATCTCTGACAAGAAAACCCCAAATGGGATCACAGAGAGTTGGACATAACAGAAATAACTTAATAACAAGTGCAACTACATCAATCAGAAGGGTAGTTAATTTAATCTGAACTCTAAAATGATAGTACCCAAATGGCCCTAAAGATGAATTTCTCCTCCCTCCTTTCACTGCAGAGTTAGGGTATTGTAGATATGAAATATTGCTCACTCTGTAAGACAGAGTAAATATCTTTGTCTATTTTACTAAACTATTATTTACTCTTTAAAAACATTATAACAAAGGATGGATCTCTGGTCAGGACAGAGGGAGAGATATATTCAGAAGTGAATTTACACTATGGATATAGAGCCTAGAGCAAAGATGGGGAAACTGTGGCCTCAAGGCCACATGTGGCCCTAGGTCCTCAAGTGTGACCTTTTGACTTTTGACAACTTGTCCTGTGAAATTTGGATTCAGTCAAAGGGCCATGCTTAAGGACCTAGAGAGCCATATGTGCAGCCTCAAGGCTTCAGGATCCCCAAATTTTGGTCTAGAGAGTATTACCACTAATTGGATATAGAAGTATGACATTAGATGATATAAAGGTGAGTAAAGCATTAAATAAATATTGGATCTGAGATACATTGAAAATGATGGTCCCATTAATAGTAAGAAGGAAATTAGAAGACAGCACTTCTGAGAGGAAGGTACAATGAGTTCAGATTTTTACATTAGATCATAAATTTAATGAATGGAAGGAATATTAGAATTGATCATGTTCATACCCCCTCCAACTTACTCTACAAATGAGCAAAATAAAGTCCAGAAAGTTTAAATGATGTGTACATGTCCCAAGAAAAATATTCCCTTCTTCTCACATTCAATATTACTGTCAAGAGCATCACTCTTCTTTTAACCCAGATTTACAACCTTGGTGTCATAGAAATGTGACGTAGGATTGGACTTCAGGGGTGAATTTAAAAATATAGGGGTCATCCAAAAAGAGTAATAGTAGAGTTCATTGCACTTATGGTGTCTTGAATAAATGCTTATTGAACTTGAATTCAGTAGAGAGGAATGTTGAAATTGTGTACTCTGGTATAAAATAATATAAAAATATATTCTCATATATGAATTAGATATTCACTCCCATCTTCCTAGAAAAACATTTCACAGGTTTGACTCACTATTAAATGTCTTCTATGGTTCATCAGGAGCATGGAATGTTCCATATATGATGTTGGTATTTAAAAAACAAGAATCAGTTCTCAAGACATGTTTGGAAATAGAAACATTGATTTGAACTAGCCCTAAAGATCTTCAAGGTCTGAATATGACTTAGAATGAACATTCTTAGAAACAAAAGTGCTAATTTTATCTTTACTGAGAACTATTAAAGGATATGGGAATCAAGAATACATGCTATAAAAATGGGTCCCATCTCAGTTGCAGCCCTTACCTTTCTCTGTCTCTCCCAGTAAGGCTCATTTCAGTTCCTATTAATAGCAGCTTGTAAGGGTATCATTAATCAGAGAAGACAAGACCCATCATTCTCTTTGGTGTTTTTATCCCCAAAATCTGTAAGTCTCCTAGGACGTACCAGGCAAACAGGACTTGGATCCCAAATGAACTATTTGAACTATATATGAACTGTTAATGAAGTATATATGAATTATTCCTCTGCCTCTGTTTTAAAACTTCATTTTCAGAAATTTTCCCTATTTCAATATTTCTTCCCTTGCTTTTATTTGACTAAATTCTTACTCTGTTCAGTACCTTTTAAGATTCAATTCTTGATCTAAATACAACAGTCATGACTGAGTGGGATTTACATGCCATCATGCATCTTTGCATAGTGCCACTACCTTTAGAAAAGTGGCAACTTATAAGGCCATGGCTTTGCAAGGTTTTCCCTGCTAACAAAACAGGCTGCGCTCCACATAGTACCTGTGGATACACTTTTCAGATCTTATCAAAGGTTACTCCATTACTGTTTTGCTGCCCAACACTTGGGCTAAAAAGAACCTGTTCTCATTCCCAGACATGTCAAGTGAGACTATCTGCTGCTGCTACATCTTCCCAACAATTAGTGGTTAGGATATTTTCTTACAACTGCATTATACCTCAACTTGTAATGGTCCTTCAGTCTACATTGTTAGTGGTGTGTCAACTCTTAATATACCATACAGCAACTTCTAATATGTCTTTAAGGGGAGATTTCCAGGTAACATGCTGTTTTTCCTAGTACCCCTTTATTTCTTACTTCAGATAGGTGTCATATTTTCCACCTTTCTCACATATTTCTTATTCATTACAAATTTCTTTCTGAAAACTGCATAGTACACATAATCAAACCACCTTTATGTCAGAAATATTAGTCACTTTATCGTCATGACACACAGAGACATTGAGCTGAGAAGAGATTTTGCATATCTTTAGATGTTCCTTACTTTTGCAGTGGCTGAGTATTTCTTATCAATACAAAGGGTGCAATGAAAAAAAAACAAACTCAATGCTGCTTTGCCTTATTTGGAAGGCTTGAGGTACTCAAGTATAGGCTACACATATATTTGTGAGGATATTACACCAAGATTGATGCTTCAAGGACAGTCTAGATTATGTGACCTCAAAGGTCCCTTACAGCTCTAGATTACTTGTTTCAGTGATGTAAAAAAAAAACAAAAATAATAGCATGGTTAATTTGGTGTATTTTTCATATTACATACAGAAGTAGACAATTTCTACCCAGGGTACTTTTCCTGAAATTGAGTATCATTTCTAGAAACTTAACTGGTGGCATTTTTTTCCATAGCAGCAGGGATCAAAACAGTGGTTGGCATACTTGCCTACTTAATTACACTTATTAAATCAATATTCAACAATTCTCTGAGAAAATGTAGATTAATTTCCCCCCTGTTCATATAGTGTTTCTATTTTATCACACTTTTCTGTCTTAGTTTATATATGTAAAATTATTTAATTCTGCCAAGGAACAAATTAATAATGTTACATAATAATTTTAAAAATAATATTTCTTTGTATTTTTAATTCCATCCAACCATGGGTTTGATACATCTAAATTAACTTGACATGGTTACACTCTCTAATAATGTAGGTCACAACCTCTTCAAACCTGGTGAAATCCTTGTTCACTGACTACTGACTCGTGTTTTTTTCTTTAATATCCAGTTCTATATTGCATTTTCGTATCTTTCCATATTTCTTTTTTGCAGCCCTTCACCGACCCCTTAAATTAGGTAGTTAAAACTGGACTAACAGAAACCTAACATCCCAACATAATTTTTTTGTATTCATATGATTGCTTCTAGATCAGGAACATCTGAATTCATGTTGAATATTTCCTTTTTTCATATTGTTGAAGAGATTCATCAAAGTCTACATGGGGTTACCATGTAACCCCATAACATTCAAGCAAGAACAAGTAAGCCAAAATTTAAATACAGAAACTAAATGAAAGCTGGTGAAGCTCGAGTCCCAGTTTAACTCTTAGATACTAAGAAATACTTAAGCTGAATGAAGCATATGAATTAAGGAAAGTTCTTCTTAATATATTACATCTTCATGAAGCATACTAATGGCCAAAGCTAATTTTCTTATTATCAATGTCATTCTTAATATAATTAATGACAACTTATTAACTTTAAAGTGGTAGTGAATTGGTTTACTTTCATGCACATTGAAAAAGATGATGTGAAAAAAAGAGTTTAATGCAAAAATAGAATACATATTATATATATATATGCATATATGTGTATATATGTATATGTATACACATACACAATGGGTTACAAATGTGGTGGAATAACCTATATGAGAAGAGGGTCCAGTTTTTTACCAGCATTTTTTTCTAGAGTTGCATTAACCAAGTTATTTAAAATAACCATTGGGAACAATGGTATTTTATTTTGAGATACACATATTATCTCTGATTTAATCCATATAGGGAATTGAGAACGTCCTTCACCTATAGGTACTATTACTTAGTACTTGAACCTATGTTTTCATAAGGACTAGTTACTTTGCCTTGCCATCTTATTTTTTTTTTAAATCACTTCTCCATTTTGAGATACCAGGTGATATTCTTTATTGTAGACAAAGGAGGGCAAAGGAAGAAAAAGATTTGTAGCCAGGAGGTGGTTTTGATATCACTAAGTGGTGGAGGAATGGTGGAGATTCTGGGATAGGATCTATTGATTACTTTGTCATCTGGGACCTAGAATCAGGATAGCAGGTGATGTCTTTGTTTTCTCCTCTAGGGATTCTGTCAGTTTGTAGACATATTGCTTCAAAATCTGTAATTAGGTATGGCTGTTTCCTAAAAAACTTGACCTGCAATGATCGCATATGTCATATTCAGTTAATGACTGTTTATCTGATTACACTGTCTGAAATCATTTGTTCCTCTGTAGCATTCTATGTTAAGATAATAAGATTATAAAATCACTGATATTGAGCTTTTAAGGACATGAAATATCATCTAATCTAATTCACTCATTTTACAGAAGAGGTAACTGAAGTCTGGAAGGCTATCTTGCCCATCAATCCCCTTATTAAGTAGCCAAGTCAAGCTTCAAAACCAGCCAAGTTAAACTTCGAAACCAGCCTAGTCCTCTGAATCCAAATTTATCTTTCTTTCCTCCGTTTCATACTACCATCCTGTTCCAAACTGTCATCTTGAATGGCATAGGAAAATGACAGTAAATAATCCACTGGTTAAATAGCATACTAATCTTGCCTGGTTTGTGGGATTTTTTTCACATTGTTAGTGGGGAAAAAACAGCAAAACATTACTCCAACTCAATTATTCAAAATGTCCTTAATAAAAGGTGCTATTAATGAATACTTTTTTAGAATGAGATCTATGGAGTTAATGAACTAGTGTATGAAAGTGATCATGATATCATGATAAAGTGTTTTATAAGAATGATTTTAAATTTTATTACCCTTATCTTCATTGTCTAACTATATCAAGAGGAATGGGAGAATAAGTTGCAAGAAAAATAGTTACACTAACTATATAAAGATAATTTCTTAAACTAATTTACTTTCAATATATTTAATACATTATGCCAATTAAGGGAAGCAGTCATTCTGTTCAATGGTACAACTCTGCATCTAATGATATATTTCATTCTACTCTGGAAGTTTGTACATAATTTGTACTTTTAAGGACACATTCATTTGCTTCCATGGTCCTCTTCTCTTGATAACAACTTATAAAGAATAAATAACATCCTTGAGTTGTGAAATTCACATACTACAGAGAGGAAAACCTTGACATTCTGGGGGTGTGGATGGCAAATACAAATGTGTGTGATAATCCTTTGTTTATTTCGATATTCTTTCATGGAATAAGTTTACTTCTGATTGCTACAGATGTCACCAAGTCTAGATAACATTAATGGGAACTAATATTAATATACAACATGGCAAAGAAAGGACAAATGGAATGCAATTTTAAATTTATTAAAGGTCGAGTTTTTGAGATTTCTGTAAGATATGAGATATTGCCTTTTAGCCTGTCTTAAAAAGTAAATTGTGAGATTAATGTGTCAGCAGCATTACATGAATGAAACAGTTCTTAAACCACTTCTTTTGTCAATTGTATAGACATCTGAAATGTTTTTGGGACTCAGTTTTAACTGGTAGATTTAGTTGTGGCTAAAATATATCAACACTAAGCTTAAATGCATCCTTTTTTCTCTTATCTCATCTCCTGGCCCTAGTTCATCAAAGAATACATCCTCCCCCTGGGCCTGGAGAACCAGAGAATCCATCTAAGATGACTAGACAATGGGAAGAATCACCACCTTGGGTTTCTTCCTCTCTTTCCTTTCCCCTTTAATTCTCTGCTTTGATCTAGAACTGCTCAGAAACCACAAAGGCTCCATGACTTGGATAGCTTAGATGGGCTGTGAATCACTCTCTCTCATTTCTGGTGAGGTGAAGGATCATTGTGCCTTAGCATCTGCCCTATTTCTTTTCCCCTGAAGTCTACCCTCACAACCACACCCCGCATCTGATCTGCAGATATGGTATTACCTAAGGACCTCTAGGCCTCTCCATGTGACTCTGCTCTGCCCTAAGGAATTCTGGGTTTTTCCACTTGCCCTGTAACTGAACTTTCTTGTGTCCATGGTCTCCCCCAAATTAAATTTAATTACTTTTGAAAGCAAGAATTGTTTATCTAGTTATGTGGTTATATGTATATAGGATAGATGGATAGATAAATAGATATATACACCCACACATATATATGTGTGGGTGTATACATACATACATATGTGTGTTGTCTATATTATATATGTATATGGAAAGAGAGATTGTGTGGCTATATATGGATATATATGTACATATATGTGTATAAATATATTGTGTATATATATATATATATGTATATATCCAACTCTATCTACACACAACACATATATTTATATATTCATAAAGATATCTAGTAAGTGATTAAATAATGCAAAAAATAATATACATGTATAGTATATGAATATGTTATATATGCATATACATGCATAGGTTCATAAGATTTACAAACATACATGGCCTGCTGTTTTCTTGACAATAAAATGTTAGATTGACCTGGTTGTAGTCTGATGCAAATAATTTCATTTTTCTTTATTTGAAAGTAATTTTCTTGAAATTTCTATCAATTTTATGTTAGACCCTGAAGAAATGAATTGAGAGCAAGTTTGGGTCTTTTCAATTGCTTCATTTTTTAATTCAATTTGGTTTTTTGTGTCAAGAATTGAATTTGTGAATATCTTAATTCATGCTCATCAATTGTGATAGCAAAACTGTCACCCTTGAGTAGTTGTGAACTTGAATTTAGCTTCACTAGGTACTGCTTTGTCTAATCCAATAGTTAAGCGATGGGCTTCTCTAGAAGTTTCCATTCACATGCTTGTTTAAGGTGATAAATAATCTAGAAAAGAAAATAATTTTAATGAAATATGCCATAGTAATTTTTCTATTAAAAATGCTTGTATAATGTTTTAGGATTTAGGTTGTCTTAAAATGTAAATTAGTAAGGTGAATACGTTGGCAGCACTACATGAATGAAATGATTCTTAAACTATTATAATGGCAGAGCCAAGATGGTGGAGTATAAGTAGGCTCTTTAGATTTCACCCCAAACACCTCGAAAAACCTATAAAAATGGCTCTAAGCAAATTCTAGAGCAGCAGAAGCCACAAAATGAGATAGGAAGAATCTATCCCACCAGGGTGGGAGTGGAGCACAATTTATTGTGGGTGTGCACTGCACAGGTGCAGATAGAACTTGAACAGGCCTCAGGGGACTGAATCACTGGTAGCTGAGGAGGTTTCCAGACTTTTTAACCCATAAACACCTAAGACAACTTAGAAGGTCAGTTGAAGAGTCTATTACCTGGGTGAGAGTGTGGACCAGCCCCAGCCCTGGACCCAGACTGGCCCTCACCTCTGGGTGGTGGCAGCTACTGCTGAAATGGTGGCTGCTTCTGGAGCCCTCCACTTAAAAAGAGCTTACAGGTCAAGTGATTGACTGGGAAGATGAGCAAACATGGGAGACTATAGATTTTTACTTTCTCAGTGAAGAGGTATTTTCTTACATCACTGGTGAAGAGGAAGATCAAAATATACAACCAGAAGAAGACAGCAAAGTCAAAGCTCCTACATTCAAAGCCTCTAAGAAATATATGATTTGGTCTCAAGAGATGGAAGAGCTCAGAAAGGATTCTGAAAATCATGTAAGAGAAGTAGAGGAAAAATTGGGAAGAGAAATGGTAGTGATGCAAGAAAACCATGAAAAACA
The DNA here is from genome assembly GCA_028658325.1 of Potorous gilbertii. Lineage (NCBI taxonomy): Eukaryota > Metazoa > Chordata > Mammalia > Diprotodontia > Potoroidae > Potorous > Potorous gilbertii. The sequence goes on along the minus strand of CM053771.1, from coordinate 369,188,397 downwards.
AGTAAATGACTTGATAAAGGAGACCCCCAAAATACTGAAGAAAATAACACTTTACCCAAATGGCAAAAGAGGTTCAAAGGCCAATGGGGAGAAGAATGCCTTAAAAAGCAGAATTGGTCAAATGGAAAAAGAGGTTCGAAAGCTTGCTGAAGAGAATAATTCCTTAAAATTAAAATGGAGCAAGTGGAAGCTAATGACTTCATAAGAAATCAAGAAATTATAAAACAAAAGCAAAAGAGTGAAAAATTGAAGGCAATGCAAGTATCTTATTGAACAAACAACTAATTTGGAAAATGGATCCAAGAGAGAAAATTTAAAAATTATTGGACTACCTAAAAGCCATCATCAAAAAAAAGAGCCTAGATATCATCTCACAAGAAATTATCAAAGAAAACTGTCCTAATATTCTAGAACCGAGGGGTAAAAGAGAAATGAAAAGAATCCACTGATCACCTCCTGAAGGAGATCCCAAAAGGAAAACTCCTAGGAATGCTGTAATCAAATTCCAGAGTTCCCAGGTAAAGGAGAAAATATTACAAGTAGCCAGAAAGAAACAATTCAAGTATTGTGGAAACACAATCAGGTTAACATAAGATTTAGCAGCTTCTACACAAAGGGATCAGAGGACTTGGAATAGGATATTCCAGAGGTCAAAGAAGCTGGAATTAAAACCAAGAATCACCTACCCAACAAAACTGAGTTTAACACTTCAAGAGGGAAAATGGAATTTCAATGAAATAAAGAACTTCCAAGAATTCTTGTTGAAAAGACCAGAGCTGCATGGAAAAGTTCACTTTCAAATACAAGAATCAAGAGAAGCATGAAAAGTAAACAGGATAGAGAAATCATAAGGAACTTATTAAAGTTGAACTATTTGCATTCCTACATGGAAAGATATTTGTAACTCATGAGACCCTTCTTAGTATTAGGATAGTTGGAGAGACGTATATGTGTATGTGTATCTATGTATGTGTGTATAGATATAGATAATATATGTGTGTGTATTTATGTGTGTGTGTATTTTATGGAAGTGAATATTAAAAACTGAAAATAAATAAATTTTTAAAAAAATTATCATTATTCAATTTTTTTTTAAATCTAGGAAACTGAAACACAAATAGAGATTTAATTTGCCCAAAATTACAAAGTAGCAGCTAGAAAATCTGGTATTTGAAACCAGAACCTCTGACTTCACAAGTACTATAATGTATATAGTTGTTAATATGTGAAATTCTAGGAGCAGATATTGTTTCAGCCTAGATATGATTATAAAATTCCCTACAAAATCTCCCTTTCTAGCTGGCTTAGAGTTTTCCAGCTAACTTTATTTCCCAAAAGCTGCAGCTCTGTTTTCAACTCATGAATATCAGGTCCCTGTAGCATTATTTCTATTTTAGCTTTCTTTATGACCTTCTCCCATCAGAATGTATACTTCTTGAGGTCAGGGATTATTTACTCTTTTTCTTATTTGTATCTTCAGCATAATACCTGGGACATAGAATGAACTTAATAAATATTTCTCAGGCATATGGTGGGAATCAAAGGATGTTTTATAACTGAGATGCAGATATAGATAAAAAGATAGGTACAGATCTCAATAGATAAAACACTTTGTCCAATGGTTATATATAGACATGAATCTATAGTATATGTGTTTACATATTTAATGTGGTTATATAATATATTCCTATATTAATAGTTATTTCTATATTTATTATAGTATGGTTATATATCACACATTTGTGTGTATTATTTATAAAGCTATATCTCTTTATATGAATGTACACATGTATATATGTGTATGTGTGTAGGTAAGTAGGTATGTAATTGTCCATACATAATTTTACATCCTTCAGAAAAATAACGTTTTCATCTTTTAGAAAATTATATTCAATTTAACTTAACTTACAATTGCTGTCCAGTAATCTTTTCTTCAGTGCATCTGTGAAGTAAAAGAATATACTTTTATGGATGATCTACTTATTATTATACTATCGATTTAACTTATTTATTTGATATCATTAAATCATTTTTAAATTAATTAATTAATTAGTTGGTTAGATGAATCAGTTCCAATGAATGTAATCTTAAGGCTGGTAATATAAACCTGGTAAATATAACCTTAATCCACTTTGAAATTCATTAGCATCAATTGAGAGTCTAGTATCTCAAAAGCATTATCATGTTCCTCAGCTCTCAGAATATCACCTCTTTCATTTGAAACATGAGGTGATTGAATTTGACAATCTACATACAAAGAAAGTCTCTTCTAAATCTATCCTGTAATATTGTAGTTTTCAGAGAATGGGAGACCTGGTCTGCTAATGTTCAGTGATTCAGCCAAATGGCATTTAGTAGAGACGATACAAGTGGTCAATTGAATCTATAAGGAAACAGTTGGATTTGTCTATGACTATAAGCTGTCCCAATTCCATTAATAAAAATTGTGATTCATCACTTCCATCAGCTTTCTCTTTGTCTCCCTATCCCAATCATTACCAAATAGAAATGAAAACAAATACAGAATAAATTCCAAGTAAGGATGGGTAAATACTTGATTCCATTCAGTTTTAAAAGTTATTCCTAAAACAATGACCTAAGTTAGCTTGGAATGGGTTCATATTTTCCAATGAATTATGACAATTTATCATTTTGTCCAAGCCATGCTCTTGTAAAATTGATGGGAGGTATTTGGCAGATCAGCTTTAATTCTTGATTCTTCTGTAAATGAGGACTTCTGGCCAAATCCTGACACTACTGTCTAGATCAGAATTCTACACCTCAACTGGGCCAGCATGACAAGTTGGCAAGGAAAGAAGAAAGTCCTCAAAACAGAAATTTTTAGTTCAGTCACCCATAATTGATCATTTCTGTACTTGATAAGGTATGAAAATTTCTATGGCGTCTTCCAGGGGACCTATATAATTAAATCAGATCAGAAAAACAAAGCTTAATAAAAGAGAATTGGCTAATTGTCTACAGGGTAGTTATTCAAGTAAACATAAGAGTGAAGCATTCACTGAGTTTTTGGAAACTTGTAATTTACTTAATGTCCTAGATACTTCATACATATGTAGACCTGATATCTAAAGAAAGTGAATGAACCTAAAAGCAGAAAACTCTCCAGTTTCTACTCAATGAGCACCTATCAAGCAAAATAACAGTAAATAAATAGCACTTGTGATGCAAAACAGTATTACAAGATTTACTTTGAACGAAAAAAAACTTTAGAGATGTATTACTGGGATTTGTGATTGGGTATGCATGCTCACAACATTGTCATTTTGATACTTAGTTCATAAAAGGAAGTTTTAGAAAGTACATAATAAGAGGATTGAGTGGCATAATTATGAAACAATAGAGTCTAGTATAAAGAGGTCTGTGCTGAAGAGTCAGAGTACTATGATACCATCACAAACAAACTTTCGCTGAATTCATATTAGATATGTGGTAGGTTTATGTTATATTGTGTTATCATTTTATATTTCATAATTTTTATGATATTTTGTTATTGCGTGTTATAGTGTATAATATGTTTTATATTGTAGTATTATTATTTGTTATGGTTATTTTTATCTTGCTATATCTATAAATGGAAATAATGGGAACTCCCATAAAGTAACAGAAAGTCATAAATTAAATGCCTCTTATTTAGGCATTTTAAAAATATTTTAAAGATTCATCTAGTCTTATTTAGATAGTTCAGCATTATTTGGCTGTCAGGTTAAAAGTGTAACATTTGAATTGTTGTGTTTAATATATTCACCTTTTCATTTATCTAAGGGATTGTTGCTTCCAGTAAGAAAGCTATTTCTTAATTAAAGTGCTTTGATAAAATACTTTGAGATATACTTAATGAGATCAATTGTATTATATGCTATATATACAACTAAGAATATCTGATTTGTTTCTTTTTGTTTTAGCACCACTGACAGATAAACCACCAAAACTTTTGTACCCTTCAGAAAGTAAACTGACAATTCAGGAGACCCAGTTAGGTGAGTAATTTTTATTTTATTAAGTATATATTCTATTCTCATTGTGTTTGGTCTTGTATATAAACCTGCTTTGATTCCAAGCACAACTAAGTACAGACTGAAGGTTTTGCATATTTGATGGAAAGAAACTGAACATAGACCATAAAAATGTGACCTATTACACCCAACAGAATTCATTGACAAGCCTAGCCATGGTATGAAGGTGTAGAAATAATATTTTTGTCTCATGTGCTTCATATGAACTATATTTTTTAGGTTCTGTAGTATCTGTGTTCACATGACTTAAATTTATTAAAATGCAAACATCTATCCATTTTCAATTGAATATTAAGTGATTGAATATAGGATTAGTGTAGTCTAGTAACATTTTAAAACAATATATTCAGGAAGAAAGACGATGAGGTATATAGCTTCTTTATAGATCCACCATTGTAATTTAGTAATTGTGCACTTCCTGCCTGATCAATTACAATAGGCCTTCTTATTAAAACATAAAAATAAATATTGACAAAGTTGTTCAAAATCAATTGAATTATAATTGGAAATATACTGTTAAGTCTTTTAAATAATCCTTTAAAGTGAAACTATAGGGGTTGGGTAAAAACAGACCAAGACCAAATTGTTGAACACTTTTGGTCCAATTTCTTATCTGGACAAATGACATTTTCTGACTTCCTGCTATCTGACATGGCCTTATAGGCAAATAAAAGATATTGAATAGTTTGCTACTGCTACATCACATAGAACTAATCTATATTTATAATTTGTTCATCATTTTACAAATTTATAAATGGATTCATATTCTCTTGGTTTTGATTTTTATTTTGAAGGTTATTGTGTATGTATAAATTTTGTAGTATCCTTAGCAGAAAACCATTAGGAATTATGGTTGTATTTGCAAGTTAAAATAATTTTAAACACACACGTTTATATACATATATATATATGCGTTTTGAAAATTTGTGCTATTTGTAGAGATACGAAATTTAATAACTTTGCCCTCATACATTACTTATATAAATGTCATAGAATTTGAAATTATAATCACACTTGAGAATTCATTATTCTGGTCTACAAGTGAGTATAGTGGTTCTCCCCATTCTGATCCAATATAACTTAATAAGAAAGAACATGGTTGTGATCTAAAGATCAATAAAATCCTTGCATTGGATGGAATTCAAATGCAAAAGTTATAATTGACAAAATAATGAAATGAACATAGAAATCTTATGTAAAATTTATTTAAGGTCTCAGTGAAACACATTGCTGTGATACAGGATTCTCATTTCATTTTTGAAGTTTGTGTTTTGTTCACATAATGTCATATAAATAAAAAATAAATTATTAGAGCTAGCTGGAAGTTTGTGTGTAATGTTGATAAGTATTGTGGGAATCTCTGATCTGATCTACACAAAGATTTACCTGTTCAAATCAAGCCATCCAAGGTTTAAATTATTTTTAAAGGGTTTTTACTGTTTTGTTGCAGTTAATGCCATTGAAACTATTACTTAATGGTTATTTTCTTTTTTAAAAATGTATATAAATTTGTAGAAATGTCCATGTGTGAATAGAGTTAAACTGTTACTTGGGAAAATCATCTCAGTATTAACTGTGAAAATTTAGTAGTATCTTAGGTGGTATTCTTGAATCTTGCTATGTCTTGGCAAAAAATGAAATCCATTTTTATTATTTTTGATATTGTAACCAAAAGAATCTTCTGATTTGTCAACACATTAATTATTGGGGGTTTTTCAGTATAAAATGTCATATTGCACTTTACCTTCTAATATAATGTTTCATGAAGTGAGATGAATAATTTGTCAAATACTTTCTTGTGAACAGAAATCATTTTTCTCAAAACTATTTATTGATGAATAAGAAAAAGAAGTTGGAAATATGACAATTTCATATGCAGATTTGAAAGTGTGACAAGAATTATGAAACCATCTGTTAGCAAAATGCTATAGGAAATATGTATGTTAATGTATTGTCACTGGCAAAAACAGTGTGAATACTAGACAAACTTTGATTAGCTAGTCTTATTCAGACTATGCTAACCTATTTTAAACCTTAGCCCTTTCTGATTTCCTGTCAAAGTTTTCAAGATAATCATTCATCTGAAAAAGAACAGAAATATTTAGCAAATTCACTGTGTCTTGCTAGAAATATATACAACCAAACTTCATTTAATAATACTTTTTTTTGAAAATTATTGAGATTCTCAGATTAGTTGAACATAAATATTGATTAGGAAAGGACTAGGAAAACATGAGATGGCAACTAGACCTAAGATTTCATTGTTACATTGAACTCCTTGTATAAAACGTCCATCTCATAATTCAAGTAACCACCTTTCCTGTGATTTACAGTCTTCCAAAGTGGCTCAAATCACCAAGAGATTCAGGGACTTGTCCAGGGTTATGAAGCTAACAATTGTGAGATCTGGGATTTCTAGCAACATGTACAATATTTGTAGCAACTACCTTCAAGTCCAGCTCTCTATCCTTTATTGCATATTGCCTCTTCTAGCATAATATAAAGAAGAATATATAATATATATGGAAGAACATATAATATATAATAATATAAAGGAAATGAGAGAAAAATTAATCTTTTAAATGATTGAATTATTTGGCTTTAAATTATTAAATCAAATTATTTTAGTTTTTAGAAGACATCTAGATGGCACAGTGACTAAGGCACTGGGATTAAAGTCAGGAAGACCTGAGTTCAAAATCTACTATCTGTATGATCTTCAATAAGTCACTTGACTTCTGTTTGTCTAAGTTATCCCAACTGTGTATTGGGGATAATAGCACCTACCTTCCAGTATTTGTTGTGAGAATCAATTGAGATAATATTTGAAAAGTGTTTAGCACAGTGCCTGGTACGTTGGAAATACTATGTAAATGCTGGTTTCTATTGTTATTATATTTCACCAGTATAGGTTAACTAACTATGCAAAGAAAATTGCTACCCCTTCCACAGATTGAAAAACTATCAGATTTAGGAGATCCATGGGAACTGAACAGCTAAAGAATGGGAGTAACTCACTAGATATCAACAGAGTGAAACTTAAAAGTAAATTTAGCTATATGCATTTATATATATTCCAATCATATATGAACAGGTCATTCAGAATCTACTTTGGAGTCACATTGTATTAAACATTCAGCTACACAAAAACAATTAAATTTTGTGCTAATACTGAAGGTAGTTGAAGTGTGGGTCAGAGGTAATATTTGCTTTTAAAGTTCTGTTCAGTTTGTTACCCTAGAGTTTCCTGGCTTTATCTCTGTGTTCATTCTCTATATTCAAAATTCATTTAGGCATTGGGATGGAGGATAATTCTGTATATAACTTAATTTAGTTGTGTAAATCAATCTCTTTTATAACTGTCAAGCACTTAAAAGATCTTTATGAATAATAATAAGTAGCTGGTCTACTACATTATAGAGTTCAATGTCATGTTCCCATCTAAATTGCATATATGCTGTGGTGAAAGAAAAAAAATCAATGGAGTGCTCCACAACACAGAACTGATGTTAGGGAAAACTTGAAGTCAGTCAAGTTTTTTTCCACTGTTACCTACCCTTTCCTATTCTCTTTTCCCATCACTGGAGATAGTTCCTTTCCTTTTTAGACATCATGCCCCTTTGTTCTCCAAATTTTGCATTTCTAGCCAAAGAGAAAAGATCCAAAAGCAATCATTTACTTTTGTCTAGGTTATTCCTTTAAACCTTGAATTTTGTTCCCTTTTTCTCAATCATCAATTCAATAGATGTTTATTGAAAACCTACTATGTGGAAGTCAAATATGCTAAGGACTGAGGAACCTAAAAACATAAATAAAACATCAACTTTGAAGTCAGGAAACTGGATTTAGTAGCAGAAAATGTATTTTAAAAATGTATGAACAGATGATGGCATCAACCAACACCCAGCAATACCACATAAAATGTGCGCATTATTGTTTAAGAAATGGAAAGATCTTCTCCTCTTCTTCTCCCTGGAGGGAAAAATGTTCATGCAAGAGGTGACATTTGAGCTGAACTTTGAAGGATAAATAGACTGTCAAAGAGTAGTGATGGTGAGAAGGGCAGTTCTTAAGTACATTTAGCAAAGTCATTGAGGTGGGAAAGCATGGAAAATTGAGTGTTCCAATTTAACTCTGTTGCAGTGTTGAGAAAAGGCTGATAAGATAGGCTAAAGCCAGAGGTTTCACAAATTTGGAACATATCCCATAGCCAGAGGCAATTTTTAAGCCATATAGTTACATGATAATAGTGATGAATTATGAATATTTCAGATTAATTTATCTGGCAAGCAGCATGTATAATGGATTAAAGGAGGAAGAGACTTCAGGTAGAGACACTAATTAGCAGGGTATTGTAGTATGCCAAGCTGAAGGTTTTGATTGCCTGAATAATGGGAAACGAGCCAAGTGGTTAGCAGATTGGAAGCAGTTGTAGAATGTCTTTTTATGATTCAATATTTCTTGGAGATACTTCATCATGAGACTCCTGGGAGCCAGCTTGCATTTTAGGAGTTGCTTCAGTCACATTCTTCACATGCTTAAAAGTACTGGAATCAGTGGCCAGTTCCTGTTACTCCATGATATATGGAGTAACATCTCCCTCTGCCCAACCAAAACCTCCCTGAGAGCAGAGATGATCTTACTTTCATCTTTGCATGCTCAGTGTCCAGCACCTTAAAAGCATTGTCAGATGCAAGAAGAAAAAGAAAAGAAAGGTAATCACATGTATTGAGAATTTGCTATATGTCAGTCACTCTGCTAAGTTCTGGAGATACAAATACAAAAGAAAGATAGCCCATGCCCTCAAAGATCTAAAATTATAATAGAGAGAAGCAACACATATAAAAGAATGGTGGCCAGAGAAAGGTGAAGTCACAAGGATTTTTCATGGGGCAGTATGGTCCTCAAATAATGTGCCCTTTTTCATAAACAATAGTAGATTGATGTGATGACTGTTTCCAAAGCAAAAACAAAAACAAAAAATAAAAAGCAAATAGAAAATGTGCTGAGAGTAGAGAATGTACAATGTCATGGCAGGAAGACATCATGGTCAGGTGAAGGGATGATGAGTCCTTACCAATTAGAATGACACCAGAGCAGGAGCTAAATATCCAGGTAGAAGAGAGTCAGGAGGAAAGGAAAGAAGTGGATGAGTGTGACATTGCAGAGAGACAATCACAATGATCTGGTGAATGACTAAATGTGATGGAAGAAAAGGAGAAATCAATGATGATTCAGATTTTCAAGTATGAGTAATTAAGGGAATGGTGATAGTATTAACAGAAGGAGTTTAATAAGTGATTTCTGAAAAACCTGGAAAGATTTATATGAACTTATGTGAAGTGAACAGAGCCAGAACACTGTGCATACTAACAACAATATTTTATGATAATCCACTGTGGATGAAAACTATTTTCAGTAATACAATGTTCCAGGACAGTTCCAAAGGGCTCATGCTGGAAAATGCTATTTACCTCCAAAGAAAGGGCTGAAGTTGTCTGAATGCAGATTGAAGCATATAATTTTTCACTTTATTTTTTATTTTGGACTGTGTTTTCTTTCACAAAATGACTAATATAAGAAAAATGTTTTGTATGATGGCACATGTATAATCTGTATAAAATTTCTTACTGTCTCAGGGAAAGGGGAAGGGAAATAGGTGAGGAAAGAATTTGCAACTCAAAATTTTAAAAAATGAATGTTAAAATTTTTTTTATATGTGATTGGGAAAAATAAAATATTCCAAAAAAAGTAGTTTAATGAGGAAAAGGGTCAGATTTAAAGAAGGTTGCATTTGAAGTGTTAGCATGCTTGAGAGTTAAAATGGAGTTCTGTCTTATTACTGTTTGTGGTTGTTCAGTCATTGAGTCATGTACAACTCTTTGCGACCCTGTGGATCATACTGTCTATGGGTTTCTTTTGAGAAAGATACTACCATTTCCTTCTCAAGTAGATTAAGACAAACAGAGATTAAGTGATTTGCCCAAGCTCACATTAATAAATGTCTATGAGTAGATTTGAATTTGGGTCTTCCTGACTCCAGGCCCAACATTCTATCCACTGAGACTTAACTGTCTCTTCCTAGGCTGTAACAGCAAGCACCCTGACACATCCAGGGTGGCCTGCTAGCACAGGTTCTTATGTCTGCTTTTCCCAAAGGAAAGCAATTTTTGAGGGGCCAATAATCTTCTTTAATCGCATATACCGACAGAGAGAATACAAGCAGAGAAATAAAGGCCAACAGACAGTGGTTCTAACTCTCTGACCATAAGCAATAAATGTATCAAAGATTAACAGAAAGACCCATCTATTTGGTCATTACGTACCTATGTACATAGTTACCAGAGAGAGTAGCACCGACATCTGGGTTTGCAAAGCCAGGGGGCTTCTTAATAGCTACCCAGAGTCTCATCTAGCACATGAACCTTCTTCCAAAAAGTAAGCCTCAAACCAAAACCCCAACTCAGTGTATATATACAGTTTTCAGAACTGAAAAGACATCATGGCCCTCGTGACCCAGAGCTTCATTAGAAATTCACAAAAGATGTGAGTCTTCCTACAAAAGAAGCCTCCCCTAATGAAGCAACTCTCATTAACATTATATAGGCAAACAGAGGTTAAGTGACTTACCCAAGGTAACACAGCTAGTAAATGTCTGAAGACAGACTTAAGAGACAGATATTCCTGACTTCAATCCCAGTTCTCTATCCACTGAGCATCTATGTGCTCCTGAGTTTTGAGTTTGTAAAATATGCTAATAAAGATCACTGAATGTAGAGGGGAGGGTAGAAGACTTAGATATACCATAATTATACTATATCAACCATGTAACCCACCCTTCCGCCTCCTTGACACTGGTGGATCCCACATTATACCTACAAAGGAAAGCACAGCATCATTTATGCTGCTGCAACTTTGCCCTTCCCTTCTTAGTCTAGGATTACCTCTTTTCGTTTCTCATTGAAACAACAAAATAAAGTCAAAATAAATGTTGTAGCTAAATTATAGTATTAGGTGGCACCAACATAATGGCTTAACATTTGTAGTGTTTAAAAAATA
>CM053771.1:369140437-369176804 GCA_028658325.1 Potorous gilbertii | reverse complement strand
GGTAATTGTAATAGGGAGAAATACTTATAGAAAGTTTCAGTTGCAAGGCAGATGGTGTGGTCCCATGAATCTTAAGGTACAACAGCAAAGTAAGGTGGCAGTCCCTCTTCTTGAATACCATTTCCACAGATAAAATCATATCAATTTCTGATATTTAACTATTTAACAGTGCCAAGGACTTTGGTGAAAGCCTAGAACCTAAAGACATTCATTCTTTGGAAACAAACCCTTTTGAGATACACCCTAGCAATTATTCCTATAAGTTCTACAACCCTATCTCTTCAAAACTGGAATTTAAGGTTTATTAGTACAGAACTATTACTTTCCCCCATACTGTACCAAGAAAAGCAATTATTTATTTTGGTTGTTCAGTCATTTTAGTTGTGTCGGACTTTTCATGATCTGATCTAGAGTTTTGTTGGCAAAGATAATGAAGTGGTTTGCAATTTCTATCTCCAGTTCATTTTACAGATGAGTAAACTGAGGTAAACAAGGTTAAATGACTTGCCTAAGGTAAAACACTGTCTTAATTCCTATTATATGCAAGATGCTGTGCTAAGTGCTAGTAATCAGAAAGGGATATAAAACAACCCTTGCCCTTCCCAACCCCAGATCTACTAAAGGAACAAATATTTAATAAGAGAAATAAACAAATACAAGTTGAAGAGGGAGAGGCCATTAACAGAGAGAAAAAAAATTCTTTAAGTTGGAATTGAAATGTAACAATTCCTTTGTCTAGGTCTTGGGGAGGGAATTTTTATATTAAATTTTCCAAGGAAATGAATGTGTATCTTTTGTCCATCAACAACATAGGTATGTAGCCTATTATGTTCCAGGTACTGTGTAACACTGTAAGTACCAAGACTTTTTATTTGCTCTTTGATATACAAATCTTTCTGCATTCTATTCATACTCCTTGTCTTCTTTCAAAGGACATTGACCATAATGTAACTTTTCCTGTTGATTTAAGTTCTTTATTTTTATCATCATGAATAGTTTTACTATGTTATAACCATGTGATATTCTCTAGGATCACGCTGTTTTGTTAAATGGCCTTAAACTGCACTCATTATTTTAAGGACACAACTACTTTGCATATTTCTTGTTTCTGTTTTTTATCGTATTCTCACCAACTGCCTTGCCTTGATTCCACTTACCATTTATGGAACAATCTGAACCAAAATTTCTTCTGACCACAATTTCCTGAGTCTCTGTTTTATTTTTCTCTGTATCCTCAGCACTTAACACAGTAACTAGCATATAATTGTCATAATAACTGTTTACTGACTGACTGTATTTGAATAGAAACTTCTTGAGGGCAAGGGACAGTCTTCACTTACATGTTTTGGAGCCACACTTAAAATAATGTCTTATACATAGTAAACACTTAAGAAATTCTATTTCATTCATTCATGCATGCATTCCAACTTTCTCTTTATTGCTTAGAGGAAGTTTGTATTTAATTCCAGGTTCTAAAGTAACATATTTAATAAATGCTTATTAATTGCATACTACATATAAAACATTGCATCACTGGAAATACAGCAATTACACAGTTTCTGGTCTCAGAGATCTTACAAAATATTAATGGGATTGTGACACATATACAAGTAACTTTGGTACATGAAAGAAAGCAATAAATGAAAGGGAGAAATCCAGAGTAAATACTAAAAGGTATTTCAAGAGAAAGAGAGGCTTTTCAATTAGGGAATCATGAAAACCTCTTTCAGAAAATGGTATCTCAGCAGGACTTCAAAGGAAGAAAAAATAAAACAGGTAAAAACTTAAAACAGAAAAAAATATTAAAAAAACATAAAAAAAGTTCCAGGAATGAGGAATGACCTGAGAAAATACATAACGGTAGAGGCAGAAAAGAACAAGATAATATATGGTTAAAGGACAGCAAATTTTCTGTTTTTGCTGAAATGAAGAATGCTTGGAGGGCAACAATGTGAAATAAGGTCAAATCCAGATTACAGAGTCTTAAGCATCAGGCCAAAGAGTTTCTATTTAATCCTTGCAGTAATGGAGAGACATTGATAATTTGTGAGAAAATGAGTGACATAGTCTGATATGGGAATTAGGAACTTATTTTGGTAACAGTGTGCAGAATGAAAGTGGGAAGGAGCAGCATAAGAGTCACTCGTACAGGTTATTACAAAGGTCTAGGGGAGAAATAATGAGGACCTGGATTAAGGTGGAAGCCATGTGTATGAACAGCAAAGGATGAACGCAAGAAATAGTGTCAAGCTCTGACTGACAAGCTGTTGCAATAGATCGGACCTGGAGGGTGAGTGAGAAGGAAGAGTCAAGGATTGCTTTGAGATTTTTGAGCCTAAGTGACTGGGAATGGAGCGGTGACATTGACAAAAATATGGAAGTTGGGAGGAGAGATGTGAAGGGGGGATATGTTACTTTCAATTTTGCACTTGTTGAATTTAAGGAGACAGAATGAAACATCAAGCCAGCAGTTGGAAATGCTGTACCGCAGCTCAATGGAGAGGTCGGGGTAAGGAAAGTAGATTTGGCTTAGAAGTGATAATTAAAGCCTTGAGAGCAGGTGAACATACAAAACAAGAGAAAATGGGGGGGTGGGGGGGGAAAGCAGTGACTTTGGAGGTAACTGCCTTTAAGACACTCAAGGTAAAGATGAAATATATCAAAATTTCCAGAAAAAGACTGTTTCAAAAAAGACAAGGTTGCTAGTCCCACAAGGTAGAGACTTAAATTTTTGTTTTTGTATTTCCAGCACCAACCACAATGCTTATTACAGAGTAGATTATTCAATATGTCTTGTTGATGGTGCTACTAATTACCTGAGCCAAAGAGAAATCGTAAGACATCTGGCAAATCTTCTTCCTCAACCACCACAGTACAAAGTCACAGCTAGAGTAAGATGCACATGGCTTTGCTTCAAAATGCTAAAATTTAGAGAGTGTCTACATCATGTGGCATTATTTAGATAGTGTAAAAAGGCTGGTAGTAGCCAGGGGTGTTTCCTCTGCCCGACAGACACGGTCCAGGAGAACTTCTCTCTTAAACCAGCTTCCCCAAGCCTGCATTTATATTGCCTGCTAACACTGCTACCACCCTGGTGCTGACACCAATTGCTTCATATCTAAGCAACAGAATGCTCGTTTTTCTCCCTGCCATAAGTCTCTCCCCACTCCAGTCCTTTCTCCACTCAGCTGTCTTTGGTCTTCCTAACTCTCAGATCTGATCATGTGACCCATCCATACCCCTCCCTCAATAAAATCCAGTGACTCCCTGTTCTTTCTAGAATTAAATGTGAAAATCTGTTTGACATTCAAGACCCTCATAGCCTAACTTCTCCTCCCCACCTTTCTAGTCTACTTACACCTTACATCCCTTTTCCCTGCCACCAGAAAATTTTTATCTCGTGATTCTGGCCTCTGATGCTTCTCAAATAAGACCTTCCATTTTCTGACTACAAGAATGTTCACTGGCTGACACCCATACCTAGAATGTTCTCTTCTCTCATCTCTGCCTCCAGGATTCCTTTCTTCTTTAAGGCTCAGCTAAAATTCCATCTTTTACAAGACACCTTTCCTAATATCCCTTACTTCTCTCTTCTACCTTCTCTCTGTGGATTCCTCTTTGCCTGTGTATAGCTTGTTTGTACAGTTATTTGCAGGTTGTGTTCCTTCTATGACATACTTGAAACCAGAGCCTGTCTTTTACCTTTCTTTGTGTTACCTGTGCCTAGCACAATACCTGGCACATAGGTGCTTAGTAAATGTCTATTGGCTAATTGATTGATGGACAGTTATGGCTCTACAACATCTTAAAAATCATTCCGAATGTCTTATGTGTTATACAAGGTGTATTATGTTGCTACAGCAAGCAGAAATGGATCACCTGAAACCATGGGAACAGAGATGGTAGGATCATAAGCTTGGAGGTGGGAGGGATGCTGTCAGCTAGTCTAACCTCCTCATTTTACGGATGTAACAGTAATTACTCTGGCTCCAGCTGCCAAATCTCTTATATTTCACCACTCCCCTCAGGGTTCTCCAGTACCCTTAGGAAGGGGTACGTGTGTGTGAGTAGCATGGGGAGAATTTCTCTTATTTCTGCTACTGGCTTAAGCCCCCACTAATTGGATTCCCTTCCCTCCAGAAACCCATTTCCATTTTACTTCTTAACAGTACATTACACTTTCAAAAGGAATGTTTACTTCAAAGGTAGAAGAACATAGACAAAGACCATAAATGGGTCCTAAGCCTTCCCACTAAACCAACTTAGGTGTCTGGGGGAAGGGAATATGGGTTAGGCTCGCAATTTAACTCCTTAGTCTCACCAAGTGGGCTTCCATCCTCAGACCCTGACTTGCAGAGTTCCCCAACTGTACTGATTATGCCATCAGGTCTGGGATCCTGCACGCTTGAGTCCTAGAAGCTCCAGCTCCAGGGTTTGGGGCTCCATTCCCTGAAGTTAGTACTGAAAAGGTCAAATGGAATAAATCCTAAACCCCAAGCCTTTCTCTCAGGCCCTCAGTCCCCCTCCCCACATTAGCTTTTGGAATCACACTCCTACTGAGGGAGTTAGGTCTTCATCCATGTACATACTTCCAGCAAAAGAAAGCAACTGTCCTTCAGTTAGGTATATTTAAAGATGCAGAAGTTCTAATTATTCAGGTAATGAAAAGGGGTTGTTTCAGATGATATGACAGTCCAACACAGAATAGCCAAGGATGTTCCAATACTCCTAGAAGTGGGTCCCTGATGTCTCTCAGGAGGGTGCCTTCCTCGTAAGTGATGTGCTCCTACATCACAGAAAAAGAAACAGCTTCAAGGTTCTTCAGTGACTTACCAAAAATTTCCCAATTACTAAGGGGCCAAATTGACTGTCCAAAAGGAATATTCTTTCCTTTGTACCATGATAAAACAGTAGAAATTGTGTCAGGAGGAAAGAACTAGAAAAATTGTAAAGCAGACAATATTTGTCTTTAAAACTATATTTTTTCTTTCTGTATCCTTCTCTAGCAAAAAGGCACTCCCACATCTATATTCTGCAAAATTGTTATCTCTGATTATATGTACTCAGAACTGGATTGTACCTTGGCCTCACTCTATCTGTTCCCAACTCTTTATCATATGACATTTCAGGAGCAATTCCTTAATTCTCTCACTACCAGGTCATCCGAGGCACATAGTCCCCCCACAAGTTCTCCCACATAATTCTCCAAAGACCCTGGACCCATTCCATGGGAGTTAACCATTCCAGAGTTTACAAATTTCCATGAACTAGGCACTTTGGTGTCTCCAATCCAAACTTACCTATTTATTTCTTTTTTGAGTGTTTGCTTTTGGAATCTGCAGCATCTAACTTTCCCTTTTAAAGGAAAACCTGACTAAACAATAATCATAAAAAACAAAACTGTAAAACTACACAAATAAGTAACAATTATACCCTTCTTTTAGATGAACAATCTGTAATTTCTTTAAAATACTGTTAAATGTTAGAGGTCACCCATAATATTTTATTTTCCTCATGCCTTTTTATCTAATTTTCCTTTTGAACTATAATCTGTATCTTTAAAATCTAAAGGTTTAAATAAGAAATATTTTGTTTTTATATTTATATTTTAAAAAGTAAACAAAAATCATATGAGAAAAAGGTTTCATGTTGAGAATTATTTAGCTCAAAACAACTCGGCAACCCTCCTTTATATTCTGTGTCAGTTTGGAATGCAAAGAATCATTTTTACAGCTAAAGTATGGGAAATTTGGTCAAGCTATCCAAAGATATCTACCCTCAAGAACACTCTCTTGCCCTTGTTCTCTTTCTCTGCATCTGTCTCTCTGTATTGCTTTCTCTTTTGACAAAACTGACTTTTTAAAAGAAAAGCTGACTTAAAATAAAAAAAAAATTCATTCTCCTGTAGCGATTAATTCATTCTTCACTATTTGTTTTGGGGAATTTAGACACATAGAGAGACTGGTTTTTGAGATCGTTATAGCAGGTCTGAGGATCTTACTTTTCAAGGCTTAAAAAGATTTATTATAGAAGGTAATATTGTACTTGAGCACAGGCTTCATTTCCATGAACTTAGCTTGAAGTCCTGACATTTAGAAATGACAGTGTGTCAGTGTGAGGTTCTTTGCAGTAATCCTTCTCAGTTTTATCAACTTTTCAAAATCTCACTAAGTGCCAATACTCAGTTAATCACAAGTTTAACCATTGGAGGTGTTAGGCTACTCAGAAAAGCTAGTCAATTCAGACAACGCTTATTTACCAAAGAATGCTTGCTTCATGCTGCTGAGTAGTTGTTTTACATGAGGAGGAAACTGTTGTCCAAAGTTTTAAGAAAATACTTAGGTCTTTACTTTCGATTGCTTTCATGGTTTTGAATCATAGAACATTTTAAAATTTTGAAATGTGATTTTAATATTTTAGTAGTGATGTCTAGAAATCAGATAAGGGGACGCTTGAAAGTTCATTGAACACCGAAATTTCTATGGCTCACTTATGTTTAAATTCCTTTGATGTAGTCATTTTAGTAAAACAGAAAAAACTAAATGAGTGAGGGCTAGATAGAATATGTGCTTTTATATAATAATCATTTTTACAGGCAAGTGTATAGAGAGCCAGACTGGAGTTCAAGAGGATTTAGATTCAGATTTTGCCTACAGAACTTTGGGTAAAATTGGGAAAGTCACTTAACTCCTCAGGGCCCTAGTTCCTTTTCTAAGGAATCCTTTAAATTAAAGATATGTAGTCTAGATGCATTTATGGGATAGATTCCACATATGATTTCTGAAGATGGTTGGAATCACAGTCCTGGATTCCTCTACCCCTCTCCCTTGTGTGATAAGGCAGATAAACACAAAAATCATCAGATGTATATGAATGTAATAACAGAAGTAGTATTTAAGTACAGATTAAGCATTCCTTTAAAATATTTTAAAAATTTCAAATATGAACATTTAACTCAAGCAGGAGACTAGGATGTATACAACATAATCATGATACAAGATGATCATAGGAAATTTCTAACAATATAATTAAATTTTTATTATTTTAGCTATTTATCTTCATTACTTAGAGTTCTATAAACAATTCAAGTTAGCCTGAACTTTGACTAAAATGGAAAGTTAAAAAATCCCTAATACTTAGTTTAAACTTCAGTCTTGAATTAACTTTTGGAATTAACATTTATTCACAAAAATGACTGCCAATGATTGCAAAAGCTTACTTAGAGAAAGATGGAGATTGAGTTAAGCTATTCACATTTGCTCTGAATTTAAATTTGGACAGCTCCAAATGTACTTTCCTTTGTTCAATATCTCTACACACCCTTTTGACAAAATGAAGAACTCTAAAACTGCTGATTGTAACTTACTGAAACTAGCCTTCCTTTTGATAGAATCCTAATAAAGCTGCCCCTGTGTCCAACATTCTAACTTCCTTATAGACCCCACTGAACAGCAAGCATGTTCTGATTTAATCACACAATCTGCCTGTAACCACACTTCAGGCCCCCAGGCTGAATACTGCTGCTGCACCTAGGTAGCCACTGCCCTCAGGTCCAATTCACATATTTGAACAGGCATGTCTTTGTGTATTCAACCACAATCACTTCATCCATTTAGCCTAAGACAGGACAACAGTACCTAACTATCCATCTTGACTGAACAGGATCATAATAGCTAACCAAACAGAAAGCAGCACAACTGGAATTTTTGACCACCAAACCCCCACTGCTTAATCCTTTAACAAACTCCTTTTGCTTTTTTAATATTCATAATTTCTGTTGTGTGATCAGTGTCATTAAACTACAAAATTGTCTGTCTTGTCTAAGTTGCTGGTTCCTCTTCAAACCTAGACCACTTCTGAGGCTAATCAATCCTCAGTGAATATCTATATTGGATTAGAGGTGGTCTGACTGAATTCTTTGAGACTGTGCTGCCATAATACACCATGAACCTGCAACACTTTTGTACTTATATGGTCTCATGGAATATTTTAGGCATGAAGATTATTTTGAGCTGCTTGTGCAAAGATGACAAGATTAATATTCCAACTTTTAACAGGTTCATCCTTAATATTACAACATTTCCTTAGCCTTTCTGAGCTTAGGGTAATAAATTCATTAGAGATGAGTAAATAAAAAAAGTCATTCTCTCTCCAAATTAATAATTTGACACACTTTTGTGATGAACTTTCTAAATTATTTTCAGGTCATACATTCCTCTTTGTAAGTTCAATTATCTTGATCATAAAAAGCTTCTTTTTCATAGACAACTCTTGCCCATTTTTCATGGCATAATTGAACTATAAAGATGTTAACACATTTTAAAGCTGCTAATGAATTGCCTTTAGTCTGTTGAAAATGTTCATATAAAATTTTTAAAATTGCATAAAACCTTAACAATAAGAATATTAAAAAAACAAAAACAGAAATATGGCTTTGACCTTAAAACCTTAGAAAAATTGCAAAAAAGTTTTTCATAGTCTAAAAGTCATCACTATTGATACAGAGTAGATATATCTGTGGTGCTAGGTGGATTTGTCCTTTGTGACACACACACACACATACACACACACACATACATATAGACACATATACCCACATAAATACATATATATACATATATATTTAATATGTGGGGACTTTTCCCCCTAAAGATACAAGATCTTAGACTTATGTATATCAGTAGTTGGATTTTTTTAAATCTCAGAATGGCATTGATATCTATCAGAAAGATGAAATAATAAATGACATTCAAATTGACACTCTTTGGTCTGTATTAAATTAGCTGTGCAGCTATTACTTTGTGCTATTATTTTGCAAATAATCTAAGTATTGTGATTCTCCAACACCACACTTGGTATATCAGAATCTCTTTTGTTTGTAATTTTTATTAAAAGGGTCCCTGAAAATATAACTTTAATCTCAAAGGCAATCATTTTGAAAGTATTTAAAAAATCAGAAGCATCTCAGATGTCAAATGACCCAAGGTATTTCAATATCATGCTTCTTTGATGTAGTACAAGTGTTTACTTCATGACATCAAATAAGAAACATTTTTAATTTGACTTGAATAATTATTTTTTGTAAATTCATGGTTACTTGCCATTAAGTGCTATATAAACTTTAAAGTGCCAAATAAATGGCGGTGGTTATTATTAAAATATTATCGTTTGCTTCTCATATTTTTATGACTTTCAAATAGAAATAGTCCTGAGTTAAATTGTACTATTTCTAGTACTATTTTTTAAATTTAATGTTTTGTGAGTTTTTACACAGGCCAATAAAATGTCTACTAAATGAATAAAAGTGTTGAGATGTAAGCTTATCTTCTATAAGCTCACTGAAAGAATCATCAGGACAGGTCTCACAGCAGACGAGATGAAGTAAACAATGCATAGCTCATCAAGTTCCCACATAGCTGGAATTTCTTCCATTAAGGATCTATATTTTGAAAGCTGTTCATTCTGTTTTGTTTGGAGATTATGAGGGCCATGTGGTGGTATCTAATAAAAAGATTCTTAAACTTTTATGAAACAGCATTATGTCCATGCAGTTCTGGACATCATTTCTGTCTGTAATAATGGAGTAATTTCAATGGTTTATTTGATGAACATTCAAGAACATTTGGGCTATATTTGTAGTACAGGGATCTGCGATTTATTAGTTCATGAAAGATAGCTAGCTTCTGGTATGTAATTTTGACCACCTGATTGTGTCTTTCTAGCTATTTGACTACTTCTTTGAAAACTGCATGTGCTTCATTTTCTACCATTTCTTGCACAATCTGCACAGACCAGGATCTCTGGGCTCCTTCAGGTTTATTTTTCTATAATTTCTAGTGATGATGACCTGATTTTGAATATACTACCATCAACACTCCATGATGTAAAAAAAGTCCCTCAAACTCCACCATTTATTACATATCTTATCAGAACCTATCTCTTTCCAGTATTTCAGAGAAATTAACACTTAGGTCACCTTCTTTGACATAATCATTTTGTTTTTCATTATATTAGTCATAAATGAGCTTTCCATTTCATGTTTGATTTCCACCTGTGGTTTCCTTGAGTTAAACTTCTTATGACCCTGTAGATGACCAGAGATCTTCCATATCCATTTTTGGGGGATTTTTTGCATCTTCAAATTTCTTAACTTTATAAACTTATACTTTTACTTTTGACTGATGTCAGATTGTTTATATTGTCTGTTTTGGTTCTCTTTGTATGCCTCAGTCTTATAGATTTCACTTTGGTTGATTAAGGTTATTAGGAATTCCTAATATACTCTTGCTATTAGATAGTCCAGTCCACATGTTTTGTTGTTGTGGGTGTTGCCTTTAATCAGATAATAGGGGGTTCACATTTTCTTTTATTGCATATACTGATAATATAGATATATTCTTCCATTGTTTTCTACAAATCAATAATTTTTTAAAATCGTTTTGACAATGATGGTGTTTAATGTCTCTCCTTAGGCATATTTTAGATCCTCATTCATTGTGTGGTACATATTTGGCAAAAGTAGTTGCATAGTAGGGATTAGGGCTAATTTTTTTTTTTGTTTTCATATATTAGACAACTAGGTGGCATAGTGGATAGAGAAATGAATTTGAGTCAGGAAAATCAAAGCTGCAATCTTGCCTTAGGCACTAAACTGTGTGACCATGGACAAATCATTAACTCTCTCAGCCTTAGTTTCTTCATGAGTTGGATAAAAATAGCACCTACTTCACAAGATTATTTTGAGGGTCATATAAAAAATGATGCAAAGCACTTTGCAAAACTTAAAGCACTATATGAATGTAAGCTATTATGTTTATTATATTATTTTATTCTGGGACAATTCATTTGCTTGTGATGATAACAGACACAAAGTTTTGATATTAACCTTATTCACAACATTAAGATGATTATCAACACCATCTTCATCAAGATTGTGTCTCCAATCTCATTCCAGCTGCAAGGGTGGTGACTGCTCACAGATTAAATCCCAACACTGATGGACAAAGAAACTTTCACCTGCTCTGTCTTTCTGACCTGGACCAGTTCCCTGCTTTTTAGGCAGCCTGGTGGTCCTCTTTTCTCCTAGGAGTTATCATATTTGTGCTAACTTAATTTGGACACCTGACTATCTTCAGATTTACTGTAACTAAGATCTACCCTATGCAAGCAATTCTCAAGCCTTTCCTAGTAGCAAAGATTATACACACCTGTCCAGATAACAGTTTTGAAAAATGATTTTGTTTCAATATAGCTAGTTTTCAGCCTAGATTAATCTCATCAAATTCAAAAAGAACTTTTAAAGAATTCCATTCTAAGTTCATTTCCTCTTCAAAATCATTTGAGATGTCAGGATTTTTTTTTTCATCTATGTCATTATTAAGTAGTACTTTGTATAAAGTGTAGATTTTCAATGCCTTTAGGTTCTTCAGCTTTTTCACTCTTCAGATTTATGCAACTCCTCAATTTCTAGCCATTTCATCTAATCTGGGTTTATAAAAGAAATTATTTCTTATGACTGTCATGCATTACCCTATAATACTTTGTTTTATGGCTTGGAGCTTAGGATGCCATTGATAGAAAGCAATATTAAATCCTCGTCTCTAATGGGAAGGATATGCTTTCATTACATTGACCTATAATAATTATTCTTAGATTCAGTCCATTTCATATGCACTTGTGGATTTGCTGATTTGTTGGGCAACACCATGTGCACTAAAGCATATATATGTATATATACATATGTACGCATACAAATATACATATGTATGTATATTTTACATATAATTATTTCCAATTATATGTAAAAACAACTTTTAGCATTTGTTTTTTTTTTATTTTTAGTTTCATATTTTCTTCCTCCTCTAACACTTCTGCATCCCTTAATACCTCATTGAGACAGCAAGAAATTTGACTTTGGTCATACACATACAATCATGTAAAATGTACTTTCATATTAATCATGTTGAAAAAGCAACCAGACCTGCCCTCCTTCCCCAAAAGAAACAAATTTAAAAGTATGCTTGGTTTAGCATTCAGATCCATTGGTCCTTCCTCTGGAAGCAGATAGTGTTTTTCATCATGTCTTTCAAAATTGTCTTGGAGCACTATCTTGATCAGAGTAGCTAAGTCTTTCACAGTTGATCATCCTTAATGTGTACACTGTTCTGGTTGTGTTCGTTTTACAGTAGTTGATATAAGTCATCAGGTTTTTTCTGAAAATATCTTGCCCATTGTTTCTTAGAACACACTTGTATTCCATCACAATCATATATCACAAAGTGTTCAGCCATTGCCCAGTTGATGGACATCCCCCCAATTCCAATTCTTTGCCATGACAAAAAGAGCTGCTATAAATATGTTTGTACATGCAGGTCATTTCCCCCTTTTGATGATCGTTTTGGGATACAGACCTAGTAGTGGTATTGCTAGTTCAAAGAGTATGTACAGTTTGATTGTCTTTTGGTCATAGATCCAAATTAGCTCATCGTTAGTGTCCCAATTTTTCTACAATTTCTCCAACATTTATCATTTTCCTTTCCTTTCATGTTAGCCAATCTGATAAGTGTAAGGTGGTACCTGAGAGTTGTTTTAATTTGCATTTCTCTAATCAATAGTGAGTTAGAGAATTTTTTAATATAATTGTAGATAGCTTTTCTTTCTTCATCTAACAACTGTTTGTTCATATATTTGACCATTTATCAATTGGGGAATGACTTGTATTTTATAAATTTGAATCATTTCTCAAACGTATAATTTGAGAAAAGGGACTTTTATCAAAGAAACTTGATGTAAATTTTCTCCCAGTTTTCTGCTTTCCTCTAATTTTGGTTGGATTAATTTTGCTTATGCAAAGCCTTTTAAATTTAATGTAATCAGAGTATTTATTTTACATGTTGTAATGCTCTTTATCTTTTATTTGGTCATCAATTGTTCCTTTTTTCCATAGATCTGTCAAATAAACTATTCCATGTTTTTTCTAATTCACTTATGATATCACTCTTTATGTCTAAATCATGTCCCCAATTTGAACTTATCTTGATATACAGTGTGAAATGTTGGTGTAAACCTAGTTTCTGCCAAACCACTTTCAAGTTTTCCCAGTGGTTTTATAAAATAGTGACTACTTGTCCCAAAATCTTGAGTCTTTGTGTTCATTAAATGTGAGATTACTGTGGTCATTTACTACTATATTTTAGTATTGTATCTCTAATCTATTCCACTGATCCACAAATACTGTTTCTTATCAAGTACCAGATTCTTTTCATGATTACTATTTGGTAAGATAGTTTGAGATTTGATACTGCTCAATCACTTTCTTTCATATTTATTTTTATTTAATTCCCTTAATATTCTTGAATTTTTGTTCTATTAGATGAATTTTGTCATATATTTTTGCAGCTCTCCATATTTTGTTTATTTATTTTTTGGCAATTGGATTTTGGTAATTGAATAAATAAAGTCATTTAGGTAGAATTGTCACTTTTATTATATTGACTCAGCTTCTACATAAACAATTAATAGTTTTCCAAGTGTTTAGATCTGACTTGATCTGTGTGAAAAGTGTTTTATAAATGTGCTCATATGGTTCTTGGGTTTGACTTGATAAGTGGATTCCTGAGTATTTTATATTCTCTATAGTTATTTTAAATGGAAATTATCTATCTCTTTGTGCTGCATTTTTGTTGATTATATATAGAAATGCTGGTGATTTCTGTGAGTTTATTTTATATCTTGCAACTTTACTGAAAATTTTAACTATTTCAACTAGTTTTTTAGTTGATTCTTTAGGATTCTCTAAACTCTATTGATTTATTGTCTGCAAAAAGTGATAGTTTTGTCTTCTCGTTGCCTTTTTTAATTCCTTCAGTTTCTATTACTTCTCTTATTGCTATAGCTAAAATTCTAGGTCAATAGTGAATAACAGTGGTGATAATGGACATCCTTGCATTACCTCTGATCTTACTGGAAAGTCTTCTAGCTAATCCTCATTACAGATGATGATTGCTGATGCTTTCAGCTAGATACTACTTATGATTTTAATTCCAATTTATTCCTATACTTTTAATAGGAATGAGTGGTGTTTTTTGTCAAAAGCTTTTTCTGCATTGCTTGAAGTAATCATATCTTTTCTTTTGGTTTAGCTCCTAATAATTGCTTTGATTTCTTCTTCGTTTCTCGTGAATTCACCCTTTCAAATTTAATACGTGCAATTTTGTTTTCTTCTTTATTTAAAAAAAATCAAATTAACTAACGGTTTATCTATTTTATTGTTTTTGTCCCCTTGCAAAAGCAAAAGAAAAACTTAATCATTTTCTTCCAATTTTATTAATCTCTCCTTTGATTTTTAGGATTTCTAATTTGCTGTTTAATTGGGGATTTTTAATTTGTTTACTTTCTAGATTTTTTTTATTATTGCATGTCCAATTCTTTGACCTTCTCTTTCTCTATTTTATTGTTAAAATGCAGATATACATTTTCTCCTGAGAACTGTTTTAGCTGCAGCCCACAAATTTCACTTTGTTATCATTGTTATCATTTTCTTTATTGAAGTTACTTATTGACTTGTTCTCTGAACCACTCATCCATAAAGATCAGTTTATTTCATTTCCAATTAAATTTCAGTCTATTTTGAATAGAATTATTATTGTATTATTATATGAAAAAGATTCATTTAATATTTTTTTTCTGTATTTGGTTGTGAGATATTTATGCCCTAATAAATGGTCAGTGTTTGTGTAAGTGCCATGTACCACTGAGAAAAAACTTATATTTATTTCTATTCTCCTTCAATTTTCTCCAGAGCTCTACCATTTCTAACTTCTCTAAAATTCTTTTCATCTCCTTAACTTATTTCTTGTTTATTTTATTAGATTCATCTAATTCTGAGAGGGGAAAAATTGAGGTCCCACACTAGTATAATTTTACTATTTCCTCCTGTAACTCATTTATCTTTTCCTTTAAGAATGTTGAGGCTATGTCATTTGGTACATATATGTTTGCTGTTGTTATAACTTCATTTTCTATGATACCTGTTAGCAAAATGTAGTTTACTTTTCTATCTCTTTTAATTATATCTATTTTTTAGTTTTGGTTTTTTTTTTGTGGCCATGATTGCTATCTCTACTTTTTTTTAAAACCTCAATTAAAGCAAATAGATTTTGCTTCAGCCTCTTATCTTTACTCTCTGTGTGTTTCTCTGTTTTAAGTGTGTCATTTGTAAACAACATATAATAGCATTCTGGTTTTTAGTCCACTCTACTATTCACTTTTATTTTATGGACAAGTTTATCCCTTTCACATTCAGTTTGATTACTAACTGTGCATTTCCCTCTATTCTTTTTCCCCCTATTTATCTTTCTCTTTCTCTCTTTTAACCCTGTCTCTTCAAAATTGTTTTGTTTCTGGCTACTGCTTACCCCATTTGGCCCTTCCTCCTATCAGCCAACCCCTCCTCTTATCCTTCTCAAGTCCTACTTCTCTGTAGGGCTCAGCAAATTTACATATATTCAAGTGAGTGTGTTATTTCCTCTTTCAGTCACTTCTAATGAGAGTAAATTTCAAGCATTTTCCATATCCTCCAGTATAAAAACACTTTTAAATGTCTCTTCTATGTGAGATAATTTATCCAATTCTACTTTTGTCTTCACCCTTCTCCTAGCGCATCCCTCTTTTGCAACGCTATAATTTTCTTTTCAGATCATCCCATCATAGTCAACTTACACTCAGGCCCTCTTTCTATGTATACTCTTTCTTACTAATCTAGGGATAATAAATTTCTTGAAGAGGTACAAGTGTCATCTTCACTTTTACAATTTAAACTTATTGAATCCTTTATGATTTCTCTTTCCTCTTTCCCTTTTTATACTTCTCTTGAGTCTTGTCTTTAAGTCAAGCTTTCTATTCAGCACTGGTCTTTTTATCAGAATGCTTAAAAGTCCTCTATTTCATAAAATATCCATTTTCCCCATAAGGATTACACCCAGTTTTTCTGGGTTGATGATTCTTGGTTGGAATCCTTGTTTTTTTTTTGTCTTCTGGAATGTCACATCCCAAGACTTCTGATCCCTTCAGCTACAAAATCTTGTAGTTTCCTGACTGTGGCTTCAAAGAATTTAAATTGACTCTTTTTGGCAGCTTGCAATATTTTCTCCTTGACATGAGAGTCCTGAAATTTTGCATAATATTCCTGGAAGTTTTCATTTTGGAATCTCTTTCAGGAGGTAAGTGACAGATTCTTCAATTTCTATTTTACCTTTTGATTCTAGGGTATCAGGTCACTTTTCTTTGATAATTCTTAAAAGATCATGTCTATGATCTTTAATTTATGATCATAGGTTTAAGATAGTTTAATAATTCTTAAATTTTCTCTTGTTGAACTATTTTTTATGTCAATTGTTTTTCCAATGATATATTTCACATTCTTCCATTTTTTCATTCTTTTGATTTTGTTTTATTTTTCCTTAATGTCTTATGGAGTCATTAACTTGCATCTACCCAATTCTAATTTTTAGGGAATTATTTTCTTCAGTGAGCTTTTGTACCTCCTTTTCCATTTGGCCATTCTACTTTTTAAGAAGTTTTTCTTTTCAGTGGATTTCTTTCTTCTTTTATCATTTAGTTCATTCTTTTTTTTTTTAAGGTGTTATCTCCTTTACTAACACTTTTTTTATGTTCTTTTGCATCACTCTCATTTCTCTTCTCATTTAAAAAAAAATGTTTTTTAAACTCTTCCAAGAATTGTTTTCAGGTCTGAGACCAATTCATATTTTTCTTTGTTATTTTTGCATATAGCTATTTTTAAACATTGTGGTCTCCTTTTGAGTGTGCTTTGATTTTTTTCCATTATAACTTTTTATGGCAAGGTTATTTTTGTTTTTGTTATTTGTATATTTTTCTAGTCTTTTTCTTGAGTTATGACTTTATGTTAAAGTTAAGCACTGTTCCCAGGATGGAGATAGCACTGCTCAAAGATTCAAGTTTTTCATGCTAATGTTTTCAGAGCTAGTTCTGGAGGTCTCTAAGTTTTCAGTGCTTTTAAAGTGTTATGATCTCAGGAGAGGTGTAATCATTTCTCTCCTGTCCCATGCTCTATTCTGTGAGCAACCACAAGCATTCTTTTCTTCCCTAGAATTGTGACCAGGGTCACCACACCTGCTAACACTCCTCTTTGCCCTCTGATGTGATATGGAGCTACATATGGACAATATAACAAAGCTTTCCTCCAAGTGCCACAGGGTGTCTAATCTCCTTCTGACCAGTGGTCCAGCCTTCTTACCATCCATGGGCTAAGATCTCTGGAAGACACCACTTCTGGTCCAGTTGCCCCCAGTGCCTACTACTGGCTTGCTAGGGTGCAGCCTACACTGGGCTTCACTCCATCCTCACACCAGTGAGATAGACCTTTTCCTGCCAATGTTCTAAGTTGTTTGGGCTAGAAAGTTCTTTTCCTCCATCCTTTTGTTGGTTCTGCCACTCCAGAATTAGTTTTCAGGTTTTAATAGTGTTAAGAAGGGAATTTGTTGAGTTCCTGCTGTTACTCAGCCATCTTAACTCTATCACTGGTGAAACAATTCTAATAGATGGACTATTGCTAGTTCTGATTTGTTCCAATGTTTCCTGTCTTTTGTGGTACTAAAACTGGAAGGAGTACCTCTCCCACTACTGCCCAATCAAATATCCTGCTATCCTATGCTGCCATGTCAGTTTCTTAGCTTCATGGGAGTAAATATAAAATAATAGTTGAGGCACTAATATAATCAGTAGTACCAGTAGGGTCCAACACCATTACAATTTTCCTGTTAGGAACCAGACACCAGAACAGTCGCTAAGGCTATGATATGCCTGTTGATTACTACCCTTGTTGAAAATCTGTTTCTTTGCTCTCACACCACTCCATCCTGGTGCGGGTGAGGTAGTAACATTTGAGGGGATTATTACCATTGCTATTGTCTTCATCATCATCATCATCATCACAACCTATACTTAAAGTTTCTCCAGCTCATTTTAATTCAAAATATCCATAAGCTCTTGTGTTGTATGATTTTTATGCATTTTAAATCTATTGTAGTTTTTAAAAATTATTTTCTTAAAATCTATTAATTAAATTTTCTGTATCAACATGGAACATTATCTCAAAAGAAAAGTCAATGATATTTTATAAATGAAATCTTGCATAAATAAAGAGGCAGGTATGTTAATAGTCTTACATGCCCATTAATTAGATCATACAGCTGATTTATTTATGTTCTTTTTTTCCTATTACTCTAGTGCCCAAATGAAAATTCTTTTTTTGTGTTGTATGTAAGCAATTTAACCATCCCTGAAATGGAAAATATGAATCTACTATAACAAGAAAAAAAGTCACATATTTTAATCCATACCTGCCACTTCAATAATTAATTTGTTAACTGAAAATCCTACACAAGTCACTCAAGCAATAAGCACTTATTAAGTACCTACTGTTTTCCAAATATTATACTTCAATGCTAGGCATACAAAGGAATGCAAAAGAAAATCTCTGTTCTCAAGGAGTTTGTAGGCAAAAAGAGAAGAGATCATGAATATTTGTACAAGCAAATTATGCATGGAATACGTTGGACATAATCATTAACAGGAAGGCACCAGAATTATGATGGATCAGGAAATATTTCCTACATTTTGTGTTCCTGAATTTTTTGCTCATTCAGATGGACTTCTGACTTCAAACAGGATTCTAACTATTTATAATCAAATTGATTAAGTTATATTCTCAATGTCATGTAATTAATAAGTAGTGGAGACTGCATAGGATATCACATTTTCTGATTCTTAGACCTGTTCTCTTTCTGCTATACCATGTATTTCTATTTAATGGCATATTAAAAAATAAGAAGTTGAAATTATAAATCTGTTCCATATTTTACATTATTTCCTTTCACATCTTCTTACATTTCAGATAAATCATCTTACTTCCTATTCACTAAGCTTAAGCATTTGTTCTTCTACTTCTATGCCTTTGTACAAAGTGTCTCCCATAGCTGAACTAAACCACATCATCTCAGCCCCAATTGCCTCCTTTTCTAATCTCATAAATACAAACCCTTCTTTCCTTCATCGTGCTCAATATTTACATGTAGACCTATTATATTAAAGAGAAGAAATGACTTGGGAGCAAAGTCAATGAGTACAGTTTGAAGTATTTGCCTTCTGAAGTCATATACTTAGATAATCTTTGCCTTTATAATCCTCATTTTAACGTATGTATGGATTAAATATCATATTTGAGTGCATTAAAGAGGGCTTGGGATCTTTCATGACAGTGAAGAAGCTCATGTTAAAAGAAAATGGCCTATCTTTATAAAGAATACAAGTTTATAAAGAATATATTTATTAAGTGTTTTTTTGTCATGTTTATTATCATAGCATATACTCTTGTATGTCTATGGATCTTTGATCTCATTTTTTGTGGGTATTCTTCTTGAAGATGCGATAGTAACTCACTCATACCCTCTCATATTCTGTACATTCTGTCCATGTAACTTTCCAAACTGTAGTGGTTTTCTATTTCCTTCTGCAACTCATTTTACAGATGAAGAAACTGAGGCAACAGAGTTACATGACTAGCCTGGTCTCATAGCTAAAAAATGCCTGAGACCAGATTTGAACTCAGAAAAATGTCTTCCTGACTCCAGATCTGGTGCTCCATCAGCTACACCACCTGACTGACATTGAATGAATTTCTAT
Source organism: Potorous gilbertii (assembly GCA_028658325.1). Taxonomy (NCBI): domain Eukaryota; kingdom Metazoa; phylum Chordata; class Mammalia; order Diprotodontia; family Potoroidae; genus Potorous; species Potorous gilbertii. Next base: position 369,157,082 of record CM053771.1, on the reverse strand, counting down.
GCCCATCTATTTGTGTGCATACATCAGGCATTTATGAAACTAAAAAGTTATTTAATGAGGGCAATTTCTTTTAGAAACAACTTTGATCTTCTTAATTTTATTTTCTCATGGATTATTAATATGGCATGTTGTTTTGTCAGAGGTTTCAAGACGTTGAAACTCCAGATACTAGAAATTTAGAGCTGAGTATTTAAGATTTGACATGATGGATGTAATGACCTTCAGGTTCTTGGCGAATACTGATACATATGCATGCAGTCTAAGAATAATGTGACTTACCTGGTATTTTTCATATTAGCAACTTGTCACTTCTTTCTGGCTTCTACAGAGGATGGATTATACAAATTTAGGCTTCCTGGGGATATTGGTTAATTTCCACCAGATCATTTACCAAGCACAACTTATTCATCACTAATTTCAAATATGACTTTCTCCGAGTCATTTACCTGGTAGTTTGGATTCAGGCTATTTCTGACTAAATAACAAGGGTAAAGGCAGGGGAGTGAATTAATTATGTTTTTGAAATGAAAAACTATTTTCTACAAAAATGTGAATTAGTACCTAGACTAGAGAAAGTTTTTATACATAAGATATCCATTTTTCTAAAGTAGACCAGACATAGCCTTATGTCTGAATCATTTTATTCAGAATATTAAAACTTTCTGTTGAATTATATTGAAAAGTATACTTGTTTTGGATAGGACTTCATTTTCTACTGAATGGAGAGCAAGTTGACATTGATCTGAATTATTCTGTATGCTTCCTGAATGTGCTATTCTGGCTTCCAGCAATGTTGGAGATTAAATTGTAGCATCAGAATAAGAAAAATGATATTTTGGTAACTTTCCAATTGAAAACATGTACTGTGGCTATAACTATACAACTAGATGAAAACTAAAATAACTATATAATTGCCTGTATATTTCTCAACACTCATATGTTTAATATCATAGAGAGCAAAATATGCTGTTACTTAATGTAGGTTGTCATTGCTCTTTTAAGGTTCCAATTAGATATTTGGAATCTAAAGCCTATACCTTCAAGAAAATGTACCTTTAGTAAATTCGATTTTTAAGTGCACCATATACAGAGGCAGAAACTTCTTAGTTTTAGTAAGGTAGGAAAAATAATCATTCTAATAATGGACAACAATTAATAACAGGGAAACCTAGATGGATGGAACACATCTTAGTGAAATAAGTAGATGATTTCTGATGGTTATCCATAAAAATAAATCAACTTTGGAGAACATAGAAACAACAGGGAAGTCCATTTTAATTCATTTTGTGGATGGGGGTTTATAACTATTAGAATTATTTAACAATTGACTATGTGTCTGCTCTGTGAACTTCAGGTTTCTATTGTGAGTTTATTAGTAATGTTAGACAAAGGAATTTATGCATGTCTTTTTGGAGTAGATGGTCTTAAAGAATTTTTCAATTATTTTTAAATTGACATCTTTTGTTTTCAAATTCGTTTCCCATTATCTATTAACTCTTTGAAGAGTCTATGATCCTAGATTCAAGTGAAATAAAAATTAAAAGATAACAGTTCTTCTTCATTCAGGTTCCTATTTGTGTGTGCACGTGTGTTCATTTTATTTTCATTTTCACACTTTTAGAGTCAGGAAGAGGATATGAGGAGTTTGCATGAGCTTTACTTCTTTGAGTCTCTGAATCTACTCAGAAGTAAGACATTACCAGTCAATGCTGTCCCAGGATTTACGGGGAAGTACGGAAGAACTGTAACGAGCAAATAGGTAGTTCATGAGCTATTTAAAATCATCGATCTAGCCTGGGAAAAATCTTCCACAGATGAAGAAATTTAGCTTCTGAGAAGTTAGCTGACTTACCTAAGGTTACACAGGTATTAAACTGTAGAATGAAGGCTCTGTTACTCCCAATTTAACTGGTATTTAGATAAATTGTAATTTAGGTCTAAGGGATTAGGAGAGAACGTTATGTGATAAGGTCATGTCAGAGGCAAATCAGGGGTGGGGAACTTGTGGCCTAAGGCCCACATGTGGCCCTCTAGGTCTTCAAGTGCAGCCCTTAATTTGAATCCAAACTTCATAGAACAAATCCCCTTCATAAAAGGATTTGTTCTGTAAAACTTAGATTCAGTCAAAAGACTGCAACCAAGGACATAGAAGGCACATGTGACTTGGAAGTCACAAGTCTTCACTCCTGGTACATAGTGAGGTGGAGCCTTCCTCTACCCCCAAATTGGCAAGTTGAGTCAGCAAAGGAGGGGCAAACAGAAGCATGGCATATAAATTGGGTAGGGATTAGAGATGCTGAAGGAGTTGTGTGGCAAGGCCCCAGCTTGGGGTGGGGAGATAGCCTTATTCAGAATGGATTGAAAGTGTGGGAGATTGGAGGCAGGCAGGTCCAGGCATAGATAAAAAGGACTGGAAATGATCTAAAAATATCCCCAATTTTAAAAGCAACTCAGTCATCTAAATCTTCTAAGGTTTTTTATAAGACTCAAAAAAAATGTGAAATTCAAAGCATTTACTAATTCCTTTTTCTAATGCATTATCTAGTAATACTTTATTCATTTAGAAGTCAGACTTTCAAAAGCCTCAACTCTTCAAATCACAGCAAGAATAATCTCTGGAAAGGAGTGGTGGTGGGTGGAGTAGAGGCTTCTGAACGTATCCATAGCTGTTACAATGACTCTTTTAGTATCATTTTAGAATTTTCAGAGTTTACTTTCTCATTTGTGCTTCATAACAGCTTGGAGAATAGTCAAGTACGCTAATATTTTCATTTTACACATGAGGAAATTGAAATTCTAAGAGCTCCAGTGAGTTGACTAAGGTATAAGCTAGAATGAAATAGAGCTAAAAATAAAACTCAAGTCTGGTGTGATGGAAGTCACCATCTGATTGCATCAAGCAAGCCATTGGCTGTGGGTCCACATATCCAAGTATTGCCTGAGGTAGGTTAAAATGTAATTCAGGAATATTTAACAAAATAAATTAAAATAAAGTAAACTATCGATAATATTCCATTTTAAAACTAAGTCAGTATGAAGCCCATGGGAATCCTTACATATGGCTTAGTAGCCCTCACTTCTATTTGAGTTTGACATATTTGACGACTCTTTTTGAGTCTGAGTGTAGTACACTGGGCATGATGGAGCAGTGATTAGAATCCCGGACTTGGAATAAGGAAGATCTCAGTTCAAATACAACTGCTGATATTGACAAGTTATTTTGCCATCTATCTGCCTCAATTTCTTCATATGTAAAATGGGGATAATCAGATTACTATCTCCCACATTTGTTGTAAGGATAAAATGAAATAATAATAACTGTGGAATTTAAAGTGCTATGTAAATGCCGATATATTGATTGCCTGAATTCAATTCCAAACTTTTGCCACTTATAGCTGATTTATCATAAATTATCTGTTTAACATCCCTGAGCCTCAGTTCCTGTCTCTGGAAAATGGAAAAGATAATATTCTTTTTACCTACTATGGCACAGGTTTGTTGAAAAGAAAGTTCTCTATAAACTTTAAAGTTTCCTGAGACCTCAGTTCCCAGTTTTGAAGTGGAAACTATTGCTACCAGCAGAAATTTCCCTGGAAAATAAATGTGGTTGTGGACAGTTTGTCTTTGGAACCTCCTGATTTTGTTAAGAAATCCAACACTGTGCACTAGATTATACTATCTACTACAGTGTTTTCCCTTTCCCCAGATATTTAATGTCCTCATATTCTCTCCAACTTCTTTACTTTTTGTCATACCAGACAGCCCCCCAACTCGAACTACTATTTCACAGACTCATGCTGTTGGCTGTAAAGGAGACAAGGAATAAAGGCATGGATACAGAGAAGCACATCCATGCCCATCACTGGGCAAACAAATCAGAGCACACCCTCCTGCCAGGATCATCCTCATATACCATGGGATAGGACACTTTTGTCACATAAATCCTATGAAAGCTATACTGGCTAGAAAACATTTTGTATGATAGTTTAAATGAAAATTAAAAAAAAAATAGTAAACCCAATCATGAGAATATAATTAGGTCTTTTGAAAGTTAGCTAGAAAGTCTATATCCCAAAAACTCTAAATAAAAATATGTGCACAGAATAATGGAATCCTTTCCCAGTTGCATTCTGCTTTAGATCACCTTCTATTCATTCTACTTAAGAAAATATATTCTCTCTAGAAATGCCTTGGATAATATTTGTTTAAGCACAGAGAATAGATCCAAATTATTGAGTGAGATAGATATATTACACTGAGATATGCTAATATTAGTTTGTTGAAGTTCTCCCTCTGATAAGAGAAGATTTCTTTAGAGGAATATGGACTTGTAAGAATTCAAGAAACATCATATTGATTCAGTTTAATACACCATATTCCAGTTTCTGAATCTGATAGTGACACCATGGAATATTATACAGCGGTAATATCCCTTCACATTCAAATTCACCATACTCCTCACATGCTTTCATAAATTTCAGTCATATCTTGCTTTAACTGTCACTTTCCAGACTGAACAGTCCTATTCTTTTCAATCAGTTCTCATAAGGAAGTCACTTCATCTCTTTAATCATTTTTTGTTGTCCTCCTCTGGATCTTTTAGAGCTCTGCTATACATTTTCTAAGCAACATTGACCAAAACTGTACCTAGGATAAGATTATGCTTTTAGTTTGGTTTTCTGCCTACGACTACTTAGTTTTATCCTTTAAAACATCCTTTAATCCTTTAAAAGTGTAAAACATATGACTTAAGTGTTGATCTAATAGCCCAAAGTGACTCTATATGTTATTGTGTAGATAAAAATTTTGACTAAAAAGATGAACCCTCTCTTCAATGCTTTCTCCTTTATATATCTCTTTCAACAGGTGAGCAAGCCTTCATCTTAGCCCTAGGCATACAGAAGCAATCATTGTAACATCTTACACACACTTTTCCTCTCTCTGGAAAGTGCAATTAGTGTAGAATTCCAAACTTAAAGATCATAATAAATAGAGTTAGTAAATACTTCTGAAAATATCGAGACCAAGGGTTCTTAACCTTTAGCCCATACACTTGTTTTAATAATTATTTTTGCCTCCATTTCATTATAATTGGCTTCATTTAAAATTCTCATCATAACGAAAGGTATTTTCAGAAGATATATTAAACAGATTTAAATTCCATGTCAAAGCTTTTGGAACAAGGATATATCATTCACCAAGTAATACTTAACAATGATAATAGGGATACACTAATGGATTTGTTCAAAGTAACCAAAAGTAGCTTAGTTTTTGAAAGGAAGCTATGAAATGGTTAAGATCCAAGAACTGAATCAAGGGAGTACCACTGGCCAACCCATCCAACAATCAGATGACTATATCATCTAGATATTTCTGTGGAAATAGAAGGGTTTACGATGACAGCTAAGGACCAGATCATCACCACCTGAAGTTAAAATGGTTGTCTTTAAAGAGCTGAAACTTAGGAAATAATTCCGATTACTCAAGGAAATGTTAGGAAGTGTTAGATACATACTTCAGGTTGCAAAAAAAAATATATCTACTGAATACCTAGCAAATTGCATGATTACATGATGGCTAGAATCATCTATTGGAAGCTCTCTATTTTTCAAAAATTGACAGATGATTAATCTTTATATCATAAGTAGAGAACTTACGTATCCTTGAAAAATCAAGCAATAAATTTTATTTGGACTGGACCATTATCAGAGGCCAAATTATTGATCACAATTCCTCAGGGATAAAACTAGCCTTAACAAATGAAGAATGCCTTTTTTTTACTAGATATTTACCAGATATTATTATGCCAGATACTCATAGCCTTTAAGATTAAGGAAACAACAACAAATGCAGACCTACAATAACTAATAAAAGCTGTGTGGGAGCAGAATGATGTACCCATCATTTCCACTATCCAGTCTGCTACTGAACTTGGACTGAGGATGTTTTCAATGAGCCTATACAAGATGAGCTTACATCCTAATACTTTCATTCAGCTACAAAAATATATTTTATCCATCTGTTCAAAGTGTTCAAATCATTAAATAATATGTATTATTTAGAAGAATTGTAAGCTGAAGGAAAAATAGCAATACAGTATTTGACAATTTAAGCACAAATCTGCCAGAAACAATTTTATATAATTTATCATTTAATCTAATAGCCAAACCATTTCTAGCCTAGAGAGAAAAATATCCATGCTGACAAAGAGCTCCATGCCTTTGAACATGATTCTTTACCCCAACACAACTTCAAATAATATTTTAAGAATATTGAACAAGGGAAAAACATAATTTGTCAAAATATATTTTGGGGATAACTTTCTAAAACAGTCATCACTACTCATTTCTTTATCATTGCTCCAATGTAATCAAAAGGACCTCTTACTTGTCATCAATATCTTCATCCTTTCTCAACATAAATGGATTGGTTCCAGTTGCTGCCGATCACTTCAGGAGACTATAGAAAGGAGATTGCACTTAGATATAACAATTAGCTTCATCACCTCAGAGATGAGGAAGGCAATTATCTTATTATTAACTTTTCCTACACTAAAGGATTGTTTTCATAACAGGTTCATTTCCAACTTTATTTCCTTAAGGATGGCCTATTGTTATCCATCTAACACACCTTCAAACGAGGAAGTCAGGAAAGAGTTATTTATATTTTTAGAGTAGATTAATATTCTTCAGCTTATGCTTTTATATCTCCCTTCCTCTTTCCAAAACTTTTCCTTTGACTGACTCCTCCCTCAGTCTTCCCTCCTTTCTATCAACCCTCTCTCTTTTCCCTTACTACTTCTTCCAGTCCTTCTAAACATGCCCTCCCTTTTCTTTCCCCTTTCCCCTCCTACTGCCTGTAAGGTAAGTTAGATTTCTGTACTTAACTGAGTTTGTTATTCCCTCCTGGAATCAAATCCTATGAAAGTAAAGCTCAAACAATGTTCATCTCTCTCCCTTCTTTCCCTCTATTATAATGAGTTTTTGTGCACCTTCTTGTGATGTAGTTTACCCTTTTCTTCCTTCTCCTTCCCTCTTCTCCTGTTACAATTCCTTCACACCCTTTAATTATGTTTTTATTATGTTCACAACAGTTAATTTATATCCACTCCTTCTATCTATGTATATCCCTTTTAAGTGTCATAATAAATTAACAGTTCTCAAGATTAACAAGTATCATCCTCCCACATAGGGATATAAACAGTTTGCTAATATTAAATAACATTTTTTCCCATTTACCTTTTTGTTCCTCCCTTGACTCTTGTATTTGAAGATCAGATTTTCTCTTGAGCTCTGACCTTTTCATCAGGAAATCATCTGAAAATTCTTTATTTCATTGAATATCCATCTTGTTGCCTGAAAGGTTATGCTCAATTTTGCTGGGTAATTGATCCTTGGTTGTAGTCCAAGCTCCTTCGCCTTACAGAATATCATATTCCAATCCCTCTGAGTTTTAGTATAGAAGCTGCAAAATCCTGTGTGATGCTGACTAGTTCCTTGATATTTGAATTGTTTCTTTCTGGCTGCTTGTAGTATTTCCTCCTTGACCTGATAATTCTGGAATTTGGTAACAATATTTCTTGGCATTTTCAATTTGGGATCTCTTTCAGGAGGTTATTGATGGATTCTTTAGATGACTCTTTGGCTCTCTGAATCTAGGACCTCAGGGCACTTTTCCTTTATAATTTCTTGGAAATCCAGCCTCTTTTTTCCATCATGCCTTTTTGGTAGGCCAATAATTTTGAGATTTTTTTCTCTCTCTGATCTTTTTTCCAGGACAGTTATTTTTCTAAGGAGATATTTTACATTTTCTTCTGTTTTTTCATTCTTTAGATTTGATTTGATTGATTCTCTTTTTAAAAATAATTTTATTTATTTTCAGTTTTCAATATTCACTTTAACAAAATTTTGAATTTCAAATTTTCTCCCTATACCCATGCTACCCCCACCCTAGGAGAGCATGTATTCTGACTGCCCTTTCCTCCAATCTACACTCCCTTCTATCACACCCCCCCCCACCTCTTATCCTCTTCCTTCCTATTTTCCTGTAAGATAAGATAGATTTCTATACCCTATTGTCTATATATCTTATTTCTCATTTGCATGGAAAAACTACCTCTAGCATTCATTTTTATGCTTTGGATTCGACATTCTCTTCCCCCTGCCCCCAAACACCTTCATTGAGAAGGCAAGCAATTCAACATAGGTTATATATCTGTGGTCATGCAAAAGACCTCCATAACAGTCATGTTGTGAAAGACTATCTATATTTTCCTCTATCTTGTCCTGCCCTCCATTTTTTCTATTTTCTCCTTTGACCTGTCCCTTTACCAAAGCATTTGCTCCTGAATAACCCTTTCTCCAATCTACCATCCCTTCTATTATCCCCCTTCCCTTAATACCTTCCCCCCTGCTTTCCTGTAGGGTAAGATAAATTTTCATACCCAATTGAGTGTGTATGTTATTTTCTCCTGAAGCCAAATGTAATGAAAGGAAGGCTCACTTACTCAATCTCACCTTCTTCTTCTCCTCCATTATAAAAGCTCTTTTTTGCCTCTTTTATGTAAGAAGATTAACTCCATTCCACTTCTCCCTTTCTCTTTCTCCTAGTATGTCCCTCTCAACCCTTAATTTTCTCTTTTAGATCTCTCTCTTCCCCCACCCCAAGACAACATGCATTCTGATTACCTTTTTCCCCAATCTGCCCTCCCTTCTATCACCCCCCAACTCTGTTACCTCTTCCTTTTCACTTTTTTAGGCCAAGATAGATTTATATACTTCATTATTCAAAAGATATTTGAGGAAATTTAAGTTGAGGAGGGATCAGGGAAAGTCTCATGTAGGAAGTAGTGTTTGAGCTGAACTTTGAATGGAACTAGGGATTCTTCAGGGGTAGATGAGGAGACAGAGTGCTAGTCATTTGGGATGGCCTTTCATGATTCTGTTAATCCTTGTGTTTGAAAGTCAAGAATGCTTGGAAGTTCTCTATTTCATTTAAATTCTACTTTTTCCCCTAAAGTACCATACTCGGTTTTGCTGGGTAGGTCATTCTTGGTTTTAATCCTAGTTCCTTTGACTTCTGGAATATCATATTCTAAGCCCTTAAATTCCTTAATGTAGAAACTGCCAGATCTCGTGTATCTTGATTGTATTTCCACAATTCTCAAATTGTTTCTTTCTAGCTGTTTGCAATATTTTCTCCCTGACCTGAGAACTCTGGAATTTGGCTACAATATTCCTAGAAATTTTTCTTTTTGGATGTCTTTCATGAGGTGATCAGTGGATTCTTTCACTATTTATTTTACACTCTGATTCTAGAATATCAGAGCAGTTTTCCTTGATAATTTCATGCAATTCCATGATGACTAGGCTCTTTTTTCGCTCATGGCTTTCAGGTAGTACTATAATTTTTAAATTGTCTCTCCTGGATCTGTTTTCCAGGTCAGTTATTTTTCTAATGAGATATTACACATTATCTTCTATTTTTTCAGTCTTTTAGTTTTGTTTTGTAATTTCGTGATTTCTTATAAAGTCATGAGCTTCCATCTGCTCTCTTCTAATCTTTAAAGAACTATTTTCTTCAGTGAGCTTTTGGACCTCTTTTTCACTTTGGCCCATTCTGCTTTTTAAGACTTTCTTTTCCTCATTGACTTTTTGAGTCTCTTTTGCTATTTGAGTTAGTTTAATTTTAAAGGTGTTATTTTCTTCAGCATTTTGGGGGTGTCCTTTAGCAAGCTGTTGACTTGTTTTTCATAATTTTCTTGTATCACTCTCATTTCTCTCACTGAATTTTCCTCTACTTCTCTTATTTTATTTTCAACATGCTTTTTGAGTTCTTCCATGGCCTGGGATCAATTCATATTTTTTCCTTAGAGACTTTGGATGCAAGAGCTTTGGTTTTGTTATTTTCTTCTAACTATATGTTTTGATCTTTCTCATCACCAATAATGTAAGAAAATACCTCTTTGCCTACAAAGTAAGAATCTATTGTGTTTCTTTTTCCCCAATTTGCTCATTTTCCCAGCCAATTACTTGACTTTTGAGCTTTGCTAAGTGAAGGTCTCCAGAAGAAGCCTCCACTTCAGCAGCAGCTGCAGTTTCCGTGGGGTTGAGGCTAGGGCCAGACCACATTCCCTTCTCAGCCAAGTGAGAGATCCTTCCCACTGATCTTTGAAGCTGTCTTTAGCATTTATGGACTGAAAATCTGCAGCAGCTTCCTGTGATTCAGTCCCTTAAGACCTGCTCCTGCTATATCTGTGCTGGTGTAACCCACAGTGACTGTGCTCTGCTTCCTGCCTAGTGCAATAGACCCTTCCTGTCAACCCTCCAGATTGTCTTGCACTAGCAGTTTATTTCTGTCTGTCATTTTGTGGCTTATGCTTCTCTAGAATTTCTTTACAGTCATTTTTTTTACATTTTTAAGGGGTTTGGTGGGGAGAGCTCTAGCTAGTCCCTGATTGTACTCTACTCTCTTGACTCCACACTCACCTGTTGGACTGATTCTTGATGCTTCATAGAGTCATTGCCTTCTACATGCCCAATTCTAGTTTTTAATGAATTATTTTCTTCAGTTAGCTTTTGTACTTCCTTTTCCATTTGTCTAGTTTCCCCAGTTAAGTTTTATACCTTCTTATCCATTTGGCCAATTTTACTTTTTAAGGAGCTGTTCTCTTCAGTGAATTTCTTTTTATTTATTTTTTTTGGGGGGGGAGTTGTATTTTTAAAATTAATGGACAATTTTTCTTCTACCTCTCTGATGTGGCTTTTGAAATCATTCTTGAGCTCTTCTAAGGATGCTTTTTGGGCTTGAGACCAGTTCATATTCCCTTTAGAGGTTTCAGATGTGGGAATATTGTCAGTGCTGTTCTCTTCTGAACTCATATTTTGATCCACCCTTTCCACATAGTAAGATTCTATGGTCTTTGCTTTTCTGATTTGCTTTTTGCTCACGGTGATTGCCTTTTTCCTGGCTTTAAAAGTGGATCTCTGCTTCTGGGGCACAGGGGGCTCTGTCCCATGTTTCTTATGCTGGGAGTTTGGGGCTTGGTTTCTGGTTTTGTGTGTTGTAGCCTCTGGTTCTTTCAGCTAGAAGTTATATAACGCTGCAGTTTACTAGGTGCTGAACTGGCTGGTATTTGGCAAAGCAAGGGTGAGGTGAAGTTTTTCTGAGTTTCCCTAGGGTTACCCTGAAGATTTTGGTGTGAGGTGTGGGGGAAAGGTGGTCTGGCTGTGGGAGGTCTCCTCCTCCCCTAGTTCTGTACTGTAGTATAGCCGGGCTCAGTGACTGGTGAACCCCTTCTGTACCAGTGTCTGCTCAATTCTTCAAGCTTTATTAAGGTAGATCTGGGATCCTGGTGTTGCTGCTTACCATCTCCATACCCCTGGGGCTCAAACTCTTCTTCTATTCCACTGAGATGGTGCCTACTGGGATGCTTCCCCTTCCTGCACTGGTCCCCTTCAGCAAGAGGAACTTCTTTCCTTATCTTTCTCTAACCTCTCAAGCTGAAAGACTGCTATTCCCCTTCTGCTGGCTCCACTATTTGAGGATTTTTCCTGGGATAATATTGTCCAGGTTTTTGAGTTCAACGAGAAGAGGGTAAGAGCATCTATAGTTTACTCTGCCATCCTGGAAGTTCAAATAGGTGACTTTCAAACATTTAGTCTGTGGGTTGATCACCCCGGCAGTGGCTATGCCTGCTGCCATGGGCCCTGCATTTCTTTCTCACTCAATTCTTCTGGGCTCTTACCCTGTGCTGAGAGGTTTTGGAATCTACACTGATCCTTCTCTCTCTTATTATTTCTAGAGAAACTGAGAAGGAAGTTTTTAATATGCTTCCATAATTTCTACAATAGTAACAATAGCAAGGAAGTGTTATAGAAATGTGAACTATCAGGAATTCCAATACTTCACTGGTATGGGCATTGACTGCATCAATAATAATCAAGGATTTAGTAGAGAGGTTTTGTGGGGCAGAAAAAAAAATAACTCATCACATTATTACCAGGCTTGTATTAAGTGTCTCTGAATTTAGTGAAACTCAGCCTTCATTGGCAGGGCTGTGGTTCATCACTAGTGCATTCTGTAATGATAAAAACCATCATCATCATCATCATCACCATCACCTATTCAGAGCTTTTAACTTTTATATATATTATCTCACCTGATCCTATAAGCCTTTAAAATTTTATAGGACCTGTCAGAGTGGGTACTCTATTGGCATAATTTTTGAGAACCCAAGATGATCTTCATGTGATGGGACATGATCATAAGGTTTAACAGAACATTAATGTAATGCTAATATCATTAAAGGTCTTCCCCACCCACTAATGGGCCTGATCATTGCAGGAAGCTTGATTAAGGGAGGCCCACACTTTTTGTTAATTTTCCAATGAGGCACAGGTTTTCAGAGCCTCTGACTCTGAAAAAATGTGTAAGTAATCTGAGGTGAGGTTGTACTTTGGAGCTTAGTTTATGGAAGAAGGTTTTTATGCCAGATGAGACTCTGGGAAGTCACTAAGCAGCCCCCTGGCTTTGAAAACCCAGATATTGGTGCTTTTCTCTCTGATAACTGCTGATCTGTGATGTATGTATTGTTTATGGAGTACCTGGAAGCACTGTTTGTTGATTTTGATTTCTCTGTAACTAAGTGAATGATACATGTGCTTGATTATAGCTATTGTTGAACCCCTCCCAAAAAATCTGCCTTTCCTTTTAGAAAAATAGATCAAAGAACATGTATACCAGACCCTCCTGTGTATGTTGGGGACTTGCTTTTACAACTGCATATTGAATGTAATTTTTAAACTTCTTCTTAATAAAGGATGGTCATCATTATTGTTAAAAATTTCACTCTCTATGAGCTAGACGACTGTATTTGTACTGTCTCTAGCACAAACTTTATAACTTTAAAAAGCAATTTTCGCTCAGTTTTGTATTTCCTTTATTTTTTATTTTTTCATGTTGTTTCAAAATATTTCATATATTTTTGGGGTTTTTATTCTTTCTAATAAAAGTAGAGCAGATGACTTCCCAGAGAGTGGAACATAGATACCCATTTTTCAAACTTGTTATTGTGTTAAAAGAGAAGCAGCTTATTTTTAAGTTGTTTTCTCACCATCGTAGTTATAAGAATAGTGACGTCTAATATATTCTTTATTAGCATCCCTAAAACAAAATATTACTTTATTATCCTTCTTGGCTTCAGCCCTCTTAATTTCACTTACATTAAATTTTTGTCCTGAGAAATCAGGTATATTTCATGTTTTTGCCAATAGAATATAATATCCCCAAAAGCAGGGAATATTTTGGTTTTGTCATTGTATATCTAACATTTATCAGTGACTTGTACATAATAGTTGCTTTAAAAGGTTTGTTGAATGGAATGCAATGCAATGCTGTTCATCATCGCAGTCTTCTCATGGGAAAGTATTACTGTCATGCAAAATTTTAAGAAAATTTTGCTACAATCCATTAAACCATGTCCCACCTTCCTAATTCCAAGTGCAACTTTTTAAAGATGTACTTACATTTTTGTTTCTTGGTCATGCTATCTCATTGATTGTTTTTAAGGGTTTTAATTCTTTTTCATGTCTACTATAATCACAATGTTGCATCTGAGTGTCACACAACTGTTTGACACTACCTTGACAATATAAATTTGTTCTTTTGTTGTACCTGGAAATGGTTTGTGTCATTTATGAAATTTTTTTTTGTTAATTATTCATTGCCTCTTATTGATTCATAGTCCATGAAAGTCATCCATATGATATTTAACATCTCTGATGCTTGGAGGTTTTTTAAAAAGGTTTTTAATTTTGATAAGTATTCAATCAGAGTGTGTCTATTTTACTTGTTTCTCTTTTCTGACTTTGTCACTTTTCAGTACAACATAAAATATATCTTTAATTCCCTGATGACAGTCTTTGGTATGACACCTTTTAAAAGTTTAAATAAAAAAGTCTTTTATCTACAGGTCTTAGAATTCATTTTACATTTGAGCCTATAATAACCCTGTTCACTGACCACAAACTACCCACCTTGTCATTAAAAATATGAGAGTTGGTTGCAAGTATAATTTGTATAGGGACCAGGTCTTCTGGATATTCCATTTTGCAGAAAAGCAGTAGGCACACTAAGGGCACTCAAGGCTCCAATGATGATAACTCCCCTGCCTTTCTGTTTGCCTGATTTCCTCTTGAAATATTTATATTATTTGAGATTTCTCTACTGTCACAAATTACTAGTTTTATTGTACTTGGTAGTCCTTACTCTTCTTTTAAAAGTACATCTATCAAATCTTCCAAGTACATAGCAAGCAGTAAATAAGGCATATTTGGGGGCGGGGAGGAAGAGGAGGAGCTGGTGACGAATAATGAGGAGAAGATGGAGGAGGGTAGACTCTATTTCACATGATTATACATGTGGGATAGTTTACCATAAAGAGGATATTTAAATTTGGTTCGCTAAGCTAAGTGAATTCTCCTTGAGATGTTCACCAGCAAAAACTATGATGCAGCAAGGCACACAGTAAAAAGGCTGTTGTCATTTTATTTTTAATTTAACATTTCCATTCAATTAGCCAAATTTTAAGCTTTGCTAAATCATTGTAGACTCTTTTAAAATGAAATTTCTGCCTACAGGCTTGTAGTTCTCATAGCATTTAATTCATTAACCAACACATCAGTGTTTTTTCCCCCTCTCTTTCCTGTAATCATTGGGTCATAGTCATAAATTTTAGAACTGTGCATTGATCAAAGTTAAATTATTCCATAATTGTAATTTAGGTAGATTCATTTAGCTCAGTAAAATCTTATTCCTGGCAAATGTAACAACCACCAAGTGCCCTTCCATTTACAGATGAAGAAATCTCTGGCACAGAGAGATAAAGTATTTTCTTTTCCCAGATTCAGACAAAGTAAATTTGAACACAGGTTCTTGTGCTGTTTCTGAAACAGAACAGTTGAATATCTTTCTTTTTAGAGTGATTGAAGTAGATAAAAATATTTCACTTGTCTCTTTTTCGAATTTAACCCAAATGAATCTATGTGTGTAAAAGATGTGCATAATTGTAGTCAGAAATATATTTTGTCTTCAAGTATCTGGGTAGAGCAAAGTTCATTTTATAATTTGAAGCAATGAACAGAGACTTAAAAATGCAGATATTTCATATATATAGACTCAGACCCCATATATATATATATGTGTAGCCTATATGGAAAGTCATTTTACTGTGATACACAGTGCAGTGGAGAAAGTACTTGAGTTCAAATTCTGGTCTAAGTATGTGAACTTGAGCAAATCACTTAGTTTCCATGAGCCTCAAATTTCCCATCTAAAGCAGAGGGTTCTTAACCTAGGGTCCTTGAACTTTAAAGTAAACAAGCAATTTGATGACTGTATTTCAACATAGCAGGTTTCCTTAGTACTCTAATGGATTTTATTCTATGCATTTATACAAGCATTATATTCAAAATGGGTCTTTAGACTTCATAAAATTGCCAAAGTGATTTTACCAAGTACACTAAGAACCTATGATCTAAGAAAAGGAAATAGTGGTATTTTCATTGCCTCACTGCAGAGTTGTAAAAACCATGTAAATTAACATATTAGAAAGTAGTTTAAAATTATAAAAATCTAGGTATTTGTGTTTATAGTTGAATTCATTTGTTAAAAAACCCATAATTTGGTTGGTATAAATTTCCTCTCCTCTGTGTTAGGAGTCTGCCTTTGTCAGTCACCATGGCTGTTAATGATCATGTCTGAGAATTTAGGTCAATTCTCAGACAACAAAGAAAAGTACAGAACATTGCCAAACCCATGCATGTAGTTTGTTCAGCTTTCTATGAGCTCTTAGAGCTTTTGTTTGACATAGCCTTCAGAAACCATGAGTCACTTCCAAATTACAAGAAAGCATCACAGTAGGACTTTCATGGCAATATACAACATATAAGCTATTAAGACATTAATATTGTATTTGTATAAACTGTATTAAAAGAGCCAACCTAAATTATGATTGTGAAGTCAATTATTTAGTCATTTTCAGTTCTGTGTGATTCCTCTTGGCAAAGATATTGGAGAGGTTTGTCATTTCCTTCTCCAGTTCATTTTGTAGATGAGTAATGAAGAAAACAGGGTTGTGACTTGCCTTGGTCAAACAGCTAGCAAGTATCTGAGGCCAGATTTGACCTCAGGTCTTTCTGACTTCATGCCTAGTTCCAATACAGCACTTACCTGCTCCTAGCTCAAGTCAATTAGGTAATAATGAGGGAGAGACTGAAACAGAGTGAGAGAGAGAGGAGGAAGAGAGAGAGAGAGAGAGAGACAGAGAGAGTGAGAGAGAGAGAGAGAGAGAGAGAGAGAGAGAGAGAGAGAGATACCCAGTTATATTTTCAGAAAAGGAGACAAAACAGGATTGTTCTCCTCCATCACAAATGTGTTCAGTTGTAAGGGCTTTCACTATAACCCAAAGGGGAGTTTATTTCCCTAAACTAATACCCTCTGAGTTGTTGTATTATGCATGAGAGCATTAATAAGCCGCTGTTTCTTTCTGGTTACATTTAGTGCATAATGAAGATTGAATTCATGGCAATGCCCAGGGATCATGATTATTCATATATCTCTCTTAAGACTGTCTAGCTAGTGGGCC
>CM053771.1:369111646-369131613 GCA_028658325.1 Potorous gilbertii | reverse complement strand
AGGGGACAAATGGGGAGAAAATTTTGGAACCCAAAATCTTGTGAAAATGAATGTAAAAAGTTAAATAAATAAATTTATTTAAAAAAAAAAGAACTTTGGAGTAGGTTGTGTGACATAAAAGACACTGATATAGGATCGTTTGGCATGGTATGCCCACATCAGAGAAGACGCTGTGTTCTGGGGGCAAAGAAGAATTGATACGGTTCAACACTCCGTTCCACTTTGCTAATTTAGAGAATGCACCCAACTGTTCACATGAACTATTTGTGCCCGACCTGAGCTCATGTTGGTCTGATCAGCCACAGGTGGACATATTAAAACTTGACTCTAGCACAGTGATATCGTTTTGATCCTCTTTGAGAATGAAGTATGAAGACGACAGCAACTAGGTGTGTTTGCAGAATTACATATAGTCTAGTTTGGAAGAACCTGAAGTTTGTGAAGGACAGTAGAGGGAGAGAAGTTTAAAAAGGTGTTAGAAAAGCATGGAAAGTCTTAATTTCAAGACTAAGTAATCTGTAAATTATTGAATTCAACTGTATATCTTGGGTTTGAAATAGGTAGATATTTGCCTCAAAGTATTTATTTATTTTCGATGTATAATCTGTGATTTTATTTGAATCATCTGAGAATTTCATATAGCTCTGGGTTTCTTCAAAGTGCACAATTCAGAATTTTCTATCTCTTTCTGTCTTTCTCTCCAAAGATAGATAAATAGATAGATAGACAGATATACAGAAAGAACAGATGTAATAGTTACTGTATTAACTCAGATGACAAAATATCACTGTCAGTGTGTATGTGTGTATGTATGTATACAAGTATGTATATTTCTGTGTCTATCAGAAACCACACATGAAATCAAGCACAACTATTCCTATACATCATTATGAAAGAAATGGACATCTAATCATACCAATATGTCACTACAAATGCTATGGATTAACTTCTCACTGTAGAATTTATCTCATGGGAAACTCAATAATTCTGAATTGAGGATTTGAAAATAACCCTTCCTTAACAAGTCACCATTATGTGACAAAATGTTTTGTGAATTCTATGAATTGCTAGCCTAAACAAGGTGAAATATGTTTTATTAATAGAAATGTTGTAAGATACTCTCATATAATTGAGGTCTGACATTTAGAGGTGAATGTCATAAGATCTAGTTTTGAAGCTTAAGAGAGAGCATTTGGTTCTGTGGAAATGTGTACTAAAAGATCCAATTCAACTCAACAACTTCATATTTTATGCCTAAATGGTTCAGGACATCAAATGAAGAGGTATTTTAAGTGGGGAAACAGTATGACCAGAAGCATAGGGTTGACAGTATATGTTGTGTTTTGTGAATCACATGTATTGCAATTTGACTGGGACTTAGGATATGTGACCTGGGTTACATTTTAGATCTAATCATCTCTGGAAACTGCTTCACTTCTAAGATCTCAAACTTTCAAATTCCCCTCTCTGATGACAATCTATGCTTCTGTAACACGCCCCCTCCCCCAATCTCCTTGAATTAGTTTCCAGACCTCACTGTGACATTTGATCCTCCTATCTTTCCTTCTTTCCAGTTCATCATTTCTGATTGTAGTAATTCCAAGAAAACACTTCTCTCTGTTCTTGACCTTTTGCTATTCTAGTATTCCTAATTCCCAACCCCAAATCACCCTCCAATATATGTTCTTATACTACAATCTAGAGGAGTTGAGGAGACAGTAGAAGAAACTGCCTAGAGGTGATGGATGTAGAGAGGAGATAGAGGATATAAGAGATTTGTCAATTTGGATGAAAGACATATTAAGAGTCATGAATTGAACATTGAAGTCACTAAGGGTGAGGACTGGAGTTGAGGTTATGGGGAAGACAAGGAGCTGGATGATGAAGTCATAAGACTGAACCATCATTTGGTAAGTGACAGAATGAGCATCTTGACAGATACCTCCAGTCTCATCTCCCTCCATACCTTCTTGACAGTCAAATGATCTTCGCAATGTATGTAATCTTCTCTCTAATTTGCATGCATGCATACAAATGTCTGTAGTACTCTGTTCTTTGAAGAAGTGATATTAGTAACCTAGCTGGAAAAGCAAAAATGAAAAGATAAACTCCCCAAATCTCTCTTTTTCCGCTTTTGAGGATGTCTGAATAAAAAGACCTTGGATCATGCAAAAAGTAAACTAAATAGAGATGATTACATAGTAACAAACACTTCACTTTAACTTTATTCCCCATTCCTGTCCTTGAGTGCTCTATGAGACCTCCCTTTAGAAAAAACAATAAAAAAATGGACAGAAAAATGAGGCAGAATAATCCAAGAAAGAGTCATTCTTTCTCACAAAGTCAGCTGTCCACTGGTGAGTAACATAGATGTGTGTATGTGTATACATATGTATACCTTTAATATACAGCATATTTATAAATAATACACATGTGGATAAGTAGATTGTATATAGTATATATTCTGTATTTATATATGCATGCATATGAATATAGAATATATATTAAATCAGAGGATAATCACAGGAATATATATACTCACAAATAAATGTATATATATGCATATAAGCACTTATATCTGTATACACATAAATACATATACATAGTATATGTATATGTTTGATTATGTATATACAGGTGTACCTATCCATGTATATATTTGTATGTAAAGATATAAAAATATAACTAGGTAGATAAGTTTGTGTGTGTGTGTCTCTCTGTGTGTATACTTATGTATTTATATATGTATGTATGCATATGTGTGTATTCCATTGCCAAGCCCATGCTCAAAGGCTTCTCCATTTGTGCAGGACCTCCTGCAGTCTCTTCACTTAGTTCGTCAGGAAAGTGAGATCATCTCTACAATAATGTGAAGCAACTGAGTAGGACTTTGACCCATATACATATTAAAATGTTTTAAATGACAAAGGCAAGTTTCAGCTCTATGTTGAAAAAAGAAAGGATTTCTTTCTTAGTTGTCTTTTCATATCCTATCTATTATTTAAAATGGGACATTTCACTCCCCCTTCCTTTAAAGTAGATACCTGCTGAGTTAATTTGATTCTGAAGTAGAAAAGAAATATTTGCAATGAGATACTTCAGGTAGATTAGAATAGTCTTGAAAGAAATGACTCATAAGCAGAGTAACTTTCTACCTTACTTGAGATCAACAGGTTGTTAATACAGAAACCATTGTTTTTAAGTCAAGTTTAACTGTGAAGACTATATATGATTCAGTAGATAATTATGTTGACAGTGAAATCAGTCAGTAAAATTTATCTTCATCATCTATCCAATTCACTGTGAGTTGTCCTGAATATGACATGTTGGGAATGGCCAAATAATTCTGATGGGGTTTTTACTGTGAAATATAGTTGTATTTCTGTTCTATTATTTTTTTTTTACTAAATCTGTATTACCTGCTATATCTGTTAATTTATGTAATTTTTTCTCTAAAAATGGTAACCTCCCCTATATCTAATCTATTGCCAAAGGCTTCAGATTTCATCAATAAAACATTTCTCAAATATACTTCCTTCCCTCCTCTGACACTGCAACCACCTTATATGGGTCTCCATCACCTTTCACTTGGACTACTAACATATCCTCTGGATGAGTCTGCCTGCCTCAAATCTCTCCCCACTCCAGTTCATCTTCCATTCAGTCATAAAAGAGATTTTCCTAAAGCACATGTCAGACCATATCATCTATCTCAGTCAACTGCAGTGCCTTCCTATCATCTCCAGGATTGAATCATCTGTTTGGCATTCAAGACCCTTCATAATTTCTGCTTCATCTCACCTTTCCAATCTTTGTACATCTTACATCCTCCACCATACACACACACACACACACACACACACACACACACAAGCCACACACACACACCAAACACCACACACACACACACACACCAAACACCACACACACACACACACACACACACACACACCACACACATTCACCACACACACACACACACACATACACACACCACACACCACGCACACACATCACACACGCAGACATTTGATCTAATAACACTGGCCTCCTTATTGTTCTAAATAAGTCTCTTTTTTTGTCTCTGGCTATTTCCTCTATCTGTCCCCCATGCCTGAAATGCTCTGACTCCTCCTCCCTGCCCCAGTTTCCTTTAAATCCCCAATAAAACTCCATCTTCTATAGGAAGTCTTTCCCAACCTCTCTTAATTCTAATGTCTTCTTCGATTTCCTATTTATCCCAAAATAGTGTGTTTGCACGTATTTGTTTGCTTTTTGTCTCTCCCTTTGGACTATAATTTATTTGAAGGCAGGAACTGTCTTTGACCTCTTTTTACATCCTTAACATAGCACCCAGTACATAATAGGTGTTGAAAAAATGCTTATTGACTGACTGATATCCTTTATTAATTTTTCTAGTTATAAATTGTAAAATAGCTTAAGATGAAAAGAATATCCTTATTTTGGTGACTCTTATTGTTTGATCTCACAGGGTGACATTTTCTGAACTTCTCCACACATTTTGGGAGTATTCCCTATTTGGAGCCTGTATCCCTCAAGCACAGCCTAGAGGCAACCTGCTTTTGGCCTTGAATCTCAAGCATCCTTAGTTATGCTGAAATTAACTCTATTAATTCACCCATTATGTTTTCTTCACTTTATTAACTTTGGAGGGCAACCACTGTACTTGATAATCCTGAATCATTAAAATGTACTTATTGGGGAAATAATAACAATAGATGTGTTAATTATCAGAAAAGAATAGGAACAATTTGATTAAAGCTTTTTTTTCAGTAGAAAGAAGTCTTCAATTCTTAGGCCACATTTACCATTTCTTCCAAAAGCTAGGTGGTTTATTACATGAAAGCAGGAAAAAATAATATTAAATTTTAATTACTATATGCATGGCATCCTCCACTAAAATCTGAAATCAATGTCTCATCATGGCATGGAGTTGATCCTGGTTTTTCCAAGATTTAAGCTAGAAGAATACAAGCTCTGACATATCCTACTAAGCTAGAAAGGCTTTGGATACAGGTACAGTGAAAAACGTTTTGCTTATCATATAAGGACCAGCCAAACTAAGTTAGGAGAGAGGCTCATTGCTAAATTTGCTTCCAAATAATGACATTTTAACCACAGAAAGTACTTGGAAACTGTCTAGCAAGTTTTCAGTAGTTTACTATGTTCACTAGTGATAAAAACCCTAGAACCTCAAATTTTGGGAGCATTTGGGAGTTCTCTGTAGTTTGTTGTGATAAACCATTTCCATTTTCTAAGATCTTTCAGCTAAATATAATTTCTCTTCATACCCTATTTTTGGTGAAATTGATATGCAAGAAAAAAATGGACTAAATGCTATGAGTGATAAATTCATATATAATATTTTATTAATAAAAATAGCTTTTTTAGGAGAAATTACATTTTTCTCCATCAGTTCAATATCTGTTCTTTGGCTTGCATATATCTGAGAATGGATATGTGAAATAAAAACAAATTGAATTATTCTCTATTTGCCCATTGTGATTTTCCTCTTGCTCATTTATTTAATTGAACTGAATTTTCTACAAAGTTTAGAGATGTAAACACAACATTTTTTCTTTCTACATGGATCTTCCAAAATGGTTTTCAAAACAGTTCTAATTAAAAGCTTCCCACCTTGTTAAATATCCTTATCAAGGCTATGAAGCTTAAATATGAGAGATGTCAAATTCATCCAGTCAGTTTATTAGTTGTATGAGTAGATTTTTTTGTTGCTGTTTCCAGACCAAGTTTTCTTAGTAGAAAATACGTATGTGCACATATAGATTATTTCTGAATTCATACTCAATGATCTACTTCTGTGGAAGCTGTTGGAACCTGCACTTTGTTGACATAGCTTTCAAGAAGTTGAGGCCATCTCTACACTAAGATAAGGCAGATCTGATAACAAGGAATGTGTCACCAGAGTCATGAGAAATTAATCATGGATTGCTTTTTAAAGGAAGTAAGTAAAATTGTGAAGAAGAGGAACATTCTGCTATCAAGGTCTACATGGCATTTGAACTATTCTCCTTACCTCTCTCCACCACCACTGATTCACATTTTTGTTTTAGTTCACCTAATGAAGTCAGAGAAAATGTCTATCAGAATATTCTTTAACTAGTTCAAGAGAGAGAGAGAGCCTCAGAGAGACAGAGAGACAGAAAAAGAGAGACCGAGAGAGACAGAGAGACAGAGAAGAGAAATCTTAATGGCAGGGACATATCTTTCCTAATTTTGCATGCTGCAGGATCTGTGTTGGTAATTCTATAAAGTGTACTTGTAAAACTATAACTTGGAGTCATAAAATGAGATCTTTTTGAAAGGAAGAAAATATATGTAGGCATATGTTAAAATTTCAACAGATTTTAGGATGCATTTGGGTTTTATAAAATTAAGATTTGGAAGGGAATATTTCCTACAGTCACATTAATATATTTATAAATTTATAGGTGTATGTTTAGTTATGTATGTATGTATATATGTGTATAAATATATATTTGTACAATTCTGCCTCTAGGATAACTTCCAGATGTAGCCACTGTAG
Source organism: Potorous gilbertii (assembly GCA_028658325.1). Classification (NCBI taxonomy): domain Eukaryota; kingdom Metazoa; phylum Chordata; class Mammalia; order Diprotodontia; family Potoroidae; genus Potorous; species Potorous gilbertii. The sequence goes on along the minus strand of CM053771.1, from coordinate 369,125,045 downwards.
TCAGTCACTGTGAGTATTGTACTGCAAAGTCCTTCCGAAGTCCAATAAGGACATATGAAATAGAAGAAATGATTTGAAAACCACAGCTGAAGATTGAAATCCTATCTTGGTAATAATCAGAATATTATGAAAGTAGAAAATGAACCTGAGGCCCTTTTCTTGAAATAATTTTGCCAATGAAATTGCTTAACATGAGTTCACTGATAAGAAAAGCAATGAGGTTTCAGTGAAAAAAGCATCTCAAAATATGGTCTTTCCTACTGGCTTCAAATGGTATTAAGGAAAGATCCCCAAAAAAGGATATAACATATGAAAAACATGGATGAATTGGGAAAGAATGCAAAATATGTCATGTAACAAAGTCAAATATAAATGGTATTTTATCCTATCCAAAGCAAAAATATAATTGTTCATAATTTTAATAGTGATATTTGTTCATTTTTTTTCCCTGGAGGGAAATGCATTCACTGAGTATGGGAAAAAATACTTCTCTTGATCCTCCTGAGCTTTTTCCTAACTGTGTTATCCTGGACAAGTCATGTTATCTCCTTGCACTTCAGTTTCCTGATCTCTTAAATGAGGATGTTTAATAGTAATTTAAGGTTAATGGTGGGTTGGGGGAAAAGTTAAACATCTTCCTCATCCATTAATAGGCCTCAATACCTTTTGTTAATTTCCACTGAGGCTCTGGGTCAGAGTGTTCTGACCTCTGGCTCGGAAGAGTATATTAATATTCTCAGGTGAGGTTTTGTTTTGGGGCTTAGTTTTTGGAAGAAAGTTCGTGTGCCAGATGAGACTCTGGGAAGCTGCTAAGGAGCCCCCCCCGTTTGAAAACCCAGATGTTGGTGATTCTCTCTTTGGTAACTATGTATGTCTGGTTAGACAGTTGGATCTCTCTGTTGATCTGTGATGTATGGTCAAGACAGTTGGAAGCCCTGTCCACTGATCTTTCTATTAGTAATTTCTTCTTGTAATTTCTGTTTGTATTTTTCCAGAAGGTCAAGATGCTGACTTTTCCCCCTGAACTCAATGAATGATATGTGTGCTTGATTAAAGTAGATTGTTGACCCCTCAAAAATTGCTTCCCTTTTAGAAAAGAAGATCTAGAGAATATGTACACAGGTCCTCCTGTGTATGTCAGGGTCCTTGCTGTTATAGGATGTTAGGCTAGATGATCTCTAAAGTTTCTTCTGATTCTGAATCTGTGTTCCTATAGTTTTATGTACTCAGTTGCATTTTCTAAACCTTCTGCAATGTGCACACAGCATTCCCCAGCCACAGACCCTGATGCCCCCGTAACATGCTACCTTCAGATGTGCCTTGGCCAAATAAGTGTCATACAAAATAGCAGGGCACTTAACCTTAAGGAAATTGAGTCCCAGAAGTATGTGTAGCAATTTTCTGTGAACCATGGTAACCTAGCTTATATCCCTAAACTATTAAAGTCTATACGTGTTTCCTGAATCATATAGACATTCTGCTGTTGCTTCTTTCAGTTTACTACCATCGGGCCTTTATTTGCTATATAGGGAATGACTGACTGTCCATCACTACCAACAAGCTCCCAATGATGTCATGTCTTCTTGGATTCAGAAAGGGCATAAGAAATAGAGTCTCATTAGGAAAATCAAAGGTTATGTCTACCATTTATTTTGTGACTGCCTTACATAAAGAATTAGATTACATACACACACACACACCCCCCACACATCCACTAATAAACTAATTAGTCAATCAATAAGGATTTATTTATTTTTAAATATATAATTTATTTATTTTTTAGTTATTCATTTCCACAAGAATTTGAATTCAAAATTTTCTCCCCATCTTTCCCCCAACCCTCCCCAGGACAGCATGCATCCCATCCACCCCTTTTTCCAGTCGCTCCTCCCTTCTATTACCCACCCTTCTTCCATCCTACTTCTCCTCTATTTTCCTGTAGGGCAAAATAGATTTCTATATTCCATTGCCTGTATAGCTTAATTTCCAGTTTCATGCTAAAACAATTTTTAACATTCATTCTTAAAGCTTTGAGTTTCATATTCTCTCCTTCCCTCTCTACCCACCTTCATTGAGAAAACAAACAATTCAATATAGGTCATGCATGTGTAACAATGCAAAGCACTTCCATAATATTTATGTTGTAAAAGACTAACAACATTTCCCTCTGTCCTTTCCTGCTCTTCATCTATTCCATTTTCTCCCCTGACCTGTCCTCCCACAATACTGTTTGCTTCTCGTTATCCCTTTCCTCAATTTACTCTCCCTTCTCTTGTCTTCTATCTCCTATCCCCTTCCCCCTTGTCTTTCTGCAGAGTAAAATAGACTTTTGTATCTAAACGAGAGTGTGTTTTTCCCTTCTTAAGCCAAATGCTATGAGACTAAGGCTAACTCATTTCCTTTCATCTTCCTCCTCTTCCCCATTGTAGAAGCTCTTTCTTCCCTCTTGTACTGAGATGATTTGCTATATTCTACCTCTCCCTTTCTCCTACCCCTAGTCCATTTCATTCAACAGTAAATTTTATTTTTTTAGGTGTTCTCCCTTCATATTCAGCTCACTCTGTGCCTTCTGTCTATGAATACATACATATACACACATAAACACATACACACATGTCCATGTACATACTTACACATATATAATGTACACATGCATACATATCCATACATACCCACATATATAACTGCCCTAATACTGAGAAATGTCTCATGAGTTACAAATAACATCTTTCCATGTAGTAATGTAAACAGCTCAACTTTAATACATTCCTTAAGGCTTTTCTTTCCTGTTACCATTTCATGTTTCTCTTGATTCTTGTATTTGAAAGTCAAATTTTCTATTCAACTCTGCTCTTTTCAACAAGCACTCTTGGAACTCCCCCATTTCATTGAAATTCCATTTTTTCCTCTGAAGTATTATACTGTTTTGCTGGGTAAGTGATTCTTGGTTGTAATTTGACCTCTGAAATATCATATTCCAAGCCTTTCAATCCCTTACTGCAGAAGCTGGTAAATCCTGTGTTATCCTGATTGTATTTTCACAATACTTGAATTGTTTCTTTATGACTACTTGTAATACTTTCTCCTTGATCTGGGAACTCTAGAATTTGGCTACAATATTCCTAGGAGTTTTCCTTTGGGGATCTCTTTCCAGAGGTCATTGGTTGATTCTTTCATTTTCTGTTTTACCCTCTGTTTCTAGAATATCAGGGCAGTTTTCCTTGATAATTTCTTGGAAGATGATGTCTAGAATCATCTCTTGATCAAGACTTTCAGGTAGTTCCATAATTTTTAAATTGTCTCTCATGGATCTATTTCACTTTTTCATTCTTTTGGTTTTGTTTTGTAATTTCTTCTTCCCTTGTAAAGTCATTAGCTTCCATCTGATCCATTCTAATTTTTAAAGAACTATTTTCTTCAATGAGCTTTTGAACCTCCTTATCTATGTGATTAATTCCACTTTTTAAAGCATTCTTCTCATTGACTTATTGGGCCTCTTTTGCCCTTTGGGTTAGTCTGTTTTTAAAGGTGCTATTTTCTTCTGCATTTTTAGGGTCTCCTTTAGCAAACTGCTGACTTGCTTTTCATGATTTTCTTGCATCATTCTCATTTCTCTTCCCCATTTTTCCTCCACCTCTCTTACTTGATTTTCAAAATTCTTTTTGAGTTCCTTCATGGCCTGAGACCATTGCATATTTTTTTTGCAGGTTTTGGATGTAGAATCCTTGACTTTTATGTCTACTTCTGATAGTATGCTTTGTTCTTCTCATCAGAAAGGATGGAAGCAAATACCTTTTCATCAAGAAAGTAACCTTATATAGTCTTTTTTTTTCCAACTTGGGGGTTTTTTCCCAGCAAGTTATTTGACTTTTGTGTCCTTTCTGAAGTGGAAGGTATATCCTAGGGATCTGTAGGTTCTCAGTTCCTCCAAGGTGGCACAATCAAGGGAGAGGAGTTTTCTCCTCTCCTGACCTGTGCTCTGATCTGGAAACAACCACAAGCACTCTTTTCTGCCCAGAATCTGCAAGTAGGATTCCCTCTCTAGTGCCTCCACCACACCAGTATTCCTCCTCATCCTAGGACCTCCACTCAGGACTGAGACCCAGATTGGCTGCTTGATTCCCCCACAATCCAAAAGTTGATGCTGCTGCCACTCTGAGGGCCACACTGCACACCCCTCTCACCCAGATGAAAGAGTTTTCTCGCTGACCTTTGAAGTTGTCTGGCATTTGTAGGTTGAGAAATCTGAAAACTACAACTGCTATCCCTGATTCCATGCCCTGAAGCCTATTCCAGTCCTGTCCTTGTCATGTGGCCCCAGCTGAGCTGGGCTCTACTCCTAGCCCAGTATGATAGACCTTTCCTGTTGGCCTTCCAGGCTGTTTGGGGCTGAAAATATCTTTCACTCTGTAATTTGGTGATTTCTGCTGCTCTAGAATTTATTTGTAGTCATTTTTTACCCATATTTTATGGGCTATGGGAGGAGATTTAGAGCAGGTTCTTCTTTCTACTCTGCCATCTTGGCTCCGCCTCCTCCCATAATTATTTATTAAGCCTTATGTGTGGCAGATACTCTGCTTAGTGTTGGGAATACACACAAAAAAAGCCAAAAATATTAATTAATCTCAAGGAGCATATATTCTAATGGGGGAGGCATCATATATAAATGAGAACATGAAAGAAAAATACAGAGTAGATAGAAGGTAACCTTAGAAAGAATGGTACCAGCAAACTAAGAAAGGTGGTGGAAACAAGATAAAAGTTCCAAGCAGCCCCACGCCACTGAAATTATGCTATTGCAAGGCTGACAAGTTCAACTGTTTGTATTATCTTCACAAAGTCTCTTCCAGAAAACAGAAATTAGACCATTTCACCAACACTATTTTGCTTAAATACCCAAATCAATGAAGAACTGGTATGGTTCTTAGCACATGAGACAGCCTCCAGCCCATGGCCCCATATATGCATCACCAATCCCCAAAGCCCTCTGTTCTCAATTAAGGCATTTTGCCATTACTACTCACAGGGAAAAAAAATTGTTCATGGAACTATTCTTCTGGACCTGATTTTCACCAAGAGTAATCTACTGGTTGCCAAAGGAGAAATCTGAGGGGAAAGTGATCATTTAGTACCAAACTATGTAATAGAAGAGATGACAGCTAGACATAGTCTAAAATCTGCAAGAGCAAATATCAGAGATTCCCCCCCAAAATTAGCAGGATTCCATAGACTAAAATTCCAAAGGGTAAGTCAGCCAACAAGCTACAGAATACTCTCAAGAATGAAACTGAGAAGACTCAAAGATTAATAATTCATACAAAAAAGAAAAGGGGAAATTGTTTAAATAGACCAAAGAAAATACACAAGAGAATTACCAACCAATTTTAATTTTTAAAATACATGTACAGTGGCAGAGGATGAATATGAAAGCATTTATGTAAGAGGAGGATCAAGTAACATTTTCAAAGCAAAGACATCCAGGAAAGCTATGTTAATTCAAATACACATATAAAAGAAGGTTTTGGTCAGCTAGTTGGGGTTGATATAATAAAAAAATCATATTTCTAGAGCTAGAAGTGACCTCATCATTCATCCCAACCAATTCATTTACAAAAGAGGAAACTAAGGCACAGGGACTTTATGTGACTTGCCCAAATTAAGACAAATAGGAAGTATGAGACAGAATTTCTTTCCATTGCACTGAAGACAAAGTAGCTTAATTATTCACATTGGAATCAAAGCAATGGTTTCCTTTTAAAAGCAATATTTCAAAATCAGGATTAAGTTCTAAAATGAATAAAACAAAGAAAAATAATATGGTATTATTTTAATAATGGTTGGATCTATGGCCTTTGGTATTTTAATGAGAATCACCAGCATATGTAAAGGCAATAAAACTATTCAGAGGTTCAGGTAAAACTGACAACAGTGATGTCATTTTATAGATAATGGTAGAACTAAGAGAAAAGAAAAAAATGTAAATACTTATTTTGGTGATACAAAAATAACACAAATATAGTCACTTATATGAACAACTTATTTATTGGGGGGAGGAAGTATATGATATTTACCATTGTATTACATTTACAAACAGAACGAACACTGATATATATACGTTTATGTATATATGTATGTATGATTTGTTACCTTTCATGAAAACCTTATTTTTATAGCCTGTGCATAATCTATCCTAATGCAAAAACTTGATTAGACTATTTCATTCTAATTAATGACAAATCCTTGCTCTTCCCAGAATATCGGTTCAGTTTGATGTTTTAAAAAGTCCTAATAGACTTCTTATACTTGTTAGCAGTGGATTCTCCTTTGAAAATTCTCTGGTTATCATGAGTTTCCATGCTTGGTTAATTATTCCTCAACATTCTTACTCTCTCATTTCACTGTCACCTTCTTTCTCGTCTCTCATGAATATGAAATAACCAGGAAGCGAAAATAGAGTATCTATATGTCTATATACCTTCTCTCTTCCTTGTTCATTCTTGATTAGTAAAGCTCCAGTGCATATCTAAGTTTAACATAAACCTCTGGTTATTGTTGTTTTTCCATATTCAGAATTTCTACTCTCTTCTATCAAAGAGAATTTTTTCTCTTCCCAATAGATATCATTAACTGTCCAGGTACTTTGAAAAATTTATAAGCAATGGTCCATTATCAAACTCTGAAACTTCCCTATAGCCTTTATCAAATACCATTCTGAAAAACTTGAAGGAGAAGATATTGTATTTTTGGTGAAATTAAAATATGTCATTTTTTAAAAAGTTTATCAAGGTTCTGAAGCAGATATAATATGCTTTTATTATAGGGGGAACCAGTACTGAAATTCAAGGGGGAGAATATCATAAAGTATAATAGGATCCCAAGATTTATATCTGGAAGGAGTTATCTATTTCAGTTTCCTTATTTTATAGTTAAAGAAACAGACACCTATATAGGTGATTTCCCAGGATAATAGAGGTAGGAAGTAGCAGTCAAGATTTTAACCCAGGACTATCTACAAATTCAGCACTTCAGAAGAACTGGGTTTTAATACCGTTTGTGCAGCTGTGTGAGCTTGAGTAAGTCATTTCACTTTTCCAGACCTTCATTTCCTCAAATGTAAAATATAGGGGTTGTGCATAGTTGACCTCTAAGATAATAGTAAAGTGTATATAGAACTTTGAAATTGTACAAAGCGCTTTACAAATTACCTATTACTTGTTTTAGCCTCATAGTAACCTTGGGAGTCAAGTACTAATATTATCCCTATTTAGCAGATGAAAAGACTGAGACAGACAGAGGTCAACTGACGTGCCTAGAATCACATAGCCACAAGGTATCCAAGGCTGGATTTGAAGTCAGATCTTACTGATTCCAGATCTAGTACCCTATCTACTGTACTACCTTGCTGCCTTTCAGTTTTAAAATGTGGACAAAATATCAGGGCAAAAAGAGTCTTTAACATTTTTATTCTTAAAAGAAATGAAAAGTGAGTAATCTAAAGAAGTGAATTTAAAATTGCTAAATTCAATGAATCTGGAATGTAACATTCTTCTGTCCTGAATATAAATATTTTAGTCATCTCTACTGACAGATACACACACACACACACACACACACACACACACACACATATATATATATATATATATATATATATATAGGTAACACACTGGTCTATGCATTTGGGAAGATACTAATATGGAAAATTAGATTTGGGGTTTGTTTGTAAGTAGATAATTTCAAAAGCTCTCAGCTCTTGACATTGGTAAATCTATTGCATTTCCTCCTTTATAAAATACATGTATCATTTATTACACACATAGAAACACTGGGTGTGTGAGGGAATCTCTCAACCATTGCCATTCTGAAAATGTGCCAGTTCTTTGGTGTATGAAATGGAAAGCTACAGTAGGTTATAAAAATATGATGGATGATTTAGGGGCCCGAATTCAGCTGTAAGCAATAAATGCTGAGCTAGGCAGAAACTACTATAAGCAAAAAAGCAAGTGATTTACTAGCAATTTAAAGCACATGAGATTTGTAATGCATGAGACCCTGAGGCCCATCACTTCTCCTCAGTAATGGGAAACAATATTTTGGTGAAAAATGACACATTTAATTTCAACCTTGTGTTGTAAAACATAAATGCAGCCTTGTTTTGGTTTTATTTTTTTTTTCTTCCAGAAAGTAACTGTGCATCTTATGAAAAAAAGAAGTGAATCTTAAAGAAAGGGAAAACAAAACAGTATATTATTTGTAATATCAAGTGACATTTGCCACCAGCTGGATGATCACATAAGTTAGATAATGACAAAATGAGGGCTCCATAGTGTTGTGACAGTCCTATCATCTTTACTTAAACAATGGTTTTGACAGGTTTTCCCAAGAGGTCTTCCTAATGTTTTACAATCCTTAGTACCTCTGCCGTTACTGTAGCTTTTTTCTTTTTTTGCATAAATGTGTATATCATGACTCTTCATAAGTGTGCATACATGAAACATCCCTTATTCCCTCCAGACAAAACAATTCTAGGAGGAAGAGGAATGATGGTGCTTACTGGACCAAAGGTAGCACTGGAGTCTCAAATGACCATTAACTCAAGTCCTAGCTCTGTAGATGACATATAATGTGAATGTCACAGACTTTCTGTATCTCATTTCATCTGTTTGTGAATACTGACCTACTTTGCAGTTGTAGTGACAGAAATAAATAAACCTCTTTTAAGGTATTTTGAAAATATTATTCTCTGTTATGGAAATATTAAACAATAATAGTGATGGAATGAAAGGAAAAATTATGGTAAATTTTAAGCAGTGCTAATTTATCTTTCTAATTATGCACTGTCTTGTGTTTATTCTAAGTGTAATTAGATGGAGTCCATGTTCCTTTAATTAGAAAGTTAATTAGTCAGTGACCTCCTTTTCTGTCTTATTGTCTTGGATTGGAAACTGAAAGTAATTTGCAAATCCCACTACTTAAGATGCTTTTAATCTAAAAAAAAAATCCAAAAGAAAGAGGATCTGATTAAGGAGATGTGAATAATACAGTGATAATGATGTGGCTCACACCTGATGAATGGGTCTGTTGAATGGATTCACCAGTTCTGGGAAGGATTTCTATTCCATCATGTAGGAAGAGACTCAAAGCAATTCTTTTTAGTACTGGGAACGAGGGCGCCTGTAACATAAACTACTAACCAGTGAAATGACTGTGGCCCAGGAGCATTTCAATTGTGTTTTCATAACAAAATATCCCTCAAAGCAAAATATCACGTGCTGTCCTCACAGAGGAAAGCCCAGTGGAAACAACAGGTGGGACTCGAGCTCCGCAAGGGAAGCAGTTTCCATGGGAAGCAGTCTATGGAGAAAAATAGTCTTCTTATTTCCTTTGTGGTGTGAATGCTGTGGTTGTTGCTGTAACTGTTTGGAAAACCTCTTACAATGCCATAGATGTGACGAAAGCTCTGCTTATGTGAATAACGTTGAAGTTCTAAAGAGTGCTATCAACTCAATATGAGATGAAGGCATATTGTTTATATTAGATAATATCAATAATGAAGCAAATCCAGAAACTCATGCCTGCACAATTGTGTGCTCACAGGAGGATGCTTAGTGCTTGGATATGGATTGATTGAATCAACTGCTATACATTTTATGGTTCTTTTTTAAGTATTGGGTTTTCAAAGAGAAAGAATTAAGGGAAGGAAGGAAGCAAAGAGATTAGCAAGAAGGAAGGAAGCCCATGATCCTTTCATTATAAAGTTAGTTAGTCAACGATATCCTTTTTTGTCTTAGGGTATTGGACTGGTGACTGAAATTCATTTACAAATCTCCATATCTAGCTGTAGGTTATTACAAAAAGGAAGGGGGGTAACAGGGATCTGACTAGTAAAATGTGAATAATATTAAGTATTATATTGTGGGTCAGAAGTCTAATGAATGAGTCTGTCAAAAGGGTTCATGTTCTTTGGGGAAAGAAGGAAGGAAGGAAGGAAGGAAGGAAGGAAGGAAGGAAAGAAGGAAGGAAGGAAGGAAGGAAGGAAGGAAAAGGGAGCAAAGACAGTAAAAAGGGGAGGAGAGAATGGATTTTTGCAATGACAGATGACATAATCCAGCCATAAACCAATCTATTAAATGGTCATTTGCTACCTAAATAATTTAATAATTATCAAGCTTTCACAAGGGTATTGAAGTAAAAGTAATCCTAACATAATAGTAGCCAATTTAAACAATTGTTCCTATCTAGGGAGAGCAGCAGAAGTCTTGTATTTTGTCACCTTTGTGCCTGAGGGTGTCCTATCTGTCATATCCCTTTTTCACTTTCGTAGCTATGGGTCAAGGCTTTAGGTTAGCCTAAACATACACATACATATATACACACATATACATACACACACATATATATATATAAATAAAATTATATATATATATATATATATATATATATATATACATATATATATTCCAGAATATTTTTAAGACTACATACTTGTGACAGTAATTTCCACTACTGATTTTTTTTTGACAAGTGTAAGGCTAAATGAGGTGCAGTTTGGGCTAAATGACTTTTTGTGGGTTTATCTGAGGATCTAGCTATTAAATATAACATTTTTCAAGAAGGTGGAGGGAGGAATTCCAAACTGACTTAAGAAAGAACTTTTGACACATAACCTCTTTGTAAGTTAAGGACTTTCTATACTTAAGTATTCTTAAGTTTCTAGGTGCTTAAAAAAAGTAAGCAATTTGCCTCTGACTTTTTTGCCTCTGACTTTCGTAAAATGGCATAGCCTTCTCTTGGCTTCGTATTTATCAATCATCTCTCCATACTCCAGTAAATCAAGATAAGGCCCCCATATAATGCCAATCACACAATTCTAAATCATTTCTTGGTCCCATTTGAGACTTGTGAAGGTTTTATAATTTAGAGCCTGTATGAAAGCAGAATACCCAGCTAAGACAGCTTATTAGATTTCTGAATTTTATTTAGTGGAATGACCTCTGGTGGCACTCATAATATAAATTGGCTTTGAATTATTATTCAAGATGCCTAGTTGTTGACCATGAATAGACAGACAGTTACGTAGTCAATTTATTATGAAGTAAATCCATTGTGACCTACTGTTTTTACAATGAAGGTTGTTCAAAGCATAACCCTATCACTTTTAAGTTGAATGAACTAGTCTGTCTCCACAACTAAACTAAAAACATACTAGATACATTTTGAAATTTACTTTCCTTTGCCTTTGAAGAATCTGTATTACATACAGGTAGCATAATCTCATATTTTGTGTTTTAAGCATTCTATCATTGTCCCCTGTCCAATAAGGATTACCAACAAACTATTTAACCTAGTAAATAGAGAATTTTTTCCCCTTTCTATCATTATCCCTTCTCTCTCTCACCTCTGTAGGGACCCATTTCCCCAGTTTTTATGTCTGCCCCTCACACTGCCCAGCATTCCATTGGGACCTTTTAGTTGTTCTGGATCTCCAACTATTGGCATCTCTCTTAGCCCTATATTCTCTGGTCTTTACCACATATTGTTAGTTCTTTTGTGTTTCTTAAAATTAAAATATTTACTTTTTCTTTAATCTCCTGCGCTTATAGACTTGTTCAGGTAGCAACTAGATTATCTGTTAGACTAATCCATATTAAAGAAATAGTCCATGGAATGGCTTACTGTGTTACTTCTTGCAAGTTACTTATTAGCATGTTACTCATTATGGTGGCTGCTTTAAATCAATGGAGTGACTCTAATGGACTCATCCTCTTACCACTGATGAGTTCAGGGCAATAGACCTATATGAACTCCATTTCAAGGTAATCAAAGAACTACAGATATGAGCGTTAGACCATCTTCGATATTCTTTGAAAGTCTGTGAAGAATAAAAGTGGTTATAGTAAAACTGGAGGAGAGTAAATACCCTAGTTTATTTGATGAAAGGAAGAAAATAGAGTTATCAAGATGAGTTGAAATTCTACTCTTGGAAGAAAATATTCAGAAATTTCATTTAAAATGGCAGTTGGTATGTTTCATTAAGACCCAGTATGACTTCATCAATAATAAGTTGTACCAGATTAATTTCATTTCCTTTTTGAACAAGATATTATAGTGGTAGAGAAGAAGAATGCTATAGATATAGCATGACTTCAGCAAGAATTTATAAAGTCCTTCAGACTATTTTCATGAATAAGGAGATGTGTTCAAATAGGTTTAGGAGTGGTTGACTGGTCAAAGGCCACCCAAATGACACTGACCATTAATGACTACTCTATGACTTTGACCAGTCAAATGGCATAAAGCTGAAAGAGATAGTTAACATGATGTATGATAAGACCCAAAAAAGTCATGACAGGCTGAGTTTAAGAAGATGAAATTTAAAGATCTATATTTTTTTGTTCAGAATACCAAACTTCACAAGTTCACTGAAAATGAGATATGAATTGATGTCGGTTTGCCTGGAAAATATCCAGCTGTTGTAATTGACTAAAATCTTAACATGAGTCAGCAGTATGACTTGATGAGTCAGAAGTATGACTTGGCAATCAAAAAGCTAAGGAGATTAATCTTAGACTATATTAAGAGAGGTATAGTGTCCAGAATACAAGAATTAATAGTTACATTGTATTCTGACTTGGTTAGGTCACATCTGTAGTAAGCAAATGTGAGTTATTAATGTTATAATTATGTATATGCATATATATGTATGTTTAAAATTCCTTTGATCAGAGGTTCTGAAAGAATCCATGATTATATTTGAGGGAGTCCATGAACTTGAATGAGAAAAAATTTACATATTTATTTTCAACAATCTCTAACTGAAATTTAGCATTTCCTTCAGTTATTTAAAAACATTATTTTGAGAAGGGATCCATAGCCTTTGCCACATTGAACAAACATTTCCAAGATATGAGAGCCATGGACCACATGCAGCTCACAACACTCCTAAGAATGGCTAACATCAGATTAAAATATAATTGGGGCATATTTAACAAAATAAATAATAATACAACAAACCAGATAATATTGTGTGATTTTCTAAGTCATTATGCAGCCTTCAGGAATTTAGTGACTCCTGTTTCTTTTGGGATTTGATAGTATGATAAAGGGAGCTTTGGTTTGGCTCTACTGGGAGAGAGAAAATTGAGGAACATGAAAAATTATATCAAATTAAACTTTGTGCGGATTCTTCTGTTATCCTGATTGTATTTCAGATGAAGGCCATCCTCCTACTACAAGATCACTAGATAAAGAAGCAAGATATGATTTGTCTACAATAAGCATACTATCAAAACCATTTTTAGAGGAAAGAAGGAGCTATGGTTAATTTCATTTAAGTCTCTCTAGGGTCTATTTCACTCTGTTATCTAACATTCAATGCATGTCCTAAAGAAGACTCAGG
>CM053771.1:368995284-369111146 GCA_028658325.1 Potorous gilbertii | reverse complement strand
GTTCTACATGATGGCAAAGGTCCTTCCAACTCTAAAATCCTATGATTCCTAAGAAAATTGATTGTTTCATTAGAACCTTGGCTTTAATTAAGTTAAGAAATGATATGAACTTCATGTGAAATTCATTCTGAACAATGAAAAAGACAATAGAGTTCTTCTCGATTCTACAAGGTATGGGTAACATCAAGAAAAAAATGATTGAATGGAATCAATTATTTTACCAAATACCCTTGTAATCTAAGTCTTGGGCTCTCTGGTTGTTCATCATAGTGATTGGTAGGTAATGATTATAAGAGATCCCAGAATAAAGGAAAGTTTACTGCATTGTATTAGTAAAGAATAATCTCTGATCAAATTAAAAGTCTTTAGGCAAAAAAAAATAGCAATTCCTTGTTTGGGAAAATTTTGGCAACGTAATTATTCCTACAGCTTCTGTAGTAGGGAATGGTTTAAAAAAAGAAAGAGCTGAGTACAAAGAAAGAGTATAGTATTGATACCATTAATTATAAAAGACTCTTAACTGCACGCAAGGGTGAACTGAGAATTTTACATTAATTTTGAGTAGCTTCTGATAACACCTCAGAGGGTTTACTTGTAGTGAAATGCCATCATTAAATACAGTTTCCCATTATCTCTTGCCTCTCCACATGGACATACAAATAAGTGGGGATATTGGGTGGCAGTCTGACAGACAGGCATGATTGGGAGTGTGTATCACTGACGTTGACACAGTCATTTGTAACTGGGCAAAGAATGAATGCTTTTTATTGTGCCCAAAATGAAATATTAGATTTTTTTCTACTAAAATGAAGACAAGCCTAGTTACTTAAATTTGGCTTCTAGGATTTTGGTTCTAAAAACCTTCAGTTCAAATACACCATTGTCAGTAAGCTTTTGAGAATGTCACCAAAATTGGGCACTCAAATAGGATAGTGTTTCAAGATGGAGAAGTGAAGGTAGCATAACCATCAAGGCAGCGTGGCTCCCACACTCCTCTCACTGGTTATTTTTAGTTCATATTTTGGCCCAGACAAAAAAAGGGATCAGATTTATGCTTTCTTCACTGTATGCCAGAAAGTTTATTTAAAAAAAATAATCAATACTTTTCCTTGATTCCCCTTCCTGGGATGCCTTCCACCCTGCCCTGACCCCATCCCTCATTCTAACAGATAAGATCAATGTTCTGTGTTCCTCCCTCTTTCTTTATACTTTCCCATCTACTGTCCTTGTCTCTTTCAGTTCCCTATTCACAAATATGAAGAGGCAAACTAGTAATGAACAATCACATTATCTAGCTTGCATTTACTATTAATTCAACAGAACTGTTCATTTTGTTTTAAAGAACAGCTGTTTGTAATCTCTGCTTTGTTGGCATTCAACTACCCGGCATTTCCTATTATAATAAAAGGAGTCAATTCTCACCTCCCACAGAAGTTTTCTGAGGCATTGGAAAGTTTTTTGTAGCACACAGGCCCTGGACCTCTCTGTTAGAGCCAAGCTGTTGTGACCTTTTCTCTAGGGTGTTCCTGCATGCACCAGACCCTTTATTAAAAAAGGCTGTCAATTTAAAAACAGAGTTTGCCTTTAGCCTGTGGATTATCACAATGGAAAGAATTTCTTTACAGGCCAGAAGGATTGCATTTTCATTTTGTATTTTATTTGTCATTGATTATATATATATATATATATATATATATATATATATATATATATATATATACATACACCCACACATATATACATATATATGTGTTTATGTGTATTATATATATGCATATATGTGTATATATATATGTATAAATGTCAGCTATAATAGGATCATAGATGTAGAATTCAAAGGAACCTTAGAGATTAATTCCCATATTACAGGTAAGTTAAATGAGACTTAGAGAGGTTAAATAACCTAGCAGAGATCACATAGGGAGTAAGTAACACAGGACAGATGTTAACCCAGATCTTCAGACTCCAAACCCACTTGATATTTCCTCTGTACAATGTTGTCTCTGGAGTTTCCATAGAGTTGTGCAAGCTACTAAAGAATCTTGGAAAATCTATGAATAGGGGTTCTACTTGATACATTGAGTAAATGTACCCACTTCAATGACAGCCTTGGAATTGGGTAGGTAAGTAAATAGATAAATATAGACAGACAGACAGAAAGACAGACAGGTAAATAGATAGATAGACAGATAGATAGATTGATAGATAGATGGTGGAGGGATGATGGATGGATGAATGAATGGATAGATAGATACTGTGACAAGCACCGGGAAAACAAAAGCAACAAAACAAGAGAATTCCCATTCTCAAGGAGTAACTGAGGAAGTCAAGACATAAAAGGAACTAGAAAGGATAGAGGAAGGAAGGAGAGTACCCAGTGGCCAGACAGACAAGGTGAAGGTAGAGCAGCCAGAGAAAGATCAAAGAGCTGAGTCAACAGTGTAAAGAAGCCCTTCAATGACATGGGGGTTTCATGGAAGGCTTCACCAATCATCGAATCAGCCTCAAGGTGGAGTCATCCCAATAGGGTCAGGCAGTCCGTGTAGTCATGGAGCAGATGGCAGTAAACTGAAGGGGGAAATCACAAGAGTGAAGTGAGATATAGAGAAGTGAAAAGACCTTAGGATTCTGTGCTTATGGAGCAAGCAAGATAATTGTGCTATGGGCAAGGGTGGAAGAAACTTGGTAATGAAGGTTTTTAAGTAAAATAGTCCATGTTGTTTAGTTTTGCCATATTTAGTTTTAGATGGCATATCCAGTAAGAACGATGTTATTCCAGATTGTTTCAATTTTTCAAAGCAGTTTTATTTTTGCTCTTTATTATTTTCATAATTATATGTAATCTTTCATTCTAATCGACAAGATCATGGAATTTTAGAGCTAGAAAAGGACCTCAAATGACTATATGACAACGAAGATGATAAAAATTTATATTTAATTTTTCATCAAAATTATCTCAGAATGTGTTATTTTAATTGCATAAAAATAAGATGGCATTTATTTAAAGATAATGTCATTATTGATAACTAAGAATGAAGATAGAAAATATCTGAGGAGATAAGTCTCAATTATAAGATTCTCATAATAGTTAGCAGCATTGATTTCACTCCCTAGATATTGACATTTTTTTCCAAATGCAGTTTCTTTCTATCTTGATATAACTTCCTGTTTTCCATGAATAGGCATGGCCAGAGGGATTCACTTCTGTGTTCCTGGTACATATGCTTCTGCCAACCAATTAATAGCTCATTAATCCATCATTCAAGGTGTTAATTGGTTGGCAGATGCATTTGAATTGGAAACACAGAAGGGAGTCCCTCTGGCCCTACCTATTTCAGAAGGTAGGAAGACCTAAAAAAATATGGCTTAGAGTAAAATGCAACCTTTTCACCCTCAAATTATTAAAGAAAAATCTAGCATTTTCGTCTGCTTCCATAGTTTTCTATGGATGTTATTAGGACAATATACTACTTTTTTTTAAATTTTAGATATTTGTTCTTTCATCAGCCATTGACCAAACACTACTGTAAAGCTGAAATATGAAGTCAAGTCAA
Source organism: Potorous gilbertii (assembly GCA_028658325.1). NCBI lineage: Eukaryota > Metazoa > Chordata > Mammalia > Diprotodontia > Potoroidae > Potorous > Potorous gilbertii. Next base: position 369,107,592 of record CM053771.1, on the reverse strand, counting down.
TAAGCATTTATTAAGCATTTACCAGGTGTCAGCCATTATGTTTAGTACTGGAAATACACTTGCAGGTGTTGCTTTTTATGCAGCAAGAAAGGCAGCTCCTGTCCTTAGGGAGCCAACATTCTAATGGGGGATAATGACACATGAAAGGAAGCTGAAAAGGAAGGTAGAATGATGAAGGTATCTGGAGAGAGCCAAGAACAGTCTTGTAAGGAAAGAAAATATGAAGGTTGTGGGAGAAACCAGCCAGTCAGAGGGATAGGCTGAAGGGTAGGTGATATTTCTTTTTTTATGTAAACAGTGTTTTATTTTTTCCAATTACATGTGAAGACGATTTTCAGCATTCTTTTTTATAAAATTTATTCTCTCCCCAAGACAGTGAGCAATCTGATATAGATAATACATACCCCAAGATGTTTAAGAAATTAGCTCAAATCACACAAGTAATAAGTAGTAGATATGTTATACATGTGCAATCATGTAGAACATATTTCCAGATTAGTCATGTTGTGAAAGAAGAAACAGAAGAAAAGGAAATAAAAACACAAAAACCCTCCAAAGAAAGTGAAAATAAAATATGCTTCAATCTGCATTCACACTCCATAGTTCTTTCTCTGAATCTGATCAATATTTTCTATCATGAGTCTTTTAGGACTGTCTTCGATCATTGCATTGCTGAGAAGAGCTGCATCCATCATAATTAATCAGAGCAAATGTTGTTATTGCTGTTGCTGTGTATGATGTTCTCCTGGTTCTGCTCACTTCACTCAGCATCAGTTCATATAAGTCTTTGCAGGTTACTTAGGAGAGGATTTCTAATGTGTGAAGTCCAGAGAAGAGGTAAACTGCTAAGGTGAAGAGGCTTCTGTGACAGAAAGTCCCTAGAATTAAGAGTGCAGCCTAGAGAGGAAGACAACATATAGTTTATGTTATCTCTCAAATTAATGAAAGCATGGAGTTTTCAAAACATTAAATATCTTCAGAGAAAATATGTCTCTCTATTTTAAACCTCACTTGATATTGGGAATCAAAATAAAATTGAATAAAATGTTCTGTGTGCTTTAGTTCCTCAAGGAATCATATATCATCTTAAGTTTTACATGTGGGATTATTTTTAGAGGTGACCATTTTAGCATTCCTTTCGCTCTGCTAAAACAAATACTTTCTTGTAATCAGCAAACAAAAACACAGGTTGATCTTGTATTCTCCATATGTTTTGTTTAATAATATGACTGTGAAGATGCAAAATGTTGTAGAAAATCCTTTGCAAAAGCCTGCCTCTTCTTGTTAGATTAAGACCTCAATGTCATGATAGATCAATGAAACACCATTTCCTTTATATGTACTTGGTCTAGTCCAGGTGCCTTTCCCATCTTCATCTGCTCTAGTGCTGTTTTCATTATCTCTTACTGTATATTACTTCCTAGGGTATGAAAGTCCAAATAAGGTGATTCTGCTGTCAGTGATGATGAAATGGCTCTACACAAACCTACAGATCTATTCCATCATTTGTTGTACTATATCTTCCTCCTAGTTTCATCTATATTGTTCTTGGACCAGTAAGGCATTTCATACTAAGATTTCCAGTGACTTGTTTTCCCTTCCACCATTCACTTGTAAGTTCAGGGATGCCCTTGGAATCTATTCATTGATCTCAGATGAAAAACTCCTGCCTAAAACAATGTTACAGAGAATGTGCTGACCTTCTGGGGTACAGGAGATTCTCTCTGCCAGTATAAGTGAAGTCATAAGTCCAATCCTGAGCCATAATGTTCTTTTGCTTACTCTACTAAAATTCACATATGAAACAGAAAGATAATTTCTTCTAATTGTGCATATAGCTATCTTTCTTCATGATGTAGAGGAGTGGCTGACTTCACAGTGCCATCTGAAAGTCACTGAGAGCCCATCATTCCTAAAGTGGTGTCCTTACATGCCTAAAACCCTTCATTCTGCTGAAGAACCTGAAATCCCATTATTTTGAATGTGTTCCTTTGTCTCATAGACATTCTCTTAAAAGACATCATTGTTAATAATAGAATTTTAATCTATTGTGGCTGTTATTGTGGTTGTGGTTGATGTTCTTCATTCTCAAAGAAGACCAAAAAAGAAATTTAGTATGTAAAAGAAAGAGAGATCATGTCGGGTTCAAGGTAACCATGACTGATCAGACCAATGCAAGCCTGGAAGGATGTACCACAGGCTGGGCACAAATAGTCGCTATGACCATTTGAAGTGGAGATGTCTCTAAATGTTTTTGTAAATATTTACAGCAGCTCTCTCTGTTGAGGCAAAGACCTGGAAATTAACAATGATGCCTGTCGAATTGGGGAACAGCTGATCAAGTTATAGTATATGATTATGATGGAATATTACTGTACTCTAAGACATGATGAACTCAATGATCTTAGAAAAACATGGATAGACTTACATGAAATAATGAAAATGAAATGAGTAGAACCAGGAGAATATTACATACAGTAACAGCAATAGTGTTTGAAGAGCAACTTTGAGAAAATAAGTAGTTTTGTCTATTATAAATGCCAACTTAACTACAAAGGTCACATAAAGGAAGACACTCTGTGCATAAAGAAAAAGAACCAGCAAATAGAAGTATGTATAGAATGATTTTGCACATCGACACACACACATACATACATACATACATACATACATATCTGTGTCTGATGGTAACCATCCATGTCTAGGGCTAGAGGTAGGGAGGGAAGGAAAAAAAAGACAAAAAAGAGAAAAGAAATTTACATGATAACATTATTATGTATTTAAAAGAAATAGCAAGTTGTATATAATAATTTCCAGTTTCATGTGCAATCATTTTATTATATTATGGAAGTGATTCTTTTGAGATTTTATGTATTTTATTTTTAATTTATAGAATAAATTACTTAATGGAATTTCAGGGGCATCCCTGAACTTATAGGTGAAAACAATTATATTTTTCTTCTCATCAAAATCTAAGTGAAATTCAGCATGCCTTCATTTGCTTAAAGAGATTATTCTGATAGGGGACCCATAAGTAGCTGCTGCTGAAGTACACAGAGTTCCAGGCCTGGAGTCAGGAAATTTCTTCTTCCTGAGTTCAGATCTAGCCTCAGACACTTACGAGCTGTGTGACCCTGGGCAAGTCACTTAACCCTGGTTGCCTTAGTTTCCCCATCTGTCATTAATGGGGGATGGAAAGGGTGGAGAAACAAGGGAGTACAGTGGATAGAGAGTGGGCCCCTGAGTCAAAAACATCTAGGTTTAAGTTCTGCCTCCACCATCCACTGGCTGTGTGACCATCGATAAATCACATCTTCTCAGTGCTTGTGGTTATGCTATAAGAGAAGAATAAATTTCAGAACAACTGCTGAGATCCCCAATCAAGGAATATCCCTGGCCAAGGAACTGCCAACACCTATGTCAACAAGGGATTGTGCAGACAAAAACATTGGGTTAATTTTGTTTGACCATATGCTAGTTGTTTATCAAAATAAGTACGGTGGCTTTTAAAGAATTACATTTTTGAGACATTCACAAAGACAAATGGGGAAGGAAATTAATGAAAACTGCTGAGACAGACCTGATATCATACAGCTTCAGTTTAAGAAAGAGAAGTATGTAAAAGAAAGGGAGATCATTTGGGGCTAATCCAGAAGGAAACTTGTTTCAGATTCCTTGAAAAAGACAGTTGCCTCAGGCTATTCCAGGTGACAGATGTGCTACTCTGAAAACCAGAGGGGAAAAAATATAATCAATTCAAAGCCCTTTTAACAAAATAAAAAATAAATGAAATATATATATATATATATATATGTATGTATGTATGTATCTATGTACTGTTAACCTGGTATGTAAATTCTAAGAGTTTTATTTCTGGAAAACTACTAATAATAGTTATGGCTGAGATATAGACTCACAAATAGTTATCATCACCTAATTAAGAGATATACTGCATTGCCTGTGTAAAGTTTCTATATTTCAATACTTTAAAGAGCCAGTGGATTTTGATCTACAGACCCCCAGCTAGGACAGGGATATTGAGATAGTCCCACATTGATAAAATTAAAGGGAGGCACTCTCTTCCACTGAAGTTCTCCCAAATTTATATAACTAGCCTTAGACTTTCTTCTGATTTATAATCTCCAATCATCAATGGCCTTTTGGGTTTCAAACCAGATTTCCAGGGGCATCTGAAACTCACCATGTTCAAAGCAAGACTCAATACCTCTCCCCAGTGAAACCCTTCCCTCTTCCAAACTTCCTTGTTACCATTGAGGACTCTACCATCATCCCAGTCATCCATGATAGCAACTTGCATGTCATCTTCAACTCCCCACTTTCATTTGTCATTTATGACTCATCACTTGTCTCTTCCTTCATAACGTCTCTTAAAGGTCCGGCAAATTCAACTGTCTCCACTAATACAGCTTCCCTTCACACCCCCTTCCCAGTTCAGGTCATCCCTCTGTCTTAGACTATTGGAAAGTCTTCTAATTGATTTACTTGGCAATTCTTTTCCCATTTCAATCATTTCAATCCCTCAGCTTCCAAGGTGATTCTCATGTTCTTCTCTACATACGCACATACATACAGACACACACACACACACACACACACACTCAATACACTTCACTTTCTCCCTAACACTTCCAAGATCCAATATCTAGTCCTTTGTTTGTCACTTACGTTCTTCATGACTTGACCCCTTCCTAGTTTTCCTATTTTCTTATATCTTATTCCTCTCTGCAAACTCTAGGACACAGCTCCCATGGCCTACTTGTTGGGTTACACATGGTCTTTCCCACCCAGCCTCTATTTTAGCAGTCAAATATCTACTCAGAGTACCATGTAAACAAATTAAATCAATATTTTACTACATTTGGTAATATAATATATGCCAGTTATTCGAAAAGAATAAAGCATTATTCAAATATAAGATACAAAAATCTAAATGTTTTTTCTTGAATTTACTATTATATTTTTTTTCTCCAGAAGGTTACGAAATCTCACATTCACCAACTTCTGTTGGAAAAGAAGTTTTTGTTTTTGTTTTTTTTCCAAAATCACTATTTTATTTTTTCCCTAAGTCCAACTAATAATCCCCTCCAAGGGAGAATCAGTGATCTGTGACCTGAACAACAATTTATTGAGCTTTTCTAAAGTAATAGAGCAGTTTCTGAAGCATCATTTTTCTAACCATTACATGATTCTAGATTGCTAGAGAAAAAGACCTTCTTGGTAAGTGACTTTGCTCCCATTAAAGAAGTTATCTGACATGGTTCTCACATTTCCCCAGACCTCTAAAAGTATAGTTTTCCTCTGTGGGATTTACACTACCTTCTCTGCAACCTTTTAGCTCAGAGAATTCAACTCAATTCACTAAGCATTTTCAAACATCATGTCTGCTAAATTCAAGGTACTTTTCAAGTAACTGTAAAAGGAAATGAGTTCTTGGCATCAAGATACTTATTTTGACTCTTTTAATCTACAAAGTGTGTTCAAGAAACTCATTTTAGTCATGTTTTAAGGTTGCAGCTTTCAGATTATTTTAGAGTTTGGCTTAGAAGAGTTCTTTTAGGTTATAGGCTGTTTTATTAATTTTGTCTCGTGTTTTGCCTTAATAAGTATTTGTGAAATGAGGGCAATCAAGGTCATGACAGATTAAAGGTATCAAGTTGATAAGAGCTATGTGGGTTAATGAATATTTTCATTATCAAGGTGATGGTGGATTTGGAATTCACCGCATACTAGCAACCTCATTCTGTTTTATTTAGCAGTTCACATCAGAATTTACTAATAACTCACACCAAGGAGTTAATATACTATGTAACATCACCCCACACTATGATAATTAATTGCCTTTGTGCTCTCTTCACCTTTTTGCAAGGTGCAGCTCTCTGCAAGGATTTGCTGGAAGGTTTAAAATAATTGCTACATTTCCATTTATTTAGTTTCAAAGTGGTATGACCATTTCCTATGAGAGATTGGTCCTTATGGTCATAACTGACTGGACACTGACAGTAATTGATACTATTAAAATGTGAGTGATTATATTAATAACTATTCAGTGGGTTAGGGAATTTAGATTACCTCTCTTTAAAAAAAATACATTCCTAACCACTCCCACAATGTTTCCAGTCTTTTTATATTTTGCACACACATCCCCATGATCCAGTGACACTATCATTCCTGCTGTTTCTAGAAGAAAGCACTCCATCTCCCCAATCCTGGGATTTTCTCTGGTTGTACCCCTTGCCTGTATCTCTCTCTCAACTTCCCTGAGCAACTGTCAAGTCCCAGATAAAATCTCACCTTCTAAGAAGCAAGATTGTCTTTTAGAAATTCTTCCAAAAGACTTGATTCCAGTGCTTCCAATCCGTTGATGATTTCCAATTCATTGGGTATGTACCTACAGGAACAAAGTTTTGGCATGTTGTTACCCCATGAGAACGTGACCTCCTTGAAAGCAAGGGATGGCTTTTGCCTTCCTTTGAATCTCCAGAGTTTAAAACAATTCCTGACACATACAAGGCGCTTATTAAATGTTTATTGACTAACAACATTTTGTGAAATGTTTTTCAATTTTCTTTCGACCATCCCCTAATTCATCTGTATTTGAGTTTCAGAAATGCTGATGTTTGTACAAAGAAGAGAAGTTAGAAGGAGATTGACAGAAAGAAAATGTTAGGTGCTGAGTTGACAGACAAGAAGGTGGAGGGAAGGGATGGGGACCCAGGAGGAGATATTAGGAATCAGATCCTAATCATAAGAAAAGGGTAGACATGTAAAAATACTGAAACTTGTTTAAAATTGACTGATTACAAAAGGATGGTAAATATTAAAAAAAAAATAACTCCTGAGATGTTAGCTCAGGGTTATAGGCTCAGGAAAAAAAAAAGACTACTAGTGATAGAATCCAGGATAACCAGTGAGTTGGGTTTTTTGATGCCTTTGATAATTGTTTTAATGCGAAGTGGAGAAGGACTTCACTATATCAAAATGGAGAGAACAGAGAAAAATAGCTCTGGCCTTACATTAGGCAGGAAAAGATGTGAATTAGAAATAGGATTATAGATGACTATGAAAGCTTGATCTATATATAAATTATGCTAAGATAAATTGAGTAAAGTAAGCCTGGAAACCCATAATTCACATAATCTATATCTAGTTTGTACTTTGAAATTCCCTCATAATCTACTAAAAGGGTGTTGTAAACTCTCAATGACTTACTGAACTTGTTCAGAGTAGGGCAGGGAATACCAAAGGAAAATTGTGAAGGAAAGACTGTCAACACAGAAACACAACCTTTATAGAAGTTCTTTGATCCCCTGGGTAGTGATAGAAGAAATTGATCTAGGGGACTTCTTCCCTTGATCCTCAGTTCAATATAGTTCAGTTTAACAAGCATTTATTTAGTGCTTTTTGATAATCAGTTGTTTTTCAATCCTATCTGACATTTGGGGTTTTCTTGGTAAAGGTACTGGGGTCGTTTGACATTTCTTTCTCTACTTCATTATCCAGCTTAAGAAACTGAACCCAACAGGATTAAGTGACTTGCTCAGGATCACATGGTTAGTAAATGTCCAAGACTAGATTTGAACTCAGGAAGATGAGTCTTCTTGACTCCAGATCTGGCACTCTATCCACTGCCCCACCTAGCTGCCTTGTTTAGTGTCTACTTACAACCTTGTGCTTGGTTCAGGGAGCACAAAGAGAAAAAGAGAATTCTTAGAATCATATATACAAGGTTGAATGAGACTTCAAGACATTTTAGTCAACGCCCCCCAACACACACACACACACACACACACACACACACACATATAATTTTACCCAAAAAAAATTCTTAAGAATCATTCAGTTGAAGCGACTTGCCCAAGGTCAGGAATATCCATGTTAGTATTGGAGCCCAGGACCTCTGATTTGGTAGCACTCTTTCTATTAGTTCACTTTCCTTCCTATTTTAGAAATAGGGAGATATAACATTTACAAAGATAGGCAAATACAAGATAACTGGAGGAGGGACAGAATTTTAACAACAAGGGGATCAAGAAAGACTTCCTCAGAAAGAATGAGAGAATTTGTTTTGCTTGATTCCGCACATTTGCTACAAGGGATTTTTTCCCCTTTACTCTTATTTTCCAGTGAGGTGGTGGAGTGTGTGAGGATTAGATTTATGTTCACTTAAAAAAAAAAAACCTAACCTTTAAAATAGAGTTGGTAGGGGGCGCTATAGATATGGAATGTTGAATATGCTGTTGAATGTGATGACTGTTTTGGTAGACCTGCTTAATTTTTATTCTATTGCAAGAAATCTCTCGTGGGATGAATATATTCTGAAAATGTTTGTAATATAAAAACAAAAATGCTCTAACAAGAAGCATTTGAATGAGTATCATAGAGTTGTAATAAATCAATTTCAATCACGAACAAAAAAGCCAAGAGAAGCCAGTCCCTCTGTACTATAAATTGTCTTTCTTTCATTACATGTTACATATCATTTTGAACTATTTCTGTGCTTTTATCTTACTGTATTCTATATTGTAGTTATCATATCCCATGGAGTGACTGTATATGTGAGTCATTGGCACTTAGTGAATGAAGCAGCCAAAACTCAAAACTGATCAAATTCAGTTTACAACCACAGCATGTTTTTGGCTCCTCTTAGAAAATTGCCTGTCATTTCATATTATAGATATTTATACATGTGCTTTACCCTCCTACTAGATTTGAAACTCCATGAGTGCAGGGACCATATGTTATCTAAATTTTACATCTCCTTAGAAACTAAAACAGAATTCTGTACATGATAAGCACTCAGTAAATTTTTGTGGGATCAAAACTGCTGAGGAAAATAGAGAAAGTAAAATATTTGTTAAGAAGTAAGAAAAACACCATTATGGAAATGTATAGACTCTAACAGAAGAAAGAGCTTTAAGGAAAGAGGGGTTGTATCAAATGCTACAGATATGTGACACAGGATTAGGACCACATCATTGCATTTGAGAGGTCACATGATATAATAAATAGAACCATATATGGCTTGTCAGTAGATCACAATTCCAAATCCAGATCACCTACTTGCTATCTGGATGATATGTACCAAGAAATTGGGCTTAAAACCTAGCTGTTCTACCTGAATGACCTTGGACAAGTCACTTAAACTTTGAGGGCTTAGTTTATATGTCCGTGATATTAGTGAATTGGATTAAATGACTTCTCAAGTGCTGCCTACTTCTTATACTATGATTTATGTCTTTTGATTTGTAATTGGGAAATCATTAATGAGGAGCTTCATGCAACCCCTCACAGTAGTACAATGACTAAATTGTTAGGAAGTGCATAGTGAGAAAGGGAAGAAACAGCTGCAGATCACTCATGCAAGAATTCTGATAAAGAATAATATCATAGGCACCTGGGAATGCCATGCAAACATGTAAAGCTAATGGGGAAGATCTTGAATTACACAAAAGGGAAGAAAGATGGGAATAAATCAAAACACAATTCTAGAGAGAAACCTTTCTAAAGTATAATCATGGAGGGTAAAGGACAGAATGATGTAGAAGACAAAAGCCCCCAGCTTCACATTGACTCTCAAACGCCTAGAGTACTGGAGATCCCCTTCTTCTGGGTAGTCAACATCAGATTCTGAACACTAGCTATCCACGGTCTTGATTTAAAGTTAGATATACATGTATATACCCTAGTGTAATGATGTCAAGGTACTAATATAGATCATGTGAACCATGGGTAGCCAGTTTTATTTTATTCAATCCATATTATAGAGTATACACATTCACACATACAAAATATGCTTTGTGTAGACTTATATGTATCGATGTCAATATAGATATAGATGGAATGATGAATGCACTTTCAAAGGAGGTTTGGGAAGGGGAAAGGAAGGGAAAGATAATTATATAGTGCCTCTTAGACACCTGGTCTTGTTATAAAAGGCTTTGTTGTATTTTGTTTTTTAAGGGTTTTTTGTTTCTTTGTTTTACAAATACCTCTCCTCCGGGTCATTTTGCTCCCATCCAGAATTTTCTCTGGGAAATGTCAGAATGTTGCTTGTGTCTTAGGTCTTCACAAATCTTTGTAAAAGGGTCCCCAGATATTGTGGAGTATTTTAGGTAACTATGAATAAATAGGGTATACAGGACACCCTTACTACATTTACAAAGAGAATGCATGAAACACATAAATTACTCAGAGTAGCCAATAATTAACTGATACAAAATTCTGTACATGATAAACACTCAATAAATTTTTCTGATGGTTATTATCTTTATACATGTCCTGTTCAATTTTCCATATTAATGCTATCATCCCATGGTACATATTTCTCCAGAAGGGAAGTAAACTTAGAATTTCTAGAAATACAAACCTCACTCTCCCACACTTGGTGTTCCAATGAATCCATCCCATATCATGGAAACTCCTCTGTGTTATTAGTTTAAGGATTTGGGTTAACCAAACTGGACTTGAACTCTCTGAATAATTCCTAGTATTAGAGAAGTACAAAGTAAATGTCTTTTGTGTTACTATATTGTAACTTAGACCTTTATTGGTATTCCATACATACATGTTGTGTCCCCCTGGTGCATTGCATGTTACTGTCCTCCCTAAGAAAACATTACCATCATCTCATCCAAGAATCTCTCTAAATACCTAGATTCTCATGTCATCTCTCTAAGAGAATGGCATTGTCCAGGTCTTTTCTATCCCTAGAAGGTCAGCTCCTTGAATTTGGGATTTCTAACAGCCCTTAAATTTTCTACCATTCAGAATTCTGTCTCTATTTTTCTGTCTTTCTGTGTCTCTCTGCTTGCCTCACTCAATTTTCTCTCTGTCTTCTCTCCTTCCCTTCCTGTCTGTCTCTGTATCTCTCTGTTTCTCTGTCTCTTCATTTCTGTGTATGCGTCTCTTTCTCCCTCTTCCTCTCTCCCTCTTTATGTCTCTCTCTGTCTCTATCTCTCTGCCTATCTCTCTCTGTATCCCTGAATCAGTCTTTCTCTGTGTCTCTATCTCTCCTCCTCTGTTTCTCAACATGGTCATTTCACTTAGAGTATATGCAATGGCTTTAGTCTCTCCCCTCTTCTATTTATCCTCAACACAATTGTCAAAAATCTTCATAAAATCTAAGTCTTATCATGGCACTCCTTTGATCAAAAACTTCATGGACTCCTTATTGAATCTAAAGCTTGACATTTTAAACCCTTAACAATCTGGCCTTGATCTACTCAGGTTTTTGTTAGAGTATTCTCTTTTACACGTGGTCTATCCCAACCAAACTGGCCTATTTGGTGTTTCACTTAACTTGATCCTCCATCTCCATTTTCCTTGACTGGGCAAAGGATGTCCTCCATGCCTGGAAAGCACTCTCTTTTTTACTTATATCTCTGATAATCCCCAGATTCTTTTAAGGATCAGATCATGTGATATCTCCTATAGGGTGGTATTTATGATACTTTTATTTTTGCATAATTTCTTCCTGTTTTTCAATTTACCATGTATATACTTATATATGTACATGTTGTATCATCCTCCAGTAGAAAAATAAATTTCTTGTGGGCAAGCAATTTTTTTTAACTCTTTATCCTAACACTTAGCAATGAATAGATAATTAATAGATACTTGGTGAATTAAATTGAATTTGTATTTCTGCTACTACCTCTCCAATAATTTAGAGTCCTAGAACACAGGATTCAGGAGCTCTCCATATTACACTAAAACCCTATTGTCACCTCTTAGATAAAGAAGGCCAGAAATTATGAATAGATGCCAATACTGTGAATGCCAGACAATATGAAACTTTATATTACTTACTCCTGCCTTTTATGATGGAGTAGTAACATATCATCCAGGTGTATGAATTGTTGTTATTTTATTGATTTGAATTTATCTCTGAGCTTCCACATATTTGAAAATTTTGTCTCCTTTTTATTTGACTATGTGCAACTATTAGCACAACTGCCAGGATAGAATTGGTTCCTCATGAAAGAAGATATACATTTTGTAGTAATGAATACAGTGGCTTTATTCTTATCATACACTTGATATAGAGCAATCAGTAATGAGGATGTCATACATAATAATAAGCAGTAATTATCTACAAGTGTCTTCAAACCTTCCATTCCTCTAGTTCTCCTTACTTTCTGAGAATTAGCCTGCAGTTGGATTTCTGCGAAGTATGAGATTTGATTCCTCTCTTTGGTTCAAAGACTTCAATCACCCAGTTCCACAGGATGTTCAGCTCATACTGTCCAAGGACCATTCTAACTCTAAAGTTAGTTTCAGAAAATATAATCTACTGCAAATTACAGCTATGGGGGAATGGTGATTTTTTTTTATGATTGCTTGTGAGGAACCTGTTCTGAGCACAACTAACCCATTTTGAAATGAAGTTAATTCAGTCAGCACTCTTCCTTGGCAAGGAGCAAAAATGTCAATGACTTTGCATCCCTTTTCCCTTAAGTACAGCTCTACTTTTCTTTTTTATATATGAATTTAATTTTTTATCAACAAAAAAATGTACTTTATGTTCCTCCCACCCTCCTTTTCCCTTCAAAAGTGTGTGGGGGGAAACTTTGTGACAAATATACATACTGAAGCAAAACCAATTTCGATGATGCCCATGTCCAGTGTCTCATTCCATAACTCCCCTTTCTCTCATGAGGTCAGTAGCATGCCTTATCAGCAGTTCTTTGCATTAATCATCGTTCACTGGGTTGATCCAAGTTCTTGGTTCTTTCAAAGCTGTTTTTCTTTACAGTGTTGTCATTGTATAAATATTCTCCTGTTCTGCTCCCTTCACTTTGCATCAATTCATACAAGTCTTCCTGAGATTCTCTGACTTTATCACTTTTCTCTGCTGCTAAAACTTCAAGTCTTTTTTCCCTCTTTAGTTCATTTTGCCACTCCTAGCAGTAATTCATCATACCTCAGAAAGGCTAGAGGAAGGGTAACAGTAAGAGTTTTATATATATCATATGTAGATGCCTATGTAAAACTACCATTAATTAGTTGGTGATTTTGCCAAGCCTCTTAACCTCTCAGCTTTAGTTTTCCCTAAATGGAAAGGGTTGAACTAAATGGATACTCTTAACACCCTTTACAACTCTAACATTCTTTAATTCTGTGATATGTCTTAAAAGTTTCTTAGGTTTCTAAATATATTTATCACCTCAAACTGTTGTTCTTTCAGTAATATGGTAAACTTTTTGGGATAGGAGTCGTTCAATATAACTATGACAAGACAGGAACATGCTTTCTAGGTGACATTATTTTAGAATAAAATGAAGAGCTTTTTAAAAATATAAAACAGCTCTCTTTACATAGCATTTTATTATATTCTGCCACATATAATTAATGATGCAAAAACAATTTAAATAGTCCATATGAGATATTGTCTTCAAGCACAAAAGTCACTACTTGCTAATTGCAGTTAGCAGGTTCTCTAGATCCTGATGGTTTTAATTAAAGAAAGCAATTTGTTATTTTTTTTTTAGTTGTGTACATGGTCTTGTAGCTGTTGTTTGTTGATTGGTTATCAATAAGCCAGATAGTGTCCTCTAGTGGAGAAAGAATCTCATTTATCAGCAGTTTTAGATACAACCAAATAATAGGTAGCTAATTAGAAGAATATTGTACTAGAGAACAAGTGTTGCTGCCAATTGGAATTCACTGGTTGAAGTGAATGTGCTTTATCGCCCAAGGTCCCTCTCATATTGTGGTCTCTTTTGGAAGTTAGGTGTGTAACAAGCGTTGTTACCAATTTAGATAGCAAAAGATTTTTTATGATCAATTTTAAAGTGCTTCCATCTGAACCTGGTGGATTTGCACTGACAATGCGCCTTTCTTTAAAAAGCTGCAGACATTTAATGCAATTTATCACCACTTTTACAGAAATCAACTCAAAATAGCAAGAATACCATTCTCATTAGGGCTTAACTCATGACATACATGCATTTGGTGCATAATGCTTTGTAATTAGTGATTTAACTTTCTCTGTTGTTATTTAAAGGAAAAAAATGTATTGAAGGAGAGATGAAATAAATCTTACTCTTACATAGGTGAAAAACTATGCCTCTTTTGGAACCTTGCTGCTCATTTTGTTGACTAATATTTCTTCTTGAGTTCTTTTTTGCCAATGCTAACATGGCTTGAGTAGGGGATTAGCCCCATAACTGGGGTATCAGAGAAGTACCTGTGTTATTTTTAGTACCTAAGTAGACAAGGATTGGAAGTCATGTAGTTTGTTTGAATCACTTGCTATCAGAACCAGAGGTTACATTATCAGTGTGTCAGATTGAAATAAATTGGTGAGATAGAATGACAGAAAAAATGGATGGTTTCTATTGGTAGCAAGTTAGAAACTTGGATTTATACAAAGAAAAAGGGGAAATTATATTGATATGATTCTTACAATGAAAAAAGATCACTGGGGTCATTCACAAAAATTGTACTTGATGATACAAATGTGTCATATTTATATTATATTAATTTTCAAAAGAATAGGATATTATAAGGACTGATTCAAATATTGGGGCAGCTAGGTGGAGTAGTAGATAGATCACTGGGCCTGGAGTCAGAAAGACCTGAGTTCAATTCCAGCCTGAGACACTTACTAGCTGTGTGACCCTGGACAAGTCATCTGTTTACTTGACTTTCCTCATCTGTAAAATGAGCTAAAGAAGTAAATGGCAAACCACTCCAATATCTTTGCCAAGAAAACCTCAAGTGGGGTCATGACATCTCAAACATGTCTGAACTGACTGAACAACAATCTCATAGTAGTTACCCAAGCTAAGGAAAGCCTTAGGGTAGAGTTCCTAGGTCTCTCTTCTCTCATCTCTCTCTCTTATCTCTCTCTCTCTCTCTCTCTCTCTCTCTCTCTCTCTCTCTCTCTCTCTCTTTCTGTATATATATATATATATATATATATATATATATATATGTATGTATGTATGTATATATGTATGTATAAATTTAAATGGTTTCTTCTTGAGTCTCATTGGTAATCTATCAAGTTCTGTCACTCCTTCTTGCCTGAAGACTACTTCTTGCTTGAAAATCAAGGGATTAGGAGAGAAGGGAAGAAGAGGGAATCAGTAAGAAAAAGTCCAGGTTTTCTCACATTCAACTCTTTGACAGTCTTGTCACACAAAAACAAAACAAAGCAACTAGCCAATCAAAGCTGAAAGATAAAATGACATTATATGTAAAATTCTAAACTGTATCCCCTATCTTTCTGCCAAGAGGAAAGATTTGTGTGTTATTTTCTCTTCTTTAGGAATAGGATTGCTTATCACAATTAATCTGAGTCATGTTGCCTTTTAGTAGTGTTTTCATTTACACTATTTTGTTGTAGTTCAGTCATTTCAGTCCTGTCTGACTCTTCAAGACCTCGATGGGAATTTGATTGAAAAAGATTCTAGAGTGGTTTGCCATTTCCTTCTCTAACTCATTTTGCAGATTAGGAAACTGAGGCAAACAGGGTTAAATGAAAGGGTTAAATTGAGCCCAAGGTCACACAGATAGTAAGTGTCTGAGGTCAGATTTGAACTCAAGAAGAGGAGTGTTCTTGATTCTATCCACTGTACTATCTTGCTACCGTTACACTATTTTACTGAATACCATTCCCTTGGCTCTGTTTTCTCCATTCTTACAAGTCTTCACAAGGAATTTTTTGAGTTCCTCATATTCATCATTGCTTACAGACTAAGAGTTTCTCATGATATTCATATACTCTAATAAATTCAACAAGTCCCATGAATGTTTAGGCATCGATGGTACCCTTATTTGTGTCTTTGACCTTGTTGGCAAATATGACAAGAGCTATTAGTTATGATCTACTAATAATCTTCCTTTTGGTTTATGGCAAAGTTTAGCCACAGTAAAGATAAATATTAATTTTCAGTTGCACACCTGGCTTATTAACACCCCTTGTCAACCATTCTGTCATTATTTCTAAAATAGAGCATATTCCCTTTAATGCATATTCCCCTTAAAAAACATTTGTCAATTGTAAATGTGCTATGGCTTTATAAGATCTGCCATAGTGCACAAGATGAAGTAAAAGCTTGGTCATTTTATTAAAAAATCAGGACAATTATGTTGATTATATTTAAATGCCCAGTTATTAGAGAAATTTTTTGATCTTCGTCTGGGATTTAATAATAGCTAACCTTTTTTTCAAAGCTTTAATTACTTAAAAGTTCTCTGATTTTTTCTTACGTATGTAGAAAATTCTATGTAATCAAAAAAAGGAGTTCATTACTGACTTTAATATTCAGTTATCAAAAATAAGGTCTTTATGTCTCTAAAAGAAAAGATGTCAAAATTTTCAATGGCTAGGCCATTTAAGAGTATTGAATTATAGAATAACTAAACATCAGAAGGTGAAATCTAAATTCTAATCATTGAGTCACAGTGAATTGGAATGCCACTTAATTAATTGTCCAAGTAGAATTGAAAATTTAGACAGAAACATCTTTGTGTGACCTTGAACAAGGAGAAGTTATTGGCTGATAATGAATTTGTCTTGTTGTATCTAGTACCATCTGGGTTTTGACGTTAAAAGACATTATCTAAATGTTTATTCTCTTCTCTCACAGTACCTGGACATCTTTTATTTATTCAGTTTAAAAATTTTATAGAAATAATTTATGAAGAACTTATTATATTCAAAGCACTTTTTGTCACTGGAGGTACAGTGACAAAAAAATAAACAAAATATACCCTCAAGTGTTTTCGTTTATAGTATAACAGAATGCACATTGGAGTCAGTACTCTGGGTTCAAATTCCATTTCCATTGTGACAAAATTACTGGTTTGAATTTGAGTAAGTCACTTACCCTTTTCTTGTGTGCTTCAAGTGTAAAGTGGAGACTTTCTTTTTAAACTACCTGACCTCTAAGGTTCTTTCCAGGTTTAAACCTATGATCCTATATTCTGCTGGGAATGGAGTGAAGGGATATAAAATATGGACACATAAATACAGTGCAAGCATTTTTGAAAAGAGAGAGAGAGATCACTAAAAATTGAGGTAATTAAGGAAGATTTAATAGAACAGTTGGATACCTTATTCTCAGTGGAAAATAGGAATCCTAATAGGTTGTTAATGAAGAGGTAATTCATTCTAAACATGGGGATTGGCCTGTCCAAATCATGGAGGTGGGGCATGGAATGTTGAGTTTAGGGAATAGCTAGTGGTCTTTATAGATGGAATATAAAATAGAGAATATAGAAGGAGAATAATGCAAAATGATATTGGAAAATAAGTTGAATCCAGATCGTACTGGGACATAACTGCCCACCTAAGGGGTTTGTACCTAAAACTAGAGGCAATAAAGAGATACCAAAATTTTTTGAACAGAGTAATGGTATGGTTAGCGTTAAATCTATGCCTTAAGATTATTTCTGGAAACTATATGGAGGATGAACTAGAGAGAGGAGAAATTGGTGACAGAGAAAGCAGTTAGTAGGCTAATGAAATTGTCCAGGAAGGAGGTGATGAGGACTTCTGTTAAGGTGGTGGCAGTGGCCAGTGTCAGAGAAGAAAAGTCATTTGTGAGACTAGAAGTGGAATTGATAAGGCTTGGAAACTGATGGGATATAGGAAATTGATGAAAAGAAAAGATTCAAAGGTGACTTGGATACTATAATTTTACATGAATGGAAAGATAGCAGCCCCCTCAGCAGGGAAGTTTAGATGGGAGGCATCTGGCATCTTTTGGAATTGAGTATTTTAGAAGTCTTACCATATCCTGAATATAGTTTCTGTGAACAGAGCAAGGTGAAATACTATGAGCATGTCATTAGGGTTCTTTCGGATCTCTGGGATGGAATGAGACAGAAGAAGAGATTCGTAACTTTGGAAGTTTCTTCGAAATATCCCTTATTATAGGAGCCAGAATAGAAAAGGGAATCCTTCTACTTCCTTCAGCTCTGGTGGTTCAGTGGTAAAATTCTCACCTCCCACGCGGGAGAGCCAGGTTTGATTCCCCATCAATGCAACATTATTTGGGGGCAGGTAGGTGGTAGAGTGGATACAGCACTCTACAGGAGTCAGGAGGATCTGAGTTCAAATCTCACCTCAGACACTTGACACTCACTAGCTGTGTGACCTTTGGCAAGTCACTTAACCCCAAATGCCTCATCCTGGGTCATCTCTAGTCATCCTGATGAATATCGGGTCACTGGACTCCAGTGACTCTGGAGGAGAAGTGAGACTGGTGACCAGCACAGCCCCCCCCCCCCACTCAAAACAAAGTCAGGTGCAAGTCATGTCATCATTTCTCTGACAGCATGGTCTTCTTCAGCAGCAAAGGACAGGAGTATCTACTATTTCCCTTCAAAAGAAACAGACTCTGGCTTGAAGTTAATGTACGTGGTATTCTAGCAATAGCGATCATTTTTTGTTTGTGAATGATTTCTATTTCTTTCAGGCATTTGTTGTCTTCTGATTTTTGAAAATTGCTATTAAATTTGATACATTATCTTGAAAAGACCATTTTTTTTGTCTGGAACTCATCAAACAATATTAAACTTATTCTCTTAACTGGTTTGAGCTGATGTAGATTCCTTGTTATCATCTATAATGTCTAAAATTTCCAACAGGGACCTAATAATTCCTAGAGAGATCTCCACCCTATATGAATACTGTTAGTAGCACAAAAATTAACTTGTGGAAACAACTAGCCTTTAAATTCTGTGTTCTGTTACCATTTGTTTATGCCAGTAATTTAAACATTGTATGATCCCAGATAGTTAAATTTTGACAGTTGAAATTTAACAGTTCGATGAAATGCTTTCTCATTTCCTGGATATTAAAATTTAAAATATAAAGCATAATCTGAATAGGATACAATTTGGAGAATTGTTGTCCTGTCTCTAGTAACTTAGGATGAAACCATTGTCCTGATAGCCACTTGAGTAAACTTCCCAATTGGACAAGTGGTGGAAATACATGGAAATATATGGGTATATTATTTCTTAACTTCATAGATTCCTAGAGTTGAAAGAACCCTTAAAGATCATCTGATTCACTTCCTTGATTTTATAAATGCCTTGAAAATTCTTTAAGAATCAAGTATTGACCTTTTATTGGTCCCTGTGGAGATAGGTAGGTGAATGAAATAATCATTCCCTTCTACATACCTCTACTGTTATTTAACAACTTGATATAAAAGTAGATGAGCAATAATAAATTTATAGGTATGCCTGCATTTAGGAGCATAGCATCAACAAAGCATCCTATCCCTTTATTTTTTATATGTTATCTCAAGGCAAATGGTGCCTCATAGTGTTGCTTCTTGAGAAAACTAGACTGTTGAAGTTGCTTTATTTGCCCCCTACACTCCTAGGAATGTCAGGGGAAGAACAGGACAGAACTTAGAATCTTCCACCCTAGATATGAACAGTGTGTTTAGTATTACTCAGAATAAAGCTACACTGTCAAAATGCTACAAAAACTTCTGCACATTAATAACGACTGGCAGCCACTCCTAAGAGGCTATGGTGACTACTTCTACTAGTTACATCGTCAATGAGCTTTTGCATTTTGCCAAGTGTTTTATGTGTATCACATCATTTGATACTCCTAACAATTCAGTGAAGTGAGTAGTAAATGTATTTTATCCCAAGAAATTTGTCCATGGTTGCAGAGGCAGTGAATTAGGGAGGTAGGAGATTTAGGTTGAATATATCTTGCCTTTTGCTGTGTGGTGTTTATGTGCAAAGTGGGAAATAGGATTTGGAGTCAAATTCTGACCTCAGAGAAGATTTGAGATCACCCAATTTATCTCAGTTTGCAAACTGGAAACATGTACTAGGCTAGATGTATTTATTTGTTTGTTTGTGAAGATAGAGTTCCTCAATACAACTTCTTTACAGCAGCTAAGTGACCTAATAGTCAGAGTACTAGCCTTGGAGTCAAGGTTGTTCAGTCACTTTTCAGTTGTACATGACTTTTCATCACCCCATTTGGAGTTTTCATGGCAGAGGTACTGGAGTTGTTTACCATTTCCTTCTCCAGCTTATTTCACAGATGAGGAAACTGAGGCAAACAGGGTTAAGTGACTTACCCAGAGTCACTAGTAAGTGTCTGAAGCTAGATTTGAGCTCAGGAAGATGGATCTTTCTGACTCCAAGTCCGGCTCTCTATCCACTGTGCTGCCTAGCTGTTCTGGGGTCAAGGGGACCCTGAGTTCAAATTCTGATTCAGATACTAGCTGTCTGACTACGAGAAGTCAAATAACTTCTCTCTGCCTTAGTTTTCTTATCTGGAAAATGGGAATCAGCACCTATCTCACAGGATTATTGAACAGATCAGATAAGACAGCTTAGGTAAGGAGCTGTACACATGCTACCTGTTCCTACTATTATAAATGATAGTCTTAAACACTTGTCTAGGGCACTAAGAGGTCAAGTAACTTTCCCATGTTCAAAGAACCAGTGCATGTCAGAAGTAGGACTTGAATCCACAACAATAGCAAACATGATATTTTCTGCTCTCAAACTGATTGTGATTAATATATGTCAGCTAGTCAGTAGTTATTGACATTGTGGTATTTTGATACTTCTCATCCAGAGTCTCAATAAATGGAACAAGTTTGATCACTGCCAATAATTTTGCATCTAAGTAAAGATGGTGCAAAGCATTTTTATTAGTGTAATTTTCTTCCTATCTGTTTTTCTGTGTGTTCATAATTTGACCTCATTGATTTAAAATTAGACTTGTCATAGAGTCAATCGTACATTTGCAATATTTTTACGCAAACTTGGATTACCGACTTCTTATATTTCTTAATCAAAGGTGTGGCTCCCTTTATTTATTCTCCCACATATAAGGGCCTAAATTACATTCTCTTTACCTTGAAGAATTGTATCAGTAATTCTCACTTCGTTGACCAAACGACTCTGTCAAAAGCCTATCTTTTTTGTTTTTGACCTAGGGGCAAAAGCATAAACCCCAAAAGCAGTGTTCAGATTAGCATTATATTATACAAACCTCAAAATGAACAAAGTCTTTCCTTCCAGCTTGCTCAACAAATTAAATATTTTAAAATAACATGTTTTCATTATTTCTCTATAACAGGTAATTTGGCTAATCTAACCTGCCGAGCATTCTTTGGCTACAGTGGAGATGTCAGTCCTTTAATTTACTGGATGAAAGGAGAGAAGTTCATTGAAGATCTTGATGAAAATCGGGTCTGGGAAAGTGACATTAGGTAAAACCTATGTTGTTTTGCTATATTCAGTGAACTTGCTTAGATAGAGAAGGCAGTCCTGAATAAAGAGAACTTTCTAAAAAATGTCATTACCACTGTGACAGTAAAAATCTTTTAACACTGAATGACAGAGAGGAAAATTTGTTAAGAGACTGACTGATGAAATGCAAGACAAGCATGCCAATCGAAAAGTTGCAGGAAATAAACATGTCAAGAATAGTTTTCACTAAGGAGTACAGTATTGTTCAAGAGATCAAAGAAAAATAAAAATCCGGAAATTGTGACAGCATGGTTTTCCTAAGTGTTCTCAATAATAAAAAAGGAAGAAAAAATTAGAGATAGCACCTCATAACATTCCTATCTTTCCACATATATTTCCTGTACATTCTAATTACCTAGTCAACTGAAAAACACTTGAGGAGACTACAAAATGTATTTCTTGTGCAAAAGTCTTCCTTATTCTGACTTTGCTGCACAAATATTTATGCAGTAGAGATGTTAAAGAGGAATACACTTACAAAATAATCAAGGTTGAAGAAAGAAACCGAAATCCCCTGCATCTCCTTCTTCTGGCTTCAAGGTCTATCTGCATTGCTCACTAAAATGATGCTTCATTACAGCTACTGAATCTTAAACACAATTTAAATGTACAAGGTTATACCAGTCACAATGAATGCCTTATGAATCAAATCGATGTATAAAGTTCTGAAAGGTATCTTCATCTGAAGACCACATTATCTAGGGCAAGAGAAGTAAATTTAGTATTTTCTGTTTATTATCTTCAACATGAAAACTGATAAAGGTAACAGGAAAAAATGTATTTTTCCAAAAGAAGATAGACCCATGCAATCTTTTGAGCTTATTCGAATTGGGTTCCTCTTCTCTGGGCAGTGGAAAGATGGAAGCACATAAATCTTACCCTAGTACACTCTAATATTTCTCATGCACAGCCTAGACCAAGTGTGCTATGAAACATAATGAAAGAAGTTGAGCATTATTTCATATTTAAAGCTTTGCTATTGTCTTTCATCCAGAGACTTTGAACTTCATAACTTTAAAAGGAGCTATAACCTCTTTACAATGGTTTTTGTTTGGTTGTTTTGAGTTTTGTAGTTGTTGAGTTTTTTTTTTTTTTGCTTATTCCTCTAAGGAGGTTTTCCATTTTCTCTCCTGAATTGGAAAATGTGTGTACGTGCATGGGTGTGGGTTAGAAATTCAATAGGAGAAAGAAAGGTAGAGACACAGCTGGAGGGTACTAAGAGAACTAAGGAAATATCACCTTATTTGCTTCATAGAATGTTAGACTCATGGACAGTTATTTGGGGGAACTTTTTACCATTCATTTCAAATGTCAGAATTAACCATTTTATCCAAATATTCAGCCTTGAGGTTAATAATTTCACATTTCTTTAAAAATAGGCAATTATGTTTTATCATTAAGAAATGCCAGACTAAGGGCTTCAACTGAAATGTCACAATATCACAGAAATGTTTTTCTTGACGTAAGCTGAGAAATGACTTTACAACCCAGGACATAGTAATTTTTCACCTCTTAGACCAACAGCATAATCTACCGCATATGGAAAACAGTTTATAAACTTTTCTTCAAGGTGTCCTTCACCTCTGTTTTTACCATGTGAGTCCTTCTTCTCTGAAGATAATTAACTGTAACTGTCATTTGCATACATCTAGACAAGAATTCTCATTAGAAGTGAGAAACAAAGAGGCATGATGTAATTTAATTAGGATCACATCAAACCATAGCCAAATTTAAAGATCAAATATTGTAGATTATGAATAGTGTATTCATATCAGAAAATCAGAATCATGTAATAATCTGATGGTGTATGCATTTGTGTGTGTATGTGTGTTATTCAGGATTCTTAAGGAACATCTTGGGGAGCAAGAAGTTTCCATCTCATTAATTGTTGACTCTGTAGAGGAAGGAGATTTGGGAAATTACTCTTGTTATGTTGAAAATGGAAATGGACGCAGGCATGCCAGTGTTCTCCTTCATAAACGAGGTAAAGATGACTCTTTCTTTATGGGTGTCATATGTGGAAAAGACCTTATTCTTACCTTGACTCTCTTAGAAAACATAAGATACTCGAAAAAAAAAAAGAAAGATTGCTATTTTCTCAACAAAGCTATAGTCAAAGCATTGCTACAAGGACTGCCAGCTTTTTAAAAGTATAGAAACAAAACATTACAATAATTTTAGTTTTAAGATGAATTTTAGTGTTAGATTTTTTTGAGTCACTATCATTTCCCCTCATCACAACCCCACCAGCTGCAAAGTCTTCTTTGTAATAAAGAGAAACACTTAAGCAAAGCCACTAAACACATCTGTCTGATAGTGTCTATAGCATTCCAGATCTGCTGTCTATATTTCTTTATTGAGAAGAGGGAAGCTTGTTTCCTCATCTGTTCTCCATGGATGAGACTGTTTATTAAAATTGAATAAAAAATTGATGATTTTTAATGTTGTTATTATACTCAGCATTACTTTAGAAATTTCATATTGTCCTCCTGGTTATGTTTACTTCCTTCTGAATCAGTTCATATAAATCTTTCAATTTTTTTTCCCGAATTCCTCACATTTGTCATTTCTTATGGTAGCAGTAATACTCCATGACTTTCATGTAGCACAGGATTTTCAATCATTTCCTAGCGGGGACCCATTTTCTTGTATTTTTTTCCCAGACACAGTGGTTGTTGCTGAGATTAATTAATCTCTTATAATTTCAGGCATTTTATGTCTTCCTAGAACAAGTTCTTTGAAAATACACATTAATACACCTTGCCTCCTGCATTGCCTATAGTAGACTACAATAACAAAAATGAAAAAACCTAAAATTATGTATCAACTTACAATTTGTAAAACATCATACCAATAATGGCTTATTTTATCCTTAAAAAGGCCTCGATGATAGGAGCTTTTGTTCCTTTGTTTTGTTGTGTTAATCTCCATTTAATAGCTGTGGAAATGGAAACGAACAGAAGCTACCTGCTTTGTCCAGTGTCACATAACTAATAAATGTTTGAGGCTAGATTTGAACTCAGGTCTTCCTAACTTCAGGAACAGTGTTCCATCCATTAAACCAATAAGGATTTTTAATTGTTTTTTTAAAGAAGTGATCACTGGGGTTATGGGGGGAGAGAAGTAAGCAATCTAAATAGTTCAGAATAATAGGAACTGTAAGATGCTAGTCGTTATGGCTATGGGGTCATGAAACTTTTTAATAAATAAAAACAATCATGACGTGTTCAAACTTAGGAATTTTGCTTTATGGTATTTACAAAAAAAATTTTCTTACTCAACAAATGCATATAAATAGTTTCAAACGCCCTATTTAATTCAAATTTCTTTGTAGTTAGAAGAAAAACACGTGGATACATTTTAAATACTGTTACTGGAGGACTTTTGGAATAAATCTCTTTATCTTCAAGAAAGTTGAAGTTTGCTTTATGGTATTTACAAAAAACATTTCTTACTCAAAAAATGCATATAAATAGTTTCAAATGCCCTATTTAATTCAAATTTCTTTGTAGTTAGAAGAAGAAAAACACATGGATACCTTTTAAGTACTGTTACTAGAGGACTTTTGGAATAAATCTCTTTCTCTTCAAGAAAGTTGAAAGGAACACTGAAAGGTTAAATGAT
This sequence comes from Potorous gilbertii, assembly GCA_028658325.1. Classification (NCBI taxonomy): domain Eukaryota; kingdom Metazoa; phylum Chordata; class Mammalia; order Diprotodontia; family Potoroidae; genus Potorous; species Potorous gilbertii. The sequence goes on along the minus strand of CM053771.1, from coordinate 369,082,692 downwards.
GCACTCATGGTGACATAGTCCATCTCCCATGTAAGCAATAGGAGTTGAAGGCAACTTGATGACTTAGAGTCAGGTTATCCATGCCCTTTACCACACTGTCATTTGTAACCACCAAGGAAAAAAAAATCTCTTTAAAGTTGAGGAAATGTAATTAATTAAGATCACATCAATCCATACACAAATTTGGACATCAAATGAAGATGGTGAACAGCATTGTCACATCTACTTCTCCCATACAGAATGCATTTGAATATTGAGAATTCACCTGTCAGAGAAGTGATGAACTTAAAACGTAGAGGCATCTATTTTCAAGCAGACCAAAGTGGGAATTTATTTTCGTGGAATATACATGTTTGTGATGATGTCTTTCCTCATTCTTTTCTTTCTGGTGTTCTTTTGGTTCAGTGATGGGGAGCAGTGGGAGAGACATTATAAATGCATGTAAAAATAATTTGCTAAAAATTAAACTTAACAATAAGGCAGACAGAGCTAAAATACTATACCAGTTCATCAGTGAATTGTTCCTTTCTAGACACAGGGGATAAAAGATGAAGACAAAACTTAAATAAATTTCTTTTGGGATGGTTAATGTGGATTTGTACTAGAGATATAGAGATAGGTAAGCGGGTGTCTTGTTTACTGTTCAGTCTTCCTAAAGGAAATTTGTATGGCAGCAGCATTTGCTTACATACTTCTTCAGTGTGTATCCATTGAAGGAAGTGTCCCAGAGCTATACAGACCAGTGATTCTGCCAGGGTCTACCACAGTAACACACTTATACATATTGCTTCTTTAATGGCACTAGAAATTTCTGTGGTTGATAGCTTCAAGTCACAAAGGTAATCTGTCTTAAAAGTTAAGTGCAATTATGCCTTAAGGTAGACTGTTAGAATAACTGAGCTTGCAATTCCCCTTCTTGACTCAATTATAGCCAAAGAAGCAAGTGTTGCTAGCATAAAATCAATATGAAAATCATTGCATGAAATTCTATAACAGATCTTTATTTTGAAAGGCCATCAAGAAATGATTAATAATTCATTTTAGAGTATATCTATTGGATTCATATTATAAACTCAATACTATAGGCTATCAACCCTGTACTAGGTGCCATACAAATGACACTTCCAGAAGGACCCTAAATAATTAAGAAGTGTTCATAAATAAAGAACACAGGGCACAGGCTGCATTTTCCTCACCCTTCACCAGTAAATGAAAGTGATAAACGAGTCCAAATTTGTTTTTTCTTTTGAAAGTGAATAGCTGACCAGGAATTTGATGTCTGGGAATGGGATTTAGATTCATGGACCATGGTCTATAATAATAAAGACATGACAGATTCCTGATCAGAGATGGACTATGCCTAAAAACGGTTCACTACCAGGTGTCTTGCAAATCCAATCTAAATGACTTTTTAAAAAAAGGGCAAGGAAGAAACAAAACTGCTTATGTGTATCTCCCAAGATAGATGCTCTAGAAATGTCCACAAAGGATAAAGAAAAGCGATGGAATGCCCAAAAATTCATAGGAGAAAAAAAATTCAACAAAGAGGCAGAGTAAAACTTATGGATTCAAAAGTCCCTATGCAAATGTCCAAACAAACATAAAAAGACTTAGTAACTTAATGTAAGAAGACAAATTAGACCTCACAGATAGCACAGAGATGTGGGGGAATGAAAGTCATGGCTAGATCATAGTTCTACATGGCTATACTTTGTCCAAAAGAAATGGAGTAGATAAAAGGGAATGAGGTAGGCATTGTGTATTAACATCCACTTATATAGGAAAAATCCAAGAACTTGTATTTGGGTGACAAAAAGAGGGAGAAAAAGTGATATTGTCATTGGTACTTACTACAGTCCTACTGAACAGAAGAAAAAAAGAGTTGCCATTTGAACAAATAGCAAGCCTGGCACAGTAAGAGCAGAGAACTTCACTTACCCAGACAGTTGCCGAAGTACCATCTGTCCATGTCCTCCATATTCAGTTTCTAGCCTTTCCTACCTTCATGCACCATTCTCTCTTGAGAGAAGTGTTTTATCATCTCACTTCAGAACCTTTTGGTGTCTTTACATCCAGCCCTGATTTATAGTATTTGCCAGTTTCTGAGACATAAATACTCACAATGAAAATTTAACAATTGGCTCTCACTAGCTAGTAGAAGGTGACCTGTGAATGATATCCTACTTCAAAGGTTCTCTAAGTGTGGTCAGTGAGACCCTTTCAAAGGGGTCCTTTATATCAAAACTGTTTTCTTAATAATATTAAGACTAATAAATAATTTTATTTCTAATATGGTAAAGGCTGGTAATATATAATCAATATAAACTCTTCGGGGATGGGGGATGGGGTCATTACTGACTTTTGAGCCTTAAGGGAGTCCTGAGACCAAAACATTGACTTTTACAACAAAATATGTTAGTTAAGTGCTTTCCCTCTTCATTGGGCCTTCAAGTAATTGTATCCAACTACAGGTTAAAAATGTTTTGTACTCAGCCTCTGCTTTCATAAGGCAAACCTACACATTCCTGAAGTGAAAGAAAAGGGGTTTATAGTATGGAAGTTCTTTATTGTTTTGTTGGTGCCCACAGATGCCACCCCAGTTCTTTGCCAGTATTTCTAATTAAATTATAGAGCTTTCTATTGTTTTATAGAACTTTGCTTTATTACACTTTATAGATATTGCATTTTTACAAATTGAAAGTTTGTGGCAACCCTGGGTTGAACAAGTCTATTGGCATCATTTCCCAAAAACATATGTTTACATCATGTCTCTGTATCACATTTTGGTAATTCTTGCAGTATTTCAAGCTTTTTTTTCATTATTATTATATCTGTTAAGGTAATCCACAATCACTGATCTTTGAATGTTATTTACTATAAATATTTTGGGGTGTCACAAACTGTGCCCATATAAGATGGCAAAGTTAATCAATAAATGTTAAGCGTGTTCTTTTTGCTCCCAATTCCCAGTCCCCTAGCTCTCTCCCTTTCCTCAGACCTCCCTGTTCCCTGAGACAAAAGAATATTGAAATTAGACCAATAAAAAACCCCACAAGAGCCTGTAAGTGTTGAAGTGAAGAGTCAGAACTGTCTCACTTTAAATTAAGAAAAAAAACCTGGAAAAGATTAAGATTAATGAGGAAGGCATGATGAAAGCCAAGATAGGCCAAATGCTAGACCATCACCCTGATCAGTCAGTAGCCATCAATGTCAAAGTAGACCTTCCACCAGCTCACTGAATGCTGACCATCATCTGATTTTTTTTTATTTGGTCCCAATGTAGTAGGCTTCCAAATCTACTCTCTTCACCTGTTTTTTTTTTGTTTATAGGTCTGCACACAGGCCTAGGCTACCCTCCTACCTATCCCCATATGAACTCCCTTGCCTTGCTTTATCTAGTAGCCAGGGTTTCCTGACCTCTTCACATTATGCATGTTGCCCATGGTCTAGTGCTAACAGGATTTGCTTTTGTGTTTCCCTGCCATAAATAAGTAATATATGTGGGTAGTGTAGGAAGTAGCAATGATAATTAATCAGTTTCCATTCTATACCTTCTCAAACTAGAATGAGAAATAGGAAATAAGTTTTAGCTATAGGAAATATGTGAAAAATTGTAGTCGTGCCTCAAAATAAAAGAGGTTTTCATAAAGCAGAAATGGACAGGGATTAACAATGAATATAATTTGTAATGTCACCATTTTATTTTGAATTAAATGAAAATTAAAGCGTCCTTCCTCTAGAGAACTGTGCTTCTTGGCCAGTCTGGTTACTTGGTAACTGTCCTATTAACAGGTATTCTAGTGCAATGTAGGTAGGCTTAGATTTATTGATTACACGAAGACAGTAAGTCATTCTTCACAGAAGTGATTTTGCGAACTGGCAAAGCCTTCATCCCAAGGAATAAGCAGTAGTTAACAATGATCAACAACTAGGTTTTCTCCATTCCCCCTCAAATCCAAATAGCTTCTTTCTTTCCTAACAATGTAATCGATAGATACTAGGCTTAATCAATAAATTCCCTGGCTTACAGAATATCTTTAGTAATGTAATTAAGACAGAGATCATTGAGGATAAATTATTTTAAAGCCTGAATGATTTTAAACCTATTTATTGTACTGTATCATCTTCCCTTAGCCTGTTGTATTTTCTTAGTATTTTTTCCAACTAAAGTGTGAAATAAGATTGTGGAACTATTTCTAGAATCACTAAAGACTCAAATTTGGGGCCATTTTTAGTCACACATTTGAAAATACGAAGTGAATAAACCTTGCATATGTATGTAAATAATGATACTCTCCCTAAGAATTTTTGGGGTGGGTTTGGGAGGTGACCTGTAATTTTGTCAATAGGGTAATTCTCAGTGGGCAAACTCATGCCATTGATGCAGATCAAAAAACTATCTCTAATTCTTGGTCTTCAAAAGTCATCTAGGGTAAATGAGAGATTGAGTGATTTGCCCGTTGTCTTCACCAAATAAAATTAACAACTTGTATACATTTTGGAGTCTTATTTTAGGGAACTGTGAGATTAAAGGACTTGCTCTTGGTTACACCAAGTATATATTAGAGTCAGTACTTGAATTCAAGTCCTTCCATGCACTGGAATACTTCCTTTCCTGGAGAATATATCAACCATTCAAAATAACTATAAAAATAAAAGTTATCCCCTACAATACTACATGTCATAATTCATGAAAATATATTCCAATGTAGACACATTTAAAGTAGCAAGTTTAATTTTGCTTATTGAGTAAAATAATGAAAGCAGGATTAGGCTACCTGGAAATAAATAATGTCCTACATAGAGCACTGAACTTGCATCTTTCTTCAAATCTCAACTGATCTGTTTATTAATTGTGTAAACTTGGAAAAGTCATGGAACTTCTCAAGACCCTAGGGGCTCTCCAGGCCAAAAGCCCCTTCTCTGGGCATCACTTTACTGTATGGATTTTTTTCTATATTCTAATGAAAGCTCCTGGAGGGCAAGAACAGTTGGAACTTTTGTACTTAGATCCCTAGAGTTTAACCGAGTCCCTGGCATAGAATAAGTGCTTAATGAAAGGGTTTTTGGGGGTTTTTTTTGCTTTATTTCCCTTTGTTCTTCCTTCCCTTTCTTTCTTTTTTCCTTCCTCTCTTCCTTCTTTCCTGTCATCTTTCTTTCCTCCATTTTTTCTTTCATCTTTCTTTTCTTCCTTCATCCTTCTCTCATTCCTTCCTCCTTCACTCCTTTCTTTCCTTCCTTTTTTCCTTCCTGCCTTCTTCCCTTATTTTTCTCCTGCCTCTGGATCCTCATCCATCAAGTTATTTAAGTGCCTTCTCCTAAAAGAAGTCTTTCCAGATTCCCTAAGCTTTCCTAATCACTTTGTGTTTATTTGGCATTTACCTCATGGTGAACGTGTTGCAGCACAATGATGGCATAGAGTGGGTACTTAATAAATTTAATTAAATTTATTGTAAATTTATTAAATATTAATAAATATTTCATTGTTTGCTTAACTCCATGCATGAGTTGTAAGTTCTTTCTCAGTTCTGAAGATCAACCTTTAGAAGAAATTTGGAAGCTTTCATAAGTCTGAGTCAAGGTGTATTAAAGGATATTCATTTGATATGTTTCTTCTGAGTTGCCTTTGCTGTCTTCATTCAGCATTTAGTTTCGGGTTCTCTTCTCTCTCTTTATAACTGACTTGATAAACTCATCAACTCTCATGGCTTCAATTACCTTTCCAGTATTTGATTTAACTCAACAGATAAGAGTTACTGCTCTGTTACAATCTACTCCCCTCTGCACATGCTATTATCCAGTTACATTACGTAATATGCTAGTATTTGCATGGCACATTCCTCCCATAACTGCCTTTGCACTGACTGCCTCCATGACATACGATCAGCAAACCTTTGCACGTTAGAACTTGACCTATACTAACATTGGAGGGGGAGGGGGCACAATGTATTGAGCATTCCATGTTCAAAGCTCTGATATCATCTTTGTGGTTTCTCTCTTCCCAACCTCTGACATCAAATCAGTGCCATTGCACCTCTTCTGTTTTCTTCCTTCTCTCACATTCATCACCTCCTTTCCATTGTTACCACTCTAAATACAAAAACTCATTATCATGATCCTCATAAATCTTTCCCGTATCCTTCAAAACCATCATTTATAGCATCAATAGCTATCTTTCTTAAATATGGACTTGAGTATGTCACTCAATTGTTCAGAACCATTCATTATCTTTCATTTTCCTATTTCATATGGTTTTCAACTCTTTTAACTAACATTCAAGGTCCTCTGTGGTTTGTCCCTTTCTTTTCAGACTAATCTCTTAATATGTTCCTCTATATACTCTTAATTTGACAAACTAGTGTCTGATACTACTTATCAGTCATTATACATTTTATTTTCCTGCTTTCATGACTTTATTCACAGTAGGACACATTTCGGAAAAGTCACCACTTTTCCTTCAATGCTTTTCCATACATTAAAGCCAATTTAAATATCTACTCATAGTATCAAAATATCATAGATGTAGAGTTAGAAGAGAAATGTTAGAAGACATTTAGTCCAACCCTTTCATTTTACAAATGAAGAAATTTAGGAACAGAGATGTCAAATGACATGCCCAAAGTCTTCTATATCTCTTCCCAGCCCCACTTGATAATGTCCTTTAGATCTCCCATAAAATTTTGTGGACCTCAAGTAGGTATTGTGTTCAATATTATTCTGCATTATATTTATTTGTGTGTCATGTTCCCTTTCTAGAAACCAATTCCACAGATTCTAGGGATTATCTCTTAACTTTGTATCTCATCTGGTGCCTTTGGATATCTATTTTGTGCTTGTGCCAGGGCTAAAATCCTGGGTTCTCTGATGATGCCTAATCTAATGTTCTTCTTAGGATGGAGTGGAGAAGCTTTATTTCATTCCAAGAGAAAGAGGGTAAACAAGAAGAAAGGTAGGCATTAAGAACAGGAAAAGGGAAGCGCCTTCAACTTTATTTTATAATGAATAAAAGTTATTGGTGAGATTTTTCTCTGGAGATAAGGGTACACTTATATTATTATTTTTGGGGGAGTGGGGGGGAAGTAATTATGCTCCCAGTCCTAGGAAGTCAGAGGAAAGTACCCCCATGGGAGTGTTTTGTTCAGAAGTCTAGATCAGGGGGTCTTAACTTTTTTATATCATGAGCTCTTTTGGCAGTCTGATGAAGCCTGTGGTCTCCTTCTTGGAAAACTATTTTCAAATTTATAAAATACATAGGATTAAAAAAAACCTAAGTATATTGAAATAAAGATGTAGGTTTTGTTTGGGGTTTTCTGTTTGTTTGGTTTTTCATCCATTCACATCCATGGATCCTACAAAAACATATCCATGGATCTCTCCACAAGTCTGTGAACAACAGTTTATGGATGTCATTTTAGCTATACTGCAGACCTTTCAACCAAGGTTACTTTGGTAGCACCTACTGACTTCAGAGCAGCTAACATTCTTCACCTGTTTAGACAGGCACAAATTTTGAAAACATTTAAGTATGTCTAGTGAAGTAACTTCAGTTAATTGTCTTCTCTTCCCTTGTTTACCATCTTTGAAGTTTTTAACAGTAGCGCCTTACCTCCAGGCTGTAATTTCAAGGAGATTGTTTGCCCAGCTTACCCCCAGACTTTGTTGTGCTCTATATAAGACACTCTCTTCCTGGAAAGCAGTTTAAGAATGTGCTCACTTCAACCATTAAACTAATTAACCTCTTAACTGAAGAGGCTCCTTGTTGCTGGTCACAGTTGTTACATATCAATTTCAAATTAAGACTGTCACAGAAAAATGTATGAGGAAATCTCCGCATATAGTTTAGTCTATGAAAATTACTTTAACCAAGGAGGAATGGAAATATGTCTGAAAGTATAATCTGAAACTGAAATGACGGTTTCATTTTTATGATATGCAGATACGTAGGATATGCAGAACATTCATTAATTACATCCATACTTGAACCATTTGTAATCTCATGGCCATGGAGACTCCATTCAACAATGCAGATCGCATCCCAGCCCTACTTGCCTATTTGGTCCATAGAAGATGGGCCTAGGGATCTTGTGGTACCAGGAAAGTATATTGGATCTGAAGTCAGAGGACTTAAGTGGTTTCAAATCACCCTTCTCAGTCTTATTACCTATGCGTCTTTGGGCAAGCTACATACCCTTCCTGGGCCTAAGAGGCCTGTTCTGTAAAATGAGGTTATTGAACTTTGTTGCCAGCCATTGAGGTCACTTGCAAACCTCTAATTTTATGATCTTTCCCCTCATTCTCTTAACATTTCCAGGAACACTTGACTAGTCAATCTCATGTCATCCCTTACAGCTTCTTCATAGTCAAATATGTCATCAGAGGATTTTTAGATATCTTTGCTAATTGGGATAAAATTAGCATGGAAAATGAAAATCCATATATTACTCAGTGAAGTATCTCCATATCAGGAAGAAGGAAGAAAGAAACAATGGAGGTTGGATAATTCACCAACTGGATAATGGGCCCTACATATTTAAAATTTTAACTGCACTGCCTTTAGCAAGAACCTGCTGGCAAAAATATTCTGTCAACTGCTTGATTTGCATATTATGGCTTATATAAATTATAGAATCATAGATCCTACCTCAAAAGAACATCTGTTCTAGTCCCTTGCTTTCAAGTAGGTAAGAGATCAATAACCCCATTTTAGAGAGGAGGATAACAGAGGCTCAGGAAGATTAATGGATTTTCTCAAGACCATATGTTGGATCAGGGATGGGAGGAAAAGGAGAAATAGAAGTAGAAATAGAAGTTAATTCTCCTATTGATGGTTGAAGAAAATTGGACAAATCACTTATATGCAAATCATGGGCAGATTTCCAAAATATTCATCTAATTTGTGTCAATTCCACTCAAAACACAAATATCACATACAACTCCTTCCCACAGAAGTGTATCAGAAAGTACACTGATAGGATAGTGTATACACATATATAATTCAGGCATACATTCAGATGAAGTGATTCCTACCACATATAGATGGCATATAATCTTGTTTTCTTCCATAGTACTCATTTCAATGATTTTCTTGTTAGATCAGAATCATGAGTCAAGATGCCTCAGTATGTTTAGGGAACTGCCTCTGCCTCCTTAAAAATTCCTAAGGGGAGATGATTCATGTAACTGCTTTGGGAAGGAACAGCAACTGTCATAGCCCGGAGAGTTCCCTGCTGCCATTACACTGACTCTATGCCTATGGGATTTCTTCCACTCACTCTTATGTTTCTGGGAAGTGGAACAGTTTATGGCTGTTAATCCCAAATCCTTGTCTGAGAAATGCCAAATCTTTGTCCGTAAAATGCAAGGTATAAATACTTTAATAAATAACCCTATGCATTGAACCATAACTAGGTCAGTAAAATGAGAAATTAACCACATTACGCAAAATTACCAGCCACTCTCTAAGGTCATATAGAAGAGAGAAGCTTGTTGATTTCCAGTCGATCACCATGGTAACATTTTCTTCTAGGTTTCAGTGCTTAGTGTCACATTTACCATCTGTAGGAAATACGTTAGCTATTCATTACTACGTTACATTGCACATAAACTATTTAGGACATGCATATGATAATGAATTATGTATCTATAAGTTGATTTCTCTAAACAAAAAGTGGGTATGTCTGTGCTACTAAATTGCTATTCAATTTAATTTGTTAAAAATCAGGAAGATTTTAGAAAGTAGCAATTTTAGGCCACATAAATATCATGTTATTGACATTATACACATACACCAATATATACATATGTATGTATGTATGTATGATGTGTATGTATAAGTAACATAATTTATTCTGGTCCCACTTTGAGAGCCAGTTTTTCAATATCTGTCTCTCATCCCTCTCCCCCCACTCTCTCTTTCTCGCGTACACACACACACAAAAACACACACACACGCACACACTTTCAGGTTGCTCCAGTATTTTGATGATGGAATTGGTAATTCTCTTTACAACCATCACTGACTCAAGTCCCGTTGATTAGCACCATCAGGTCCTTTACATTATCAGATTAGGTTTTACCAAGGAGTATTTACTTCAAACATATGGCAAGAATAAATATCCAAGCTTTTCCCCAACTCCTTAAAAGCACAATTCTCCTCAGTCTTCATGGACAGGGAAAATCAAATGGCTTAACTTAGTTCCTACATATATTAATTAGTCTCACCAAGTTCAAGTACAATGCCCCTGTTTTACAGGTCTAGGATCGTTGCTTCTCAGGGCTTCTTTGCTGGACTGATTGCAACATTTGGCATGTATTCCCAAACTCCAGTATCCCCATGACTTGGATCCTAGGGTGGAGACACCACTCCCTCCCCCTAGAACTGGAAAGGACAAAAACACAGGACCAAAATCCCAGCCTGTTTCTCTGGGCCACACGGCCTAAGGGATAGGTGAGGCAAGATGTCTCTCAAGCCCTCTCCCCTTTTTGTATCATGTTACCTGCTACAACTAAAGCTCATCACATCAAAGTCCATCACCCTTAAATTTGAATGTAAGAGAAAGAAAGGGCAGATTATTCTTCGTCAGGTAGTTTTAAAGATGCAGATGTTCCTGATTGTGGAGACAAAGGAAAAAGGCTGCTGTCAAATGCAAATGTAGATCAATGCAGCATGTCCATATGTGTGCTAGTTCTTCTGTCTTCCAGAAATAGGTACTCGAGGTCTTGCATGTGCATAAATCCATCTTAGATAATTTATATACATATATATGTGTTATATGCACATATAGGTACATATACACATACTCATCTATGTATATTTGTATGTACATATAGATACCTATTTCTGTAGACCTATATCTATACACATACACATATCAGTATCAATATTTGACTGAAAAAGGAGAAGTAACTACTCACTTAAGAGGCTAGATGGTAGCCATAGAAAGAGCAATGGACTTGAAGTCATAGGACCTGGGCTTATGTCCCAACTCCAATACTGAATGAGTCATTTGAACTCCAAGACCTTCAGTTTCTTCATCTATGTCATGAGAGAATTGGATCCCATGACCTCTATGTCATCTAAATGACTTTCTAGATAACCTTCTAGATCTAGGATGCTATGAGTATCAGATTTCTCTTCCTGACTCCGTTTAATAGTGTGAACTTGAATGTCTCTTATCTTCATTGTACTTAAATTTCCTCATCTAATAACAATTAATAGTTTATATTTATAGATATATATGTATACATAATAGTTTATATTGTGTCTTAAGATTTGCTAAAATTTTATATACAATGTATCATTTAAGCCTCATAATGAGGAAGATACTACAGGTATTTTTCCCTCCATTTTACAGAAGAGGAAACTAAGGTTCCAGGTAGTAAAATGCTTTGCCTGTGATCACATAGTTAAGTAAGTGTTGAAGAAGGATTGGAACCCTGGTCTTCTTTTTTGAGTTTTACAGTTGCCACCCCACCACAAGAATTCTCATTTTGTGGATATGTGTTAGATAGCACTTTACTGCTATTAGATATTAACGCTGAGTCAAATGTTAGCAATTCTCTGGTATTCCTGAGCCATTATGCCTCATTTTGACAGACTTGGAAGTGAAATGAGTTTGTTACTCTGAGGATTTTCTCTCATATAAATATTTGTCCAGTTGATTGAGATTTTTCAGATGAAAGGGCCCTATGTATGCAAAACATGAATTTAAATTTCCTGTGAGATGCTATTGCTGTTCACAATGTAAAGACGAGAAAGGTAAGCTGGAATCACAGAAACCAAGGTGATGGAGACCAACTTTTAAGAAACACAAAGAACAAAAATGTGGATTATCTGCCTTGACTTTGAAAAACGTATTCTAGCCTGACATAGAAGGTCAATCTCACTTGGTACTATTTACCCCATGATTGAAAGGTAACTTGTCAATATTTGTTGCATACACATTTAACACACAAAAAGGGGTGGGGGGATTAAGTATTAATTACTTAACAGCTCTTCATTCTATTGAAAGAAATATTTTAGTTATATCAGTGCAATTTGTTGCTGGTAAATTGTTAGTGGTCAGAGAGGTGGCCCAGTGTATAGAGTGCCGGACTTGGAATCAGAAAGACTCATTTCCTGAGTTCAAATGTGGTCTCAGATACTAGCTGTGTGACCCTAGGTGAGTCATTTAACCCTGTTTCCTTCAGATCCCTCATCTTTAAAATGAGCTGGAGAAGAAAAACGGCAAATTACTCTAGTATCTCTGATAAGAAAACTCCAAATGAGGTCACAGAGTCAAATAAGACTGAAAAATGACTAAACAGCAAAAGCTAATATAATAGCAACTCTTCATTTTCTATTTTATCAAAAAATGGATATACTGAACTATCTTGAACCCTTAAGAATTTTCTTGTGCGCCTATAAAATAAATATGCCAAGGGAATAAATTAAACTTTAAGTTCAGTCTATTTATAATAAATGGATTTATTTATGATTTATCTCATTTCTGCTGTTTTATTGGAAAAGAAAAGCTAAATCTCCCCTATCCCCTCTGCCATACTTTTCCTAGAACTGCTGGCCCAACATAGAGAATCACTGAATAGTAGCTATATAAAGATGATGAAAATATTTTGGAGCCAAACTCAAGGTGTAATTCATGCAAAAATATATTTATCATTTCATCTGCTTCAGTCCTCCATTTCTTTATGAATAAATAAGGGGTAAGGGGTAAAATGAATTCTAAGGTCTTTCCCAGTTCTACTCTATAGAATAAATTTCTCTTTATTTCATTCTTCTCAATCTAACACATTGATATGCATCAAAAAAAATCAGAATGATGATTTACGTATCATTGAATTATATGGGAATTCTTTTGCTTTTGAAGTGCCTTATAGGGAAGGGCAGATGTATGAGGTAAAGAGTAGAGAGGTATGATTAAAACCTTAGGCCCTGCTATGCAGGTTCATAGATCAAATAATTCTATCAACCGCATAACTACTTTAACATTTTTCTTTACTTCTCTAATCACAATTTGAAAAGGAATTATCATAAAGTCCCTCAGAGAATCATGGAAGAACCAAGAGTTAGAAGGGTCTTGAACAAAACCACTTCCTGTTACTCAGAGGAAGAGGTGGCATATAAGGCTTTGGAAACTATATCCCAGGTGATAGGTAGTATGATCCATGTAGCCTTTCCCTTTTATAGATTTATGTAATACCCATTTTCAGCCCATTTGCTATAGCAACATTTCTCAAAAATATGATCTGGGATCTCTCAGGGTCTCTAACAGCCTTTCAAGGGGTTCATGAGATCAAAATTGCTTTCATAATAATTCTAGGGCATTTCAATTTCTAATATGATAAATATTGGTAGATGCAATCCACATTAAAGAAAGCTCTTTGAACTCCTTAATAATATTTGAGTGTAAAGGAGTCTAAGACCCAAAATTTTATGAACTTCTGGGCTATAGAATCATGCTCAATATATTATTTTTATCGAATCTCTAAATTGTCTTCCTTGGGTCATAAGTTTAGAGCTTGATGGGACCTTAGAGTTCTTCTAATTTAACTCTCTCATGTGAAAACTGTGGATCAGGGAGGTGAAAATTACTGACCTAATGTCACAGTTAGGCATTGGTAGAGCCAGGTTTCAAACCCAGCTTCTTTGACTTCAGATCTAACACGTTTTCCATTATACCACAATGTCAAGATCTATTTTCTTGATAATACTCTCTTATTGCAACCCTAACATGAAGAGATGGATTAGATGACCTCCATGGTTCCTTCTAGCTGCATATAACCTATAAGCCAGCTTGATATAGCTTATTATCTCATATACTTTGGAGGAAAAAATATGCAGAATGTGATGCTTTCCTGAATTCCATTTCCTCTGCTAGCTTGCAATAGATGAAATCGTATCAGTTACTAAACCAATCCTTCAACAAACATTTATTTTGTTTCTATGTGCTTAGGCAATATGTTATGTGCTAAGGATACAAATATAAAAGTGGGGGGGTTAGGAGGGGAGAGGGAATAGAGTGTACAAGTATGACTATATTCAAAAGAGATACAAAGTAATAGGAGAGGGACAAGGTACTCTCACGTAGTCAGATCCAGAAAGGCTTGATGCCAAAGGAGGAGCTAGAGCTGGGTCTTGAAGGACATCAGAGATTATAAGACTGCAGGCAAGATGGGAGTGACTTGCAGGTACAGAGATCAGCAAATGCAAAGGCATAGGAATGCCAATGCAGTGTCAAGTAGGAAGAACAGTAAGAAGGAAAGTTTGCCTGTATCTCCAATCATGTCCAAGGAGCAATATGCAATTAGGCAGGAAGATCATAGGGACATTGCTGTGAAGGGCTGTAGATGGCAAAGAGAGGAGTTTATTTTAGATGTAAGAGAGAGATGCTAAAGTTTATTGAATGATATAGTCAGACCTGTGCTTCAGAAATATCACTTTGGCAGCTGGGTGAAGGACAGATTAGAACTGAGAGAGACAGTTAGAAAAATGAATTAGGAAGCTATTGCAGTCTAGATAAGGGCTGATGAGGGAATGGAGAAAAGGAATTGATATGATAGGCATTGCTGAAAAAGAAATGGCAATGAATAAGCCATCAGTTAGACCCCTAAGAAAAAATCATGAGAACCAGATGTATTTCACAAGTGAATTCTGCCAAACATTTAGAAAATAATTACCTCTAATATGTACAAACTATTTAGAAAATCGGTAAAGAAGTTCTAACAAATTCCTTTTAAAAAACAAACATGGTTCTAATATCTAAACCAGGAAGAACACAAGCAGGGAAAGAAGGCTATAGACCAATTTTTCCTAATGAATATTGATGCAAAATTTAAATAAAATACTATCAAGGAAATTAAAACAATATAACACAAAGATCCTACTGAGAGATTTATACTAACAGTGAGATTTACACCAAGAATAAAGAGCTAATTAAGTATAGGGAAAACTATCACCATAATTGATTAGCAATAAGAAAATCAACAAAAATCAAATGATTATCTCCGTAGATGCAGAAAAAATTTTTGCCAGAATACAACTCATTCCTACTTAAAAAAAAAAACACAAGAAAGCATAGGAATAAATGAAACTTTTCTTAAAATGATAAGTAATATTTATCTGAAATCACCAGCAAGGAGTATTGTAATGGGGATTAAGCTAGAAACCTTTGCAATAAGATCTGGGGTTAAGCAAGGACACCCTTTGTCACCACTGTTATTCAACAGTGTACTAGAAATGCAAGCTATAACATTAAGAAAAAGAAACTGAAGGAACTAGAATGGACAATGAGAAAATAAAACTATCACCCTTTGTGAATAGGATAGTGATATTGGAGAATCTGAGAAAATCAACTAAAAAACTAGTTTTAACAACTTTAGCACAGTTGTAAAATATTAAATAAACCATCAGCATTTCTATATAATACCACTAAAGTTCAGCAGAAAGAGATAAAAAGAGAAATTCCATTTTAAATAACTGCAGAAAATATAGAATACTTGGGTGTCTGTTGGTTAATACCAACCCAGGAACTATAGGAACATGATTGTAAAACACTTTTCACACAAAGTCAAATCTAAACAACTGGAAAAAAATATTAATTGCTCGTTGATAGGTCAAGTCAATATAATAAAAATGGCAATTCTACCTAAATTAATTTATTTATCCAGTGCAATACCAATCAAAATACCAAAGATTATTTTATATAGCTGAAAAAAAAATAAGAAAATTCGTCTGAAATAATGAAAGGTAAAAAATATCATGAAATCAATGAAAAAAAATGTGAAGAGAGGTAGCCTAGCCATACATAGTAGATCTCAGACTGTGTTACAAAACAGTAATCATCAAAACAAACTGGTATTGGCTAAGAAATAAATTGGTAAATCAGTGGAAAATATTAGGGAAATCACACACAATGGTAAATGGCGTCAGTAATCTGGTGTTTGGTAAACCCAAAGACCCAAACTTTTGGGATAAGAACTCACTATTTGACCAAAACTGGCAGGAAAACCAGAAAGCAGTTTGGCAGAAACTAGGTTTATAGAAACATCTCACACTGTATAATGTCAAAAAGAATAAATGATTTAGACATAAAGGGTGAGTAAATTAGGGAGAATAGAATTATTTCTCTGTCAGATCTATGGATGAGGGAAGACTTTGTGACCAAATATGAGCTAGAAAGCATTACAGGGTATAAAATGGATAATTTTGAATATGTCAAATTAAAAGGTCTGGGGGGCTTTTTTTTTTTGCACAAACAAATCCAATGCAGCCAAGATTAGAAAAAAAGGAGAAAACTGGAAAATAGGTTAGGAACTTCAGACCTAAAGAAACTACTATGTGCTTGCTGTTACCTTGTCACAACATGAGGAGAGGCAGATTTTGTTAGTGGACCTTGTAAGTTACCTTTGAAAAATGGTGGATGGTTGTGATCAACTCTTATCTAGTCTCACTGTGGTTTAAGAAGCTACAACAAATTATTTATTTGCCTCACGAGGTTTTCCATTCATTAGGCTATGGTGATGGTTTGTGATGGCAGTAAATGAGAAAAGGGACTCGTTTGAGAAAAGTGAATGCTTTTGCTGATCACTAAGGGGGAAAAGCCCCCAAACCTCTAGACTTTGTTATTTGTTTTTCCAATGTGGGCTCTAATTTTGTATGGTATCCAAGATTTTGAATGAGTTGTTTCATAAGAGATAGTATCACTGAGTTTTCAGTTTTTCCTAATGATTTAAATAATTAAGCAAATTTTCAACTCCTAAAGGAATCAAATGAATATCATAAGTAAAAATACAATTTATCAAATAATTTTGGCGTTTTGTGGCAGTCCAGTAATTTACATAGTTATAAACTCTTTTATAAATATTTTATCAGATAGTCTAACAAATCATAATGCCACTCTTCAAAAAAAATAAAAATATAAAAGAAGCATTGTGATAGAAAATATGCTTCATTTTCTTAGTTACCTAAGCAGACCAGATGTTCCGGGGATGTTGGCCCATCTGAAAAGTCCCCCCGGAACACAAAATTGTTCTAGCTTTAACAGTATATCTTATGATGTAGCAATTACTTTCAAAATGAATAGTTCTTTCCTCAATACAAATAAAATGTAGATGCCACCTTTAACTTTGACAATTTTCCCCAGAACTGTTTTGGAACATTCCATTTTTACATTTGGAATATTCCATATATATTTGCATGACACAGTGAAAAACAAATTCCTAACCCCTCCCAAAAGGTAAGAATGAAAGCATTCTCTTGTAGTAGAGCTTTTTTTGAGCATCATTGAAGGCTGACACCCTGAAGTAGGCTAATCTCATCCCACTACATGGTAAACCAAGATGACTTTTGTATTGATTCCTTAATTGGTTTGTTACTTCCCATCACACTTGGTCTTAAAAGAAAGTAACAGCAGTAGGTACCCACATATACATTTGTACAAAAGTGTAATTGGTGTTTTCTGTAGAAGTGCTTGTTTCAAACATTGCTTTTATAATGCTAAGAAGGAAATGTGCCTTGGTTGAAACTGCTTCTGTGGGAATAAATGTATGATTTTCATGGAGTAAAGAATTTATTCCCAAGTCCTCCTAGCAATTAATGATCTTTTTTTTCCCCAAGCATGTTAGCATTTTTAGAAGTGTCTCTACAAAGAAGCACATAGTCATTGGTTCTAGTATGTAAAACTATTGTAGATAAAAGAATTTTATGTCATAGGGAAAAAAAAGTACTGAAATATGAGTCTGAAAAAGTTGACTTTGAATCCTTGCTCTTTAACTTGTCATTTATAAGAACTACTTAGTCCCTTTGGCTCTTAGTTTCCTCATCTATAAAATAAGGGAGTTGTATTAGGTAACTGTTAAGGTCTCTTTCCATTCTAAAATTCTGTGAATTTATAAGGATTAGAGTCTGAATGCAAATCCAAACCAATTAGCAAGCTGAATCTAGGTCTACTGAAAAGAAAATGGCCACAGGTAAATTCTGAGGCCTGACTAATCTTGACGGGGGAGATACTAACTACAATGCCTGAGACTGTCCACACAGGAGAATATAAGGTAGAGAAAAGAACAAAAAAATTTAAACTTTGGAAAAAAAGTCTGCCGAAAAAAATCTTCAGAAACATCCACAACCCATACATAGTAAGTTTTCTGAACCACTAAGGACATTTGAAGAAGGACAGTTCACTTCCCAATGTATTGATCGAAGGATGCATCTTGGGAAAAGTACAATTTGAACCAGACCTTGAAAGATGGATACTATTTTGTAAGAGAGGAGTATCATCAGTAGGTTCCCGCTCAAATATAAATAGGAGCCACTAAACCACACTTAAGAATCTTTTCCCTTAGAAAATGACATATTGACATTGTATATGTTTATTACATTTTATTTATTTTGTTATTTTCTAATATTTTTAATCCAGTTTGGACCTCACTTAGCAGTGTTTGTCACCTTTGAGTTATGCTATAGTGGCTTCAAAGGACATTATATAAATGAAGTTATTTCACTGTTTTTGAGGAAAATCTTTAGAAGTAAAGTTTTGATTAAATGCTTGTCAAGTTTCACTACTACTCTCCTCAGTCTGTGAAGTTTCATGGTATAATAGCTTGAGTGATATCCTTAGAACCAGAACGACTTGACTTTAACTCTCACCTCTGAGGTTCCCTAGCTATTTTGAAGGAAATCAGGCACCTCTAGATTCACATGTACTTCTGCAAGATGTTTATCATACAGAAGCACCAACTCATTTTAAATTAGTGGACTGTATCTTATTTTTTTCTGGGGGTACAGGGGAGAGGAATTGCATTATAACTGCTTCCAAATTGTGCTAATGTGTAATAGAATGCAGCAGAATATCTATTCAGGCTGAGAATAACTAGCCTTCTGCTAGGGATAAGTAAGCCACATAGCTCTGAAGAAATAAATATGGATGTGAATTTTTGTGGTTGAATAAATCTGTATAAGTTTATCTCTTCATAAAGCAATGAGAGAGAAAAACTGCCCTTGATGAAGTAAATAAATAAACTGGGACCATTATACTGCCTATCACATATTCCCCAAAATTATACTTTATAACATTCAAATCAATGCCTCATTTTTAAATCCTTTCAAAACTGAACTACACAATCTTCAAGGAAAAAAGTCCCACATTAAGAACTTAAAATAGCAAATTACCAACATATATACTGTGTGTATGCATATTAGGTACACATATATGTATATATACATGCTTATATACACACAGATGTGTATGCCAAAATAAAGACTTCAAAGCTGTCTGCCACCTTTTGTTTACTTCTTTGTTAATTTATTTACTTCTTAATAAATATTTATCACTGAGAAAGTTTCCAAACATTAACACCAGGTGCAGGCCTAAGAAATATCTCAAAATGTACCAAGTAATTAGAGTAGAATTAGTTTAATCCAAAGCATTTATTTATAACAGTGAAAAGAGAACTGACTGAACCAGAAAGATCTGGATACATTAGTCTTACTTCTGATACATACTTGCTGTGTGACCCTGGGCAAGTCACTTAACTTCTCAGGGCTTCTGGTAACACCCTAACACCAGGGCATGAAATCTTTCATCAGTACAGGGAGTTTCCTCATTTGGAAATCTCAATGCAGATGAAATCACAGGTGCAGTCCTCATCCTGCTTGTGAAATAATTCAATACACTTAGAGAAGACATGTGATTTGTTTTAATTAGCTGTTTCTTTTAAAATGTTGCTCAGTCCAAATGTCTTCATAAGAAAAAAAAATGTAGTCATTGCTCAAAATGTTTGTAGCAAATCTAGTTTTAAATGGGAGCAATTTATTCAGAAACCAGTCTACGACCACTGCAATAATCAATGTGTTTTCCCTTAGCTCCATCGTGGAGCTGCCGAAGGACTGTTGTTAATTGCCTGTAACTGAGAGACTGCTGTGCCCTTAAATGTGACTCTTTGGCACCTGTTCATTTGTTGTGTTTAACTGAATGCCAGCTTCCCTTAGGTTTTACCTTGTCATTTTCCTTTACAATTTTCACATTCAGTCTCGGTCCCTTAAAGGGGACAAAGTCTATCATTTTAACAATAAAACACAAAAGGCTAAACAGATTTTAAAAGGTTTGCACTTTCTCTTTCCTTCCTCTGATGTGGAATTGTACCGAAAAGGAATCTTTTTAGAAATGCTGCCTCTCTGGGCAACTTGAACTTGAGCAGAGAAGCAGATCACACTTCAAAAGGAGAATAGCATTTGCTGTGGTAACAGGACTCACATTTTAATGTAGAGATAAATAAATCAATTGACTGGAGTTGTGGCTGTTAACAGTGACAGTTTTCAACTCCCAATAGTTTTCTGCTGAACCAGTGGAGAAAGAGTATTAGGGGACCATACATTTGAATAAATGTTTTCAAGCAAGTAGGTGTGAAAACTAGGTAAACTGAAGAATGCAGCTGTTAATGAGATACTATATGTAATACACAGGTTATTTATCATGCATGGATAGTGAGACATTATGCTATTGATATAATGTGTATTAATGTCCGTGTGTGTATGTACTATTGAATGGCAATTATCAAATGATAATTTTTGTGACTGTGGATAATTAGCCTCAGAGTCAGGAAGACTTGGTTTCAATTTCTTCTGTGAAATCCTGTGACTGAGTGATGATAGGCAAGTCATTTAACCTCTCAGTACCCGAGGAAACTCTGGAAGCCTATAGATTACACTGAAGGAGTGGAAATTCATTGGGAGAGAAAGGGCCTCACTAAGAGTTCCTTAGGTCCGTGAAATCACAAGTCTTCTGAAAATAAAATAAGATCTTTTTGTGATAGGATGGTAGCGTTTAGAGCAAGGAACCTGCAGCCTCAAGGCCATATGTGGCCCTCTAGGTCCTCAAGAGTAGCCCTTTGACTGAATCCAAACTTCACAGAACAAATCCCCTTAATAAAAGGATTTAAGTCAAAAGGCCAAGGACCTAGAAGGTCACAATGTGGCTTCCAGGCCACTGGTTTCCCACCCCTGGTTTAGAGTGCTGGAATAGCTATTAATAAGATCCACATTGAATTCTCATTTCTAACTTTAGATATGTGAACTAGAAAAAATTACTTAACCTCTGTGAACATCAGTCTCCTCATCTATAAAATGATCATAAGAGGGCTGTATTCTCTAACATTCGGGGTTACTATAAGGTCCAAAGAAGATGTAAAGCGCATGGAAGATATACAAAGTAATTTGCAAACTTTCTACAATGCATGATATTCTATTATTTTATATGCCTTCCTGTCCTGTGCTATGCCATGCTGCATTATTCTGTTCTATTGGCTAGATTATATTATTATTAGAAGCACACTTGACACCAAAAGTTATCAAAGAAAATTTATTACATCAGAGTTCAGAGGAATTGATCCTTCCTTAGGAAGGAAGATCACTGAATACAGAAGAGGGATGAGCTATATACCATTAGTTTAAGACAGATCCTCCTACCAGGAGATGGGAGGTCCATTTTCCATTAAGTCATCATCTCTACATACCTACTATGTAGTCACCCTTGATGTGTTTCCCCCTTCCAAGCATGCTTCAACATAGGACCCATGATCAGAAAAGGGAGGAATAATTTTATGTGGGGTGTCTGATTATATGCATGAGGTTCATTAAGCAAGTGCGGTCAAGAAAAACTTTCTCCCAGTTGTTCTAGGTCATTTTTCCTGACTAGTTTAAGCTAGTTTTAGATTTGGTCCCCTTTATCAAGAACTTTGTAATTTTCTGAAGGTCACTGTCTGTATCTTGATTGGTTAAGCCCACCTGCAGTCTGTTAGCTTTCTTATTATCTGACATTCTCAATGACTTCAGCAACTCTGGAAACTTAAATTTTTACTGTGTCTGACATTATGATGCATGATAATATGTTATATCATATAATATCATGTAGTATATCTTGTCTTACATACATTATAATCATGTATCAAAAATATTTACATTAGTAGTGTAAAGAAAAGCTTTAAGGAGAGTCTGTAATCAGTTGATTGGCATCAAAGTTTGGCTGCTGTATGCTTACTTTTTGTTCTTGTATTTAATGATACACAAAATCTCCCCAATTGACCCCAGATATATATTACGCACACTATATGTATGACATCATATATATATACACATGAAGGTATGAATACAAATAAATATACTTCCTCATGATCACATATATAATTTTTGCACATATACAGCAATTGAAGGAATTGAAGGCACTTAAGCAAAAACATTATCCTTTAGATTGTGCAATGACTCGGCTATGATAACATCATTGCTGTATTTCATTGTGTTTGAAGTTTCAATATTGAAAGCATTTATAAACCTTAAAGCACTAAAGAATAATAAATTATTGTCAACATAAACAAACATTCGAAATTTTCTTTGTTAGCACAAGTCATCTAAAGTTAAGTTGATGTAAGCTCCTAAATAGGTCAGCCCTCTATTTCTCCAGTATCTGAGCCATTTCATCCTTTGAAATGATCAAGCCTGGCATGAAGCTTGCTGCTTTCATTTATTTGATTTGCTAATACTTTCTGACTAGATTTAAAAATAACACATACCTAAAGACCGATGATGTGAATATTATCTGAAGTGCTATTTCTGCTTTTAGGATTCATGGGGAGGAATGTCCGTTGTATCCGGGGGTTTGTTGTTTTCCAAAGTGAACTGACATAAAATAGAATTCTCGAGAGATGCTCTAAACTGATGGGATCACCAGAGGCAGACAAGATGGTCAGGCACAATGCCACCCTTTGGAGTTCAGAGGGTTGACTGGGAGGCATCCATAGAGGCACTAATCCTAGTATGGGCAACAGTGCCTTCATCAAAGGGCTGCCTTCAGCTACAGGAAACCATTGAGCAGTGCCAGCTCTTTGATCTACTTAATATTTTCCCTTGGCTCAGGGTTTTGGACTGCCAGTTTGTACAATTCCCCCTTAAAATATGAGTGACCTTTCTGTTGTTTGTTTCTAAACAGATTTTTTTAAATCCCAGAATTATTTCAAGCTATGTTTCAGAATCATACAACACTGAATTTATAAGAAGGCCATGGATCAAAAACATCTCTGTGTTCATATCTATTATATATAGTCATCTATTTCAGCTTCCTTCTTTCTAACTCTCCATTAATGCCTAGGTGAGGAGGAGTAGGAAGGGAGAGGGCTAGAAAAATAGCAGAAGGGGATAATTTATGCCCAGGGTTGATCTGTTCATATGTATTCTAAGTGCATGACATCCCAATCATGGTATACACGAAGAGAGATGAATGTCATGTAAATAAGTTGTCCTGAACTTTGCAATATGGTATAGTTTTTAGATCAATGAACTTAGAATCAGGAAGAATTGTGTTTGAATCCTATCTCAGACACTTACTTAGCTGTGTGACCCTGAGCAAGACACTTAATCACTTTCAGACTCAGTTTCCTCTTTTTAAAAAAGGCAACAATATTAACATCTAATTTGCATGTTTTCAATCTGCATTAAATGGGTGAAGCATTTTATAAACCTTAACATGCTGTAAAAATGCTAGTGCTGTTGTTGTTGAAGATGATGCATTATGCTCTTAAAACAAACTTTATGGAAGGGAAAAATGCCTTTGACATTTGTGAAAAGAATGCCAAGGGGAAGAAAAAAAAAACATTACCAACAACAACCAAAAAAACCCTTCCTGTAGCTATTCAATTTTGTAGATTTCACGTTAATTTCCATATAAACTAGGAGATTCAAGATTTGCTTGATGATCCTTCCTAATATTTATAAAATTCAATGACTTTTAGCAACATGTTCCATGACCCTCTGCTATGCTCTTAGAATTTAAAATGGTGAGTTAAACCATGTGTTTTCTAA
Source organism: Potorous gilbertii (assembly GCA_028658325.1). Taxonomy (NCBI): domain Eukaryota; kingdom Metazoa; phylum Chordata; class Mammalia; order Diprotodontia; family Potoroidae; genus Potorous; species Potorous gilbertii. Next base: position 369,058,847 of record CM053771.1, on the reverse strand, counting down.
TTTTGCAATGTATCCAAGTAAAGATATATAATTCAATCAAAGATGAACCTACTGAGACATCCATGATGTGTTCTCTATGGCTAGTTGATATGAAGCTTTCTCAATACCCCTTATTGCCACAGAGACATAGAAATCTGTATTTGTATTGAAAGAGTAGTGACTTTGAAGAGGATGTATCTTGTCAAATATGGAAAAATCAGGAGATGCTTCCTTAATGTATCTTTTGAATAGTTTAAATTATTCTTACCAAAGATAAGATTCACTGTGTAGTACAAATGTTGTAGTTAACAGAACTAATTAAATAGTGACTATTTTGAGTCATTCCAGTGAGCTTTGCCCAAGCAAATATAATGCCAAGAGAACCAAGTCATATGATAGTTTAACCCTGCACATGTCTACTACCAAAAGTAATTTTGTACCTGCGTCTTAATCCTTTCATTTTAATTATGGTAGAAAAATATAACTAAAGAGTGGTCCACATGTATACATGTATATGTGTATGTATGTATATATTATTTGTATAAATGTATATATGGGCAGCTCGGTTACTCAGTGGATAGAGCCTGGGTCTGGAGTCAGGAAGGACTGAGTCTAAATCTGGCCTCAGACACATACTGGCTATGTGAACCTAAGAATGTCCCTTATCCCTGTTTGCCTTGGTTTCCTCATCTGTAAAATAAACTGAAGAAGGAAATGACACAGCACTCCAGTATTTTTACCAAGAAAACCTCAGATGGGTTCATAAAGAGTCGTGGTCATTGGTCATGAAGGAAATGACTGAATACAATAAGATCTATGCATTTATTTCCTCATTTAACTACTGATTACGAGTGGAGGAACAGGGAAAGATAAAAGTAGCTGAATTTTATCTTATGTAATATGATGAAAAACTTATGAAAAGGTTGGTAAGAATCACATGTTTGGAGTTATTTATGTTTGACATAGAAAAACTGCATAATTATCTCATTCACATTTAACGAGATTGTGTCACATAAATCATTTGATAATTTTTCCATTTAAATATATCTTTTGTAGCAATAAGTCAAGAAAATATATTTTGTCAATTGAAATATATGGATATATTCGTATATTTATATTTGATATATATCATGTATATGAATATATTTCAGATGACAAAATATTACTTATGTGTGGGTATGTTCATATGTGTGTATATATATATACAAACAAGCATACACCTATATGTAAATGTGTGTGTTGTGCATTCCTTTGTCCCTATGTCCTCTTTGTTTTATGTGGTCTTCTGGTTTCCAGACACACACACACACACACACACACACACACACACACACACACACTGGTCTGTGTGACACAAATCTCATAAGCCTTTTTGTTTAGAGTCCAATTAGGAAAAATAATGCTCTGCTAGTTAGTATTAAACTTAAAGGAATATCAACAAAAATTGGATTGTAATCAACATAGATTGCTTAATATATAATTGATGCTAAATTTAGATTTGACTCTATAGTATCTTGTTGGAGATTCCATCGATGGTGTTTGTGAGTCAGAAGGGAACTTCAGTGATCACCTATTTCAAATCACAAGCTGAAAAATACTGCAATACTGAAAAAAATAATTTGCTCCACAATATACCTTAACTGAGAGAGAACCTACAGCATCCAGAAACCTCCCATCTCTGAGACAGCTCCAGCCTCCAAGGGAAGAAGTTTTTCCTAATATGAATTAATTGACCTCTTTGCAACTTCCACTCACTTAACCTGGTTCTGGTCTTTGGGTCCAATGGAACAAGTAGCATTTTTCTGCCAATGGAAAGCTATTATGTACTTTCCTTCCTACCTTATAGAACTCCCCAAAATGGAAAAAAATTAAATCCCCCCCAATTGTCTAATTTCTTTGTTTTTTGGAAGATGGAGATTTTAATGAGGAAGATCAACCCTTTGTCTATAAAAGTTAGAAACCACCTATCCTGTGTGGGAGAGATTTGAAAGTTAGGTGAGAGAAAAACATCGGCATTCTTAATTTAATTCCCAGACTGTGAAATCAAATTGAACTTGTTATTTTCACTGAGAGAATACAGTGCCACGACATGTTGTGCTTTTTTGCAGAACTTATGTATACAGTTGAACTTGCTGGTGGGTTGGGTGCCATCCTACTGCTGCTCGTATGTTTGGTGACAATCTACAAGTGTTACAAGATTGATATCATGCTCTTCTATCGGAATCATTTTGGAGCAGAAGAAATTGATGGAGGTAAGAGATTCTTCGTAATTTATTTCATTTTTACCTTAATATTCTTGTTATTTAAATCCTCCAAATTCATGTCAGCATGGGCACACATATGCACATACGGTCCTATTGTTCCTGTAACAAAAGAAAAATTATATAACAGTGATTTTCTTAATTGTCAGCTCATTTGGTAAAAATCATCCTTTTTCCTCAGTTATATATACACTGTGAAGATGTGAGTTCAGATAAACCTCTCCAAATTGGAACATGACACCAACATCTTTTAGAATTTGATTCAGAATGCCACATGTCGATTACAACCACAAATTGTGATTCAGAGAGCCTTCAGCTTCCATCACCCTGTAATCTATATTGAAAGGGCAGCTTTATGTCCTCATGAGCAAGAAGTGTCTCTTCTAATTGAGTTCCCCAAATATGTAGGCGGAAGTGAATCTCAATTTGCTCCTCGTTTAAGCTGATCAGTTTCAATAAACTGTTCTGAGTATTTTGCAATTCACTCCAGTCAGTGAGATCTTTTCTTTCTAACTTAACTCTTTTTAGCTAGGGCTAACGCAGATTTCTATTGTGCTCCTGCAAATATGGAGGGGGAAAGTAGAAGTAAGAAATAATAGTGAATCTAGTGTTTCTGTTAGAGTAGAATAAATGTATGTACTTTTTTTTGTTGTTAATGAATCCTAAATTAACTCCTAATTAGTGACTCTTCTGAATGGGGAACATAGTACAGTACTTTGCACACATATTAGGTAGTCAGCCAATGTTTGTTCAATTGCAGCTATTTCATTGGATGAATCTGAATGAATTTTCAGCACTTAAAATTAAGGCATCTAAACTATCTATTTGAAAACTTAAGGTTAACTTATTTTACCATTCCAGGTTGCCGTTATGCATAGAAGGTAAACTTCCATTTTGAGGAAGGTTTTTATTGACAAAATAGAGTTGAATCAGTACATCAGTAGACATACACATATAAGATTCTATCAGCATTTAATTATTATTCTATCAGCACTAAAAATTCTACCATTATTACGTTGGGCAAATCACTGAACCTCCCTAAGGCTCAGTTTCCCCATCTGTAAAATGAGGAAGAATGTTAGATTAGATGACCTTTAAGGTTCCTTCTTCCTCTAGATCTATGAGCTACCCTGGGTGGAAATATTTCACATATATATAGTCTTGTGTATTATACAATGTTATGTATATAACTCTATGAGGTAGGAAATAAAATTATTGTCCCCAGTTCTGTGAATAAACCAAAAAAAATAATGAAGATTCAGAAAGATAAAATTTTTGGATCACAGTCACACACTCTTAAAAAATGTCAGAGATGACTCAGACCCAAATCTTGTGACTTCCAAATCCAGTGTTCATTCTAATAGACCCCACTGCTTCCCATGACGATTGCCACTGAGGAGAGGAGTCCATATGACTGAATTAGAAGGACTACAAACCAATGCAAGGAAGCACAATTTCAAAAATGTTCCTGTTTCCCAATATGTAAAGGTATATAGAGTCTCAAGGACAGAGCTCTCTTATTTCTAAATTTTGACTTCATCCCCTCTCCAGACTTAAGACTCTTAACTTTTTCATATCAGAATTGGCACAAAGGAGAAATTGAGGAGTAGTTGACTGAATACCAATATACGAATTGTTCCACAAATAGATTAAAAGACAATTTGTTCAACTGAAGTATTTTTAAAGATCATGTTCCCAAAATGAAATGAGTCTAGGAGTCAGAAAGGGAAAAAAGTATTTTTGCATCTAGGAATTATTCTTATCTCAATATTTACTTTTTTATATCAGAACAAGGAAAACAGTATAACAAAAAATGTTTAGGGTTATATTCATCTGTATGATTAAATTAAATTGAATTCATTTTTAAGTAAAAAAAATTAAGGGGAAAAAACTCTCAGGGTATTTTTTCATAGAACCAGGGAGTTGTAAGGGCCTCAAAATCATTTAGTCAAACCTGAACTTAAACAGGAATTCTCTCTAAAAGATTCCTGATATGTGGTCTTCTGACTTCTACTTGAAGACTTCCAGTGATGGTTAATTCACTAGTACATAAGATTCCTAATTTCCCTTTCAGACTGCTACAAATGTTGAAAAGGTTTTCCTAAAAAGTTGATTTTGCATCTCCAACTTTCACCCATCACTCCTCATTCTACTTCCTAAGTCAAAGTAGAACAAATCTAATCCTTCCTCCACATAACAGCCCTTTAATTTCATACTATAGACAGCTCGAGTTCTCTAGCTCTTCAAGTATTCTTTAATATATCTAGATAGATAGATGACCCCAATTCATTCAACTGATCTTTGGATAATGGGGGTTCTTCATGATTTTTCTCTTTTTTCCTTTCTTTTGAATCTTCCCTTTATATTTCTCCTTCTAATAATGGAGATAGGCTTGTTTATAATTATATCATTACTATCCTGCCCAGCCTCGTGGGCCCTTCTATAACCTCTCTTTGTCCCTATCTCATTTCTTTTATTAATTTAGTGTATTTCTATTTTTAGTTTCATCTATGTATTATGTACATCTTTATTCAGATGAAAGTAAGGCTTATAGCTTTGGCAGATAGTACTGCAATGTCTTCTTCCAGAATATCCCAAAGTCACTCTTATAAAATCATTAAAAAAGCTCTTTATTGACTAGTAGTAGTAGTAGTTGTGGTGGTGGTGGTGGTGGTAGTAGTAGTAGGATCTAGTAGTGCTTTATGAATCTCAAGTAGTGAGTGCTGAGATTGCCTTGAAGTTTCCTTGAACTTTTCCCCAGCCTACTGAGTTTGGCTCTTGACCTGCCCTGGCAGCTTCTCTACTCCACTGTTTCTGCAAGAATCTGAACGTCTCTCTGTGAAATCCTGGGCTGGACAGGAGAGTCTAGAAATGATTATTTAAATGACCTAGTAGAAAGGTGCATCTCTATGCCCAGATGGAGTGTTTTTGAGAGATTTGGAATCCTGTCCATCTTAGTGATTTACCATCATACTATATTCTCCCTTAATGATTTTTCAAATGTTTATTCAGAGGTTATTTCACAGTTTTTCTTATTACCTTGGGATTGGGGTCATCTGGCCTTGGATACTTGAATTCATTGAAGGCAACTGATTACTCACTGTTGCCTAATTTTACTTAACTTATAAACATTAAAAATAATTCCAAGTTTTAAAATTATCCTCCTTGTATAAAAAGAAACAATATAATATTTGACTATTTTTTCCTTTTCTCCTTTGGCAGTTGTCATTATTTCAATGACCCTGATATTTCTATGTCCCTTTCATCTTTTTGTGTCCTAACATAGCTTTTCAAATGTCGTTTTTCATTGTTTTTTTGCTTAGCATTCAGTACCAGTCTCAATTTATTCTGTCTGAAACATGACTGATTCATGCCACATTTTTTGTATTGATTCTTATTACTTGTTCTTATTTCTGTCTTCTGTATATAACTTAAAAATTTATGATGATAGGTGGTTTTCCTATGCACCCATATTGGACTCATTAGATTGTTCTCCATTTTCTTTGTGTTCAGAATTAGTTGTGCTTCTATGGTCATAATTTTGCTTTTGAAAGCATCTTTGGCCCTACTGGGCCAATTTTTCATGCACAATTATAGACTATGATATCCTGCAAATCCTTTTTTTTAGCTCTTAGAACTCTATTTACCCCATATCTAAGTTGTGCTCTAGAGACTGTTTATCCTCCTTGCATGGTCACTTCATTTGAAGTATAATATTACTTCTTTAGAAATAAGTTGCTTGGGGTGGAACCAAGAGGACAGAGAGAAGGCAGGTACTTACGTTCTCCCTCAAACCCCTCCAAAGACCTTTCAATAATGTTCCAAGACAAATCCTTGAGTGGCACAACCCACCAAATGATGGGATGAAACAATATTCCAGGCCAAGACAAATTTAAAGCTTGGCAGGAAAGATCTGGTTCACCACGGTGAGAGTGGAGTAGAGTTCAGCACAGGCTGTGCCAGCTCAGAGAGGGCCACAGCAAACCAGAAATAGGTCTTGTGAGTGAGTGAGTCAGCACCTGTAGCAGCTGCTTCAGGAACTCTCAAACCACAGATGGTAAGGGGTTTGAACAACTAGTCAGAAGGAAATTACAGGCATCTCTTTGCTGGAACTGGGGGCAGGATTCTCTTGCTTTGCCCATACTAAGAACCAGGTTGCAGTCCTGGGTGGCAATCCTAGGTCAAGGAAGAATAGCCACAGTGGAGCAGGTACCCTCTTCACAATTCCAGGACAGTAAAGAGTGCTTGTGGTTCCTCACAGACTCGAGCACAGGCCAGGAGAGTAATAAACAAATCTCTCCTTAGAACATACTACTTTGGAAGACATAAAAATTTACAGTTCCCTAGAAGTATCTCTGAAAACAGCTGCATAAAACCCCTGAAGTTTGGGACAGTGCACCCTCTACCCTAAAAGAAGATCACCACTTTAGGAAAGAGTTAAAAGTCAAGAAATAGGCTGGGAAAATGAGCAAACAACAGAAAAAATTCTGACTATAGAAATTTACTATGGTGACAAGGAAGTTCAAAACACACACTCACGAGAAAATAGCAAAGTCAAATCCAAAGACTCCAAAAGATTTGAATTGGTCTCAGACCATGGAAGATCTCAAAAAGGATTTTGAAAATCTAGTAAGAGAGATGGAGGAAAAATTTGGAAGAAAAATCAAAGTGAAACAAGAAAATCATCAAAAAAGGAAAGAAATGAGCAGCTTAATAAAGAAGGCAAAAAGAAAATACTTAAGAAATAACACCTTAAAAAGCAAAATAGGGCAAATGCTAAAAGAAGTACAAAAATCCAGTGAGGCTAAGAATTCTTTGAAAAGTAGAATTGCCCAAATGGAAAAGGAGGTGGAAAACTTCACTAAAGGAAATAATTTCTTAAAAATTAGTATTACCCAAGTGGAATCTAATGACTCTATGAGACATGAAGAAACAATAAAACAAAACCAAAAGAATGAAAAAATAGAAGAAAATGTGAAATATCTTATTAGAAGAACAATTGACCTGGAAAACAGATCCAGGAGAGATAATTTCAAAATTATTCAATTTTCTGAAAGCCACAATAAAAAAAGCCTAGATATCACCTTTCAAGAAATGATCAAGGAAAACTGCCCTGATATTCTAGAACCAGAAAATAAAATAGAAATTGAAAGAATGCACCAATCATTTCCTGAAGTGGATCTTCAAATTAAAACAATTAAACAATAACTATTTTAATTAAACAATACTAAGGTACTACCTCACATCTATTCAATAGGATAATAGGACAGAAAAAGCGAATGATAAATGTTGGAAGAGATATGGGAAAACTGAGATACTATGCACTATTGGTGGAGTTATAAACTGATTCAGCTATTATATAGAGCAATTGGAATTATGCCCAAATATTTATAGCAGCTCTTTTCTGGAGGAAAAGAATTGGAAATTGAGAGAACAACCATCAGTTGGGAAGTGGCTGAACAATTTATGATATATGACTGTGATAGAATTACTATTGTAATGTAAGAAATGATGAGCTAGCTTCTCTCAGAAAAACCTGGAGAGATGAACTGTTGCAAAATGAATTGAGGAGAATCAGAAGAACCTTTACACAGTAACAGCCATATTGTAGGATGATCAATTATCAATGACTTAGCTATTCTAAGCAAATGCAATGATCCAAGGCACCCCTGAAGGATTTATGATGAAAAATGCTATCCATCTCCCGAGGAAGAACTGATGGAATCTGAATTCAAATTGAAGCACACTTTTTTTAACTTTATTTTTCTTGGGTTTTTATTTTGGTCTGTGTTTTCTTTTATAACATGACTAATATGGAAATATATTTTGTATGATTACACGTTTAATCTGTATCAAATTGCTTGCCTTCTCAATGAGGGGAGAGGAGAGGGAGGGAGAGAATTAGCAACTCAACTCTTAAAATGAATGTTGAAATTTGTTTTTACATGTAATTGAGGAACATTAAAAAAATATTTTTTTCAAATAAAACATTCCTCCTTGTTGCCTTGAATCAGATGTAGAATAGCAGTTCTCATCATGCTTTTCTCTTACAAAGACTAAATTTATCATAAAAGCCTATTTTTAAACTATAAGCTTTTCTATCTTTCACAGAAGGATAGTTTTCATAATTATCTATTTTTGAGGTCCCCAATCACTACTATATTATGCTTCTATACCATGTTTATAAATTTGTTCTGTGATCTTATAGTTTCTTGTCATTTTGTCCTTTTAACTCAGAGTTCTGTAGTATGACCTCAGTCACTTTTGCTTATTGAACTTCACCCAAATTCTCTTCTGTTTACTCTATCTCCTTTGATGAGCATGTCATTTTGATATACTATTTGTTTTTATATAATCTGGTCCTTGTGATTAAAGTACATCCTTCCATAGATCTACTATAGTCATGAGTAACATCTCACTAAGTCTTAGCTATGTTTTGAAAGAGAATTTATCTTCTTTACTTAAGATGTCTAATTTCTGTTAACATTCTCCAAGGAAATATATTTATTGATTACTGGAAGGATAGTGTAAAGAAACATGGTGGTCTTGACTAAGTTGCCATATTCAAAATGTCACCAGAGATATATAGCCAGAAAAGAATTTTCTAACATGTATGAGAGATAGTAAGTTAACAATCCATTTCTCTAATGAATCCCATCTAACTTCAAGGAATATTGAGGAAGCTCTATAGTACAGTGAGTAAACCCTCCAAGGAAAATTAATGATGGGATGTGTAGAAGAGACTCCCAGCATGAAAAAAATGTGTATATTTTACTGTCTTCATGGTTGGACAGAGAGTTTATACTGATGGTACTATAGAGCTTTTGAAGCACCAAAGGGAAGGTTATGCTGGAGTCATGTCCAGTTGCCTTGCAAGAACCAAATGACAAATTTTTATCATTAGAATTTTTACCCTGGAAATTGACAAATGCTTCAAAGCAGGACTTGATTTACTGTTTTGTTGCTTTGATTTAAGTGATGCAGAAAATGTTAATAATACAGATTTAACTTAGAAGCCTATTGTACATACATTTTTTTTCAGAGATCTAGTTGTTAAACATTTAATAGCACACTCCTCACTAAAGGTCTTAGATAGCACTGTGCATTTTTTGTGAAGGCAACTGAAGCCATGGGTTACTACCTTTCTTTTTAAATATTATTTCCTGGGAATTATTGATCCTGTTACTATTAATAACATAATAGTTCCAATTTATATTACACTGAAAATGTACAAAGGTCACACAGTTAATAATGGTTAGATGTGACCTTTGTAACTAGGTTCAATCACAAAGTTCTTTCCTGAATCTTATCATAGTCAGGTCAACTGTTCTCCCTGTGTCCTACCAGCAAATCTTTATCACTGGACATGTCAGATGTACCAAGGAAACTTTCTCACTCCTCTTTTACTTTCCATTTAAAGTTCCTTTGATCAAATCCATACATCTCCAAGCAAATATATTGTCATTTGCTCTCATTATACATACTGTAATCCCTGATCAAGAGCCTATAACAGTAGTCTTTTAAATCATGAGCAAGAATTCTAGTTGTCATCCTCCTTTACAATTTTCCCAACCACCTACTCATTTCTCAAAACTATCTTTTTGAATTTCTGAAGCCTTTATCTTTAAACAATGATAGTAGTGATACAAACACTCACACCATTAAAGTCTTTAGTTTCTTGTTCCAAACTTAGCAATGCCTTCTTTGTTCCCTGTGGATCTACGATTTGCTTATCAGAAGTGGATCGTTGCTGTCAGGTTTGACAAATCTCAGGATCCTAACAGTCATGCCCTGGGAAGACAGCATATTCGCACTGTTGTTCATATCGAGTTGATATAAGGCTGCCTCAGATCCTCTCAGTAGTAAGTTGCCAAAGAGCAGTTCAATTGAATTTAATTCAAAAGACAGCTGTGCATGCTCTGAGTAAAGCACTATAATATAGAGACCACAAAGAAAAAGTGAAACAGTCCCTGCTTTCAAGAACTTTACATTCTACTAGAAAGATTTGTCCCTTTTTCCTTTAACAAGTATTGAATAGCATCTCTCTAAGTTGTACATGCAGATTGTCATTCATCATTGTAGTTTGATAAGTTGCTTCCTCTTTAGCATGTGCAGCTCCACCTTCTATGACAAGTTCAACTCACTCTTGCTATATATGAGGGAACTGAGGAAGGGTTGTTGCATTTGTACTTTGTTCTTGAAGAGGACCATGACATCAAGATGATGACCTGACTTGCAGTTGACTTATGTGAGTGAGGGAGGACTGTGGAGGGTCACCAACCTCACTTCTCCTCCAGAGCCAACTGGATCCAGTGGCCTGATATTCATCATGATGACTAGAGATGGCCCAGGGGAAGGAAGGAAAGAAGGAAAGAAGGAAGGAAGGAAGGAAGGAAGGAAGGAAGGAAGAGAGGGAAGGAGGAAAGGAGAGAGGAAGGAAAGTGGATTCAATAGTCTGTGTTACAGAAGTTAATATTCTCCCTTACCTCTTCAAAATTTTTTTGGGGGCGGTGGGGAATTGTATTTCTTTTGAAGAACTTCTTCCATTCTGTTAAACACATCATTCTCTCTGATAATCTATCAAATAGGGGCATTCCCCTCCAGTCTTTTTACCTTATCTAGTAGGGAAACATAGCTGCATTTTGTGCATATGGCTATCACTTGTCATTGGCAGAAACACAAACATGGCAAACTCTCATAGGCCACTGGATCATCTCTCTCATCCCTCATACTTGATGGAAACAAGTTTTTGGGGTTTTGTTTGTTTTGTTTTGTTTTTATAGCTTTTGCTTCTTGTTCATTTGACCAATTTGCCACAGTGCCAGAGCCCCTTCCTTTCAGTGTAGCTAAGTTAGGACTTATCTAGACCAGATCACCCTGCATTTTTCTGGGGCTGCTCATCTTTTATCAGGATGCAGTTGTTGATTTTTAATCATTTTTCAGTCATGTCAGATTCTTTGTGACCCCCTGTTGTTGTTATCTTGGCAAAGATACCAAAATGGTTTATTATTTCCTTTTCCAGTTCAACTGAGGCACACAGGGTTAAGTGACTTGTCCACAGTGACACTGCAAGTGTCTGCGGTGGAATTTGCACTCAGAAAGAGAAGTATTCCTGACTCCAGACCCAGCACTGTATCTACCTAGCTGCTCCCATCAGGAAACAAATTGCAGACCAAAGTAGATCTTAGAAGTCATGTAGTCCAATCCTTTTATCTATCTATCTATCTATCTATCATCTATGCACAAACACACACACACACACACATACATTCAAGAAAACTGAGACCCAGAGAGGCTAAATTACAAATTATATGTTTTACCTGCTCAGAAGCATTTGATCTGTAACTAACAGTTTCTTGTCAGTACCCTAATAAAAACAAAGCCTTCTCTCACATATTATTTTCCAGTAGGTCTTCTAATAAAACCAACTATATTTGTTTCTTACTTTTGATATGGTCTTCTCTCCTGTGATCAGTGTTCAGTCTTCAGATACCATTTACTCAATCTTACTTCATCTCAGTGTCTTCTGTCTTTCCTAATACCAAATAATTCATTTGACTGATTTTCTCATTCTTAATTTTGGGGGTGTTTTTGAAAGATAATTGTCTTTTCTTTGCTGCCAAGAAAAATCATGACCCCTGTTTCAGAAAACGTGCATTCTTCTCCTAGTTCCATTAATTAGTCCGATGACTTTGGAGAAATTATTTCTATTTTTTGGGCTGTAGCTTTTCCATTTATTAAACATGGGAATTGGGCTAGGTTATATCTAATATATCCTCTGAGTCCAAGATTCTTCCTTTATAAGATGTTACTATTCAGACAATTAACAGTGGCAATGATTTGTAAATTCTTCAAATGTATTTAAGGGCTCCTCACATCTAAATATTGCACCATTCCTAGTAAAAGAGAAAATCCTCAAAAGACCCTGAATCGTGAGTCTGATTATAGGTACCTCCTTGGGGAAGGGAGACAATGGCCTTTGGAACCTCTCTTCCTGCACAAACTTAAGATGTAGATATTTTCTGACTGATTCCTGTTGCCCTGGTAACTTTTTTGAATGATCTATTAATATAATAAAGGGGAAGGGAGGGAAAACCACACTTGTTAACATTAAGCACTTACTACATTGTAGACTCTGTACAAATATTATTTCACTTGATTTTCACAACAACCATAGGACATAGGTATTATTTTTATTTCCATTTTACAGCTGAGGAAGTTGAAGCAGATAAAGATTAAATGACTTGTCCAGGGTCACACAGGCAAGGTCTTCCTGACTCTAGGTCTAGCCCTATCTCTACTTTGCCACCTAAGTACTCCTCCTGTTGGCCTTGAAGGGTAAGAATGATTTTCTGAGCCTGAGTCTCTATCTCTGGAAGGTTCTTCCTTCACATCAGAGCACAAATCATGAGTTCATGGCCTCCTAGATAATCCTATGACTTTAAAGGGGGAAACAATGCTAACTACTTTTTTATATCTCAAAAAGTCATGCACCAAGAGAAGAAATATGAGGTAGGAGGTTACCCTTCTCAGACAGAGATTTGCCCAGATCATCACTAGCTTCTGGCTCAAGGCGTAGAAGAGAGTTGCCCTCATGCACTGCCCTCATGGAGCTTACAGAATCATGTATAAGTTTCAGTTTCAACAGAAAGAAGAGAGTTGAGGGGTAGAGATTTTCTTTTTGTATATTCACAGAATTCTGATTCAGCACCCAAATAAAAGTATCACCATGACTGACAGAAAGCAGTCAAAGGATATCCCTCAATTTTCTGAATTTCAGGGAAGGGTAGAATGGAAAAGGGAAATCCATCAAATATCTCCAAGATAAAGCCATCTCTATGAACTTCAATCTCCCCTGTAGTATATCTTCCAAAACACTTATAACCGTCACCTTAAACAAAAAGCAACCAAGCTTCCTGTCTTGAAGAATTCAATGTATTGTATGTCCCCATGCAACACAAAAATGTGTTGCTAAGACCCTCTCAGATGTATGGAAAAGAATTACATTGATGATTTCTCAATCTATTTCTTCTATTTCGTGTTTCTTTTTTCTTTCCTCCATGATTTCTTAATACCTCTTTTTTTATCTCTATCTTCTCATTGCTGGATTCCCTTTCTCTTAGAATGTTTCTACAACATGCCAAAGCGTTTAGCTAATTTCATTAGTCTAAGTAGTAAAAAAAAAAATCCTTAGAATAGCTGTTTGCATTAACATTATGGAACAACCAGACAATAGGCAGAATCTTTTACTTCTAATGGGATACTTGCCATCACAGAGGCCTGGTCAGCATCACCTTATTTAAAATAAATTGTTGTTGAATAATTTAATAACTAATTTTGAGTTTATAAAAGATTATTACAAAAAGCATACTTATACGCTTCCAGAGTAGACAGGGTAAAAATTAGAAACAGCATCCTATACATTTGAATAACTCTGCTCCAAGTAAATTTACACCAGTAAATTTGAACCTATCCCTATAAATTGGTAAGATAATTTGATTACTTCTGTGGCATTAAAAAAATGCTGTGCTCATTCATAAAAATTCAAAACACAGAGAAAGCTCACAGACGTTAAGATCTGTCAATATTTCAGTTTAGTAGAGCAAGCATTGAACATAGAACCATTAAAATCATTTTGGGTCCCACATTTTGCAGACAAGTAACCATCACTTGACCTCATTTCCTTTATCACATTCAATTGGGAGAATGCTATTTACTTTACCTACCTCATAGAGTTGTTTTTAGGAAAGCATCTGGTAAACTGGTAAGCTCTACGTGAATATAAATATGTATTTTCAAAAACAAAGCATAAAACCCTTGAGATATTTTTCAGAAACTTCTTAATTCTTATTTTATTAGGAAAATAGCTGGGTTAAATACCTTGATCAATTATATTCTGGGAAAATAAGCAATGGTGAATTAAATCTTCTATTAGGCACTTTGAAATCTGAACTCTTTAAAATCAGAAGCTTGTTCTCATTATTAAATAAATGCCTAAATCTTTACTGAGTGGCTGACGTAGGCTCTGGAGGAACAGAGGAATTAGATATACATCAAGTTTCCCATTGATCTAGAAGCCAAGCATCTGCTCCAGCCAGGAGTGGCTTTTCTAACTACATTTAGACTGGAATTATTTGCATGTGAACAGCTCCTTCCAACCCAGTGGGTGTTAGTTCAGTCTCTATAAATTACTCTAGAGGATATGAAGCGATGAGAACTCAACCAGTGCAATGTGTAATCAGTTCTTGGAGTCCATTTAAAAATAAGCTCTGGATTTTAAAAGGTTACTAGTCTCATTTGTCTAAGATAGACTTTTTTTCCCGTGTGATAAAAGTGTGAATTTTTCAACTGCATTTTCTACTGGGGACCTGGTCTGTTTTGCTGAAAGCTCTCAATACCAGTTTGAGCTTCGAATTAATGTGACAGTCTGAGTTAATGTGAAAATTAACTGTTATTATTTTTAAAGTTTTATTGACAAATTTTATTTTATATCACAGTCATTTCTATATGTTAATTCTCCCTTTCCCCCATTCCTTTTTGTCTGCCCTATGATCACCCAGAATCCCTTTGCTCATAAGAAAAAGAAACAATTAGGAAAAAAGCAACCACACAATAACTGCATCAGGCAGAATATACAATATTCCAGACTCAAAAGTTCCCTACTAACCCAAGGGAAAAAAAGGAAAGTACATTTCTTCATCTTATATTTGAAGACAAGTGCTAAGCTTGGGTATGCATTACTACCATTTTCACAGTCTCCAAGGAAGTTAATAAAAGAATCTTAGTTTTTCTTTGGGTGACATGAGAATGAAGTCTAGGGTACAAATATGTGTTTAAACATGTTGAGTTTGGCAGGGTGGATGGGAGAGGGGGAGCTGCAAAACATCCAATAGGAAATGCCATTGTAATTGCAAAGTAACTGTACCAATTGTTTTATTGAACTGCAACTTCTAAATTGAGTATTTGTCATTTAGATAGTAAGGAGTCACTAAGCTAACTGAAAGCCTTTTATAGAGGTCACTGATTACTTTCAAATCCAAGTTTGAGTCAAGTGTAAAGATAAAGGTTTTCATTATTGTCATGGTTTGAGCAGTCTAGGAAGTGCAGAATCTTTCTGGTAGGTGCTAAGGATTCTATTATGTATGGGAAGTTCTCATTCTCTAGGTCTCATCAGTTATTTGAGGGAGAAGGAATCTAAGGCAGTGTCCATTTTAACCCTTCCCTTTTAGAAATCTATAAACTCTACACTAGATTAGTGAATTGACTTACTCAAAGTCATGCAAGAAGAAGGGAGGGAAAGAAGCAAAGGAAAGAGGGAATAGAAGGAAGAAAAAAGGAGAAGGGAGGGAGGAAGAAAGAAGTGAAGGAAGGGAGGGAGGAAGGAAAGAAGGAAAAACAGGGTCACTGAATCATTTTTAAATGCACACACACAATCTCTCTCTCTCTCCCTCCCTCTTCTCTCTCTCTGTCTCTGTCTCTTTCGCTGTCTCTGTCTGTCTCTCTCTATCTCTCTGTCTCTCTCTCTCTCTCTCTCTCTCTCTCTCTCTCTCTCTCTCTGTCCATGAGGGAGACCAACACAACCTGGAACCCACTGAAAGTTACATGCTGAATTTATTATATAACAAAAAGCAAGGCAAGCTGTATATAAAAAAGACTTGCAGTTTTGTATAATAGTCTTCTTTATCTACTTTCCTTCATATATGAAAAATGCTCATTTTATTAGATGTTTGTTGAATAAGATTTTTTTAAATAAAAAATGGAGTAAGTAAAAAATGATATAGATTACCTAAAAGCTTCAGAACTGGGTGATCAGGAGGATCTGATTGATCATTGAAAGAATAGTCTTTCTATTATTAATTTAGTATTTGCAGATACTACTCTAAACTCTTGCATGGCTGATCTGTTACCTTTAACTTTTGCTATGAGACATGGCTAGTTCCCTTTCCAGTCATACATGTCCTTGATGACTTCTTTCATGTCATTTCTCATGTACAAATTGGCAATTTATATCATCCTTAGGTCATTTGCTGTAGTAATTCTCCAGGTGTTTAAAAAGATGGGATTTCTCATCAGGAAATTGTTTAGAATAATTAAACCCCAACTATTTTCCAGCACTTTCTCATCATCTGATTCAATTATGGACTTATCTTTCTCCAGCACCTACTCATTGATCGGCCCAAACAACTATGCCTCACTGTTTACTATTTTAAATCACTTATTTTCCCTATCTTAATGAAGACAATTAATCTTTCCTGAGTTATCATAGGATATTGTTGAGATGTACAATATAATTTTTCCATCAGTATAGAATCCCTCCTGTTTGAACTTTGTACATATGTCCTCCATGATAGTGTTGAACATATTCGATGAGTGTGTTTCTGTATTTTATATGTCACTTCATGTTAATACCAAATAGATCACTGAACAGTTTTTTCATGGTTACATTTGTTATTGAAAGTTTGTGAACTTATCTTATGTGAAGTACTACCCCAGGATTGAAATTTTCTTACATGTAGAAAGAACTTGCTCTTATTAGAGAATTCATTCTCTTTCCCCAGACCTGTACAGTCACTGTAGTTCACAGATTCAAAGCTGTTCTACAATGTGACTTTGTCTTGTTCTGTCCATTAACTTTGCTCCTGTCTGTTTCAGGACTTCAGATCTGTCTGTGGATGCTTCTGTTACATCCCTATTTCTGCTACACTGCAGATGGCTCCTTTCTTGACTCAGGAACTTTTTGTCACTTGGCCACTGCCTATATGTACTGCCAGTTCTGAAATCATCTAATTCCCTGATGTTCATGATTCCCTTGAAAGGTTTTAACCTTAACAAGAACCGATTCTATGTGCTGTCAAGCAGGATTTCTCTTGTCTCACCTCTCCATCTTTTTGCGTCTCACTCTCTAGTCAAGTTCAAATACATATCCAAGATATGAGAACTGGCTAAGAATCAGATCAGTCATTCACATTGTGGCATTAGGAAAAGTCAAGAAATTCACATCTTGTTAAGGAATTTATTTTGTCAAGGGAATGTCATATTTTGTTAGGGAAAGATAATTCTGGAGCAAAACATTTATCAGTGGGAAAAGGCAATGAATGGAGAGCATACATGGATGTAGTTACTATATTTTAAATCCAGTTAAGAAATTTTTGGTCCTGCAAATTAGATCACGATGCCTTTTGACACACTGGTCTACGGTCCAACTGATAGAACTTTCTCTGTGTCAGATGGCTCACTCAATGAAGCAGCTGTACCATCTTCCTTTTTTACCATGAATGAATGAATGAAAAACTATTTTAAGTGATTATTACATAAGAAAGTTATTGTTAGTAGTATAATTATAGTAAGAAAGCCTCTATTTTCAGGGAGTTCATGTTCAAATGAGGGAGGCAACACACATGGTAGTTAAATGGAAAGGTCCTACAGTTTTTAGGGTACAGCTTGTGAAACAGATGGTAATGTCTTTTCTTTAATGTCATTTCCACTAACGAAATTTTATTTCAGGTTTTGATGTTAAGCCATTTTACATTGCTAAGGAATTTGGTGATAAGAACTTTCTTTTGTGGATCTTCAGTAGCTAGAGTCTATTGTACCTGCTTGAATAGTGGCCAGGTTAAGCCTCCATAGATGTTGCTTCACAGAATAGTCTCTATGGCCACTAGGATAAAAGCATTGCCATTACAAAGGTTGTTGGTTTCAGGGTCCTGGACTGTTTCAATCAGAATCTATGGGGAAATGATGGTCAAGATAGTAATAGTTTGAGGTGCCAGGCATATGCTGCCTTGTGTATCATCCTCAGGGTGCCTTGCAGTTCAGTTAGGCTGGTTTGTCTATCGTATAGATGGTATTTGGTTGGCTGTTGATGGAAATGACTGGCCTCTTCTCCTCAAGAGTTGCTTCATCAAATGATGGCTGTGAAGGATAGACTGAAAGTATAATGCTGCTATGGCCAAGGTTCTTGTACTTACGTTACTAAAGTCTTTACAAATATCATATTTCTCCAAATTTTGATGGTGTATTGTGCTTGAATAATGCTTTTAGTTGGAATGTAATTTTTAAAGGTAATAAATCTGACAAAGACTGGGAAAAAGTAGGCAGTAAAAGGGGAATATACAGTAAAAAGACAACTAGGTGGCACAGAGGATAGAATGCTGGTCCTGGCATCAGGATGAATCATCTTCACAAGTTCAAATCTAGTCTCAGATACTTACTAACTGTGTTACCCTGGGCAAATCACTTAACCCTGTCTACCTCAATTTCCTCATCTGTAAAATGACCTAGAGAAAGAAATGGCAAACCACTCCAGTATCTTTGCCAAGAATCTTTGCCATGATCCCAGGCGGGATCATGAAGAGTCAGAAAAGACTGACAAAAAATGACTAAACAACAAAAAAGGAGGAGCAGGTTTGAGGGAGAAGATAACGGTTCTATTTTGATATGCACATTAGAAGTAGCATGGCATAATGGATAAAGAACTGGTATTACAGTTAGGAAGAATAAAATTCAATTCCTGATACATACTGGCTGTCTGATCACAAGTCATTTAACCCCTCAGTGCCTGGACAACTCTCTAAAACTATCAGTAATGGAGAAGCAGCAAATCTCCATAGACAGAGGGAATTTCTTCACAGAGAGTTTTCTACACTGATAAAATCATAGGTCTGGTCCTTCCTCCACTCCTAAGCATTTCTTCCCAAATAAGACATCCAAGATGTGTTACCAGACTTAAAGAAGGATATTAAGTTTCAATAAATAAATCTGGGAGTCTTTTGTATAGAAAAGATACTTGAATGCAATGGAGATGATGATATCTCCAAAAAAGAACGGAGATCAATAAAATAAAAGACCTCCTGGAACAGAGACATACTGAATACTTACCCTGAAGGGACAGGGGATGGATGGTCATCTAGCTAAGAAACTTAAAATAGTCAAATAGGGAACAATAGAGCCAAGACAGAAAGGGGCATCTCTAAAGAGGACAAAAGAATGTTCCAAAAAGTGATCGACTCTCCAAACAGTATCAAAAGCCTTGAGGACAGTCAAAAATAAGGACTGGGAAATGATCATTAGAAGTAGTAACACACAAAAAAAGACAGAAATGACAATTTTGAATAGAGCAGCTTCACTAGAGTTATGGGATGGAAAGCTTGATTGCAATAATTGAGAAAGGAGTGAAACCTGACAGAGTAGGGGCACTTAGTGTAAGTGTTGACAAGTACACATAGGAGTTTGGTAGCAAAAAGGGATGTCCTCATCTCTCCCATCTCCACCTTTACTAGAAGCAGATCAGAATCCCACTTCCCTCTGACCCTTGGACCCACTCTCCTCTTAGTCAAGGTCTTCTGCTCTAACATAGAACCGTAAGGTCCACAGAGCCTTGCTACCTACTCTGCTACTTTGCCAGATTAAAAATACCTCCTGGTATTTCCATTCCCCTCCAATCTTCACCTTTTTTATGTATTGCTTTATCTAAGTAGAGTGTGAACTTTTTGAAAGCAGAAACTGTGTCAGTTTTCTTTTGTATTTCCTGTACTTAGCACATATACACTTAATACAATCTTTTATATTTTACTACACATAGGAAGGTACCTGGAAATAAAGGAAGAATCAAGGGCAAGGTTGGTAGCATAGAGTATGTTTGAACAAATTTTTAGGTAGTGGGGAATATATATATATATATATATATATATATATATATATATATGAATATATTATAAAATGAGAGAAGAAATATAAAATGAGAGAAGAAAAAAGATAGTAAATAAAATTAATAGGCAAAGGTTCTGGAGGAGACAGGAGGGTAATAAAGTTCATAGATTAAAGTCCTGTCCTTTTCAAAGGAAAAAGTCATCTTCTCAGAAAAAAAAGCAATGGAAGAGAGAATGAGTGAAGATTTAGGATGGATTCAAGGGAGAGTAGGAAACTCATGATAGACAATATAATTATTTCAGTATGGAATGGATTCAAGGGAGAGTAGGAAACTAATGATAGACAATATAATTATTTCAGTAAAATAGGAAACACATCTGGTGGGGGAGAAGGGTATGAGTGAAGTGTTAGGGCTTGAGAAGAGATCACTTAAAACATCCTCTGAGAAATGTGAGTTGCCCGATGAAAAAAATAAAATATTTCCCCTTACAGCAGTGAGGATCTAGTGGAGATGAGGTGATAGTATTTTGTAGTGGGTCCAATGGGCATGGTTCTGTGAGTTGTTCAAATGACACCCAGCAGTTTAGGAGTGAGAGCAGAAAAAATAAGCATGGGGATGATCCAGAGTTGAGAATTTCCAGGGCATGTAGGGCAGCAAAACATAGGGCAAGTCAGTCAAGGACAAAATAGAGGGTATAGTGGAAGAGATATACTGATCTACTCTATAGGGTTGACACTGAAGAAAGTGAAACTAGTGTGATCAGCAGGGAGAACAAGAAATGAGAGAGGTACTAAGAGTTTGCAGTGATAACAAAACTGAGAGTCAAGAAAACTGAAGCATATAGAGTTGTGAAAGGCCATGAGATTATCATGAAAGAAGGAAACTTCATGGTTCAGAATCATGGAGTTAGCAGTTATGGGTGATGAGGCTGCGATGAAGGAATGATCATCTCTTTGGGCCATTGATCTTGAGAGATAAGGAAATTAACTAAAAGGACAGTTTTCTAGTTTCCTAAGTCTTTCTGTTGGGGGAATCAGAGAAATGGATTATTCAGTTATGTTTGGAGTTATTAAGTTCTTATGCTCAGCATCTCAAATTCTAGAGACTATGGTAGACTTTCAAAACTGGTCTGCCCAAGGCCCTATACCTTATTGTGCTAAAATTCTAGTCTGGGTTAATAAAAATAAATTATGAAAATTATTATTTATTATAATGATAATATTTATTATTTCTATAATACTTAAAAGTTTCCAAGATACTTTTTGCATGTTCTCATTTTATCTTTACAATAACCTTTTAAAGGAAGTCTTATTATTTCCGTTTTATAGAGGACAAAAATGAGGTTCAGAAAGATTGAGATTTGTGTAGATTCACACAGTAAATATCTGAGGCAAGATTTGAACTCGGGTCTTCCTACATCCAAGACTAGCTGTTATATCACTGAACTGCTTTCTCACCTCTAGTTACAGGAAAGGTGACTTGGTTCTAACTATCACTGATAACAGCCAAACTTCTAAATGACTTGGAAACATCTTTCCTAATCAAGGTGGGGAAAAAGAATTCAAAGGACTTAGGGACACCAGCTCCCAGTGGGTGTATTGTATCCAAGGGGCTTATGGCCTCTTCACCTACTAGATGAGGTGAGAAGTGTCCCTGTTGATGAAAGGGGATCCTTTCACAATGGCCATGATGGTGTTGTGAATATAGTCTATCTTTTGAAAATGATTCGCATTTTTAGTGACTGTTGTCATCTAGAGTAGGGAGGGTGGCATTAGTGTGCCAACTCCCATAGAGGAAACTCCTTCAGTTTCCCTATGGCAGCAGGTTGTGCTTCTTATGATTAATACCACAAAAATGCATAAAAATGGTAATCTTCCTTGACAAATGGAAAACCCACGCTATCTTTGACATATATGTCATAGTCACTAACTGTCAATCTAGTCCCAAAAGATAAATAAGATACATGATATTGTTACTGCTAAAGTTCTTTTCCTATAACTGTCCTGTGGGATTCATATCCTAACTACAGAAATAACTATGATGGAAGGTTGCTATTTCTACTGGAAATTGTTTATCATAATTCATATCACTGAGGGTGCAAAGAAAATGTTTTGGCTACATGAACTCTTTGCCTTTTGAGTGACTTTCCATTCTCCAAAGTTCAGTTCAAACTGACAGTCACTTCTTCCATAAAGACTTAACAAATCTCCCCTCCTCCATGTCAGTGGTGACCTTTCGCCTTCCAACTGCTTATATCACTTCATATTTCTCATGCATTTCTCTTGTCTTATTTTATATTCCATATATGTGTATATATTATAGCCCCCTATGTAACTATAAGTCAGATATCTTATCTAAAATACAAGTCTCCTGAAATACCTAGCCTTGGTAAAGGACCCTGCACATAGAAAGTGACGAAGACATTTGTTTAATTTCTTAAATTAAAAAGTTGTTGCTGATGGATCTTTATTTGGGAAAAAAATACTTTTCTTCAACCATGCATTGCTACTGTTTTCTTGATTTTGCTTTTCTGGATCTGTGCCTACAATTTCTTTAAATCTATTTGTTCTCCTATTTAGTGAGCTGCCCACCCTCGTGGCACTTCCATGTGTCTCAGGTGTTTATGCAGATAATTGTTTAGTTTGTCTGGCTTGGGTCCCAACCTTCCTATGTTTCTTCCATGTGCAAATGCTTTCTTCTTGTGCTTAAAGTATTATGATTGAGTAACATTTTCATTCCATGGAAAAACTCCATCTTTCATATTCAGATTTTTTAAGCCTATTGAAGCTGACTGACCTAGTTCTTAAGCAAAGGAAGCTAGTAAGTAGTTTCCTAGTTTCTATGGAAAAAAAGCAAAGTGTGTGAACATTTTAAAATGGAAGAAAGGTCTGCCCAGTGAAGCAAATACAGGTATTTTCCTGTTTTTTCCCTACTCCTGTCATTTTTATTTTAGCATAATTACAAATGGTTTAAATATAATTTACCTAGTTTTTCAAACTATTGTCCAGTAGGTTTGGATGTCTCAAAAAGGAAAGGTGTGTATCTGAGTCAGGTTAGAGTAATCTTATGAAGTGTTTCATTTCTTCATGTTTTGAGGGTTAACAGAACTTATACAACGATATGATCTATTCATGGTGAAAATGTTTGTTGCAGTGAAGCAAAACCATCTCAAAAATATGTGAAATACTATGTGAATTATCAATATTTAATCAGCTTAGAAATTGTAATTTACATTTCTGTATAAATTTCAGTTTTTCACTACTATCAGTTAAGTTGTTCCCCATTATTTTATGACCCTACTAACCAAGGTTTTAGGGTACAAAATTTTTGTTATTGAAAAAACTAAAATTGCATTGCAAAATTAAATATATATAGGTAAGAATATTTAACTATATCTATTTCTATATCTATTTTTGTCACTATCTAGCTGCTTATCTATATCACAGAGACCTAGGGCACAGGAGAGGATTATAACCACCCTCCAAGTTGTCAATGGTATTTTTCTTTCTCAATCTTCTGCTCTGTATTCTGCTATCCATACTAGTTAGTTTCTCTTCATATTGTCCACAAAGATATCATCATTTAGAAACTTTCCTGTCTGATATTCTGGTATATTATGACTACAGAATTTTCTTCATCTGTTGGTCTCTTAAGCCTTAAAAGAGGAAATGATGTTAGTTTGGCATAATCTGCCATCACCAACCATCTTGTCTCTTAATAACCATTACTTTCCTTTTCAAATATTTGCGAATCATCACATAAGTGATATATTGTAGAATTTCACTAGAAATCCAAGTCAAACTCATTGGCTGATGCCATCTTCCTTTGGGGGAAAAGTAAGACATTTGCCCAACAACACCTCAGTTCTCTATATTTCTTCAGGAACCACCAATACCATTTAAACTCTAACTCTATCATCTGCACTTCAAGTTGTTTTTTTTTTTCCCATGCCTTGGGAAGTAGTTCATTTGGGATCAGTGACATGAAACTCACTGTCAGCAGAGCAACTACATATTGAATTGAATTGTGTCTTTGTTGCTTACTACCTGTTATGACACAGGGCAGTTTTGGAAAACTCAGCTTCCATTTGGTTATTTCCAAAATGGAGGTAATCTAGAGCATAGATTGTTGAGAAAATCCAATAACGATGCAAAGTGCTTTGCAAGTTTTAAGCAATGTGAAAATGTCAGCCATTATTACTAGGTCTTCACATATCTTGGGTATTCATTCTCTGTTGATCTCAGTCTGCAGATTTGTTTCCATCATAGGGAAAACATAGGCCTTCTCTCTACCATTCATAATCATCATCCCACTTTTGAGCAACAGCCTTTTCCCTATTTTAATTTTCTTATCTCAATTAGTGCTTTTTAGTGTTTTTATTGTCTTAGAATTTATTGCTAGACTTAGTTAATGCTGAGATTGCTTTTAAATGATTTTCATTCCTCATACATTTGCCTTCTCATACTGCTAACTTTACATACATATATATGTATATGTATATATATACATGTATAATGTAATATACATTATATGTGTGTATATATATACATATACACACACAATGCAATCAAAATAAGCTATTGAATGACTTCTACATTTAGTGATTTATACCTTTCCATCTTTCTTTTCTCACCTGAATTATTTGTCTTTTTATCATTGAAATTGCATCCTTGAGAATCTCTTGAACCAGCTTCTATAATCTTTTAGGTCATGAATAATCTATTTTTAACTCTGCTTTTCCAAAATCTTAGATATCCCTCAGTGTATATCACATTTTCCCTTCTTTATCTTTCACAAATTCTAAGATGGAATTGTAGTGGCTAGTTCTTGTCAGTGTTTCTCCTAAATTTGAACTTAGCAACTAGTTAATCTTTATTTTTTTTTTGGAAGGCTGGAGGCAAGGCAATTGGGGTTAAGTCACTTACTCAAGGTCATGCAGCTAATAAGTGTCAAGTGTCTGAGGTCAGATTTGAACTTTCCTCCTGATTCCAGGACTGGTGCTCTATAGTCACTTTTGATTGTACTACATCAGATCAAGTATAACAGTTTCCTTCATCGTTTATCTCCCCACTTGGAAAAAGAATCACTAAGTGTCAGGTCATACATGTATCAGCTGATCTGTTTTTTAGCAAAATAGAGCTCCAGCAGATGCCCACCTAGTTGAAACATCATACTTTGATATCAAATTAATGCCGTGTTTCCCGAATACATAGTTAAATTCCTTCTTTTAACTCTATTTAACTCGATAAAACTTCAGCCACAAAATCTCTTGTTTCTTCTTCCATTAATCTTTTCTAAATACTCTTTTCTAAGATTCCTTCTTTTGGTTAGTAGATTTCCGTGTGTGTGTGTGTGTGTGTGTGTGTGTGTGTGTGTGTGTGTGTGTTTTCTATATTGGCTTTTTTGTTTGTTTTGTTTTGTTTTTTTTGGCAAGGCAATTGGAGTTAAATAACTTGCCCAGGGTCACACAGCTAGTAAGTGTCAAGTGTCTGAGACTGGATGTATATTTTATATACAAGATTATTCTAGGAGACAGGTGGCTAAATGGATGAGTGCTTGGCCTGAAGTGAGGAAGATCTGAGTTTAAATCTGGCCTCAGACACTTACTAGTGGTGTGATGCTGGGCAAGTCTTTTAACCTACATTTGCCTTAATCCAGAAAAAAAAATGGCCAACCACTCCAGTATCTTTGCCAAGAAAATCCTATGGATAATGTGGTCCCCAGGGTCACAGAGTCAGACGTGGCTGTACAGCAACTACACTACCATGCTTTTTCTTTCATTTATTCCTTTTCAAGAAGCTATACCCTCTGTAAACATATTCTTGGTATGAGTCACATTTCATCAATTCTCATTAATCTTTCTAAGGCCAGATTTAACTTCTTACATTAAGATCTGAAGTTCTTTTTTATTCCTTATACTCTGTGCAATTTTATGTAGATATATAAGGCAAGGAGATTTATCACTGACCCCTTTATTTTATACTATTTCTTGAATATTACTGTCTCTTCATCACTCCAAGTATTCAGAGGTTAGTTAACTATCTGCTAAAAATGTAATACAAGGAAGGAAGTTCTGTACTGGACAGTCATCAGAATTAGATAACTTCTTCAGCATTTCCCCCACAAACAGCTCAGGGAGCAAACTCTCTAGAATGATGGAAATTGATTCATCAATAATTTATAGGTAAAATCAAAGGGAATTGAGTAAAATGCTTTCTTTGAAGTTCTTGAATGTGGTGTTTTTTCCCCAGTGTTAAGAATGAAAATCTCTCAGCACATGCATGTATGTACACATGCCACAAAAAGGCAGTTTAAAATGTGCGAGTTTAAGATTAGTCTTCTTTGTAATAATTATTGTGTAAAATAGATTAGAAAAGAGAAGGGGAAATAGATCTGTTAGTTAATTTCTAGATATAGAATAGAATGAATGCAACATTACTTACAGCACATAGTAGACTACCCAAATAAGCATCTCTTAGAAGCAAATAAGATTCTATATAGCTCAATAGCATTGCTATTGAGAGGATTAGAAGGAAGGACTCTTTTCATTGATTTTTTTTTCCTACTTTCTTCACAACAAAAAGAAAAACATGACCTCTTATGCCTCTAAAATCTTCCAGTACACTTGGCATTGATGAAAATAAATAGACATCTGTCCTGGGCTGGCATACGAAATACATGTACATAATGAATTATTTTTCCTGCTTTGAGATGAAGTATACATATATACCCACTATCCTACTCACTGCCAATATATACAATTGTCTTTGTATGATAATCACTCCAACATAACTTTAATATCTTGACAGACAACAAAGATTATGATGCATATTTATCATATACCAAAGTGGACCCTGACCAGTGGAATCAAGAGACTGGGGAAGAAGAAAGATTTGCCCTTGAAATTTTGCCTGATATGCTGGAAAAACATTATGGGTACAAATTATTCATTCCAGACAGAGATTTGATCCCTACTGGAAGTAAGTGAATTATTTTAAATTCTTTATATTTTGGGAACAGGGATATGCTTGTATATGGGCATGTACATAGAGATCTATTGTTTGATAGGATAATCTATTCACTCTAAAATATTTATCTATAATATATCTAATAAATAGAATTAATAAATAAATGTTCCAAACAAAATGATAAAAAATAATAGTTTTGAAGACCTACCTCCATAATTCTACAAAAGTCATATCATAACCTGAGCATTACAAAATCAAATAAGAGATTTATGCTTTCTAGCAATATTTCTACCTATCCCTTTCAAAAGTGAGATCCGTTTAAATGAATTTATACTTCCTGGTCCAATCTCTGTCCTCCGATAGTGACAGTTTATTATTTTCTTCCTAAAGTAAACGGCTCCACCCTTGATAAAAGAAAGGGAGAGGACAGAGTGACTTGGATGAGATAGGTCTTGCCGCAAGAGTTTATGTATCCCAGCTCTCTGGGCCAAATGTTAGTGTTACTAATTCTGAGAGACTCTTGTTCTATTTTGTAGCATACATCGAAGATGTAGCCAGGTGTGTGGATCAAAGCAAGCGGTTGATTATAGTCATGACTCCCAATTATGTGGTGAGAAGAGGCTGGAGCATCTTCGAACTGGAGACCCGACTTCGAAACATGCTAGTGACGGGAGAAATCAAGGTGATATTGATTGAATGTAGCGAACTTCGAGGAATCATGAACTACCAGGAGGTAGAAGCATTAAAGCACACCATCAAACTCCTGACGGTTATTAAATGGCACGGGCCAAAGTGCAACAAGTTGAATTCTAAATTCTGGAAACGTTTACAGTACGAAATGCCTTTTAAGAGGATAGAGCCCATTACCCACGAGCAGGTCTTAGACGTCAGTGAGCAAGGGCCCTTCGGGGAGCTGCAGACTGTCTCGGCGATCTCCATGGCCGCTGCCACGTCCACCGCCCTGGCCACTGCCCACCCAGATCTGCGCTCCACGTTTCACAACACGTACCATTCACAAATGCGGCAGAAACACTATTATCGAAGCTACGAGTACGACGTACCTCCTACCGGCACCCTGCCTCTTACCTCAATAGGTAACCAGCATACCTACTGTAACATCCCTATGACACTTATCAACGGACAGCGGCCGCAGACAAAATCCAGCAGGGAGCAGAACCCAGACGAGGCCCACACAAACAGTGCAATACTGCCGCTCTTACCACGCGAGACCAGCATCTCCAGTGTGATCTGGTGACAGAAAAGGAAGGGGCAGCCTTGTTCCTCGGAGTAGGAGCTGAGTCTGCAGTCCAGTGCCTGGAACTCCATCCTCGACTGCTGCTGTTAAACATGCATTACAATCTATAAAACACGAGGAAAAACAGGGTCTTGTACATATGTTTTTTGCAATTTATTTGTAGCATCAGTGTCTTCCTGTTTTACCATGTCTCTTGCCATTACATTTTTTGGCTTTGTTTTATATGTCATTGGAATTTGTATATTTACATTTTTTAATGAAGAGACTGATGTATAGATAGGAAACCCTTTTTGCTTCATTAGTATAATTTTAGAATGGGTTTGATTTCTTTCTGTTTGGGCTTTTTTTTTAACATTTCTTTGGAGTGCTTGGACAAAGCTATTTGATGGGACAAGGACCACCAATTCCACTTTGTTGTTCTGCCTAGCAACAGCAAGGCCATGTTGGCCTTCTGAGCGCAATCCAACGAAAGGCCAAAATTCCAATTCAGGAAAACAGATGTGGAGAACGCTTGTTTATAGGAGGGCCCCACCAATCAGAGCCCTGAATCTCTACCTTGTCCTGCCTCATCCCCACCTCTATCTACCCTTCTAATGTCAGCATGGTGTGTGACCCTGCAGAATGGGAGGGGGTGGGTCTGTCTTAACATTTAACTCACTGCTTGTCAAATGACACTCCAGACCCAAATGTCTACCAGTCACTTTACTGTGACCACTGCTGAGTGCTAAGAAGATAAGATCAAGGGCGGGGGTGTTGTTTTGTTTAAAAATGAGTTGATGTACCCTTATATATATAAAAACAAAAATCAACCTATATTTGATCACTTCCTGGAAAGGCATGAATGTGTTTGTGGCTGTTTTTGTTTCAGTATTCAACTCCCTTTTTTCCCTTTTAATTTTTTCTGCAAATGAGATTATGTGCAATTGCCAGGCAAGTCAGTCAAAAGGGGTGAATTGACATGTCATAATGAGATTTATATCGATGGCTTCCAAACCAAAGGGAAGAACTAGGATGTTATCAAATATGTTTTGTCACATTGTATTATACAAAATGTTATTTTCTAAACAGTAAGAGCAAATCTTTGCAACCTATTATGGAGTCCCCTTGTACTTAAATGTTAATTCACTGTATTTACTTTTCAATGCTACATTCAGAATCGAGCATTCTTACTTCCTTTGTTTCAGTTTGTAATAATAAGTAAAATCTTTATCAATTTCAAGGTGATTTAAATGAGAACTCAGGAGGTAAAAACATAAATATTAATGAAAATCAATGTTTTCAAAATAAACAGTATTTATACAAAAGTAAACATTAAATCAGACCTAAAAGTGTTTAAAACAATTAATTCTACTGAATAAAGAATTAGTTTTATTTTAAATGTATCATTCTATCTTTCAGAAACACAGAAGGCTTGTTCTAATGATCCCAGAAAACCCATTTTATATAGTTCAGCTGTGTCTGAAATAAAGGATATAAGCTGCTAATTCATATTCATGTTTTGTATGACAAATAAATAAATAAAGTCTATTGTAAAGAAACCTGCAGGGGGCAGAATTATAAGAAAACATTCCCTATGGGACTTTTTAGTTTTTTTAAAAAAGTACAACACTGATAATAGGGTTTTAACATTAATTTAGAGATTCATCATAGACATTTTCATTACTGTCAGTAAGTGCTGACCAGTGCAATGGATGTTGTATTTTTTTATTTATTCTTACCATCTCTATAAGAAGATAACCACTCTAATGTTTTTGGTCTCATTAGTAAGATGTTGTTTGATCAGAAAGTAAGCTACAGTGTAGTTCATGGGAAGGGGGCAAGGGCCCATTGAAAATGTGTGAAAAATGAGAATGAACATGATGTAAAAGTCCAAAGGATCCTGGTACCCGCATAACAACAAGATAAAGGTGCTATGGGATGTTCAGTTTTTATTTGCCTAAAAATGTTTATTTCTCTAACAATTCGCTTGGGTGCTCCTCCAGTCTGTTCTTTATTTCGATGCATCCCCCTGGACATGTGCCAAATTTAAACAGAATAGACCTGAAGCTGCCAGGACAGATAAAATTTAAAGTCAGCTTTGCACATTTGGTTATTTTCAGACTCTAAGAAGGCCATTATTTTCTTGATATTATGGACACCTGTCAGGAACTGATGGCATTTAACTTCATTGGACTGGATCCTAAACTCACAGTACCCAGAAAACTGAAAGCACTGCATTGGTCTTTTTTTTATTTTTTAACTGAAGATGGAAGTGTAAGAAAAATGTAGAGAAAATGATCAGACCACAATCACATTTTAGACATCCACAAGTGTTTATTTAACTGCATTGGGAGTACATTTTTTGTTCTATTTTTAGCACTTTGAAAAAGCATGATTCAGGGATTGATGGGTAATATTTGATATTCTCACAACTTAAGAGAAGTTTCTTTTTCCTCTACTGCGTTGTCATATTATGAAACAAAGGAATGAAATAAACAGAGAAGAAGCTATTGATGGCTTAAGAAACATTCCTCCTAAAATATTCCTCTTCTATCCACAGCTTGTGTGAGAACAAGTGAAGGAAACTGTCATGTGTTCACGTGCTCAATGTTTGACAAAAGTTCTGTTAGAACTCACAATAAAAAGAGAAAAAATGTATTTTCCCTAGTGCTTAGGCTCTATCCTTTTTCTTGATGGGGATGAAGGAGGGATGATAGATCTTTTCCTAGTTGTAAAAATGAGCTGAAACTGTGGATATAATAGCCAAACTAGGGGGAATAGGAGAGAGGGGATGGCAAGGAGGCTGGAGGGAAGGGGAGGAGAGAGAAGAGAGAGAAACTTCCAAACACATTAGTATGCTGAGAATGTGAAATGATGACATCCTGCCTTTCTTCAGTAGCTGCTCCAACTCTTGTTGGCACTATGCAGATGCACATCTCCTCATTCTTAAATATATCTTCTGTATTCCTTGCTCCCAGTAGCGTTTTCAACTCTTTCCTAGTTATCTCCCTTATTGGAGTGTAGTCAGCATGTGTTAGATTCCTTTGTGTCTCTGAAGAGTAGAGAGGCAGGCAGAACATGGCATTTCCTTTGGTTGAATTATTGATGAGCCAGTGTGGTATTTATGTTGACTCTCTCTAAAGAAAACCCAAGTAATGGATTTGTATTTCCAACTATCCCCAAATCTTGTATTTCTGCATCATCAGCATTCTATGATTTTTTTTTCACTTTAAGCTTCTGTATTTCACTGAAAGGTCTTTCACTTTGGCACGGTTTTAGTTTTAACTCTCCAGATGCTGCTTTCTTGGCTACGTCCATGTTCTTCAGCTCTTTGAAAAAGGCAAAGACATGAGAGCCAACAGCCATGCCTTTTTTTTTAAAATAATGTTGTCCTCAGATATTATATACACTAATTTGGCTAAATTTCTCCCACAAAAAGAACAAAATTCACCTTTTTCCCTGGAAAAGATACCTATTTTCCTTCCATTGCCAGTAGGGTTGTAGAAGGTCTTTCTAGTTGCAATGTAATCTGTTTCTGGCAGTGTGTGTTTTGTTTGATTTCCCTTTAAATTCAAGTTATGTCCTTAAAGATGAATTTTTCTGAAAAGCAGAGGAAAAAATAAGCTTTCTCTGACTAGAAATAGAAGAAAATTGCCTTTGGCATTTTTTAGCTCTATTAGAAACCTGCTCTGGCATGGGGCTCAAGGTTTGATGGAATTTGTCAATTTAATTGACCTGTTCAGTCATTATTCCCTTTGATTTCCCTTTCCGAAATACTCCTCCCTGATGATCACTCTCTTTCCTATTATAATACAAAGTTTTTGAGTACAGGGAAAGTCTTGCTTTGTTATATTTGTATTAGTACCTAGCATAGTGCCTAAGTGCTTAATTTTTCATTCATTCATTCACTTGATTTACCTGGATCCTAACCTAAAGCATAAATAGAATCACGTTATTGAAATAGATAGGAAACCCTATATAAAACCATATATTCCATGTATACTTGAAGAAATTTTCAAATAGCTTGTAATTTTATGGAGAAAGTAACAAAACTGCATCCCCTCCAATAAGAAGTTTTAATATTATGATTTATTGATCATCAAGACTATGGAGGTAAAATAAGAGGTGTGAATGACTCAAAACTAGAGTAGAATCTGAAAGTTCCTTGTGTTTAACTTTGATATGTAGTCAGAGTCCTACACTCAAATAAGATCACAATAGCACAACACACACACAAACACATACACTTTGCCTAGCTAATTCCTCTCTGAACTTGACCTCCCTGTGTTGGTGGCCTATGATTTGGCTGACTAGTATAAATATTCCACTCCCAACTGAGGACTCATTTTTACAATGATCACATTTTCTTGTTTTCTTCACACATCAACAGGAGATGGCTCCAGTTGGAAGAAAGAGAACCTGTGTGATTTGGCAATGATGCCTTATTTCACACAACCTTTTTAAAGTGAATTCTCATTTCTTCCAAGCAATTTTGAGACTCTTTCTAGTAAAAGAAGAGGATAAATGAACACTAAATTACTGGTAGGTTTTTCCAATGGTGTCTGCATTTTCAGAGGATGGGAACTGTATTGTCCTCATCACATCCTCCTGTGCAGTGCTATCTGTGGAGATGGGCCAGTGGCAGTTTCCTGTCTTTTAAAGGAAACCTGTGTGAACATGTAGATTTTAGAGAATGAAGTCAAGAGATGCGATGGTTACTATGAAGACTCTTGTTCGTTTTTTTTACTTTTTCTGTGACTGACAGCAAGGTAAAAATGTATATTAGGTTAACAAATTGAGTAGGCAAGATTTCAATCAGCAATATAAATTCACATAACAATAATGAGGTTTGGAGGAATGAAAGATGATTTTAGCAAATCATGACCCAGTGAAAATGAATCCCAATCTGTTTTGTAGTCACACGCAAAAGATGTTAGCACTAAACACTTCCTCAATAGTACAAGAAGGATCAGTCTTTTCAGTGAACACAGTTCTCTCCTCCAAGCTGAGAAGAGTGCAAAACAACATTGTATCTCACGTAGAAGCAGAAAAACACACGTTTTTTTTTCTCCTCAAAATTCTTCCTTGAAGCCAGTAATTTCTGGAGTGACTGCTAAAGTCATTTTCCTAACGTTTCTGCAAAAGCAATAATGATAGAAAACTGGCTGACTTCAAATAGAGAACATGCTGAAACCAAGAGAAAACATAGTTATCCCTATTAGATTGTGAGCTCCTTGAGAGCAAGAATTGTTTTTGCCTTTCTTTGTATCCCCAGAACTTAGCACAGTGCCTGGTACATAGTTGGTGCTTAATAAATGCTTGTTGACTTGACTTGAACATCTCTCTGGCCCTGCCTCTGATCATACTTTTCCATGAATTTATGTCATTAGAAATGTGGGGTTAGAATGTGCTTCTCTTAATCTCAAAGAGGGCGTGCTTTTGAAGAACAGAAAACTTCATGCCATGTTCCACTACGGAGACAGAGTTATATTAAATACATATTTAATCTATAGATATCAGATATTTTCATTATATGTTAACTATGTGTAGTAAGTATTTAATGAATATGATAGAACTTTCAATCACATGACTCATGACCTAGTGTATTTGTGGTAATTAAAATTAATTAATAATGAAGATATTCTATGTCAGAGTATTTAGCTAATGATTTGATCCTGTCCTCCCAATAAAATTTTAAATATGTAAACCAACAAGTCAATATTGTGAAGTGGAGAAACATAAAGTAAAACATTTGGGTTCTTTTCTCAATTTTATGATTATTAGGATGACTATGATATAAAGTATTTACTATTTAAAGTTTTTACTATAACAATTACTATAATATAAAATAAGAATATTTATTTTACAATTATTCACTTTATCTCAGTCCTCTGTATAAATACACACACACACACACACACACACACACACACAATGAGGGGATTAGATGAAATGATTTCTACGGTCTTTTAAGGCCACACATTTTGAGAGCCATGTTTGAAGTGTTTCGTCGGCTTAACATCTCTGTGTGAAGAAATATCTTTCCAATAGCATAGATGGGTTGCTGTTTCTATCTCACAAGAATAGCTGTTGAGGTTTTTATATTGCTTAAGATTATTTGGCAACGCTTCTTCACAGGTGAGTTTGGTGGCAGTGGAAGAGATAATGACATTAATAGTCAATATTTCCTACAGAGGATAACCTATGAAAAATTGCCACAACAGGGAGGCCAAAAATGCCTTGAAAACTGAAAACATTTGATATCCTTATCAAATAGAGAGAAATAGTAGGTAAGGACAATAGCACTTTAGATTAAACTGAAGGGAAAACAGAATGAAGTAATAGAAGGAAAAGTAAGTTTACACAAAGTTTTGATGTAAGACCAGATTGCCCCAAGAAATTTTCAAGAATGAAACTAGGAGGAAGAAAACAAATGGACAAAAATTAAAATTGTGTCAAGCTTTCTTTTACAAACTATTTTCTCCATCAAAGATAGTGGAATCACCACATGGAAACTCTGATATGACTGTCTTTTATGTTGAACATGAGGAGGTAGAAATGTCATTGATATACAAAGGAGATGAATGCTGTAGAGGACTTAACTTTGAGGATATTCAGAAACTTCTTCTGAAGATATCTTAAAGAGAATGAGATGCAAATATAAGTAAGCCACTATACATGTTATCTTCAAAAATTTAATGAGAATAATCTCTAGAGGTATTGAGAGCACTCTTGGTAAAAACTTAAAAAGGAAAAGGTGGATTTTCAAAAACTATATCCTATACTGGACCACATATTTGCTCTCAATTGACTGAAAAGAATAGGAAATGTTCGATTTAACTATGTTTATGATTTTGTTGATTATCAAAAGTCAAAAGCATTGGATTTTGTAGAGGATTACAGAAACATAAAAGATATTCCTTGAAGGTTTATCCCACACTAATGTTAAGATTATATAAGATGCCAAAGCCAATATGACAACATAACTAATGTTTTATGATGAACTTCGTATTATTAACATAAATGAAAGCATAAAAAGATATATTCTAAACAAAAGTGTTAATCACTGTCCAGGATGACCAGTACAGAATCTAAAATAGAAGAAATACCTTCCATAGATCAAAGGTTCCTCCAAGTGTTGCTGTTTGCGGATCATTTGTGATGATTACATCAATTGCATCAATTACATCAATAATTGCATCAATTAATCAATAAAATAATTCAGAGCCTTCTAAGCTATAATATAAAATAAATTTAATTAATTATATTATAAATATTATATTATATTATAAATATATTGTTATATTATATATAATTATAAATATATTATTATATTATAAATAAATTTAATTTATTCAAAGTTTGACCTAGGTATCCACAGAATAAAAAAAACTAATTATCAAAACTAATTATCAAATATATCAAATATCAAATATAACCAATTATTCAGGCCATGCAGTCCATTTGGATGGTTACCCCATTTGTGGTAACATTTCTTCAGCAGTTATAGATCAACATCCATGAACCCTGACCAGAAATGAATATGAAGAAAAGAGCAGTTGATTCCATTTATAAAATTATGCAGGCTTTCAGATGTCTCCTCAAAACAAAATTCCTTGTTTTTGATGAATTTTATTGGTTATACAATGTTGCTTTGAATCACAGCTATCCAGAGTCTCCAAAGATTGAACATTTCAGCTCTCCCAATAGGCAAGAGAGAGATACATGATGGACCTAGGTTATCACTTTAGGTGATAAGCTTTGCACACAAAGTAACAGAAAAGATGATAATCGAAAGAGATAACAGCAAGTTCCATGGGCCATATTAGAACTCACAACATGTGGATCCAGAGCAACTTCATTTTGAGAATCACTTCATCTTGTTCGCACATAAATGTCTGTACTCTCTCATTAGTGCTTACAGTTCAAGTAACCTAGTGGAAGACATGACATGGTATCCTGCTGTACAATCTATCTGAGAAACAGTCTGGATCTCTGTGTATTATACAGAAATATGAAACCCCTATCCCTGAAACTGAGTAAAAGGGTTATTGCACCACATCATGTTCCAGCAACAGAGACCTTGACCAATCAACTTTCCCCATCCACTATCCTCTTCCTCCTCTCTAAAATCTATATAAATCTTGTGTATTGTTCATTCAGGCAATTTTTGCCTCCTTAGGTGAGGTGGCAAACCCAATAAACCCCAGCTGGTCTAAATTATGTTTCTTAGTCAATTTATGGTTATTCACAGCCCCAACATCAACAACGTCAGATCAAAAGTGATTTCCCAGTATTCCCTGTATTCACAGGTGGACACTGTAAAAGATACAAGAGGACATCCCACGTAGCAGGCATGGATCAGTCGTGATTTGCACAGACACTCTGAATTATCTAGGTTTTGGAACAGAATGCCACATTCAGATGTCAAAAATAGTTGCAAATATAATGGGAAGAGGGGGAAAGGAGAGGAATGGACAGGAGGGATTCTATATCCTGTAAGAAATCACACACCTTGTAGCAAACTTCATGAGAACTCTGCAAATGGAGGGGATGTTGGGGGTGGGGTCAGGAATTTCTAGGTCCAAGAGTTAGGAAGAAGCTCTTGGTTACATGTGTCTCACTAAAATTGCACTTCAAGTCTATTTCCACACTCTCTCTAGGGACATTGGGTACACAAAGGAAAAGTTTGCCCCAGTTTGTGGAGGAATATTTTATGAATACTGTTCTTGCTACATCTTCTCAGTATATACCTTTCCTAAAAGCTTGCTGAAGTCTACTGCTGAAAAGTAAATGATGAGCACATAAGCAGTAAAAACATTAGATCCTGGAGGATCTTCTGGTCCCTCTAGATTACTTTTTGGACACTCGACTTGTCAGGGCTAGTATGAGTTGGGCAGTGAATCAATAAGGAGTATTACAGAAGATTATATTCCTCTCTTCCTTCTCTTCTTTCTTTCTCTATCTCTTTTTTCCTTTCTTATTTTTCTTCCTTCCCTTCTTTCCTTCTTTTCTTCCTTTCACCCTTCTTTCTTCCCTCTCTTTTTCCCTCCCTCTTCCTTTCTTTCTGCTTTCCTAAAACTTTAGTTTTTATTTTTTCACAATTATAAATAGTGATATGAACAAGAAAAATATTTAAATGAAGAATCCTAAAGTGCTAACTACCATTTATATTGTCTATAAGCTTAACAGAACATCTAAACTCTTCTTGAGTATGCTCTATATGTCATATAAAAATTTATTTCAATATCATTCATGTTCAAGAAATAATATTCTATTTCTTTATATTTGTTATGTAATTATAATATTTTAAAGTTATATAATATTTGTTTCATTCCTACTGAAAGATTAAGAAAAATTCATTCACTATTGGGAAAAATACAACTGAAAATTGGTTATCTTTTCTGCTTTTCTCTAATCGCCTTCTCCCCTCCTCCACCCCACATTTAAGCAGATTCAATGCCTGTGGTGACTATAGAGAAAGAAACAGGAATATCCCTTTGATTGACAAAGAGAAGGAAGAATTTTTATTAGATAACTGAGCCTTTACCCTCTTTATTTGTTATTGGATGCCTGTCACACTTTAGTAAAAATCACAATTGATGAAAAAGTCATGCTCACATTTAACGTTCTCCAAGACTTAACCCTGCCACATTTTGTCCCTTGATATCACTTAAAATTCTTGGAGATTTTGCATAAAAGCAATAGTTTCTCCATGCTACTTCTAAATTTTTAGCCTTGGCATTGTGATACATTTGAACCCAAGAGGATATTTTGAAAAGTTCAGATGAAATAAATGAATGTAAAGTGATTCATAGACATATATATATATGCATATATATATGTGTATTCACACATATGCAGATATATGTATATAAATATTCCCCTTTTTAAATTACTGTTCATATCAACTTTTATTTTACAAGTTTGGTAGCATTTTGAAATGGCAGACTTCTTTGCAGACTTCTTTATATGTAACTAATTTGGGGTAATTGGTTCATTTTATTGGATGCTGAAATTTAGAGCATATGCTATATTGACAGCATATGCAGGCTTTGAGCAAAGAAGACTGACAGCTCATGCAATTTTTCAGCAGAAACAATTGATTTTTCTTCCTGGTAGGCAAGGGTAAGTATGTCACATGGGAAGTTGAGAGATGGAATGCTCCCACCCTTCAGTAGCTACAACCCTGGTGAGCTCCATGGGCTAATTTTACCCTTCTCTGGAAGTCCATGTTCTTTCTCTCCTTACACACAACCTTGGATTAGTGTTCCTGCATCTTGAAATCCCATTACTAATTTTGCCTTAAAAAACTTGTTTTGATGGCCCCTCTTCTGATGCTTTCCCTGAGAATATTTTGTGAAGTTTGTCACAGATACAAAAATGACTAGTTGCATCACTTCTTTGACTATGTCTTGCTATGTTTACTCAAAGCAGATTGATTTCCTTTCTATACTTGAAGAGAAAATGTTTCAAATTTGACTGTTTCATTTCAAGACCAGTAAGCAAACTGTCTTAGATTTTGTTTAGTGCTATCTTATTACAAATTATACACATCAGCAACAATGAACCTTTTAGATGGGAAGGTTTAGTTTAACAGCACTCAAATCCCAAGCATAAGCAGCAGCCCACTGAAACTTGACATCCTTCAAAACTCTTATATAGACAATTAAAAATTTTGATAGGTAATGAGGATGTTCATTCATTCACCAAAGTTGTGCTAAAAGAGAGAAAATATTGGGTATTTATCATTATGAATACAGAAAGCAAAAATGAAAATCTCAAAAGTTTTGTCAGCATTGAATTAAGTTGATGTTTATAGATAATCTAAAATGATGAGAAGTTCTGAAGGACAAAGCATGGGTGGATGGCTTTCCATATACCAATAGGTAGAAATGTCCAAATATGAGAAATCATAAATTC
Organism: Potorous gilbertii; assembly: GCA_028658325.1. Lineage (NCBI taxonomy): Eukaryota > Metazoa > Chordata > Mammalia > Diprotodontia > Potoroidae > Potorous > Potorous gilbertii. The sequence goes on along the minus strand of CM053771.1, from coordinate 369,019,832 downwards.
ATTGAAATGGAGATATAGAATTAAAGTTTATTGACCAATTTTGAATTACATAAAATCATTTCTCCCTAGTACATACATTTTTAAAATGTAAAAACCTATTTTCACCAAAATTACCTGAGCATGAATATCACGTTACTAGGTATATGTGAAGCATACTTTAATCTGTCATTTTCAACATTATTTGAAATGTTAAAGTGCTATCACTGGTAGATTGTGTGAATTTGAGGGTTCTGAGCTGTGGTAGGGTCAAATCCCATCATAACCTAGCTGTCCCCACCTTTCCAGTCTTCTTATACCTTACACCCCATATACACCCAAACATGCTATTTAATCTAGTGCAGCTGGCCTCCTTGCCATTCCTCAAATAACATATTCCGTCTCTACATTCCATGTATTTTCTCTAACTGTCTCTCATGACTGGAGTGTTTTTCTTCCTCAATTCTACCTCCTGGCTTCCTTAAAGTACCAGTTAAAATCCTACCTTCTACATTAAGCCTTTCTTAAACCCTCTTAATTCTAGTGCCTCCCCTCTGTTGATGATTTCCTATTTATTTCATACATAGCTTGCTTACTAATATTAAATTGCTTGTTATCTCCCCCATTAGGTTGTGAGTTTCTTAAAGACAGATACTCTCTTTCATTTTCCTTTGTGTCCCTAGTTCTTAGCACAATGCTTGGCATATAGCAAGTGCTTACCAAGTCCTTACTGATGGACCCCCACATTAAGACCAGAGTCAGTATGATGAACTCTGGGAGTAGATAGCTCCCAGGATGCCTAAAGATGGACCCACTGGCCCAAATCAGAACAATGATGCATGTCTAAGGTTTTGTATGGATACATATGGAATCAGCCTGTCAGTGATTGTTGTGCTTCCAGTCTCAGTGATATAGGAATGTCTTTTCTAAAAATAAAATTATAAAAATAAGGAGAATATAAAATTTTAGAAATATCATAGCCACTTTTTTTTGTATCTTGGAGAAACCAATAAAGTTTTAGCTGTCTTTACTAGCACTATTACCTTAAGAGGTTGAAACAGTAATTTATGAAGGACCATTTAGGGTATTTCTAGATGAGTCATAGACAAAGTGAGACCTACTGTTCATTGTAACATAAATGGAGTCAGAGTCTAATATTCTTATTTGTATAATTCAAATAGTGACCATTCAACCTTATCCATCAATGGGATTTTGACCATAAATCTAGAAAGTCATTATGGTTTGAATAATCTTCTGCTTTTCCTGGTATTATCTATATTTTATCAATGCTTCATTCTCTGAAGTATAGGAATAACAGAAATAGCTGGGATTTGTGAGGAATCCCCAAGTGTTTATTTTAGCTAACCAGTTAGGTAATAGATGATGATGGTGAACTGGCCAATTTTTTTATTTGTTTACTACTTTTGCTAACCATATAATGGTAATGTTAATGAGAAATAAAATACTCAAAGTGCAGATGGCCAGGAGGAAGACAAGGAGAAAGCCTAAATAACCTATTTATTAGCTAATCAGTCCCTGTACATTCAAAGGCATCATTTGGGCAACTGAAATCTGCATATGCATCCAAATTGAATCAGAGTCTTTCACAAATGGTCCAATATAGTTTTCCTGCTTCAGTGAACATTGCTTCACCTCTCACATGTAAAAATCTAGCCAAATTTACCTATTCGCTGTTTCTTAGACATGCCACTCTATTTCCAGTCCCCCCATACATTTATACTGGCCATTCCTGGAACGTACGCCCTCCTCATGACTGCCACCAAGTATCACCCTCTTCTTTGAGGTAACAAGGTAGCACATTGGACATTTTATTTTTGTACTTCCTAGTTGTTTTCCAGAATGGTTGTACTAACTCACAGTTATACCATCTAGAGTTATTTTCAGGACATTATAGTTTCAATACAACCCAAAAATGGAGGACTAGACTTTTTCTCCTGACTCTCAAAACTTCCCCACATACAAATTACTCACACAAGGTAAAGTAGATGTCTTTTTCCCAATGGGACACCAAGAAACTTAACAAGCTAACAACTTGATAAATTAACAGCGAAGAAGACTAATCTCTAAAATGCTCACCCTCTCCCATACTTGCCCCCATGTTCTGGCAGAGAGGCACAACCAGACTCATGGCATATGCTCTGGGATGTATTTATCAGTGCAGTCTCTACCATCATACCCTGTTGTTGACTTCATCCCACTATTCTGTGGCATCAGAGAACAGAATTCAGCTTTGTCCAGGCCCTTGTAGAAAGGCAGAGATATAGGAGAACAAAAGCATGTTCTTCTAGGGGAGATAGCAGCACCCAACTGGAGACTGAAAGAATAGAGAGAACTGGAACACTTGTCAGTACATTCAGTGAGGGAGAAAAAGACGATGCAGCATAAGGACAGATGGCATCCAGTGAGAGTCATGTTTTTTTCTTCAAAAGTCAATTGGGACAGAGATTAAGATCAGTAAAAAGTGGATTTCTCTGTGTGGAAGGAAGCTGAGATACCTTCCAGATCAATCCCTGAAGGAGTCAGAGGAAAGGAGTCAGGAAATGAAAAATAAGAGGATATAAGAAAAAAAATTAAAATTTTGAAAGTTCTCAGGAAGAAGAAAATCCAGTAAAAGACCTTATACAGAAGCAGATAAGTCAACAAGGAACATATAAAAGACAAAGAAAACACAGACATCAAGATATAGAAACAAGAGCAAACAGTATTAAGTAAATGTTACGAGACAAAGTAAATTGAACCATCACCTAGGAGGCAGAAAACTCCTAGGATTCCTAAAGGAGCATGGAACCATAGAAGTACATTTCTGAATGGCTGAAGAGAGAAATGAAAATTGTGAAACCAGAACTTAAGGCTTGCATAGCAGAAATTATTGTCAGAATAGGAAAAATTGAATCCAAGTGATGAGCTTCTCCAAAGAAGCAAAAGAGAGATCAGTTGACAGGGAATATAGATACGATGAATTGAAAAACAGTCTGAAAGAAGAAAAGTCAAATGAAATAACATTAAAAAACGATGTCTACACAAGACAAATAATTAGTGATCTTGAAGACACGATGCATAAAGAGTACAACCTGAACACTGTAACGTAAGAAATAATAAAGATAAATGCCTAGAACTTATAAAGACAAAAAATATAGTGTCAATTGAAAGATGCCATCAAATAATTTCCTTCCTCTGACAAAAAAAAATTCCTTTGCTGAAATTTCCAAGACACAGTGACTTAATTTAATAATCCTAGGAACACACAATAAATTCAGTAATCAACAAAAGATGACCTTACAAGATAATGACACTAGACTATTCTAAGCCTATGAGAAACTTCAGAAGATAAAGAAATAACATCTTACAAAAAAGCAAAGGAGCTCAAGATGCAACCCAAAAAGATATCCTAAAAAAATTGAACACAACCGTCAATGAAAGATAGAATTGTTCTATCCAAGCGAGACATTTCAAGCATTCCGATATTATAGTTCCCTCTGGATTTTGGAAGTCATAATCTGTTTTGATAATGAAATCAATTTGAATATTAGGATAAATAAGCCCCAATAGATATTTGTGTATTCTGATATCATAATTCTAAAGGTCAGTTTTCAGTTTTCTTCCATCTTAAAGAAAAATAATCCAACAAAGAGGTGAGTTTGATAAACACTTTATGTTTGAGAGGGATTTCACAACTGAGGTAAATTTAATCTTAGCTCCAACTTAGCTTTAAATTTTATTTCCATAAGAAATTCAGAGCTAGAAAGGACCTACAAGGCCATTTTATCCAATATCTTCTGTGAGGAAACAGAAGTCCAAAGGCCAGGTAATATGGCTCAATCTAACACTTTTTATTGAAGTATTACCAACCTTCCTCTGAAGAAACAATGAGTACTGCTTATTCTGATGTACCAATGAAGCCACATAGAATTTTATACATTATATTTTAATAAAGTCAGGAAAAAATGAAAATTTTATTTCAGCTTTTGGTTCAAGTTTCCAATCTGATGTGTTGTCCACAATATCAATCACCAGTGACAGTCGATATCTTATCTGTGTCATTGATTGGTCCAATGACTTGTTCTTCAGTTGTTTTGTATTCACATCCAACGCTACATGACCTTGTTTGGTGTTTTCTTGGCAAAGATGCTAGATGGGTTTGACTTTTCTTCTCCAGGTCATTTCACAGATAAGAAAACTGAGACAAACAGAGCTAAGTGACTTGCCCAGGGACACACAGCTAGTAAATGTCTGAGGTCAGATTTGAATTTAGCTCCTCCTGACTCCAGCCTCAATATTCTATCCACTGCACAACCTAAGTACTCAACTCTATGACTAGTGTTTTTTTGTTATTTAGTCATTTAATACCAGTTAACTTTAACAATTATATAGTTTCTGAGAAAATATATAGAATAAGAACCAAAGCAGAAAAACTCCCCTCAACTTACTTTACCAGGAGCATATTCTTCCCAAACCTGGAAATAATGGGCTCTAATTCACAGCAGTTGCTGCAAAGCTTTAACCTTACCAAGTTCACTTCCAAAAGTGGCATAACCATTGGGCAAACTGGTCTCTTGCTGTAGCATGTGGTACCTTGGCTATTGCAACAATCTACTACATGGCTTGTTTAAGCAAGTTGGTTCTCAGAGTTAAACTGGCATTGGAACTTAGCTACTGGCGAATTCTGATATGGGACTCATCACTCTACCTCTAAAGGCTTGACAGTTCAACCTTTTGGAGTCTTACAAGGTCGTTCTGTTTCGAGTCCTCTTTCCTAAGAAGACAGAGAAAGTGACACAATAAGGAACAGCGGCAGAGTCGTATGTTCACAGGCCATGTATCATCCTGGTGGAGAGGACCAGTATTCTGCTGCCCATCTAAAGGCATATAGCATGACTTCCCTCAATCACCACCAGCAGGGAGAGATTCATTTACTCAGTTACTCATTCACAGTTCTGGCTCAATCAGTCAATCAGAAAATCATTTCTTTACCACAGGAAACTGTAAGAGGATATGGACACATACTCAGATGGGGAGAGCCAGGGCCTTTCATTCCATGTAATCATAAACTTCCAAGAGCAAGTTCATCAAACATGCTTTCGGGAGTCAGCCCTCACTGGTCAGTCTCCCTAACCTCATTATACTAGCAATAGCATTTAATAAGAAAAATTGGTAGCATCCTAGGAAGCCCAAAAGAATGTATTGTCAAGAAACCGACCAGCTAATCTTCTATGTATGGATTCCAATATTCTATTCTGCAAACACTACTTTAGTAGTACACTTTTGGATTACCTTTGACATAGTTCACTTTGAATTGCATAGTAGCATCCAAAGATTTTTCCATTGAGAATGAGCCAGGAGAGTAAGTTGCTGCAAATAAAGGGAAAGCTGGTTGATGTTTAACGGTTGCTACCAGAGATTTCCCATATTTGGTGGTTTCCTTTTGTCATGGGGATGTAAAATTCATTTTATATAAATTCCACTAGAACAATATCCTTCGCATGTGATATATCCTTAGCAATGTTTGATCTTAGGAATACAGTAATTAATGACAGCTGCTTTCCTCATATGCATTCTCAGAAGTCACTGAAATAAAATAGGAACACAAGGGAATTTTGTGAAAAAATATTTCAGAACTGTACATAGAGAAATAGAGATCAGTGTTCTAAAAGTAGTTTTGTTTTTCTGTTACTCTTTAGCACTTCTAAAGATGATATTTGCAAGATAAGTCTACAGAAGTGGTTGTAACAAGCATAGCATATTTAGCATTTTGAAATTTTATAGATATTTACTCTAATGTAATTACTACATATTTGCTATAGAAAAGTTTACTTTTAGAACTTTGCACTTGCCTTCAAGTTTAAAAATTCTGTGTGTTTATACCCATATCTTTAACCTATCATCTCTCTCTCTCTCCCTCCCTACCTCCCTCCCTCCATCCATCCATCCATCCATCCATCTATCTATCTGTCTGTCTGTCTGTCTATCTCTATCTATCTGTATATGTATACACACACATATAGGTAACTCATGGCTTAAAGCCCACTTACATAAGACTCTCCTCATTGGTGGAGATTGATTACTCAATGCTCACACCTGTATGTGGAAGAGAATTTGCACACACACACACACACACACACACATTTCCTGATATAAAATGAGCAAAGAAAAACACACAAATTGGTTCTGTACTAATTATATTTTTTGCATAATCTAATGAAGTAACCATAAAGCATATGTGCAGGAACCACATGCAGTGAAGTTAAAGGTTTGTTAAAGAACAAAATGCATTTGTCCAGAAATAAGGGCAGTGAGAGAAAACAAAGCATTTTGGATGTAACTTTGCTTTTTTCCCTTTTTGTAGAAGAGATGAATGTTTAAAGAGTTCCTTATTACTTGTTTGGATATAGATATTTTGTTTACGGGAAGAATTTGAAAAAGAATTCAGCCTTTCTGGTTAGAAAATAAGCGAAATATGTGTTCATTAGTGAAATTGCTTTATTTTGAGATTCCATTTTCACTGGTTGAATGAAAGGTTAATGACCACTTGAAGTCATTGTCTGTGTGAGAATTAAAAAATAATAGAACAACGCAGATAAGTTGCATGTGCAAACTTCTTTTCAATATTAATGTCGCTATCCATCAACCCAGACCAACAACAACAGCAAAGAATACATTTGTATCAGTTTAATATTTGAATGAACTGTCTGACCCGTGATAATGAATAATTATTATAGCTTAGTGTAGAAACAATAACAAAATCCGTTTTTCCCCAGAGTTTCTTAGCCTTCATGCTCATCTATTTTTGAAATTTTTTTTAATTAAAAGAGATGAGACAGAAAGAAAATAGAACATTATTCTTTCTAAACCTTTCTGGCATTGTGTATATAAATACAAGTTGATAACACACTGAAAAGATGTTCTTTAATTGTTTGTATAGGAAATTAATGAATAAGCATGCAGGGAAAATTATCACATTTTATCTAGAAATGTATACATATAAATACACATATATATACATATATTTTTGTGTATGTATACACATATATACATATATAGGCACATACATACATGTGTGCGCACATTTTAACCTGAAAAGTGATCATTGTCAAAGAGTCATGAAATGTTTTCAGCTAGATACAGAAATGGGATCATATTAAAAATTAGAAGTGTTTGTCTACAGCTTTGGACATTAATTTTCTAGATCTAAAGGTGGCTTGGGTTGAATGTTGGCACCAAAGGTTACTTGGGGTATTAGAAGAAGAAGGCAGACTAGAAAGAAGGTATTTTGGAATTGATCGAAAATGAAGAGATTTGATTTCGGTCCTGCTTCTGACACATGCTGCCTACTTTAACCTGGCTGTTATCCTCAGGGCCTTAGGTATTTCTCTAAGACTATAAGTTGCAGTGCAACTATAAGTTCCATTGACGGTGGCCATCTACATTTGGTAGAGGAAGTTCTCTACACCAAGGTCCAGGTCCAAAACACCCACCACTACCAATCATTCTTGCTCAGCCTCCCTACCCCTCCACCCTGAACCCACACCAAGAAAAAAATTGAAGTACAGTTGAGAAGGAATTAAAGTTGAATAGGTTAATGATTATGACATCAAAGCATAAAACAATATCATCAACTGGGGGTCAACTACACTGAAATTGATGGCAGGGAAGGGAGACTTTCAAATGAGGATCTCCAAGGAGAATTTAGTAAATGTAACTAAAAAAAAATTCAAATGAGATAAAGCATATAAACCACTTTGTAAACCAAAAATCACCATATAAATATTAGTCACTATAACATGCAACCATCATTAGGGTCTTAATGCCTGGATATAAGTAAGGATATAAGGATATAAGTAACCTTTCAGTGCATCATGTATTGTGATAAAGAAATATATCAAATTTGATCAAATTTGGAGCGTGAGAGAGTCTTACCTACTATTATTGAGCATTTATGGTAATAAAAAATGTATTACAGAAGTTTTATATATATATATATATATATATATATATATATATACATAGTTTTATATAACATAAATATATGTACATATATCACATATCTATGGTATATACTATGCTTTGTTGTCCATGAATCACCCTAGACAATTGAAAAAATTTTGTATATGTCAAACATATCTTAGTGGATCAGGGCCTCTTTCCATTTTCTAGAAACTCCAAGGTATCAAGGCATGTAAATGATAGTTTGTTAAGTGTTAAATAGAAGGAATTTTTGAAGATAACTTCTACATTTAAACACCATCATTGCAAAGAAAATTCTTTCTAGTGCTTAGCACAGTACCTGACACATAGTAGGTAATAAATGGTTGTTGAATGACTTGCTCTAAAGAATGAAAACTTCCATTTTTATCATGATTCTCTGTAAGTGCTTTGGAGGTACTAATGGAATAAACTTCAAAGGAAGCTGTTGACTTCATCATTCATGAAAAGATCCAATCACAATATTAGCAAAAGTTTCATAACAAATCCTCAGTTTTACTGAATTCTGGTTCCTATAAAAGCATTATACTTCAAGCTAATTCAGAAGTGCCTTCATTTCATTTCATTTGGAAATCTCACCTTCCAAGAACACTAGGATATTAAGATGGAAGCTAGCCAGCATATGGTATTTCAAATTCCTTCCTCGACCTCCAGTAAGTATTTAAGCTCTTTAATTTAAGTTGCATTAAAACAAGCCACAGCTTTTCATGCTGGGCATCTCAAGGAGTTTTCAGCTATTGCTAAATTGAGTAAGGCTTAGAAGAAAGGATGAAGTGAAAGCTTAGAAATTAATGTAATGGCTAAAAAAAGAAAAAAAAGATAGACATTTTTTTCCAAAATAAAAATAGCATTTAGATCCACCAAAATAATTTAAATCACAGACATTTCTGTTTTAACTCAACAGTCTCTTTTTATATCCAAGTTGTGTCAATATAGGCCCACTGAATCAAAGACACTGATTAAAAACAAAAACAAATCAATTCATTTTTGCTACATGGCATCTCTCACTGCCAAATTTAGGAAAGTGAACAAAAAGAAATTCATTCCTTTTTTATGATTTTGTTAGCATACTTACATAGATGCTGAAAATAGCTGAGTCAGTTATGCTATGGAACTCAAGTGAGCTGTCTATTGGGATATTGAAAAGAACAGATGTTTTGGTAGTCTTAAATGTACACTCATTAATTGACTACTTAAAAAAACACCTGTAAACATTTTAGAGTATCACGGTATCTGGGATCTAAACTGATTATCTTGTCCAAACCTCTCGTTTTCCAGATGTGAAACATCTGTGGTTGAGAGAAAAGTTGCCCAAAGTTACACATATGGTAAGCAGCAAAGCCTGGGTTATGAACCCAGATGCTCTGACTCAAAATCCAGTACTCTTTCCTCTACAACATTAATGTGAATAATCTCAGCCTTCTTCAAGCAATTTTAATAATCTTTCATCAATTTAGGTGGACATAGCCATTCTGGACATTCTGGAGACATGGACATTCTGGACATGGACATTCTGGAGACACAATCACCATGGAGAGGTCTTCTTGATTCTGAATCAATGATATACAGTAGTTTTGCTATTTTCCAAGAGATTAGATAGGCAGACAGATAGATAGATATAGATCTCATTGTTGCAATGTGACCCCCGTAGTCACTTAAATCCATTTACCTCAGCTTTCTCATCAGTAAAATGAGCTGAAGAAGGAAATGGCAAACCACTCCAGTAACTTTGCCAAGAAAATTACAAACGGGGTCACCATGACTGAATAACAATATACACTTTCATGTGCACATATGTATATATGTATGCAATACACAGATACGCACATGTATATATGCCTATGTATTTATAAACACAATATACATGTGTGTATATGCATTTATGTAAATAAACACAATACATGCAAATATCCTTCACCAATTCTTGTAGAAATGGTTGAAGCAGGTAAAATTCAAGAGTCTCTTCCAATCTTGGAATTTTGTGATTTGATGAAAAGATGTTAGACCTTCAAATAATTGAAGGTCAGAGGGTGACAAGAATAGTAGAACTGAGGGAGACTTTAGAGATTATGTAGTCTAAGCCTTTCATTCTGTAGATGAGGAAACAGGCCCAGAGAAAATGTGACTTGCACAAAGTCATGTAGCTTCTAAGTAGCAGGTTTCCTCACATTAGGTCTACTGAGCCTTCTACTATACCATGTTAGTAGGAGTTTATTAATTCAACTAAACTCTCCTTTATAATCTGTTCCAATCGTTTATTCAGAACTTTCCTCACAATAATCCTGCAAGGTAAATAATGAACATATTATTACTGACATTTTACAAATAAGGAAACTGTGTCAGAGAAACCAACCGACATGCCCATGGCAGTAAGTGTCAAAGGTAGAATTTGAACTCTGGTTCCCTAACTTCATGTGCAGCACTCCTTCCACTATACCTTTATGCTTCGTTAGTGAAGTTAGTGACAGAGGACAAAAAGTTGGGGAGGGGAAGTGGCAGGCTGACCACTAGTAAAAATCAAGAAAACACAGAAATATTTCCCTTATGATGATAGAGAAGGGATCTAGCAGAAGGTGACTGTCACAAAAAGCAACAGGAATTAGTTGAAAATTCATTGAATAGGAGGCAGGAGATCTTGCTTCCAGTTGAAGTTCTGTCACCATTTAGCTCAGTGATATTGGGCAATAGTACCTCTGAGTCCATTTCCCCCTCTATCAAATGAACAGTTGAACTAGATTTATTACAAGTTTGATTAGAATCCAGTTCAAGTCACTCTCCAGATTTTTCCACCTTAACAGTTACCCTTCCACCAGGAAGAAAGCCTCTACCTTGAGTTCTTATTTTCCTGAATGTTGACTACCTTACCTGCACCACCATTTCAGCAAGGGCTCTAAACTTACACCTAGTTCAGATCTCATGACTTCTCCATCTCTTCAGCATTCCTACTTTCCAGTGGATAGCCTTCCTTGTTCCCTACTTTCCAGTTCCTTTTATGGATTGTCTTCCTCCATTAGAATGTAAGAATAGAAACAGTCTTATTTTCTAACATTTGAAATCTTAATATTTATCAGAGTTCCTGGCACATAGAAAGCATTTAATAAATGCTGTATCAATCAATCAGTCCATAAACTTTTATTAAGCACATGCTATGTGACAGATGCTACGCTAAGTGCCTAGTTTATAAATGCAAAAAAGAAGCAAAGAAAAAGACAGCCCCAACATTTTAAGGATCTTACACTCCAATGAGGAAAACAGCATGCAAAAAAATACATGCCAAAAAAAAGCTATATATAAGATAAATAGGAAATAATTGACAGAAAGAAAGTGTTAGAACTCAGAGGGAATGGGGAAGTTTTCGGTAGAAGACAGGAATTTAGTTAAGACTTAAAGGAAATCAAGTCTCTCAGTTGGCATAATGGAGGTGAATGCATTTCAGGAATCGTGGGAACCAGTGAAAATGCCCAGTCAGGGAATGAAACATCTTATTCTAGGAGGAGAAGAGGAGGCCGGTGTCACTGGAAAGTGGCCCAGACCCATTTTCCTACAGATAAAATGCAAGGCTTTGGGAGAAACTGGGCTCCAATATTCTATTATATGTATGAGATTTTTAAGGTAAATATAGATTGTTAAGCCAAAGATAAAGTTCTAGAGTCACTATCCAAAAATCATAATGGCAACAATAGCAGACATTTAATATGGCAGTTGAAGGTTTGCAGAGCACTTTACAGATGTTATCTCTATTGAGAGATGTGATATTTATCTGGTAGAGTACAAAGGCTAAAGAGACTGGGGAGGTAGAGGGGGGACAGATTATGAAAAGTCAAACAGAGAATTTTATATTTGATCCTGGACATGACAGGGAGTCAATAGAGTTTACTGAGTTGGGGGCAGAGGGGATGCTCAGACCTGCACTTTAGGAAATTCACAGACAGCTGAGCAAAAGATGAACTGGAGGAGATAGAGCTTTGTGGCAGTCCAACCAATCAGCAGGCTCTTGCTTTAGTCTAGGCTAGAAATGAGCAGAAACTATACCAGGGCAGTGTCAGAGGAGAGAAGAGGGTTTATGCTTGAGGTGTTATAAAAGGAAAAGCAGGCCTAAGCAACAGACTGGATATGGGGAATGAGAGAGATCAGCAAGGCAAGGACCATACTTCAGTTGCCAGTCTGGTTTATTGGAAAAACTGTGGTACCCTCAATGTATTAATGAAGTAGTAATGTAGTAATTATGTATTACAATGTAGTAATGAAAATGTTAGAAAGAGGAGAGGGTAGGGGAGAAGGAGGAGGAAGATAGTGAGTTCATTTTTGGACATGTTTTAGTTTTAGATGTCTATAGGAAATCTATGCCATGTGTACAACAGGCAGTTGGAGATGCAAGAGTAGAGGTCAGCAGAGAAGTTAGGACTAGGTAAGTATAATTGAAAGTCATCAACATAGATATAGTCATTGAGACCATGGGATCTGATGAGGTCACCAAGTACAAATAGGTTAGAGGGAGAAGAGAGGAGAGCTTGGAGTGTGTTCATCCTTCATGGCCTAAGAAGATAATGCCATCAGAGAAATAATGACATGACCAGCACTTGACCTTGTTGGGAGTGAGGGAGGGCTGTGCAGGTCACCAGTCTCACTTATCTTCCAGAGTCATCTGAATCCAGTGACCAGATATTCATCAGGATGACTGGAGATGACCCAGGATGAGGCAGTTGGGGTTAAGTGATTTGCCCAAGGTCATACAGCTAGTGAGTGCCTGAGGTGAGAGATTTGAACTCAGGACCTCCTGACTCCTGCACTGGTGCTCCATCCACTTCACCACCTAGCTACCCCTCAGAGCTTGGAGTAGGACTCAGTGGAACACACACTATTACCAGGCATACTCTAGATCAGGGCATTTTAAGCATTTTTCCACTAGTGACCCTTTTTCATTTTGGGAGTGTTGGTTGGTGTTACACAGCCTGAGGGCACGCACAGTGCAAAGTGTGCATCCTTTGTGTTCAGAACCAAGGTTGCAGTGAAGTTGTACAATGCAACATGGGCAAGCACTACCAGAAACATCTTGGATTCATTGAGTGTTTTATTTTTAATTAATTTTTGGTTGTTGCATATTCAGAAACTTTTTATTGTTATTAAATTTTTTGCAGCCCTATATGGATGAATATCCAGTCAAGGATACTTAGAAGAAGGAGGAGTTAGAATGGGGGTGGAATCATGAAAACCCAGAGAGATGATGAGTTAATTAACTGCACTGATAGTGGTCTTCACATAAGGATCATAAATTTAGATCTCGATTGGATCATTAAGGTCATGGAGTCCAGTTTCCTCATTTTAGTTTTACAGATGGAAAAACTAAACCACAAATGGGCTTGTGTGACCTGCCTAGGGTCACAGGGATAGTAAATGGTGGATATGGGATTTGAATTCATATCAACCTGATTATAAGTCCAGTACTTTATAATAAAACAAAACGAAAAATCAAGAGTTCTTTAATGGAGGGAATTTCTATATCGTAATTTCCTATATGTTGGAAATCATAAGTATAGAGCAAAAGGTATTTTTTGAATCATATTTTAATGAAAATTATATAGGAGTCTTAACTATCAACAAATCTTTAGTTCTATATATTTTTTCCTTTCAAAACGTTTTGGATTTATTGAATTGTGAGAATTTTGCCACAAAGATCTTCACTCTTTTTCACTTCCATGCTTTCTTCCTCAAATTTCAAAGTGCTTCCTAAACTGCTGTTATATAATCGTCTTTGTATGGAAGGCAGCAGGGATCCTGCCCGTTGATTGAAGACTGTGATACTTACAGTTCTACCTGAGACCTACAAGGAGTTGGGAATGAATTGCTAGTATAGCAAGTGGTCCAGCCACTAGCTGATTTTATTCTCCTTTAAATAAAAGTATAAAACATGAAGCAATGGTAAATTCAAATTAACTTTTCTTTGATCAGATGTATATTTTCCTCCTTTTATAGTTTTTCAAATGCAAATATGTTCTTAAACATTAGCCACTAAGAGACAATCCAAGGAATCTATTTAGAATTTAGAATACTTAAATATGCAAAGCAGAACCTCAGAAAGAAGGAGATGAAAATGATTGGCAGTACTCTTTGAACACAGAAGTGGGTACTAAAAAGTGAAATTAAACAGACACTCTCCAAACCTCTACATCAAGATATGTATATTATCAGCCTCTGTCTTAAATGGGTACACTGCTTATGGTCTTAACAAAATGTCATGAATGTCCCTGGGAATTCAAAATGGAATAGGATTAAATTTAACTTGAGGCACCAAATAAGGAAAGTGGCTGGGACCCGCGTTCCTATAGATAATATGGAAGTCTTTGGGCAAAATTGGACTCCAATATTCCATTACATGGATGACATTTTAAGGTAAATATAGATTGTTAAGCAAAGAATAAAGTTCTACAGCCTCTATCCAGATATAATAACACTCATAATAGCTGACATTTAATATGGCAGTAGAAGGTTTGCAGAGCACTTTACAAATGTTATCTCTATTGGCTAAAAAGAGATCTGTAAAAAGTATTTTGTTTTGAGGAGGAAGGCTGAGATGAACAGTGACAACAACTGTTGAAGTTTTCTTTCTTTTAATTATATACAAATGTTGAAGAATCTGTGGCTACTTGGTGATAACAGAAAGATAATTGTGAATATTACAGCCACAAAAGCTATAGTTGAATCAGCCCAGATCTGACATTTTCTACAGATAGTTTACAAGGGACCTGAACAAAACCTTCAGATTTGGATAACCGTTTGCTGTGATACATTTATGAGCCACTGAGAGTTCCATTTGGGGACTGAACAACCCTGTATATGTAGGATGAATTTAAGTCTTAAACTTAAGTCTTTGTACAGTATTCTCTCTCCCTTCACTCCTCCCATCTCCTGTTCTCTGTCTAGTTCTGCCTCTGTCTCTCTGTGTCCTCATTTGCCTCCCTTCCTCTTTCTCTCTGTCTCTGTCTCTCTCTGTGTGTCTCTGTCTCTCTTTCTCAACACAATTGCATCTCATCAAAGGCCCGTCTACATCACTACTTGCACTTTCTTACACATATTCTATTGTACAATGTGTTAGCCTTCTAAGGAAATGTGGTTATGTTTAGAATGGCTAATTCAGTAAGTCATGCTTTGTTCAGTCATTTCTGTCATGTCCAATTTTTTGTGACCCTATTTGGACTTTTCTTGGTAAAGATATTGAAGTTATTCCCCATTTCCTTCTCCAGACCATTTTACACAAGAGGAAACTAAGTCAAACTGGATAACTTGACTAGGGTCACACCCAGTGTCTGAGGCCAGGTTTGAACTCAAGGAAATGGTCTTCCTGACTACAGGCTACATACTAACCCTGAGTACATACACTCTATGCACTATGGTGCCACCTAGCTGCCCAATGACAGTCATCATCTAGCCCAGAAAAGGAGTGGCACA
Organism: Potorous gilbertii; assembly: GCA_028658325.1. Classification (NCBI taxonomy): domain Eukaryota; kingdom Metazoa; phylum Chordata; class Mammalia; order Diprotodontia; family Potoroidae; genus Potorous; species Potorous gilbertii. The sequence continues at coordinate 369,004,409 of CM053771.1, read as the reverse complement.
GTCCAAGTTAGATTCTGAACATGCACACAGCAATTTCTCTTCATTTTTAAAAAAATAAATCAAATGTGCTTTCCAAGGTCCAGCATAGCCTGTAAACAGAGGGTGTATTTGCATAATTGGCTACATAGTAACCCTTGTAAAGAGACTGATGGAAATGTATCAGAGTGATGAATAATCACAAACGACATCATTTTCTTTGAGCTTTGAGTTGATCATTTCAAATACTCCTTTAAATACATATTTATCTCTCCAGTCGAAGTATTTTATGAATGGCTATTTAAATTTATTAGTCTGTTCAAAAATATTCAAATATGCATCAACTCAGGAAAATACAGCTCAGAAATGTCTCTGGAAATTGAGTAACAGACTTGCAACTTTAAAATGTCTAAGTATATATTTATATATTATACCAGAAAAATTACTTTCACAGACTACTTATTAAATGAAAACAAGGAATTTTATTTAAAGCCTAGAAGTTTCCAAAACATGTTATTGAGTACCACAATATCACTTTATAGTAGGTTTCCCAGATAGGATTCCCATTGCATAGATGAGGAAGCTGTGTTTCAGAGGTTAAATGACTAATCCTTGGTCACTCAGTTTAAAAATTAGAGACATGATTTAACCTCAAATCTTATTGGCACAAAATTCAGAACTATATCCACTATTACCAAATTATTGCAAAATTTCAAACAAAGCTAATTTAATTCCTTAGATAAACCAGAGTATTTTCTAAGTTTTTTGTTAAGTTAAAGAACAAAATTATAGAAATATTTTCAAAATATTTAATGACAAATGTTTCTTTTAAAAAAAAGGAATATTCTCTCTGACTACACTATGAAAAGTATGAAATGAAGTTGGTTAACACTAAAGAGCTCTGAAATTTGCAACACAATCAATATCCCTGTATTATAGATTTAGAGAAATGTTTCTGAATTAATCAAAAATTATGTTTCAAGAGATCTAGTTTTTAAATGTGTAGATTAGAAGTGAGAACAAATGAAGTTTCCTGAACTAGAATATTGCTTAAATTCAGAACCTTTCATTGTACAATTTCTCCATCTCTGAAATGGGAATCAAATATTAATTACCTTCATATTTTCATAATTCATTGAGGTAATAGTCCATGAGAATCCATGACTGTAAGGCAACTGTACCTATTGGTAGATATATCAATATGAGAACAGTTTCCCTAATCTCAAAAAGTTTACAATTTTATAGGGAAGTCTATGAAAATCAAAGTAATTATGTTTTCTTGTGTACAAATTATAATAAAAGCAATTTTATTCTAAGATGTTCTGGTTTCCATATATACAGACAATGTTACTGATTATCTATCTGTTTATACACACACAAATAGTTATACACACATATATACATACTTAGGTGCATATATATGTAGTATTTAACTGACATATATATATTTATATATGTGTGTATGTATATATATGTATGTATGTATACTATAGGTATTTCTACCAACAGAGATTTGGAATGACTTTTGTAGCCAGGGTGACAGAATTATTCATCTACCCACATTCATTCTATTCCCCTTAAAAGCAACTTTTCAGGATACCTGGATGAGTTTAGAGGGGAATCCTGGGATTAAAGAATAGTAAGTCTAACTAACCCAAAGAGGAAAGAAGCCAAGATCTCGGTCATGTTAGTTGCATATCTTATCCAGCTGATTTACGTTGCCTTTGAATTTCTGATTGCTGCATTTTGAATACTTACAGAGTAGCTTACGTTCAGACACCTGCCAACTAATATACTGTTTAACATATGTGGTGATCTCAAGTCCCCATTAACGTTGGGAGAAGCATCATGATAGGAAGGAACATTTATGGCTGCAATAGTCAACCTCTCTAGCCATATTCATATGTAGTAGAAGGAGAACTGAATGTGGAGTCAGTAAATACTGCATCCATATTCTACTTCTAAGACTAGTTGTGTAACCATGGGGAATGATTTTAATTATTACTTACCCTCTTAACCTTACTTAACCTGTTTGAATTAGAGATTCCTTATCTATAAAGTAGAGCTAATGATGTTCATATCCCCTCGGAGGGTTGTTATGAGGATCAAATGAAATAAAGTATGTGTTTCCTTACAAATCTTAAAGCATTATAAAAATATCAGCTTTGGTTAAAAATTAAAATACTTGTTCTCAGTTTCAGAATCAAATTTACAAAATTAAGTTTTTGTCTTGAAAAGAAAAAAAAATTCATGCTTCCTTTCTCTTAGACCTAAAGTAACGATGTCTATATGACACAGAATATCCAGATAATTGGAAATGTCTAGAAGTTTCCATCCTTGGTAATGCTTTTTAATGTGTATGAAGATAATACATTCTATTATTAAAAACTTCATTTCTAGAAGTAGAAGGAATTCAAGAAGCAAAAGAAACATCCAAAATATGGCATTTCTGTACATTGGTAAAGGATTCCCCCTTTCATTATCTCTAGGTAAGGAACTCTGGCCTTCTCCATCCTTTAAGCAGCCATTCTTGCCTTAATCAGAATAGAATGGAGTCTTCAAAGCAGTTTACCATTTAGGCAGCAAGAACATCTTCCACTCCCTGATGGCATGGTTTGTAGTAGAGCTCACAGATAGACCCAAGCCTGGTCACAAGAAAAAGGCCTGAGATGATGTCACTACAGATGTCACGCAGACTTCACTTCTACCCACCCAGTGATGAGTAGTCCAAAATTTCCATAGTCTCCCTCAGTATTCAGACCCTGTATGGTAAAAGGAGTTTTGTTTGTTTGTGTTCCCCTGCTGATCATTTAATGATATGACATTGATATGGGATTTGAAGGATCATAGGTCTTAGGATTATAGGTTTAGAGTTGGAAGGGACCTTAGAGGTTACCATCATTTTGCAAATGGAGTAACTGAGACCCAGAGAACTTAAATAAATTGCCTAAGGTCACAGGACTCGTAAATGCTGGGATTTAAACCCTGGACATTTGGCCAAATCCAGGACAGTTAGCAGCCATCCTCTTGCACGCACAACTGTTCTCCAGTTCCTTTCTTTAGTCATCCAATGGGTATGTCTTTTGCTTTGTAAGTGCCTCTTTTCCATCCCTCATATTTTCTTCAATCTTTACAGAAAGAGGAAAATATAAAGAAAGACTTGTTGATGCCAAGTGCCTCAGAAGACTTTTCTCCAGTTCGGGTTTCCTGAACCTTCTACTACCACTTAAAGCTTCTTACTCATGCCTCAGGATGTGCCTAGGGTCATTGGTATGGATTATTCTTTCTTTCTTTCTTGTTATTTTCTTTGTGTTAGGGGAATTATGATAATACTTACTCACATCTTTTTGGTTTGTTGGGGCAGGGGGACAACCTCAGCTGTTTAGGAGTGATAATTTTCTTTAAGCTCTTGGTACAGCTGACCATGCCCCCTCCATCTTTCTTGAGCAAACGGAATGCATATAAATCAAGAATATCTCCAATTAACCATAGTTCTTATCTTAAAACCAAGTTCCTAAAGACTAAGTGAACAATAATGTAAAATATAAACAACTACAAAAAAGCAGAAATATCTTTTGGAATGGAATGTCCTGTCCCAGGACAGAAAAAGATGAGAAAAGAGTTTCACCATTGATTGTCCTTTGCAAATGAGGTCATCTACATCTTGTTCTAACACAGTTCTTGATGATCCTACTTATTTCAATATGACTATCCTCCACACAAATTGAACTTAGAACAAAGATAGTAGTGCTGATATCCTTAGAACTGTTCCCATTCATTTCTATGATTTTTTTCTTTCCATTTTGGTAGCCATGTGAAGAAATCTAGCTTTTCTCCCTCATCTATTGTATTTCTTCCCAGGTTCATTTCTATGATACATCTTGTACCTTCCCTATTCAGTTGATGTAAGAGTTAACCCTTTGAGAGTCTAGAAAAACTTTAAGGAAAATCATTCACCAGCCATTTTCCACTTCCAGTTATTTTATTTTCTTTTTTGGTACCTCAAAGTATCCAAAACAAAAGATATAAAACTGGAGTGTGAGACTGTGGGCCTAATATAGATTAAAACACAACATAAGGATGAACTGTTGTTACTACCAGTCCGGAATCTTGAATAAAATAGTTGAGACCTTGATAAAGGAAATTCCTTCTATTCTGGTAAAGCAAGTATGTCAAAAAGGCAGAGAGAGTCAGGACTGAATTGTGAGAGGTAGTCATGGTTTATAGACATAAGATAGAAAAGTCAGAGAGGAGAAAAAGAGCGATGAGAACAGAACTATGAGAACTCTATCATAGGAGTAAAAGAAGAGCTATCAGTACCCACAGTTGATATGGAATATGTTTTTCACAGCTCCATAATTTGGACCATTATTTTTATGTCCAAGACAAATAATACTGCATTGAGAAGAATAAATACCCTAAAAGCAAGAGGATTGTTCTTTATCCAGCTGAGGAAGTAGCCTACAAAATGGCATGATTTCAGAGGTAGAAAGAAGACTTCCTTGCCAAAATGTCACCTCCCTAAACAACTCACTAATTTTCCAAATTCTGTCATGATGAGATTTAAGTTTTTAACACTTTGATTAGCTCTCAAATAAAAAGAAATACCCTTTAGTGTGAATAGATTTATATGGCTTTTTTAGCTTATTTTTTTACTTGCAATTCTACTTGGTTTTGTTTTGTTTTTTATGTTTATTTATTTTTAGTTTTCAACATTCATTTCAACAAAATTTTGAGTTCCAAATTTTCCCCCAGCTCTCCCCTCCCCCCACCCCATAATGTCTTGCATTCTGATTACCCCTTCCCTCAATATGCTCTCCTTTCTATCAAACCCCTCCCTTCCCTTACTCCCATCTTCTCTCTTTTCTTGCAGGCCAAGACAGGTTTCTATATCCCATTACCTGTATTTCTTATTTCCCAGTTGTATGCAAAAGCAATTGTCAACATTCATTCCTAAAACTTTGAATTCCAACTTCTCCCCTTCCTCCCTCCCCACCTATTCCTACTGAGAAGGCAAGCAATTCAATATAGGCTATACATGTGTAGTTTTGCTAAAGACTTTCATAATAGTCATGTTGTATAAGTCTAATTATATTTCCCTCCATCCTATCCTGCCCCCCATTTATTCTATTCCCTTTTTTCACCTTGAACCTCCCCAAAAGAGATTACTTCTAATTACTCCCTCTTTGCATTTTCCCTCCTTTCTATCATCTCCTTCACCCCACTTGTCCCCTTCTCCCCTACTTTCCTGCAGTGTTAGATAGATTTTCATGCCAAATTGAGGGAGCATATTATTCTCTCCTTAAGAAAAATGTGAAGAGAATAAGCTTCACTTTTTCCCTCTTGCCTCCTCCCTTTTCTCCTCCATGGAATAAATATATTCTTGCCTCTTTTGTGAGTGACAGTTTGTCCCATTCCATTTTTCCCTTTCTCCTCCCAATATATCCCTCTCTCACCCCATAATTTTATTTGTTCTTTTTAGGTACCACCCCTTCTTATTGAAGGGATGTGGTCTCTGCTTATGTGTGTGTGTGTGTATGCAGGTGTGTGTGTGTGTGTGTGTGTAATCCCTCCAACTACCCAAATACTGAGAAAAGTCTCAAGAGTTACAAATATTATCTTTCCATGTAGGAATGTAAACAGTTCAATTTTAGAAAGTGCTTTATGATTTCTCTTTACTGTTTGCCTTTCATGCTTCTCTTGGTTCTTGTGTTTGAAAGTCAAATTTTATATCCAGCTCTGGTCTTTTCATCAAGAATGCTTGAAAGTCCTCTATTGCTGGGTAGGTGATTCTTGGTTTTAGTCCTAGTTCCTTTGACTTCTGGAATATCCTATTCTATGCCCTTCGATCTCTTAATGTCGAAGCTGCCAGATCCTGGGTTATCCTGATTGTATTTCCATAATGCTAGAATTGTTTCTTTCTAGATGCTTGCAATATTTTTTTTCCTTGACCTGGGAATACTGAAATTTGGCTACAATATTCCTAGGAGTTTCTCTTTTTGGATTTCTTTCAGCAGGTGATCAGTGGATTCTTGCAGTATTGATTTTGCCCTCTGGTTCTAGAATATCTGGGCAGTTTTCCCTGATAATTTCATGAAAGATGATATCTTGGCTCTTTTTTTGCTCATGGCTTTCAGGTAGTCCCATAATTTTTAAATTCTCTCTCCTGGATGTATTTTCCAGGTCAGTTCCATTTCCAATGAGATATTTCATATTATCTTCTATTTTTTTTTTAATTCTTTTGGTTTTGTTTTATGATTTCTTGGTTTCTCATAAAGTTATTAGCTTATATCTGCTCCATTCCAATTTTTAAAAAAACTATTTTCTTCAGTGAGCTTTTGAACCACCTTTTCCATTTGGCTAATTCTGCTTTTGAAAGCATTCTTCTCCTCATTGGCTTTTTGAAACTCTTTTGTCAATTGAGTTGGCCTATTTTTAAAGGTGCTATTTTCTTCAGCATTTTTTTAGGTCTCCTTTAACAAGCTGTTGACTTGCTTTTCATGATTGTTTTGCATCTGAATTTTTTCCTCCACCTCTCTTACTTGGTTTTCAAAATCCTTTTTGAGCTCTTCCATGGCCTAAGACCATGGCATATTTATTTTGGAGGTTTTGGATGCAGAAGCCTTGACTTCCTCTGATGTTATGCCATGTTCTTCCTCATCCAAAGGATGGAAGAAAATATCTGTTTACCCAAAAAGTAACCTTCTATAGTCTTATTTTATTTCCCTTTTGGGCATTTTTCCAGCCAGTTACTTGACTTTTGAGTGCTTTGTCAAGAGGAGGGTAAATTCTGGGGATCTGTAAGTTCTCAGTTCCTCCAAGATGGCATAATCAAGGAAGAAGAGTTTACTCCTCTCCTGGCCTGCACACTGTTCTGGGAGCAACCAAAAACTTTTCTTCCCAGAATCTGCAATTAGAATTCCTTCACCACAACAGCCTCCTTCTCCACAACACCAGAGCTCCTCCTCACCCCAGGGATGAGCTCAGGGCCGAGATTCAGATCAGTGGCTCAATTCCCCACGGTGTTTTAGATGGAGGTCTCCCAGGGCTAAGATTCAGATCAGCTGCTCAATTCCCTTAGTGGCTGTGGGTGGACAGCTCCAAAAATGGAAACTCCTGCTGCAGTGCCTACTGCTTGTGGTCCAGACCACACTTCCCTCTCCTGGGTGAAGGAGCCCTCTCCCTGACCTTTGAAGCTGTCTGTGGTGTTTGTGGGTTGAACAATCTGGGAAGACTGTTCCAAGTCCTGTACCTACTGGACTGTGCTCCATACTGGGCAGCACTCCACATTGTCCTGCGCTCCATACACTGGGCTCGGGATTTTTAGAAGGAAGTGTTAAAAGAACATGACAACATTGAACACCTTGAAAGTGGAAGCAGGGAGCACTGGCAGAAGAAAGAAAGAGTTCAGAGAGTAAAACCCAGAGGACTTGAAAACAAACTGCCTACTGCACAGCTGTACACAGCTGTGACCCTGGATAGATGGTTATGATTGCAAGTTACATACAAATTATTCTATCCTTCAAGAAGTTAGAACGTTCAAGAATTGAGGCATGTTAAAAAACTCTTTTCTAAATTCAGAATGCAAATGCATTTGAATTAATAAACAGAAAGAGTATTAGAACTATGATTTCAAGAGCTACTTAGCCTACTTATGCTGTGATTGGCCACTGAGTGCACAGGAATGGGGTTTGTGAAGGGGTCTTCTAATTACAGCATGCAGAGCATGGACCTGCTGCTTAGTATATGTGAAGTCATCAATTAAGTTACCTTGATCCTGCCTTATCATGTACAAGAGCTCTTGCCAGCTTTTAAGAGGGGAAATCCTTTTACTCTAAATGCAGTCAATTTATCATTGTCCTGGCTCACTTCAGCCTGCACACTTTTCCCTTATCTAATTTTCTACTAAGCTAATGCCAAATTGACACAAAAATGTTGTTTTGTGTTTTTAAGAAATTGTTTCTTCTTTCATATTTTCTCCAAAGTGAACAAGGGCATTTTTTTCAATGCAGCATATTAAATTCTGAATCATCTTTCTCTCCATTTCTCCCTCCTACATTCTCTCCCTACTTCTTATCTTCCCTTCTCTCTTTTCATTCTTCTTTCCATCTTCCTTTATTTTTCTTTCTTCTTTTCTTCCTTTCTTCCTGCATTCCACTCTTTTTTCTCTTCTTCAAGATATAATTATTAAGTGCCTACTAGTCAATGAAAGCTTATTAAGAACTTATTCCACAAAAGACATTGTGCCAGGCTAAACCCAAAGGCAAAAACGAAATAATCTTACCTTCAGAGAGGTTGCTTACATCATGGGGTGGAAAAGTAAAACATACTAGCATGAAATTAATATAAGTACATGTAAATAATTTCATAAAAGAATGAGATTATTATTGAGGGGGGTGGAGGATTATTATTGAGGGGGGCGGAGCCAAGATGGCGGAGTAAAAAGACTCACCTATGCTAGGTCCGAACCCACAGCCCATAGATTCCCTGTAAAAAGAACTCCTGATAAATTCTGGAGCAGTGGAAGCCACGCAGCAACACAGTGAAGGAGATTTCCGTTGCAGAGAGCCCTGAAAAACCAACCGCAAAGGTACCCCGGACGGGAGCCGAGTCCTGTCCTGCCGAGTGCTCCCCTGCCCCGCCCCGGCCACGCGGCACTGAGAGGAGCGAGCAGAGCCCAGCAGACGTCAGGGACCTGAATCTCCAGCGGCCCCGAAGGTCCCTCCACCCACAGACACACAGGTCAGTGAGAGAGACGGGCTGAGAGGGAAGCGGGGGATCTCCGGGACTCGGACCCCCTGGGAGGTGGCTGCCGCGCCAGAGGCTGAAGCAGCTGAGGCAGAGGCAGAGGCAGCTCAGTCAGAGACTCCCAGAACGGGCTGGAGCTCCACCCCAACTCCACTACAAAGGATCTCTGTATAAACCCCCTGAGGGAACCGAGCCTGAGAGGCGGCCCTGCCCCCACCTGAGAACCAGCAGATAAGCCCCCATTGAAGAGCCGTCAAGCCTGCCGCCAAAAGCCCTGAGGCTGGGGAGCAGCATTTGAATCTCAGACCTCAAGCACTAGCTCGCAGATCTAGGCCAGGGGGTGGAGAGGACTCTCAGAAATCAAGTAACTGGCTGGGCAAATGCCCAGAAAAGGGAAAAAA